>BMAU01002798.1:0-645698 GCA_019973935.1 Trichonephila clavipes | reverse complement strand
AATTCAAATGATTTTCAATTCAAATGAGATGGTTTCATGATTCATTTCAAGTGAGATGGTTTCAACAAAGATCATTTTCGTTCCAACAAAGATTGTTTTCGTTTAAAAAAAAGGTCGTTTTCCATTTCACATCATTTTTTGAAAGGGTCACGGTGCTCAGCTATTTTTTCGACCGACTGTAAGATAATCGAATATACCTGCCATGTTCTAGGAAAAAAGGCGATGTGTATGTAGCTTCATGAATCGCTGAGTTTAATGCTAACATGGTGTGCGGGAGTTGCTCATCCCAGTCATTTGTATTTTGCGAAATTGATGCCAGGATATTGGCTAGCGATTGATTGGGTTTCTCTACCCTTCCGTTGACGTGAGCGGAATAACTTGATATGTGTCTTTTATGAATGCCCATAACTCTGCAAAACTCTGTTTTGCCCAAAACTCTGTTTTGCGAGCCGTAACTGAACTGGCCAAACGCTCGACCCTTAAATTGATTTCCTCTAACTTGTTTGTCAACGCCGAAATGATCGATGTTTCTGTTTGTAAGGGCGACAAACCAGTTCTCTCGTCGTTTGCAATTTGATTCAGTTTAACGTTCTGTTCTTCAATCAACGCCGCGTTTATTGATTCTTCGAGATTGTTGGGGTCTCGTGCCAAAACGAATCTACGAATATCGTTTCGCAAACCACTGATAAAACGTGACTGTAGCAATTGATCATTAGCGTTCCGTACCTGCATGTTTTGAGCCGTATTACTTGACTGAAATATCTGTGTTCCTAGTTTGTTGATGCGTGCTGCGAATTCTTGCACGCTTTCAGATGAACCCTGAATGCATGATGAAAATAGTTGGTGCCGTGTGGATAGCGGGACGGTCCTCTCGAACCTAGAAATGAGAACTCTAGCGATATCGTGGAATTCTGTTAAATGTCTGTGGGTTGGGTCGGATAAAAAAAATTCCTCAGCTATTCCCGATAATTTTAGTTTCAGAATAGTAACTTTCTCGGCGTTAGACCACTTGCCTAAATTTGCAACATCATTTATTTTTTCCAGGAACCTACGTATTCCCAACGATTCACCTCCGTCATACATTGGAATCAAATCAATTAGATTAAATTTTTCAGACGCCGTCTGCGTCAAAAGGGGATCTGATTGTCGTGTACGTGGCATGTTTAAAAAATTAAAACAAAATTTCTAACGAGATTAAATTGCAACAGAAATAATTAAATTCTAACTAAAACAACTGAATTCAAGCACTCGTGCAGGGTAAGAGAAAATTCATAATCTCGGAAAATTAAATAAAACTTTTAACCAATCGACTCTCGCGTAAATACATGTATGAAAAAAATTCACATCAATATAAAAGAAAAAAGAGCACCAGTACCTGTGACATCTTGCACCTTTTTTTCTTTCTGATTGCACATCCCCAAGTATCTAAATAATAAAAAAAACTACAAGAAAAAAAATTTCACAACTGGAAAAATTGAGTAATAGATATATCAAAACACAATTTTTTTTACATGTTTAACAGATGAAGTAGGATTATTATTCGGTGACCCATCATCTCGTTTATGAAAAGAAAAAAAATTTACGGCATCAGATGATGCAAAGAGAAAAAAAAAATTCCGACGACTGGTTACGCCACCAGATGGTGCAAAGAAAAAAAATTTCGAATTTTGGTCACGGCGTCAGATAATGCGATGCTAAAGTTTGTTCATTTAATTTATCTGTCCTACACCCAGTTTCTTAATTTAACATCGCATCATGACTTAAGTTAAAATTAGTTAAGTTTCTATTGACAAATTAACATCACACTAAATTAACAGTCCGATCGTATAATGGTAACAATTATATTTATTGATTAACATATTGCTAAAAAAAACATTAAAATTTACTAGGGTGGTACTTATCTGAGATGATAGGAGCGACGGAGTGCGACCTCGGGTAGTGAGTTCGCTTCCCAACTGGAGGTTTTTTCTGGCAGACGTAAGAGGGAAAAAGCCCCGAGAATTCTCGCGGACCAGCTTTTAAAGCCGACCGCACCACTTGGAAAAGAATCCGCTGCGGATTCATTACTATCAAATCTACCACCCTGATTGGATTCCACTGTCCGCGGAAGAACACAACCTTGCCGGCCATCAGGTCCGTTGAACCCGACGCACCCACATTCCTGTGTAATCCCTATTTCCTGTAAACAGGGCAAATGCAAAAATTACAACTATATCTCAGGGGCCGGCGGCCTCCCATCAATACTCAAAATATACAGTGGCAAAATATTTACTTCAGCTCCTGTTGCCAGTTTAAAATTTATATGAAAACGCTTATTATTTACATATAATGAAACATTTTTATACCAAAAGTTGTTTCACTTATCATTTCTACATTCTTAAAATTAGAGTCTGTACTATTTTTCATTCCTCATTTAGTTTCATTTTCATTCACAGAATCAATGCAAACCAGTTCATTTTCAGAAACGTTCATTTTATGAATGTTCTTTGTACTCAGGAAACATTTAGTAGCAAAATGGTTTTTCTTCTTGTACTTGGCACAAATTTTCCCGAACATTGGACACTCTCGAGGCTTGTGTTTTCGTCCACACTTTTTGCAGTTGTACTGGGTTTTAGGCTTGATCTGATTCTCTTTCACGAAGTTTATCGTGGCTGTATCATACTTCATATTTCGGATTTGTTCCCGGCTCGCTTTAGCTGCCCGAACGATTTCGATCGTTTTTTCAATGTTGAGGTTATTTTTTCGCAGGATTCGTTCTTGTAACCCACTATTTTTAATTCCCAGGACGATGCGGTCTCGAATCAATCCATTTTCTTGCTCTGCAAACTCACCCGTGGATGCTAGGGTCTTTAGCTGAGTGACATATGTCTCAATTGTTTGGCCCTCCAATTGGACACATGAAAAAAATTTATAACGCTCATAAACAACATTCTGTCGTGGTGAGCAATATTCTTCAAATTTTTGAAGAACTTCCGAAAAATTCGCTTTCTATTCTAACTTGAGGGTGTTGTACATTTAAAGTCTTTCACTGCCCAATAAGTTCTACAGGATTGCAATTTTAATTTTATTTGTTCGATCATCTTTTTCTGTTGCAAGCAGATAATTCTCCTGTTCTTGCCTCCATTTTCACCATTTTTCTTTCATATTTCCCAGCGAAAATTGCAGTGGAGCAGGGAGTCGGAAGGCTTCCATAACGCACGTAGATATCTTTTTAATCCAATATAATCGCTTATACTCCTGTCATCATGTTATGTTTATTAGTTTTAGAATGTTCTTCATAACATTTGCATTCGATGCGTTCAGACAGTTCTTCGTTATAATATCATTTTATTAGGCATGAGGTGACAACGTCATTTCACAACAGCAACAACACAAGCAATCATATACAGTTATAATACACAATTAACACGAGTACACATTCACAGTTACAGTTATCATGATAGGCGCAGCTTAGCCAAAATTGGCTCTTGCGCCATTAAAAGACACAGTCAGTCACTCACTCATTCAGCACAAGAAATGTCATTTATTTTAGTCATTCTCATTAATGTCATTTAGTATGGTTTACAATATTCGTTAATATTAACCCAGTGTTTCTCAAACAGTGGGGCGCGCCCCCTGGGGGGCACGATAAACGTACAAGGGGGGCGCGAGCATATCGAAAGTAAAAGATTAAAAAAAATTTATTTACTGGAATGAAGTAAAACAAAATACTTTCTGACATAATAAAAAATGCACATTTACACAGATATAATTTATATATCTGCGATATTACGTCATAAAAAAATAAAGCTTCTACTTCTATTACGGTTTCTTTTCAAACCAAAATGAGAAAAAACAAAACTCAGACCCATAATCGAAAAAAATTTTAGGAAGATAAAAAATTCATCACTGTAGTATTATTGTCATCAGCTGTAGGCAGCAGAATGTAGTTGCTGCGGTTTGACCTTCGAACTTACTTCTACGGTTAGTTAGTCCTGGCTCTTATGTGTGTATTTGTTTTTTTCATTTTGGGAAGTTGCAAATAAACTATTTCTGCTGCGATTTTTTCCTTTTAAAATATTTTTATGATTTTTGGAAAAGCACAGAGAGCTCTTTGAAGGATTACTTGACCAAGATTTATTTCTATGAGTTATTCCCAAACTTATAAAAAAGCATAATGAAAAACGTTTTACATAATCTTTTTGAACATCCATATTGTAATAATCACGCCGAGCACAGAGTGCACGAAATCGGTAATTATGGCAAAACTGTTTAATTGTTACCAATGGCTCTGACACACACTATCCTCCTGTTTGACAGTCTTAACGTGTGAACTAAAATATATTTGTCACATATCTCCCTCTTTTTTGGGAGTGACAAACGTTTTTTTACAATCTTTAGGTACTTGTTTTGACTGAGTTCCCCCGGTGTGATAACTTTTTTTCCGAAATATTTTCTGTGTTCTTGAAAGTAGGTGAGTATATTTTCTCTTAATTAAATTATTCACTGGAATTACGATTTTTATTGTGTACTATAAAAATAATTATAAAAAAAAGATTGGGGTGGCTCAATAACCCCACCCGACCATTAGTATCAAGTGCGTGCCTGCTCCAGGTTTAAAACATGTTAAGACTTTAAATATTGAAAATAATACAATTATTTCTCATCCGAATTTTATATTATTGGTCATTATTCAACATCAACTCTAAATGCTAATTCTGTGAGGATTAAAATTACAGTTCGCTTAAAACTAATTATAATTTGAGCAATGATTTTAAAAAATCATTTTATATTTTTGTAAACATTGTTGCGCACTTGGGTTTACTCTCCTTAAAATTCAGCGATTATATCAATATTGTTTTGTTTTCTTATAAATGAACTCGTGCAAATAGCCTGTACTTCAGCCGGTATACTTTTAATGTATTAGTGCTGCACAGAGTATTTTATAACTAATTAATTAATGCTAAATTAAGAACAAGTTTAATAAGTATTAGTGACTTCCATGGGCTTGTCTTACAGAGCAAATTTTTCAAAGGAATGCTTATGATTAGAAATTGACCCACTGAGTTCTTTCTAAAAAAAAAAAGCTGATATCTATATTTTGTCTTCTAAGCAGCCACATTTTGCAATATGTTCCAATTTAAAAATTAGAGAAAGGAAAAATAACATAAAATAATTATCCTATTACTTAACATTTTTTTTTTGCTTAAAAGCAACATATACAAAATTTAATACTTATGTCATGAATTTGTACGGTATATAATTAAGATTATTGCTTCAGCGTAAAAAATGCATTATTATTGCATTCAGTACATTATTAATGTATAAGGGGGCGCCACTATTGAAAGTTTGAGAAGCACTGTATTAACCCTATCAATAAACTATTTCAATCAGAAATAATGGCCTTGACAGCTTTTAATTTGTTAATCAAATTAAAACTGAAAATTGAAATTTAAGAGTGGTCAAGATTGTCTAGTGGTCAAGGCCACGGACCCTTGACCGATGCATCTTGATTTCAAGCATTAGTGCAACTGAAGTCCCACAAACTCCTCCCGCTGGCGTGGTGTGTAATTTCGGAAAGTTAATAAACATTTAATCATCTAAAATTTAACAAATGTCCAAACGCAGCATAAACGCTTTGCACGTAATTTATATGTTTCAGAACATTTTCCTGCAAAAAATTCGAAAAAGCTTACATTTCAAATAGAAGATGAAGTTACCAAAAACTCGGTTGGGAATTTAGATATTTTTGTTAACATTACAATTGATACTGTTGTTGTAAAAATAGAAGATAAATTTTTAAAACTAAGCCAAATACATTATTTCTAATTTCAAAATAAATACTGATACAAAACCTAAGAAAAAAACATGATTTAGAAAATTGGAGTTTTAAAGCAAAAATGATTAAAACTTTAACAACACACACACACACACACGCACGCACGGACGCACGGACGCACGCACGCACAAAGGAAAATGATTCGCTACAGAATTTGATTTTGAAGGAAAATGATGTAAACTATGCACAAGACATTTTATACTGCGTTCTAAATAATAATTTAAGTTTTCTAAAACTTTTCTTTACGTTGCCAGTTAGTATAGAAAGTGTGTTGAGTTCTCTTTCAGCAGATTACACTTAATAAAGGATTAACTTTGATCAACCATGTGCACAGAACGCTTAAATGCACTTACTTGCCTTATTAAGCATAGAAAAAGAAGTTGCAAAAGTAATTTTATTGAAGTGATTCATGTATTAGCAGAAACAAAAGTGTAGGGGTCCCAAATGGTTACTTGCATTCAGGCCTCTTTGTAGAGAAGCCTAGCTCTGTCGTCACGTTGGTTGTCTATGAAAGTTTGAAGAGTGAGATATTGAATCGGATGCCGTCCTTATGTCTCTCTCATTTGACTATAATTCAATGTGAAGCCAGCCGCTAATAACTCCCGTGTTATTTTGAGGAGGCTGCGATAAGTCTAGTGGACTTGTGGCCGACGTATAATGAGTTCGAACCTTAGTGTCGGAGGATAGAACCCACGACCTATGGATTCGTAAGCACGTAATGTATCACTAGATAAAATGGATCACTCCTATCCAAAGGCTGTTACTGGCCTATTTAGATACCTCCACACACTCCTCCAACAGTGAGTTGGTGGATGGGTGAATGAACGATGTAGCTGTTATGGCGAGTGTGTGAGTTGTTGCTGTAAATCGGAGGAGTTGCATCAAATGAGTCTGACGAGTTTGTTTGCTTCGTCAAGTGAGTTTGATGAGTTTTTGGTTGCTCTTTTTGTGGGAAGATGGCACCACGGCAGTTCAGTAGGTTTCGCTTTTTCTTTATTCAGCCAGAGTCATCAATGTAGTGGCACGCTTATCCGGAAGGACAGAACTCGGTACTTCGTAAGTCTGTAACATGCCACTAGACAAAAGTGATCACTCATGTCTGGAGGCTGTTACTGGCTTATTTAGATATTACCAGACTTAGTGCCACCCCAAAATGTACTGTGTAGAGGGGCTGAGGCGTGTTAAATCTTTTGAGGTTTAAAGTCTTTTCGTCAGCATCGTGTGGAAATTCAAAGAGGGAGATGCCAACTCAGATGTCTTCCTCGTCACTTGACTATGGTTTAAAGTTACGAGGACCACCACCAATAGCCCCGGTGTTGCCGGAATGAAAATTAAAATTCACTCACTCACCCGTGTTTCTCTGAATTGCAACTTTAATCAGCAATCAGTCAGTGAAATTTAATTCCCTTAATCATGATAAATAACATTCGGTTAGTTATGGTTTGGAGTTAAGGACTGACAAGATATTCTACGATTCATACTAAATCCATTCATGGTTGAGTTATTATGAGAACATGGTCAATATTCAAGTCGACAATGAATTAGAGTCCTAATTTCTCCTTCAAACCTTCTGGTTTAATAACAGTTGCCCATCCATAATAAATGGAAATATACACAAAAGTTCTTCAAAAATTTGTTCAGAATGAAGAGAAGGGTCCCATGGCGAATAATATTCTTTTCATTTGATTGTGGCTAAAAATCACGAATCAAGAACCGTAGTATGACGTCAATAGAACCAAAACGAATGCATTTGTCTCCCTCTCGTGTATTTAAATGGGTAAGGTCCATTTCAAACTTCATTCAGAAATAACATTTTTTTCACACGAATTCAAAAACTTATCTAGATTTCACAATCAGGAAGTTTTATAATTATTACTAGTAGAGAGTTTATAATTATTACCATATGATTATTTTTCAACTTTAATCAAGTGACATCCATTTGAAATTTAATCATATGAGGTAAAATCACAGAAAGCGCTCTTCACATAGCTAACGCTTTCGGAAATGAATTGAAAGTGGAATTTATGTAGCTAATCGGAGAGAATCGTATTTACTTGCAATAATTCAAGTGCAATATATTACTAAAATAAAATATAATGGTGTTACCAGAAAGGTATTGTTAAATTTCTAATGTATACTAATGCAATTAAAGCTATAATTCCTTTGTTGGGACTCTGAATAATATAGATCTATTTTTTATTTTTATTTACCAAGCATACCGTAATTACAATAGATTACGGTTTAAGATTCTTGATGTAGTGATACATAAAATCTATTATTCTTGAATTTTGTTTTTGAAGTGTTACGTATAAATTTTTTAAATTTACAGTTGCATATGAATGGAGATATTTCACACTATGACTATGCCATAGTGGAAATTTTCTTATGTATGTTGTCTTTTTCTTCTACACATATTGTAGAAATAAATGCTCTGTGATCATAAACTTGATTGTCTTGCATCCATGTGCTTAGTTTCATATAAAATCGCCAATAGGTTGCAAAAATACGTAAGTATCGTAAAATTGATAAAGCCCCAATATAATTTAACTCATTGTGTTTGTAATAAATTTAATATATCAGATAATATCATTAATGTTCATGTTAGGAACAACTCTGAAAGGCAATTATCAAACCATGTTTTTCTGTAACCATTAGGTATAAAAAATTTTCATGAGTATTTTTCAATTGAGCGAAAGAAAACTATTTCTCTCTAGAGAACGAGGTTTTTATTTATATTTATTATTTTTTTAAAATCAACACAAATTGTTTTTGAAGGTTACAATTTTCAGCTCTAAAGGTAAAAAACAAAATTTTATACCTTTAGATACATCAATTATTTCATTGTTGCTTATTTGTTATAGGTTTACCAGTTACTTAGGAAAAAAAACAAACTTTGAGAATAGAATTTGTATATCACATATAAATTGGTTTTCATTTGTGTAACATATACTTGTTATTTCCTCTTCACTAAAAATTCAGTATAGTTACTGAAAGTGTAACTGGTTTTTTCTATAAACTCTTAGTTCATCATGTTTTTTTTGTGCCTGAATTTCTGCAAAGCTTAGATGACACAAAGAGTGTTTAAATGCTTCAGTTTTTATATTTATTCCTTAGGTACAATCACCAGGAAAGCTTGACCTGTGAACCTTTATGACTTTGTTTTAAAATTAAATTAACATTGTCTTAAAGGGGCACTGGTGGCATTGTTTTTATATGATACGTAATTTTATCAGTGTTTTATGTCTTTTGATATTTTATTTAATTTGATAAAAAAAATCTGTCCAAAATATTTCCATTAATTTTCGTTTCACCTTTAAAACCTCAAGAAATTCGGCTCCTATGGTAAATGAAATTTTCAAGTTGATGTTCTGTATTTGTATATTATTATTCTGAAGAGACGTATGTAAAATCTGGGTAAAATTTTTATCTGTAATCATTTGCTTTTTATTCTTTAATGATTTTTAGAGAACTGAATATTTTTGTTTCATTATATTATTATTAGCCGTTACCCACCCACTTGCTGGATATTTCATGATGCTGTATAATATATACTGTTTATAAATATATGTAAATTATTGATATCCCAGCATTAAGAATTTGATTGCATTTAAGAATATACTTTTTCCTGTAGCTCTCTCCTGTTGATATAAAAAGGACAGAACTTCTTATTAATAATTTCTAATCTCTAAAAGCCAAGTAGAATAATTTTTTGTACTCTCGTAACCCAATAACCAAAGGTGTTTCCGCAAAATAAATTTCCAGTTGATCTCTACTCCATAAAATAAACATGCATGCCAAATTTCAAGTTAAAATATAATAGAGCAAAAACGGATTTTTTTTATCTATACATCCCGTAATCCCATTGAGAGTCGATTTCCAAAAGAACTGTTCTTTGTGGATTTTAATTCAACAAAAGCAACATGCAAACCAAATTTCATTATTACAGTCGCAGTAGTTTGAAAACGGGAACTTTTTTGTCATTACACCCAGTAACCCAACGCTACCCCCAGAAGTCGATTTCCATAAAATCCATTCCTAGTGGATCCCTATACAAGGAAAGAAGCATGCTTGACAAAATTCAAGTATATGGGTCTAACAATTTGTAAAATCCTAGGAGAGCCCAAACCCTTGTTGACAAACTGAAAAAAGTGCCAAGCCAGAACGAGATGGCACCAAGCGAAACCAACAATGGCGGCAAGTGAATATAACTGGACAAGGTGAATGCATAATGAAAATATGTATACAACACAGAAATTAATCAAATATATTTAAGATGAAATTAAAAAAACAGCACTTACTTTCTTACTGCTGATCTTTTCTGAATCTTGATCTTTTACTGCCTTGAAGTCTTCATCGCTAAGCGAATGACCGTGGGAGCGCTGCCATATACGCTGTGCCAAATCTGGTGAGTACAGCGCGTGTTTGAGCACTGGAGTGCGTTTATCAGCCAAATTACCGCTTCACAGATAGTGCGTTATGGGCAGGTGCATTGTCCTGGTGCAAAATCCACGATTTGTTCTTCCACAACTCGGGCCGTTTTTTACGAACTCATTCTCGCAGTGTTACCAAAACTGACAAATAGTAAGTGGTTGACAGTCTGACCCTCTGGAACCCATTCAGTCATCATGATACCGTTAATGTCGGGGAAAAACCGATCAACATTGTCTTGAATTTTGATTTGGACATCCTTGCTTTTTTTATTCTGGGCGATTCAGGCATCTTCCAATACATCGATTGCCGTTTTGTTTCAACATCATATTGAAGAATCCACATTTGGTCGGAAGTAATAATGTTTTTCATCAGTCTGGGATCTTCTTCTAACCTTTCAAGGAAATCTGAGCAGACCTGTTGATGCAAGAGCTTTTGGTTAGGAGTCAGGATTTTTGGCACCAATGTCGCACAGACTTTTGTCATGTGTAATTCCTCATGAAAATTTTTTCTAACCATTTCATTATCGGCCTATACAGCCTCGGCAATCATCCAGATGCTCATTCGACAATCTGCACGCACAATTTGGTTGATTTTGGTCACTGTTTCCAAAGTTGAAACAGTGACAGGGCGACCTGGGTGCTGGTCATCTTCAGTGCTCTCTCGGCCCTTACTGAAGCACTAACACCACTCAAAAACTCACACATGAGATAGAGAATTGTCCCCATAGGCCTCTTGCAACAATTTATAGCACTCGGTCGGAGTTTTTTTCAACTTAACGGGAAATTTGAGATTGATATGTTGCTCCTGTTTTTCGTCACACATGGTTTTCGGCATGAGAAAAGAACACGTTCATTTCAAACTACTACTGCACAAATACTATAATAGTGACAAAAACGTGTTTTGGTACGTGAATGGAGAAGATTTCCAGATACCCAACACACTACTCGTTTTTTTCCCCAACCCTCTAGGCGCGCAGTCTCGTTATTTAATAGCCAGACCTTGTATATTCTGCAAAGTAATGGTTGAAAATACCCATTTGACATCTCCATTCAAATCCCACCAAAATGGCACTCTGTCGTTCGTATAATCCCATTTGTTCATTACATTTAGGACATTCATAATTCAGAGCAATCAATCCTTCCTTCATAAACCATTCAGTCATATTCTTTCTTACCTTTTGCATTCAACAAAGTAAAAAAATTCTAACACGCATTCATTCACACACACAGCCATACTTCCAGCCCAGTGCCCAACAACAAAATGATGAAATTTGAAATGCCTGTCAACAAAATACGAAAATTCCAGAAATAGTTATGTTTACCATATCTAGTGTATCAAAGTAGGGTTACCAAGATGGCGCAATTATCGCGAACCAAAATAATTTGGGTCAATTTTCACAAAACTCTTTGTTAGAGGAACTCTTTTCCATGAAATGAACATGCCTACTTGTCTTCAGGCAGATAGGTCTTATAGTTTAAAAATGTAAATATTTATCTATTATGCCCCTTAATCCCCTGCAACACCCCATGGGAGGGAGGTCGATTTTCGTGAAACCTATTTTGTTGCGGATCTCTACTCCATAAAAGGAACCTGCTTATTAAATTTCAAGACTGTACATTTAATAGTTTAAAAATGGAAATAATGATCTGTAATGCCCCTTAATCCTCCACAACTGCACTTGAGGATCTATTTTTGTAAAACCCATTTTGTAGCGGATTTCTACTGCATGAAAGGAATCTGTGTACCAAATTTCAAGACTATGTCCAATAGTTTAAAAATGGAAATAATTGTTTATAATTCCCATTTAAGCCCCAAAACCCCCCTTGGAGCTCGATTTTCGCAAAATCTGTTCTTAGTAGATTTTTACTCCATAAAAGGAGTTTGCCTTCAAGTCTGAAGGTTTAATGCTTCCCGAGATATCGTGATGATTGAGTGAATGAGTGAGTCACTTTTCTCCTTTATATACATAGATTTTTTATAGATAGTCATACTTATATATTTCTTATAAGGAAGTGCTTTCTTGTAATATTTGAAATATAATATTTTCATTTTAGATAGAGTGGACAAAGACATATAAATTACTTATAATGAGATATTTTTCATTCATAAAATATATTTTTAATAATCAACCATTGTGTAATGATACATTTAAAGACATGAAATTAAAAAAAAACATAAGGAAAAAGACATAAAACATGCTATCTATTAGTTCAAAGAAGCAGTTGAGAAAATCCACTGGTCATCCTTTTTAGTCTTTAATTTTTTGAATTAAAAATAGGATAACTCTTAACAGATTACAGGATGCTTAAACAACGTATTTCACTGTGACGCAGGCAATATGTGGGCGTATATAGTTTATTAGTGATCTTTTTTGTTCCATCCATTGCTTTCATGTTAATACATCGTATATTTAGTAATATTTATAAATGTTAACTATTGAGTTATAAAATATTCAAGATTAAATCTTTTTTTTTACTTAATGAATTTTTTGATGAAATTTAAGACTAATTAAATGATTATATGTTGAAATGATTTCTAATCTACTTTTTAAGTAATAGTTTTACAATTTAAAAAACATTATATAAGTATTAAATTTATTAACTCTTTCAATGTGGCTTAATATGTAACATAATAAGAATTCATCTGCAGGGAAAATTATGAGAATTTACAAAATAAATTTAATGAAGATTTATTATTGAGTTTTTAATGTTGTGTCAACATAACTGTAATAAATAGTTGATAGATGATGGATTAAATTGTACCATTACACAATGAATTCACAATGCATATTTGTGAACAATCTCTCAATCATGAATATTAATAAAGTTGAAAGAAAAAAGCTAGTTAGACTAATCATTGATTAGATTAATGAAGCTTTAGAATATGGTTTATACTTTTTTACAAAACACATAAGTAAATTTGTTAAACTTATCAAACAATGCAAAAATGCCATTTCGTAAATGAAATGCTTTTCTTATGTCTTCGTGACTATAAATGATGAGTTAAAATAATTACCAATAAATCTAAATTTTTTATCTTTTTCATTTGTCTAGGTTTTAGAGAAGTCTTTGCTCCTTTTGTTTGATCAAATTAGAATTGATTTTTACATATTTTAGTTTCCTGTAATTAAAAGAAAATGTTATTTATAGAATTATTTTATGTACTGAATTTTCTGTGAAAATAATTAAACAATTTCTTCTATCAAAAGAGCATGCATGGTTCCTCTCATTCAAGGAAATCAGGTTCAATTCTTTACTTCCTATGCCTAAAAATTTGTTTTATTGCATTTATCATAGTTATTTATATATAATTTGCTTAATTGTTTATTAACATTAATTGCATGCTAATTTATTTAATATTTATTTTTTGTTATGTATTTTCAAATAAAATTCTAAAAAATAAATACTAACTTTAATTAATGAAATTTTGGATATCTTGAAAAGTGTATTAAAGAATGACTTCACTTATATGTTCAAAAATGACTTAGTCTAACCGATTTGTTCACTTGTGGCCAGTGTATCTTGAGTTGGAGCTTAGTACCATTAAAGATGCATCGTGCAGAGGGGGCTGGTGTATTTTAAATATGTTGAGGCTCAAATGTCCTCCTGTTGATGTGGTGTGGAAGTTAATAGAGGGAATTGGTTAGTAGGGAGTAGGTTGCCAGCTTAGGTGCTGTCCTCATCACTTGACAATGGTTCAAAATTACAAGATCAGTTGCCAAAAGTCTCCCAAGTAACTGAATAGTGTGATGTTAATATTCATTCACTCACTAACTTATTCACAATATTGATTCTTGGCAGATTATGTATGTCCTATATCTATATTTGAAATTCCATGTACTTTATTGTTTATCTGTGAATTTAAAAACCGGTTTTGAATTATTTTCTAATTTTAAACATTTGCAATAAAATCCTATTTTATAAAAAAAAATGCTCCTTTTTAAATTTCATTTTTTTTAAAGAATCAAAAGGATGCTTATTCATGTGACTATGCCTTTTTTCCAAATTTTCTCTCCTCTCATTTTTAAGTTTAAATATATAATAGTTTTCAAGTACAGGAATGTGTTAATGTATTGTTTTTTTTGCCCCAATTGAAATCAGCTTTATGATTATTAAATGATTTTTGTGTAGTGAAGATTAGTGGTCTCCAAACCTTTTTTAGTCATGTACCCCTAAATTGAAAATAATTATATCTTTTCCAATTTTATATATATATATATATATATATATATATGAAATATTCCTATACTATTTCTGGAGAGTAGTAATGATACTATAATGTTGTGGCAAGTGGATGGTACTGTAACGAACGAAAGGATATGGCCATTGGAAGATTACTGTAAATTAGATACATTTTCTATGCTGGTTGATGTTGCATATTCAATGGTGTTGATGAGGCAGTCTTGTGATTAATGAATCCAGTTTATTGTACATTGTGAAACACATAGGCATTTTAGACATAAAGCATGGATTACACCACTCAGAACAAAGAAACTACCACACTACACAATACAGCCGGCTACATGATTAAAGACATAGACAGAGAAGAGAGAGGGATTTCCAATGATCTCAGTATTTATACTCAGTGGGACATCACATGATTTGGGGGTTGGTGGTGGTGGATGGATGTAGTTCTAGAACCCCCCATTAGGCAGGTAACTAATTGAAATAATTAAACATTTGTCCTGAAAGATTGGACCATAAATAAATCAAGAGCTATTAAAGAATAAATTATTGGGAATTATTACACACATATATATATATATATATATATATATATATATATATATATATATATATATATATATATAGTTAATTATTCTCTACTATAAAGACAAAAATCATTAGAACACTAAAGCTAAAAAGATAAATGAAACATTCAAAAACATGTATTGGAATTTAAAAAAGATATTAGAATGAGAGAGAGAGAGAGAGAGAGAGAGAAAGGAATTTAAAAAAGATTTTAGATATGTAATATATATCATGAGCCTCAATGGTATACACAGACTACTTTTAATGTAGGATGTTACTTTAAAAAATACTTGACTTTGATGTAAATTTTTATATTCAAAATGAAATTCTGCTGGTCTGTGGGAAGGGACGAGAGTTACCTTGTGTATAGCACCGATGAGCATACTTCTTTTATATATCCTTAAGTATCATTCTCGTAATGCATTTTAAGACCATTAGTGTGGATCGTATCACACTATTACCTAAGTTGCTTCTATTGTAATGTTATTAAGATTTTAATTCCAAATATACTTTTGCAGCTATTTTGGCAGCATTGGTAAAGAAATAGGAAATCACTTTTGTTTCAGTGTTTTGTTTCAAAATATCTTTTTGTTTCAATCATTTTGAATTTGTTCATAAAATTTTGTTAAAAATAAACACATGATGAATATCAGCTGCATTTTTATCAATAAAAATTGAAACCTTTCAGGCCTCCTTCAAATCCTGTGCCTAATAATTATTCATGGCCTGCTGTAAATCCTATGTGGGGGTATGGAATGTATCACAATGCTCCTCCATATCATGCCTCTTGGAATGCTGGCCCTGGCTCTGGCCCTAGGCCACATTGGTCAGCTCCAATGATGCCTTCAGGTCCAATGATGCCAGGAAATGGACCATCTCCACCCAACAATGGGCCATCTGGTGTACCTCCCCCAATATATCCTAATTCCATGACATCACCTGCAGGCCCTTCAGGACTTCCATTTGCTGGCCCTGGTATGCCACCACCTCCAACATATCCTCTACCTCCACCAGTTCTCCAGCCACCACTTCCTGTTATGTTACCTTCTGCTGTTTCAGGTAAATGAACAATATTTACTGCATATTATTAATTTGTTATAATTTCATAAAAAAAGTTTGCATTTAGATTAGATTCTTCTATTGCTTCCAATCTATTTGACTGATTGCAGTTCTGAATTCTAATAATATTATTTAATGAACATTTTCTACATAAGTCTCTCAAAGACTGGTTTAATAGCTCAAAGCCCTTGTTCTCTCTTCTACCAATGGCTTCAAACCCTGGTGAGTTCACTCTCTTTGGATTATTTGTAATTCCTCTAGCAGTCTGTGATTCCATCTAATCTACAATATCTTATTAGAGCTTAGGTATTGCTGAATTTTATTAATTTCGAAAGCCTGAACTGGTATTACATAGAAGTTTGAAAAGTGGAGTACATTAATTTAGAAACAATTCTCATATTCATAAATCATGGTATTTTGTTTTTAATATGACTAAAATTTGCAAAGTCTGTCATTAAGACCTAATGGAAGGTTTCGATTAACATTATCAGTCAACTAACTGAACTTAACTGAGTTAATTGATCTTCAATTTCACTTAATTGCAGTAATTTTATGTTCTTTGTAATGTTTTGATTCTTTTAGGCAAATCTCCTGTTGCCGCGTTAGCCCAGTGGTCAAGGTAACAGACTCATAGCCAGGGTGTCATGAGTTCGAACCTAGTACTGTTGAAGACCCACCATGCACATGGGGACAATATATGTTAAATATGTTGAGGCTCAAACCTCCTCTCTTTGAAACAGTGTGGAAGTTAGGAGGTGTGCCAGCTCAGGTGTTGTCCTCGTGACTTGACCATGGTTCAAAATTATGAGGTCCGTCGCCAAAATTCCTCAAATAGCTGAATAGTGTGACGTTAATATTCACTCCCTCACTAGGCAAAACTCCCAGCTTTTAATTATTTTTAAAATTTTGTCTTGATATATATATATATATTATTTTAACCAATTTTATAGTAAAATATTTTTTATATTTATGAAATATTTATTATAGTGATTTTCGAAATCTAAATTAAATTTTTTTTACATTGAATGTTTTTAAGAAATGGGATGAAAATAAACTTTCACTATTTGAAAACCTTGAATATTTTTAACACTGTAGGGCAGTAGCTCTCAAACTTTTTTTTGTTTTGTTGCAATACACTTTTAACAATTTCAAAATTTGGTGTGTGCACCATCAACAAAATAAGTTTATTAGAATTTTACTTATCTACAATACGCTATGTAAAATAGTTTATGATAATAACTTTTAATGTTAAATAAAAAATATGTATGACAAAGAACAAAATATTTATTGAGAAAATAATTACAAATTCATTATAAGAATACATTTAATGCAAAATTTGAACTTGATAATTTGTGATGATTTCATTTATATTTCTTCTTAAAAATGATATTGCTACTCTTATTTCATCATTTGCATTTAAAAGTCTTGATCTTTTTCTTCTTTCCATTTTTATATTTGATCATGCTGAAAATTCGAATTCATGTAATTAAGATGTAACAATATTTTTAAAGCTTTTTTTGTTATTATGAGATAATAGTCTCTAATTTTAATCCAAAATGAATTGATTTTCCCATATGTTTTCAAATTAAATATTGATTATTACAGAGAAAAATTAGTTTTCTTCATTCAAAGTTAATTCTTATACGTATATATCCATTATTACAAATGGATTACAATCCCAATCAAATTTTTTCACATCCATCTGTTTATGAAAGGATGGGTCATATGTACCACAAATACCCTTAGTTTATTTCTATAAGACAGCCAAATGATTCAGTTCCACTTTTTATCCTTTTTATCTTTTTTAATCTAAAAAATTGGACGGCACACTTCATGAATTTGGCGGCACATAAAAGTGCTGCAATGCAATAGTTGAGAATCATAGCTGTAGGTATAGTCTGATTTTTTTAGGAAACTGGAACAGATTAATGGAAGTTTAATATCTAGTAAATCAATTTTACAAAATGTTTATTGATTAAAATTGCTTTGATAATCGATTTTAAGCAAATTATGTGATGAACATGTATATGTATTTATATGTTATGCTGTTTTGGAATTTAAATTGTGTTGAGTTCATTATAGTAACTTTCTCTTTAATGAAATGAAATGGTTCTAATGAATGGTTTACATATTTGCAGAAATGTTAAAATATTTGAAAAATCTGTTAAAGGAATTTTTTTTTATATTCACGCAATGTTTTTAAGGGGGTTCACCCATGTGACAGCCTTTTTTTTAAGCATTTTTAGGGAATTTCTTTAGATAACTAGTAAAAAGGTAGAACTTTAATTTTTTTATCATTTATTTATGTTTTTAAGAGTATATATATAAATATTTAGCCAAAAATATCCAATAGAACATGAGTTATTGCGCTCTGAACACACCCACCTTGAAAAAATGGACGCTCACTTCCTCCACGATTCCGGCTAATTCGCTTATATGAAATAAAAAAAAATTAACTGCGTTTTAACCTATAAGCTTAAATGCACCAAATGAACCACACTCAAATGAAAATATCAAAAATTGGATTTTTGGTAGACCACTGAAGATAAAGTTTCGAATTTCATGGGGTTTTTTTTTATGTTTTTGCTATACAAAATAGAAATATTTTGAATTTTGGAATAATCATAGTCCACACACACACGCATTTGGTGTGAATATATGTGCTTAATCTCCCTATACATTTGAAGTCATTCAGTCAAACCGTTCTTGAGATATGATGCAGGAAAGTTTGGAAAACACAGCTTTGAGAAAAACGTGTTTTAAGTTTCAAGTCCAATAAAACAATGGAAATCCTAACTTGGCTCTACGAACAGCTTCTCTTCTAACAGCTGCTTCTTTATAACAACTTCAAACTTTAAAAAAAACACTTCACTACCGTATTCTAGAGATGTTAAGGAAGCAATTTATGAAAAAATAAATAAATAAATTGATTTTTTGAACTTATCACATGGGTAAACTCCCTTAAAGTACTCAAATACTAAACCCCCTTAAGTATAATACTATTTATTAAATATAAAATGCAAATTCCATTTCCAGACTGGTTTTAAAAGAATACAAATTTTGAATTTTTTTATACTGCATGTAATTAATGTCTTAATTACTATTTAAAAATTCATTTATTTAAGAGAGAGGCATACTTTTAAAGTTACTTAGACTGTTTAAAAATTAATATACTTTGCAGAATTGTTATTTTAAGCAGTTGGAATAGTTTATGCTTATATTACAGCAAATTAATGCATGAAATAAAATCTTTCAAGTGTGTTCATTTGTTATAAATTATTTTATTTTAGATACAAACCTACTCATTAATATATTATATCAGATTTTATTTTTATAAAATAATGTCTCTGAAATTTATTTCAATATGAAAAATATTTTATCTATGATGAAAACACTATGGTAAACTGTTTCGCACCCTAAGGGTCAATTTCTGATATTCTCATTATTTTTCTCATCATAGTAAAAATGATTTTATATGTGTTAGAGAGTAGAGAGAGAGAGTGAATAAGTGTGCCTATATATTTCAATCCTTGTTAGTCAGACATTTTTCCAGTTTTCCTTTGCAAAATCTCCCCTTTAATCTTGTTTCTGAATGAAATTTCAATTTTAGTTTAATTTAAGTTTAAAATTCTTTCAGGATCAGATGTGTGAGGAACACTATTTTTTATCTACTTTTTTGAATTATGAAATGTCAAATGTCCTGTATGTGTATACTATTTTTTTTTTAGGAAATTATTCCTTAGTTCAACCTGAAACTCCTGTAAGTGCAAATACATTCCCCTCTACTTCACTTTCATCAAGGTATTTTATTTATTTATGAAATTACTTTTAGTTAATATTAGGAATTTTTTTTTATGTACGAGATATTTTTATTTCATTCTTTGTCTATTTTTCTGTGAGTTATGTCATAATGTTTTGTTTTTTTTACTAATGTCTGTCTTAGAGTTAAAACTTGTTTTCTACTTAAAAAAGAAATAATTGTTGAATACCTGCATTTAAATATTAATTCTAAGTGTTTTATTTGAGGAATGATTAAATATTCATTACTGTTAATCTAAAGCTGTGATTTGAGCATTGGAAGTGACCCAAAATGTCTGAATGATTTATTTTTAAATTAACATATCTAAAAAGTTTTAAAAGAATTAAAATGTTATTTTATCAGACATTTTTCATTCCCCCCCCCCAAGATTAGAAGCAGTTTTTTGAAAGCTTGAAAACAGCAACAAATGTAATATACTTGTAAACTTTGCTCTCTAAAATAGAGTTGGAGTAGCCTATAAATCAAAATTAATGAATTTCTTGGATAAAATTGTGATTTTTGTTAAAAAAACTGTGTGGGTATTGTTATTAAAATTTTGTTTCTTATGTAGGCTCTTCTTCCAAGTTTAAGGAACTTTAAAAAATTTATTTTTAAAAGATTTCAGATGTGAATGAAAATTAAGGTGGTTAAAAAATGTTTATACTAACTATGGAATGAATTTTTAAAAAACTTAATTAGTTTCCTCTATTGGTTTTAGCTGTGTATATATTTTTTTTAATCTTGAGAAATAAAAAGATAAACAAATTCTTTATGAAAGAAAAAAATGAAAAATTCATTTATTTCATCTATATTATATTAACTCCATAACTGCCAAGGAAAGACTACGAGACCCCCCAATGCCACTGTTTTCTCCACAGGCACATGTTGTTACCTGGTTTATTGGGAGAAAAGAAGCGTGTTTTTCAACCTAAAAGTTGTTTACTTTCACTTTAAAAAAGAAAGAAAGGAGTAAGATAAAATAATGGAATGAAAATACAAAATTTAATGTGTAGATTTACAATATGATAATTATAACTTATCTGTTATGTAATATATTATGAAATATGATTGAACACATATAATAGTATCCCATTCATTGCTTTAATAGCGAGATTAATAGCAAATGTTTTTTTTTCCTTGCACAAACAACACATTTTCTCATCACACTTTTCTTAGAAGATGTTAATGGAACTGAAAAACTGCTTAGTTATGAATGACTTCTTTTCTGGAAAATAACTCT
Source organism: Trichonephila clavipes (assembly GCA_019973935.1). Taxonomy (NCBI): domain Eukaryota; kingdom Metazoa; phylum Arthropoda; class Arachnida; order Araneae; family Nephilidae; genus Trichonephila; species Trichonephila clavipes. The sequence continues at coordinate 624,600 of BMAU01002798.1, read as the reverse complement.
TTCAAATTCTTTCCCCATCTCTTCTTTGAAATAAATAAATTCTTTAGAAGCACTGTCAATGTCATTTTATTGTATTCCAAAGCCTTGGAACTAGTTTTAAGCAGAGCTGCACAATGCAAAAAGTCATCCTTTGTAAGGACGAGTATACATGTCTGGGGCACTAAATGCACAGGCAGGATATGTATACACGCCTGCGACTCTTAAGAGGTTAATAACTTTTTCAAATTTAAAAACTTTTTTATTTTACTAAATAATCAGTAAATTGTTACTTCTGTAAATAATCATCTTTACTGCAGTTATTCCTCATGCATGCACAATCAATTGTATTTTACATAAAATAATGTTGTTTATTCTTTGTCTTGTAGTATTACTTCACTATTATTTTAAAACTTCAAACTAAATTTTATTTATATTTTTTAAAACCTCAATCTAATCTGATTTTATGTATAACTGATCATTCAGTTTACTAACAGTATGAAAGTTAGTAGAAATCTGACTTAAATTAAACATATTAGTGAATTAATAATCCTAAACAAATGGAGAAAAAAATATTTTTACATATTTTTTTAATTTGCATATATTCTAATTTTAAATTAATTTTCTGAAATATTTCACAGTGATGAATATTCTTGCATATTTATGAATTTTTCTTTTTTACAGTACTGCTTCTCGAAGTGCAGGAAATTCAGATATAACTTCTCAAGATGCAATACATAATAAAAATACACAAGGGTCTTCCAAATATTATAAAAGTAGAAGAGAAAACATCGATTCTAATCTAAAATTGAAAAATAATTCATTTGGTGATTCAGATTTTAAATCTAAGGATCAGAGAGAGAATATTAAATCAGACAAATTTAAAACATCGGATAGAAAGAAAGGACAATATACTTCATCTACCCAAAAATCATCACGAAAGACTTCTGAATCTTTGTCCTCTATAAGGAAATCTTGTTCAGATTTCAAAGGAAGTAGTGGAGATGAAGATTATTATTATCGCAAGTATGGAAAAAGACCTTCCAAAAGACAATCCAGAGAGAGCCCAGATAGATCTTCTAGATTCAGCCATGTTTCAAGGCATAATAGTCATTCATATCGAAAAAATTCTAGATCACGATCTTCAGATCGCTTTGAATCACACAAAAAGAATGACTCTCATGCTAAAAAGATTAGAAGTAGTTCAAGAAGGTCATCAGAGGAAAAAAATTTTGAGAGGAATACAAGATATAAACGTAGGTTATCCAAATCTCCTTCTGTAAGAACTCCGTCAGGAAATTCTAAAACAGGGAAAAATTATCATGATAATTCAAAATTGGAAGAAAATATTGCTAGTGAGAAAGCAGCAAAGGGTGTCAGTGTTCTAGATGGATCTAAGTCTTCTAAAGGAATACAACGCAATAATTCCTCAGAATTAAAAAATACCGAAATATCATCAAAAATAGATGAAAATGAAAAGGAAGGTTCTTTATCTAAACAAATATCTAGCTTAAATGAGCCTTCATTTGCAGATTTACATGAAGGAAAAGATGAATCAGATGACGAAATTGCAAAAAGTAAACCAAAAAAAACTTTAGTGAAAATTGGGAACAAGAAAAAATTGTCTCGCTCGAGATCCCGTAGTATTTCACCATTTGAAACAGAAAGAAGAGAACGAAGTCGCTCACTTAATCGATCTAATTCCGGGGGACAAAACCATTCACGTTTTAGATCTCATTCAAAAGAACGAAGTCCTTACAGAAATAATTCAAGAAAGCAAAAAAGACTGGCTGTTTCAAAAAACCAAAATTATAAAAGGTAAAGCTCAAAAGTCCTATCTTTGTGCTCTCTTTGAAAAATATTCCATTCCATGACTAAGGAACAAATAGTCTCATTGCTATGCATAGAAAGCTTTTTATTTGTTCCTATGGATTGTTACCTAAGAAAGGAAATTTATTTAAATATTGATATGTTCTTAAATCAATGCCTATATTCGATCGTGTTTTATTTGAATGATTTTTTAATAGAGCAGTTTTTAATATGTAAGTAAAATTAGCAAGCCATTACCTGATCACACAGAACCAAATTTTGTTTTATTTCACATTAAACTTGGTGAGTGTACTTATGTCCATTAAATTCTTGAGGGAAAACTGTAATCTATGTAACTTTTAAAGCAAAAAAACTTTTTCTTATAGAAAACATTATTCCAACAATAAAATATGTCTTTGAAAATGCTTCGATGGCTGTAATAACCAAGTGGTCTTGGTTATGAATTCATGGCTGGTGTCGTTTCTGTCTTGATGTTGCTAAAGATTAGCTAAAATTTACAGAGTGGGGTGCCAGCTCAGGAGTCCTCTTCACTTAGATAATTTAAATTATGAAGTTTGTTACCAGCAGCTCACATGTTGCTTTTAATTGCAATATTAATAAACAATCAATTCAAAATGTTTTAAACTAAAATAGTTGATATCCATCTTTATTAGGTCCGATTGAATGCACTTTTTGTGGACTCTTTCCTCTTTTATATTGAATACAATTTAGGAACAGATTAATTAATAAGTGTAACTATTTTGAGTTCCCCCTATTATTATCTTGCAAAGTAAGCTGTAAAACTAAGTCCCACCCCCTTAACTTTTAAACTGTTTTTTAAATATTTCTTTGTTTTTAAATTTAAAAGTAATATTTTGCATGCTTAAATTGATTTCTTAGTAATATTTATCTTTGAATTCACTTGAAGGTGAATGTTAATTTTAGGAAGGCTTTGTTGTATTAGTCACCTCATTGAATATTTATATTTATAGCAAGTTATTTGCCCCTTTTATGTTTTCTGTATATTAAAGTGAGTGCCGTCTACATTATTTGCTACATTTACTTCTTTCAAGAGAAAAGAAAGGCTATCATACCCCCCAATTTTATGTATTTAGAAAAATTATGGATTTTTACATTAATTAAAAAAGTGAATAAACCAAGAACAATTGAATAATCTAATAAAATAATTATTTAGAAAGATTTGGTTACTATGTAAGTGTTCTGGTTGATGAAGTAATAACAAAGTGAAAGAGGGTTTTTTGAAGCTCGGTTCCTTCAGGAACAGTTGGAATAATGAGCATTTTTGCATGGTTAAGTATTATTACTTTCTAAAATTCTTGATTTGGGTGAGTTGAATATCATTTAAAAGTTATTACTTTTATCACAATAATTTTCAACTCTCAAGTTGAGCTCATGATCGTAGCATAAAACTACATCACCATCATTGTGGCAATTCATACTTAAGAAAATGTCATTGAATTAATATTGTTTAAAGTAGAAACAATTGACAATAATTGCATTCTTAATCCTTTGACTCTTCTTTTGGATGACTTAGATCTAGGGAACCTAATTTTCCCCCAAGGCATCCCCGCTCAAGAGAAAGAGAAGATACACCTGAAAATCAGCCTTCTCTTAGTACAGAGGCTTGTGAATGGGTAAAATCCACTCCTGCTGAAAAGTATTATATTAAGAGTGAAGAGGTAATGCTTTTGAAATATTATCTGCATTGAGCAAAATTGTGTGTTATTTGGAAATAAATGTGTTTGCTGTGTGTGTGTTTAGAGTGAGTTTAAAATGGTTAAAGTTTTTAATAAAGTTAAATTGTTTATATTGTTTTGTTTCCTATAATTACTTCATTAGATTTAAAAAGAAAGATATTTTGATTTTAAAACATAAGATTTGCTTTTTTTATTGTTCTAAAAAGAATTTTGTTACAGTATTCTAATTTAATAATGGCTTCAAATAAATGGAATTCTGAACTATACATATTCATCTAGATTAAAGTTTCAATTCTCTTAGTTAAAAAAAGTTTATTTTTTTGCATTTATATAATAGATATATTATGTATTTTGCTTTATTTATTAATCTAAAATGTTTTATTTGGAAAAAATATTTGTTGCTCTTATTACTTTTAGAAAGTAATTTTGTGGACAACAGTTCTAATTATTTATCTAAGATTTTTATATATTTTTAGACAATAGTTATAGTTCTGAGCTTTGTCTTGAATTTCATTGTAATCATACCATTTAATGATATGTAAATACATTGTAGAATTGTACTTTTTATATTGATTTTAAATGATTTTTAAGATGTTAAATCAATTTTTGGATTTCATTTTTCATATTTTCTACCAATGATAAGTATTTTTAAATGAAGCATGTTATTTTGTCAAGAATTTATTAGATGACTTACTTTTTTTCTAGTGTTCTAAAAAGGTTTTAGGAACAGATGCTTTGAAAGATTTGCATAAAAGGTTTAAGTTTGAGTTAGTTGATCGAGCTGCCAGAGTTCGTGCCGGCAAACCCAAATATGAACCTCCTGTAAGAAAGACAAAATTAAGAAATCATAAGCCTAAAGGTAATATAATCTAAATCCACACAGGTTTTATTTTCTGTTATGTATATCATCTACTAAGTATTTAATTGTTATATATTTCATTCAGTTTTAAAATTGGTAAACACATGTTACCTGTTTTTTACTGATTGTGAAATTTCCTATATTAAACAACATAAAAATTGCTTAAAAATCAGATATGAAATTTAAAATTTTTTATTTAATCAGTTTATTTCCTGACCCTCCATAAATTTGAATTATTAAGATTATATTTGTATTTTGAACTGTATTAATATTCAATGTTTGTCAGTTTCGAGCCTTATTTTTAATGACAATATAGCCAAAAAGATGTGTTATCTTATTTATGTAAGCTTTCTTAAAATCTTAAAACTTTACTAAACTCTATAACATTTTGTGGAGTGTCATGGTAACTGACATTAAGACTTGGTTAGTTTTGCAAACAGGGATCTTGTATTGTATTTTAAAAAGTACAGTAATAGTTGTGTGTAATAGAGTAAAATATATGCTTTCATATTGCTTTCCTTTTTCAACATTTTACTTGCCTTTTGTAATGTTTGTTGTATCTTTTAAAATTCTTAATTTCAAATTATTTTTAGAAAAATTTTAAACATTTATATTTTATTATTACAGATTGTTTTAAAAAAGAAGAATATAGCTTTTCAATTGACGCAAATTTAACAGGGAAAAAAAGTTATGCAATATGCATGAAAAAGAGGGAAATTCTTGTTTCATTTTCTTTTTAAATATGTTCTTACAAATTTACAAATTGCACATCGTGTTTTATTATTCTGTAATTATTATTATTAATTAAAATTTAAAAAAAATTACTTTAAATAAAATATTTGTTGAATTTTATTGTAATTATTCTTCTGTTTATGAAAAAATTAATTATATTATTTCTCTCCTTTAAGAACTACGCTCTGATGACGATAGTTTGAGTAGTAGTGAAAAATCTTCATCAAGTGAGGAAGAAGACACCTCTTTGGAGGAATTAGAGAAAAAGAGAAAACATCCTGATAGACTACATCCTGAACTATGGTTCAATGACCCAAAAGAAATGAATGATGGCCCTCTTTGTCGTTGTAGTGCTAAAGCTAGACGTTCTGGTATCCGGCATGGAATTTATGTAGGGGAAGATCATTTGCCTCATTGTGAACAATACAGCAACAATGCTACTAGATTGTACCATTATAAAATAGCAATGACTCCTGTGACAAATTTTTTGGTGAGTTCTTAAGTTATAAAATTATTGTGTGTTTAAAAATTAATAAAATCTTTATAATTTCAGAGTAGATAATATAATAATTTCTTTTTCATTGCTGTAGGCTTTAAGAATTTTAATTTTGTTGAATTTTTTTTCCTTATTTATTAATGAGTATTTTAGATAATATTTTAGTTGATGAAGCTGCAAGATATAGAACAATAAAGGTTATTCCAATTCATAATTTTCTTTTTAGGTAATATTTTAAAAATGAAATTTAATTTTGTTTTCAATCAATAATTTTCAAGAATGACATTTTGCTGGCTACAAAGAATTTAATCTTTTCCCCCAAATATGATTATTTGCCAATTCTAGTCTTATTTTGAGCTGAAATAGTATGAATTTATTATTATTTGAGTTTGTTAAATTAAGGGGAAAATGTATTAAATAATTGATTAATTTTTTTCCTAGGATGCAATTAAAATACTTAAGTAAAACTAATCTGGTCATAAAATTAAAAACTATTTATTTGTAGTTTTATGTTCTTTTCAATTGTTAATATTTGAAGCTACATGATAGCAGGAAAATTTAAAGTATAAAATAGGAAATTGATTTAAATGGTCTTTACTTATTTTTAGAAAAGGGAAAAAATTGATAAAAACCTGTAAGTCAAAAAACAATTGATTGTTGGTTCTTTTTTCTTTTCATTTTTATTAACCATTTTTGTATTTATGGATAATATTTTTATAATATGCATTATTTAAAATATACCTGCATGACCCTTTTTTTAAAAAATTGTTTGTAAACATTTAAAGTCATGCACAAAATCTTTTTTAGACAAAATCTCCAACCATCATCATGCATGAGGGGGAAAAGTACGCTTTTGAAGGTTTTTCTATGTTTGCTCATAAGCCATTACCAAGACTTCCAAATTGCAAAGTAATCCGATTCAATTATGAGTACACTATCTTATATGTAGAAGAACAGATGCCTATTAATTTTACTGTTGCTGGCTTAGAACTTTTCAGTGACTTTTTGTTACATGAGATTCTGGAATTAGTTGATTTGGATTGGAAAGCTCACAATGATCCTGATGGCTGCCCTCAATTTCACTTTATGCCTCGGTTTGCTAAGATAAACAAAGGTATATATATTTGTTTTCCATTAGCTCTTTTGAAATTTCATTTATAAATGAGTGAATTATTAATTGTTGGTTGCTAATTTTTTTATACATATTGATTTATTAATATTGTTTGGAATTTCAGGTTTAATATTTTATCTTGTAAGAAAAAAGAGGGGGGATTTTAATGTGAAATAATAATTTTTAATTTCCTGTCAAATTGTGTTAAATCTGTTTTCGCGGTAATTTTTTATATGAATTCCTTGCAAAATATAACGTTTGAAAAACATTACAAAATTTTGGGTGAATAGATTTTCAAAATTGTGTAGAAATTTTTTAAGTCTCAGCATGTTTCTGAAGTCTAAAAAAAGTTCATAAGACTTCTTCAGATAATTCTAACTATTTAAATAATTGACTGGCTGTACTTTGAAGTTTCATAAGGACTGTATCTGTGGCAAATCTGTATAATCAACCCTCTGACCGGAACATCCACCTTTCAGACAGGGATGATTTGCTTTGATGCCTGTAGTTAACTGTGGTGTTATTTTGGGTGTGGGTTGCTTTGACATCTTCAGTTGGACTCTACCCAGTGAGAGGATCACGTGGTGGTGGTGGTGGGGGTACTTGGTGATTTTTTTCTACTCACAATATGTGCGATTTTCTTATCAATCACTGTCTATCGGATGGATATTCCTAGAATTTTTTTGTTTAAAGTGTTGTTATTTGTTATTTTTTTATATGAATATAAATAATTTCTAATCAGTTTTTATAAAAATACTGGTCACAATTCTAGTGATAAAAATATATTAAAAAAGTGAGCCTCATAAAGACTTGAATATTAAAAATTGTATTTTCGGTTATGTTTTCTGTTTTTAATTTAATTGTCTAATATATATCTTGAAAAAAAGTTGTTCTTCATTTATTCCCACACATCTTATTTGAGCCATATTCAATTTCATGAGTGATAAGGACATTTAAAACAGTTCTTAAGGTAATAAAATTCAAAAAAATTTGCGTATCCGTCTGTCGGATGCTCCTCAGTGCAGCAAAAAATTGATGTTCCAGTCAGAAGGTTAATTTGAATTAATGTAGTATTGATTATGTAATAATATTAAATCTCAAATGTAATTTCTAATGCTGTATTGTAACAGTTTGGGTTTTTTAGAAATTCAATGAGATTGCATTTGTTCTCATTTGAAAATTTCATTTATTCTGATTTAAGATATTCCGTTGAGGGGGGATATACAAAAGTTTGAATATATTTGTTAAACTTATCCCATATTTAATCAGAAGTAAAAGTTGTTTGTTTTTACTTTCAATTGCTTTTTTACTGCCCCTTCTTAATGGTATTGTAAAATAATTTAAATAAAATAATGCATTTCAACATTATCAAACTATATTTAGGGAATGATTTTTCAAACAGACATTACATGCATAACTAAACTTAAAAAGATGTATATAATTAGGCGGTTTCTATAGCATATATTTTTCAAACTGCTTTCTGCAGCAGTTGGATTATTTGAAATATTTCATACTTTGTAAATTCTCTCAATTTGAAAAAAAATCTTCCTATCCAGAGATCCAGTGGTAGGTAGAATTATAAGCATTAAGAAAATATTTAACAATTTGTATTTCTTGAAAGTTAAATGTAGAATAGAATTATCAAAGATTCTGCCTTCCTTTTGGTTAGTTAAAATCAAAACATTGAATTTTTTTTTATTAAAAATGATTTTTCTAGGAGGTAAAAAATAATAGAATGTTATACTGTATTTGAAAGCAATCTGTTGTTGGTGAACTTAATATAAAGTGCCTCTTTTACTTATAAAAGCAACAAATACAAACTATTTTAAAAATTTATATTATATTTTATTTATATTAAGGTATAATAGAAATTTTTAGAATAGTTTGTATTTGTTCCCAAAATTATTTGTTATTTTAATCATATCTTAAGTATTCTTAACTGAATTAAACTGAACTGAACTCAGTGGCACAACAGGCCATGCGGACCAAGGCGTACTGTGCCTATCTCAGTTGACGTGACCTTAGGCGTTGGGGTGCATGTTTAGATGTTTTGGTCAAGTGGTCAGTCTGACCCAAAACTCCAAGTGTTCAGTTCCCAAGCAAGCTTGATACTCATTTATTGATCTACTGAAGGGATGAAAGGCTGAGTCGACCTTGCTCAACCTGGGATTTGAACCCCAGACCTGTGATGTGGAAGCGTAATACACTACCACTCAGCCACTGGGTTTCATAAATATTCTTAACTCAAAAAAAAACTTAGGGCAAGTTACTTATAGAGTAATTAATTTGACATTCAGATTAAAATGCACTTCATTTTCAAATAAATGCCTTTAAACTTAAAATTGTGAATTAAAATAATTCTAGGGTTAAGAGTAAATTTGGGGCATTTCTGTTAGTGCAGTGCTGATTTAAACTCATTTCAGGCCCTGGGTACAGAAGATCTATGAGCCCTCTTGGCACTGATGGATTCCAATTTATAACCAGAAAATCTGGTTAAGTCCAGCTTATCTGCCCCCAAGCGCCCAATGGATAAACTGGCACTGTGTTGGTACCATAACATTATACTTTCAGTGCAAAATATGCATATTTGACTTAATTTTTTGTAACTACTTTTGGCTGGTTATGAAATGGTACTTTCATTTATTTTTATTTTTTTCAAATCTACTTTCCTTTTTATGAAATTTACAGTTGTAAAATTTGTTAGTTTCTATTATCATCCCTAAGCTCTCCTTCCAAAAATAATAAAAATAATAGAAAGGAATTAAAAGATAAATTTAGTTCCATTCAGTGGAGGGAGGATTAAAAGGTAGGGGAGATAAGATGATTCAAAGGTTTAAAAGAGAGTTCCGTATCACACTAAAAAAGAGCCATGACTCTAAGGATTAGACCTGAAATTAAAAATGGCATATAGCACTATAGAGAACATTTTCTGTGCAAGAATATGCATGCCTTATCAATTTAATCTTAAGTAAGAGTATGTATTTGGTATATGCATCTCTCATTTATTGCACTGTTTTGCACCACTATACTAGCATTCAACTAATGCGTATGACATATAATGGGCAGATCGCTGATATTATTATAATCTTTTGCTATGAAGTAATTGTATTTAATAACTTGTAATTAATGGAAAATTTGTTTTCATTTCATAAAAGCAGCGATACAATCCATTACATTCTTTTCTATGAAGAGATTGATAAAAATATGAAGAGATTGATAGGGAAGGGAAACAAGGACATATCCTCTAATTTCACATCATGATTCCTTTAATACCCATAAAGAGATTGCTAATAATAGATTTGTTAATTTCTAGTAGAAAGTTATTGCATCCTGGTGAAAAACTAGATCAAACCAAAGGCTAGAAAAGTACAAGACAAAATGCTTGCAAATATTAGAATTTTCGTTAAAAAAACACCATAAATTCTATATTACTTTCAGTTTTTTGTAATAAATATTTTTGTTGTATTTTGAAGCAGCAAGTAAATTTGGATACTCTATAGTTAAATGAATTTTGGGAAGAATTTGTTAAGATTTCTTTTTTAAAACTGATTAGCATAAAAAATTAATTGAAAAATATTTTCATATTTTTAAGAATCATACAACATAAAGTAAATTATATTTTTGATATTAGTATTCAATGATTGAAAGTGAAAAGTGTATTTTTATTTCAATAAATTTCATTTGTGATCAAATTATATTTAAAGTATATTTCAATTTCAGAGGACACGAAAGAAGGAAAAGTAATATTATCTCTGAATGTGGTTTTAGAGTATCTTTTGAAAGCCAATAGCATATTGATTGATGAAAAAAATTTGTCAGAAGTTTTGGCTTATTCAAATAAAAAATGGCAAGATTTAGCAGATGAAGTGAAAGGCATGATTGTAACATGCCCAGGCATGAAACCTTCTTCTATTCGTGTGGATCAGCTTGACCGAGAGCACATTGGCTCCAACTCTGAGACAACATTTCCTGTAATAGTTCATTTTGGTGTTCGTCCTCCACAGCTCAGTTATGCAGGAAATCCACAGTAAGTATTAAAAGTATCTTCCATCTATGTTGATGCAACTCAATCCATGCTTTGTAAATTGGTTTCTTAATGTTGAACTGACACTGAAAAGATTTAATTTGAAAGCTGTTTGCTTGTGAAGACTAATAAAAATTATAATTAAGTTAATTTATCATTTTAAAGCAGGCTACTGTAACTTCATAGCAATCATTGAACAAATATGTAATTCAACTAAAAGTGTTTTTTAATTCTCAGTTTTAAATATGGTTTTAAAATTTGGAGAATGAGAAGCAAGTTTGAGTGTGTCATCTAATTAAAAGGAGTGAAGTATGAATAATATCTCACGAAATGCTAATAACTTATGTCAAATAAATACAGTATTATTAAAAACAAGTTAAATAAAATTATTATTTGAAAATTTGCAGTATTTTAAAATTTCATTTCTTTATTATAATAATATCATATGTAAGGATCAAATAAATTAAAATGTGTTTTTTAAAATGTTTTAAGAACAGATTTAAATTAGAGAGGAAAAACGTTGTACTTTTATAATGTAAGACTAGTTATGTTTCTGAAGATTTAAATTAGAGAGGAAAAACGTTGTACTCTTATAATGTAAGACTAGTTATGTTTCTGAGTACTAAGCCCATTTAAATTTAACTAAAATGATATGGGAATGTGTAAAAGTTTGATTTATCCTCACCATCTGGCCATGGTTTGAAATTGTGAGATCTGTGGCTATAAAATTTTTTATTGTGTAACTTAATACAATGTTAATTTAACAAAATGTTTCTGAAAGTTCCTGAAACCATTCCATTTTATATGTTATGTTAAAAACCATTTAACAACAACAACAACAACACATGCCCGAAAAAAACACCTTTTAAAATAAATATTGCCAAAAGTTGTTATAAATGATTATGCAATTTTATAATACAGTTTTGTTTTGTTGTGGATATATTACCTTTTTTGCTTTAAAAAAATATGGGTGAATTATATCGGTGGTATACACAATGGTGGAGTTTGGGCACTCAAACCCTTCTCATAGACCAACACATTTTTAATTTTTAGCATAAAGGTTATGTCTCAGTGTTTTTGTCTACATTTTTTTAAAAAAAGGTGACCCCCTCTAATATTGGTAGTCTGTGTATGCCTCTGGATTACATATAAAGTTAATCAAAATGAGATCTTGATTTTTGCATTATTTTTAAAACGTTAATACATTTAAATTATATTTTTCTTTATGTCTGAAATTTTTAATTAGATTAAGCATTCATGTGTGCATGTATATTATGCAATCAGCTGAATGAGTAATTAGTTCACTTTACAGTTAATAATTATCATTTTTATTTTTATATGATGAATCTAGATTTTTGCAGATGTTATTTTGAGTTCTTTATCTTAAATTGCAGTTCTGACTAACTTAAGAGAATGACATTAACAATAATGTTTGCCCTTATATTTTTTGTTTTAATTCCATACAGGAAAAAAATGATGTAGAAATATTAGATTACTTAAGTGCATACATTACTAAAGCAGTTTAATAGTTTACTGTATGCTAGGATGATATTTGGATATAAATTTGTTTACTTTAAAATTAAAAGACTGAATCACTATGATATTTTTTATCTTTTAAAAATTCAATGAAAAACAATTTTAATAGATTCTTGTATTTATACATAAAAAGTTATTAAGGAAGTGAATATTGAATGAATATATATATATATTAATTTTCATACGGTCCATTTGTTTTCAACTTAAAAAAATGTTGTATCCTTACAACTTTTAACTTATTTTCATATGAAAATAATTTGTAAATTATTATACAAATATAATACAACACAGAAATAAACATTTTACAAGCTATATTTTTTTAATCAAATGAATAATTGGATAAAATATCATGATAAAGAGATTTAAATGCAGAATAATTAGATACAATATTTAACAATAAGATATTCTAAGAAATGTGATAATAATCTGTAGTATATTTTTATCTTCTCATTGTAATTTAAAAATGTATAAGTGCAATAATTTGCAATGTTTAATTTTGAAAAATGCTTTTTTAGAAATATTTTATTTTTATGCCCAGAAAATTTTTAAGTATTTAAATTTCTTTTCTGCCTTTTCGATATTGAGATTCTGTTGTTGATTAAGTAATATGTAAAGTTTCCACAAAATTTGAAGAATTAAAATATGAAGTTATGCCTTTATATCAGTTATATTTTATTAAACTGAAAGTATCAATTTGCTCATGGCATTTGAAGAAAATTTCTTAGATAACATTATGGTACTCATTGTATTAACTTATGAAAAAGGTTTTTCCAAATGATTTGTATCCATGTTTCATTTACTATTTCATAAATTGCTGTAAAAAAAATCATATTACATAAGTATTTGAATGTAAGTTATTGCCATTCACTTTTATTCCTTCAACTTCCATCATAACTCACAAGGATGATGCATCTAATTGAAAATGGACAAAATAAATAGAATTGACTCTGAGTTTATGTGTTCTTTGGTATTAAGTGGTGGATGCTTTGAATTAATTTTATTTAGCTTTATATTGTGATAGTAAAAAAGTATTATTTATAGTTTAAATTGTAATAGATAAACTGTTGCATGATTTAATTTATATGTAATTCCTTAACTTAATCATTATCCTGAAAGATTTTGTATGATATGATGAGGACTGTTTTATTGTAAGGGATTTCACAGTTTAAATTAATTTTTTCTCTTATCAGAGAATTCCTTTGCTATGAGATTGATGAGCCACATTTGTCTTTTATCATCAAATTTAATGAATTTGTATCTGCAAAGTTTATTTCCAATTTTGTTTTTTATTTTTTAATGTCTGTATGCATTTTTGAATATTGATGTGGCTGTATCGATGTATGTCAATCTAATGCATCCTGTCATTGGTGTTACTTCTTATTAAATTACATTCATTGAAAATTAATGCTCTTTTTTTATATGTGATATATTTGTGTTGTATGTAAGTTATTGGTCTGCATGCAACATAATGAATTTCTTATTTTGTTTTAATTTTTAATGTTATTTTTTTAAAGTTATGATTTATATTTTTTATATTTGTAGGCTTTACTTTGTTCTATATTCTTAGTATATTATAATGCTTGTGGAATTCTGCTGCCTATGCTTCCTATAATAATTTAAAAAGGAGTTTTTAACTTTTTTTTAGATATCAGAAGGCTTGGCGAGATTATGTTAAGTATCGCCACCTTCTTGCTAACAAGCCAAAAGTGCGTTATGCTGATAGGCATAAACTGATGCAAAAAGAAACTAGGTTACAAGAGATGAGAATGGAAAAGTAGGTTGTTATTTATTTATTTTATTTTTCATTAGAGAAAGAAATATATTTTATCTTTTTGTTTTAGTATTAAGTTTTAAAGATAAGTATTAATACTTAAATTTCACATTTGATTTAAATTGGAGCACTAATGTTGAAATGATAAAAGAATATTAAGTGTAATAAAGGTATACTTTATGTTCTTAAATTTATTTTCTATACATTTACTAGTACGTAATTTTGTCATAAAAATGCAATCTTTGTCTTACATTTGTAGTAAAAGAAAAACTCTCATTTTTTTTAAAAATCTGGTTAGTTTTCCAATTTTAAATAATTTTTTGTGTAAGAAAATTTTATTGAGATCTTTTCTGTATGCTAAATGATTATTTTTTCTTTAATTTTTACCCCATTCTCCAAGAGCTTTTTATATGCAGAAAAAAATTATATAATTCGGTTGTATCACTTTATCTTATTAATCTTTGGGGCAAAGTATATTTACTTTCCCAAAATAATTTTTAATGGAATGAGGTAACACAATACAACTTATCTCAATTTTTTTTATATAAAGTTAAGAAATCAGAACTATTCAACTTTTAGCATTGTTAGATAAATACTGTAATTTAAATCAAGGTGTTTGCTTTCATTGTTATGTTTTATGATTTTTTCAGTGATTTAAAAAGAGATGTGACTGTGGTTATAAGCAGTAAAGGTTTCTATAAAACTGGAATTATGAGTGATGTGGTTCAGGTAATGAACACAATTTTTTTTATGATTTTGGTTTTCATGCATAAAATAATATTATAGGAGAGAAAACTAGGGAATTGTTAAAAAATTTTAATGTTATCTTTTCATTTCTTTTTTTAAATATTTGTATGCTATTTTCCAATTACACAGAAAATATTTTACTGCTTTAAAGTTATTTTTTTAAAAAAAATATTGCCCAACTTCATTAAAATTCAACATAGCGTAAAAAAAAATAGTTTTTCTTTTTGTCTCAATTTTTTAAACATCATTAATAATTTATAAATCTGTCTGAAAATGAAATAAAGAGCTTTTTATATACAAAAAGCAAACACATTATTTAAAGAAAAATTAAATTCAACTTACTGTAGCATTACATTATAAATTAAACAGAAATCTATTAGAATAGGAATATAAACTATGTAATTCTGTAGGAATTATGAGACTTTTTCTAAGTGGTAAAAGCCTGTTACTGAGAGATCACCAGTACACATTACCTAGATTCAGTTCAACAGTTAAAAGAGCCTCCGAATGCTCATCATTTTTTAAAACCTTGTTTAATTGTTTATTGCACTATAGTAAATGAAATGTTAGTTACAATGTTCTATACCAAAAGATAGAACCTACATTCATCTTATGTAAGTTATTCCAAAAGTAATACACACTGTGGAGTTGTCAAAAGTGAGAATTATGTCAGTTGTAATTTGAACTTCGGTGAAGCAGCAGTTTATTTTCTGCATTAGTTTATAGTGATTTTTTTTATTTAACTTTAGTTACAAATGTAGCCTACAGCAGTCTTGGGTACTGCTAGTGTTGAAGATCAAAGTTCATACATTAGGATTGAAACTTTGTATAATAAAAAACTGACTGAAATCCATAATACTTTATGTCAAGTATGTGTAGTACAGTATCTCATTAGAGAGCTCCACCTTCTCCACAATCCAAAAAATTTTATTAAGTCCTGTAAAAAGTGAACCAAATGAGGATTTTTATTCACAATTACCGCAGAATAGTCATTACAGTAAAAGTACATATTAGCAAAGTGTCAAAGGACTATACTCTGTCATGCTTTCTTTCAAAAACAAAACAGAAAAATACACAAAACTGAATCTCAATTGCTTGAGGTTAGATTATTCATTCTCCATGACAATATTCTAAATGTTACATAATGAAGTAGCTGCCCTGATGTGGTTGGGAAATGTTACCTTATGCACACTACAGATGTTCTGGCAGGAATGCATCAGACAGACTATTTTCAAAGTTAAAATAACTTATGCGAATGTTTTGTGTTTTTTTTTATTATTATTTACGGCTAACTGTTCTGTCTGCATTACTCAAGCCATTCAGCAGAACAACAAAGATGGCAGTAATGATGCAAAAATATGCTTTGTTCTTGTCTTAAAAATAATTATGCTTACAGAAATGCATAGTTTTAATTCAACTGTCTTGCGTTATAACTGTGGACATATCAAGAACATAGATAAATTGTGAACAAACAATGGGGTATAGCATATCAAGAGATGTGCTGTTAAGTCATTTAATCTAAAGAGTAAAATGAATTGTTAGGGTGGAGAATTGACATTTCTTTTGCTTTCTTTTTGGACCAAATTGATAAATGTTTTAGGCTGCCAGTGGGTTGGACACTTTTTGTAGAAAGCAAAAACCTTTTAATATCATGTCAAGGGCAACGTTTTGTTGAACTAATATGTATTATTCTGGAAAATTTTTTAATATAATTTTTTTTTATTTATTAAATATGTTTATTTTAGTCATTCTTACTTACCTGAAATAAATGGGTAAGAAATTTCTTTTTAAATGTATGTATTTGTAATCTTTATAGAGTTGAAAAGAAACAGAATTAGGTGTTGAATTTATTTAAAAAAAAGTTGGATGTTGGGGTTATGTAGTGTAGTATTTTTCATATATCTGTACAGTGAGAAGGAAAATAAGGATCTGTGTGGCAATCAATTGCTCATTAGTAGCAATAAATATTTGCAGTTAAAGTACTTTCAATTATGAATTGATTTTCTTGCACATATTATTTCATAGCTAGATTTGGCAAGAAATTATCAAAATTGTTTAATTATATATATATATATATATATATATATATATATATATATATATATATATATACAATTAAACAATGCTTTTTCACTTGGTTTCTTATTTTATTTCTTTATACTATATATATATATATATATATATTAAAACACACTAAAACTGTAGATGAGAGATGTATATGAATTTAGATATAATAGAGATAACTTAGGACTGCTTCATGGGATTAGAAGCAGTTTTGTACCTAAAGTTTTCTTGTTTATAATAAAGCATAGCAATAAAAATGTTACAGAATATGCATAAATTATAGAATACATATATAACGCAAAAGAAATTTTAGTGTGTGATATAAGAACTCATTTATTTTAAATTTTGAATCAAATTGTGAATTTATCTTTGCAATTTTTGTATTTCTTGAAACAGCATGCTATGTTGCTTCCAGTATTAGTTTGTCATCTAAGATTCCATTATTCCTTAATCAAGCTGGAAGAAAATATTGGATATAAATTCCAGGATCGATTTCTATTACAGGTATATTATTCTATCTTCGACATATTAATATTTTGTAACAAATATATTTTAATATTTGTACTAGTAATGTATAAATCATGTATCATGTGAGTAGTCACTATGCATTTTATATGTACACACTTATATGTCTAATTAATATCCTCTATCAATGTACTTTATTGATTAAAATCAGAAAAGGTAGAATTTTTTTAAAAATACATTAGAGTATTGATGAAATATGTATGCCGCGTTGCGTGGTTAAGCATTCTTCATCACAACACGGTTGAATTAAATAACAATAAACATTTATTAACTTTAGATTAAATGTGCAATTAAGAGGTAAACTTCTAAAAACAACAACACATGGAACCAGGCACGCTACAATAATAACAGATCAATTCAGTTCAGTTTTGGAGTCGTTATGTTGAGCTGTAAGGTCGCTGCATACTCCCCTTCCAGTGTCAACGATACCTAGTTGGAAGATGAACTTTGCGACCAGAACGTGTAGATGGCTGGGTAGGCGTTGAAGCTGTTGGATCAGATTCCACAGTAGCAGGTGTTGAAGCTGTTGCATTAGGTTCCACAGTAGCAGGTGTTTCATTCTTGGTTTGAGGTAGTTGCAAGTCGTCAGTGTTAAGAAAGAAGGCAGGTTTGCATCTATCAATAGATACAGATACCCGTTTACCATTGATGTCAAGGAAAAACACTTTATCCTTCCTTTGTAAGACTTTGAAAGGGCCATCATAGGGTTGTTGAAGTGGACGACGTAACATGTCTCGGCGGAGAAAAACATGTGTTGCTTCCAATAGTCCTGGATGGATAAAAACTGGACGTTTGCCATGGTGTTTTGGTGGTTTAGGGTGAAGTGATTGCATGTGAGACTTAAGTTTCAAACAAAATTCACAACATCATCGTCTGGCTTGGAAGAGTCAAACATCTCCCTGGCAGTCGAATAGTGGTCCCAAAAACTAATTCAGCTGGGGTACACAGAATATCTTCTTTAAGAGAAGCTCGTAGACCTAGTAAGATGATAGGGAGTACTTCTGTCCAATGCTCAGTAGCATGGCATTTGATTGCACTCTTCAATGGGCAGTGCAATTCTTCGATCATCCCATTAGCTTGAGGGTGGTATCCAGTTGTACGACACTTCTGAACACCAAGTAGTTTGCTAAGAGCTTTGAAGAGCGAGGACTCAAACTGCCTGCCCCTGTCGGTTGTGAGAATTGCAGGAGTTCCAAAGCGAGACACCCAAGAGGAAAAGAAGGCCTCAGCCACAGTCTCAGCAGTTATGTCTTTGAGAGGTTGGGCCTCTGGCCATTTCGAAAACGGTCAATCATTGTCAGGCAATAGGTGTAGCCATTTGATGGAGGTAGAGGTCCAATGAGATCCAGATGAACATGATCAAAACGTTGGGAAGGTTCTTGAAATGATGAAAGAGGTGATCTAGTATGACGATGAATTTTGGATTTTGGCAAGCTAGGCAGTGTCTTGCCCACTTAGCTACATCTGATGAGATTGATGGCCAAACAAAACGCTGCTTCATCAAATGCACTGATCGACGTATGCCAGGATGGGATAAATTATGCATAGCAGAGAAAACATCTTGGCGATGCTGTTTTGGGATGTAGGGTCTGGCTGTGCCCGTTGATAGATCACACATAATTTCAGTAGACGAATTGGGAAAAGTTACCTTTTGAGTTCCAAGGAAGTTCCAGATGCTATTAGGGTGTGAAGCTCCTGATCAGTCTGTTGTGTCTCAGCAATACAGTCATAGTCAATTTGACTTGGGAAGGTGATTGCAGAAACACGAGAGAGAACATCAGCAGCAATATTGTCAGATCCTGGAATGTGTACAATATTTGTGGTGAACTGAGAGATGAAATCCAGCTGACGGATCTGCCATGGAGAACACTTGTCACTTTTTTGCCTAAAAGCATAAGTGAGGGGCTTGTGGTCAGTAAACACTGTGAAATCTCTAGCTTCCAGCATATACCGAAAGTGTCGGATAGCCGAGTAGATAGCAAGGAGTTCACGGTCGTAGGCACTGTAAGACTTTTCAGATGAAGTAAGTTTTCTGGAAAAGAAAGCCAATGGCTGTAGCTCAGAGTCCACAACTTGGTGAAGTGCACCTCCTATGGCATAATCAGAGGCGTCCACATGAAGAGCAAGCGGGGCAGAAGGTGAAGGATGAGCAAGAAGTGCAGCATCTGCAAGAGCTTGTTTACACCTCTGAAATGCTGTAATTGCCTCAGAAGACCAGTTTAAAGGCTTTGAGTCCTTCTTACCTTTAGAACCTTTTAAAAATTCACTTAAAAGATACTGTTGTTCAGCTGCTTTGGGCAAGAAACGTCTATAAAAATTTAACAGTCCTAAAATTTTCTCAGAGAGCCAACAGTCTCTGGTTGTTTGTAATCAAGAACTGCTTGAACTTTGTCAGGCAATGGCTTAATGCCATCAGGAGTGATAAAGTGGCCAAGGAAAATGAGTTCAGTCACACCAAATACACATTTAGAGATATTTAGTTTTAAACCATATGAGCTCAGTCTTTGGAATATAGTTCTTAAGTGAGAACGATGCTCCTCAGCATTTTCTGAGTAACACAAAATATCATCCAAGTAGACAAAACAAAAAGGAAGTCCTCTTAGTACTTCATGCATGAATCGCATAAAGGTTTGTGGTGCATTCACAAGGCCAAAACACAAATGGGTATATTCGTAAAGACCCCATGGAGTTGTTACAGCTGTCTTAGGAATATCACACTCAGCTATAGGGATTTGGTGGAATGCCTTAAAAATGTCTATTTTGGAAAATATCTTCTTGCCATGTAGTGCATGAGCAAAGTCATTCAAATAAGGCATGGGGTAGCTGTCGAACTCAGTAACAGAATTCAGCTGCCTGTAATCCCCAACAGGTCTAACTGTAGAGTCAGATTTGGGCACAACATGAAGAGGAGAACTCCAGGGACTTTTGGAAGGTCAAATAATGCCTTGAGCAAGAAGAAATTCAAATTCTACCTTCACTGCATCATACAGTTTAGGTGTAGCCTTCTAGGCCTGGCAGTGACTGGTGGGCCAGTAGTAATAATATGGTGGACTGTGCCATGTGATGCTGATTTGGAAATTAAAGAAGGGTTGCTGAGGTCTGGATATTCCGATAAGATGTTTTTAAAACTGATGTTTGCATCTACAGTGAGGATTGAGGGCTGTACAATATTTGAAAAACACAAGAAGTGAAAAGAGAAGTTTCCACATCCACCAACCTTTTTTCTTAAGGTCGATTAAAAGGTTGAAGTGCTTTAGAAAATCAGCACCAATTATAGGAGATGATACATCAGCAATTATGAAAGTCCAGATAAAAGGTCGCCTCAGACCCAGGTTCAGTTCTTTACGGACCATACCATAGGCTGGAATTTTGGTATTATTAGCAGCAAATAAGGAGAAGTTAGACTGAGGTGATTTATTCATAGTTGGAGAAGGTGGGATGACACAGATTTCACTTCCAGAGTCTATGAGAAATTTCTGGCCAGACTTTGCGGTCTAATAAAAATAACCGGCTGGTATGTTTCGAGGGCTCTGCCATTCCAGCTATGACAGAGCTTACTCGTTTTTTTGCACAAATGCACAAGGTGAAACACACTTGTGCGGGCCTGCTCTTTATAACGGCGATGATAGTAGCAGATGCCACTTCCTCTATTGACACTCCTAGAGCGTGAATGTGATCTCCGGCGGTCAGAACTATATCGTTGGTGGCGAGAGGAATTGCGCTCTCTTGTCAGTTCAGCAACTTGTAGAGACAGCTCTTGGATCTGCCTGGCGAGAGAGTCCATGGTTGGCTGAGCATTGCATGAAGATGACTGGGATGGTGGAGGAACAGTTTTGGCCGCACAGATAGTCGAGGATGCACCAACAACCTCAGAAACCTTATCAGCGATGATAGCCAGTTTATCCAAAGGCTCTGAGGATGCAGATAAAACAGTCTGGATATGTGGTGGCATTCTTTGAAGCCACAAACTTTGCAGAAAGTCATCCTGGAGTTGGCCATTAGACAGCTCTTTCATTTTTCGCAACAGGTGGCTGGGCTTCTCATCTCCTAGCTGAAGGTCAGTAAGCAGTTTCTTAATTTTGAGTCTCCGAGTCGCTAAATTGGGTGATGAGCCGCTGCGAGAGAGTGTGATATTTGTCACTGTTCGGAGGGCTTAACACAATGTCCGACACGTAGGAGAGAGTTTCAGCATCCAGGTTCGCAACCAAAGCAGAATACTTAGTATCATCACTGGAGATACCACTGAATGTGAATGCATGGTCGCATTGCGCAATCCATAGACGAACGTTGGATTTCCAAAACGGCGGCAGCCGCAACGCAATACGAGCGACTTCAACGGTTTCACTAGTCATATTGTAGAATAAGCAGGAAGCGAAACGAATCTCCGAGCAGATGCTTCAAGTGGCCTTGAGGAGAAGGAGAAAAAAATCTTTCGCTACGGGTGATCATCCGTAGTAGAAGAATTTGTATTGCATTCGCCATTAGAACAGAATAGCTTACGTGTTTTTAAGTCCAAAAAGGGGTCACCACTGCCGCGTTGCGTGGTTAAGCATTCTTCATCACAACACGGTTGAATTAAATAACAATAAACATTTATTAACTTTAGATTAAATGTGCAATTAAGAGGTAAACTTCTAAAAACAACAACACATGGAACCAGGCACGCTACAATAATAACAGATCAATTCAGTTCAGTTTTGGAGTCGTTATGTTGAGCTGTAAGGTCGCTGCATGTATATATTACATGGTAAATTTATATAATTTTTCCGTAAATATTTAAATTTTGATAGAATTATGTATTTTTCCAATTTTAAATTATCCTTTGATGATCATTTATTCTAATTATTTTTAAAATTTATTAACATTGGTTATTAACATTTATTAAAATTTATTAACATCCAGTATAGTGGTTAGTGACACTGACTGCTGTGCTGTAGGGCCTGGGTTCGAATCCCAGAGAAAACATGGATGTTTGTAAATGTATAGTGCCTTTGCAGCATGGGGGTACTCTAGATAGCAGTTGAACCTCAAATCCTCTCATGAAGTTGGTGGAAGGGGAAGGGGAAAGAGAGGTGGGAGGCCCCTGTCCTCCCAGGGTGTTCTCCCTCTTAATTGGGGGAGGAGAATGAACTAAATTGTACTGTCATCTGCATGGTGCTCAAGACTACGGCCAACATCAGGCATACATCTAGAAGTCCAACCTGGCTCAGGCTCTGGCAACTTTCCTTCCATCCCTTCAAGAAGTAAAAGAGTACAACAACAACATTAGCACTAAAATTCCTGATTGTTTTTGCCTTCTAAAATGATTTATAGTATCAGTTTGACTCAAGTATGCTTAAATAAAATAAATGTTTGCTTTAGAGTCAGGCATGTATATAAAGAAATGTATTAATAATCATTTCTATATTAAAAACACTACTATTTTGTTTTTATTTTTAATACATACATTTTAAAACTTCATGACTGTTACACATTTTTTAACCATTATTTGGAAGAAAAAAGAAAGATAATCAATCAAAATCATGAGAGATATTTAATAGATTGAAGTTTACAAAATACGTATGTGTGTTCCGTATTTTTAGGAGTGTAGTGTATTGAAAGCACTCATAGTATGCCTTTTATGAAAGTATTTTAATCATTTTTATAATGAAATTGTAATATTTTGTTAATACACAATATCATATAGGAAGTCATCTGGAAATGTAATTGCATGTATTTATTTATTCAAGTAAAATCTAAGTCTCAGTATATAAAGGAATTTATATTTTATATAATATATATAAATATAGTAAATTTACTATATAAAATTTATATTGATGACAATGAAGTTTAATTATGAGTATGTGAATTGTAATAGGTATTTATACAATACTTTTGAAGGACCATATTACTTTTTGAATCCAAAGAAAAATAATTCAAATAATACAACACTAAATAAAAAAAAATATTAAATTAAAAATCTTTTTAAGTGCAAATCTTGAATCATATTTTTGTTTTAATTTCAGCTTGCTCTTACCCACCCTTCATACAGAGAAAACTTTGGTACAAATCCTGATCATGCACGCAATTCTTTAACAAATTGTGGGCTTCGTCAACCTCAATATGGAGATAGAAGAATTCATTACATGAATACACGCAAAAGAGGCATGTAGTTATTTCCAAAATTGTGTGGAAAATTATTAATTAATTTACCTGTATATGTCAATTTTAAAGATGGAATTTATTATACATTAATATTTAAAATATCTATTATTTGGTATCTTGAAAGTCTTATATGTTTTGATTATATATTAGGTTGGGGAAAAAGAAATCCATTATTTTTGCATAAAATTCAAGACTTTATTTAACATGTTTCGGATTGTCCGATTTAGGTTAAATATGCACAGTTTTGTTGTATAATTTGTTGCCATTTTAAAGGTATCTTCAGAATGCCTCTCTCATAGAAGCCTTGGTCCTTAATGGCCAAAAACTCTTGTAATTGATTTTCACAATCTTCTCTTGATCCCAATTTCTTATCACTCAAGAAGTCTTGCAATGCAAGAAAAAGATAATTGCTTGGTGCCAGGTCTGAATTATATGTTGGATGCATTAAAACTTTCCAACCAAGCTCCCAGAGTTTCTGGCAGTTTACTACAGAGGTGTGTGGCCTGGCATTGTCCTGATGGAACACAACACCTCTTCTGTTGGCCAATTCTGGCCGTTTCTGGTCAATCGCTAGCTTCAAACGGTCCAGTTGTTGACAGTAGAGATCTGGGTTTTGTGTTTGGTCATACGGAAGCAACTCATAAAAAATTATTCCTTTCCAGTCCCACCAAATACACAGTAGAACCTTCCTGGCCATTAGTTCTTGTTTGGCCACCGTCTGAGCTGCTTCACCGCTCTTTGACTATGATCGTTTTCGCACAATATTATCGTATGTGACCCATTTCTCATCCCCAGTCACCATCCATTTAAGAAATGGATCGATTTCATTCCGTTTGGCCAAGGTTTTGCAGATGGAAATTTGATCCATCATGTTTTTTGGTGTTAATGGGTGTGGCACCGAAGCATTAAGCTTCTTTTTGAATCCAACTTTGCGCAAATGGTTTAAAACTGTTTTATGGTCTATCTTTAGCTCCTGGGCGATATCAGGACTACTAACATGCCGGTCAACTTCGATTATTTCTGTGATTTTATCAACATTTTCGACGACGGGCCTGCCTGTGCGGGGCATCTTTAACATCAAAAATACCTGAACGGAATTGACTAAACCAAAATAGCATGTAATTAGCTGTTACAGTATTGACACTATAAACACCATTCACAATTCCAGCTGCCTGGCTTTCATTTTCGCCTTTATCACAGAAAAACTGTAAAATGTACCAAATTTTCTCTTTGTTGACTTCCATTTTTAACACCCTGTAACTCACAACTGAATGGACCAAACAAAAAACAGCAAAATAATTTTTTGTGTGAAATGTCATCTTGACAATGAGCATAAATTTGAAATTGTTTTATTGATACTTCACAAGATATCCACACTGCAGTCATCTCCCCCAAAAATAATGGATTTCTTTTTCCCCAACCTAATATATATTGAAATTTTATGATTGGATCATTTTAGATATCTGATGCTTTAGGTCATTATATTTTTCTGATATTGCTATGTAGCAGGAGTGGGCAAATAGGGCTTATGCAGCCTGCAAAGAGATTTTGTGCCTTGCCTAGACATTCAAGAAATCTGCTTTGAACTGAGATTCCTTTCCTGTGTGCTGCTGTTATTGATACAGCGCATGAGGAACTGAAGCTTGAACTTATTGATTTGCTGTCAGTTTGCTGTGTTCACCAAGGCAAGCTATCATCTGAAAAGGGCTTCTCTCTGAAGCAACAGACCCAAAGGAGAATTTGAATGTGTAGGTTCTCTGCACTGGACACTTTCTCCCACTCAAGTCGGATTCAAGTCGGTCGCAAGCTGCTGCGGTCCACTGGAGCTTGCAGTAATCGACACAGATTCCACTTCACAACACAAAAACTCGCATTTAAACTCTCAAACACACAAAGTTTTTAAAATTTCAACACTTTAATTTTAAATTTACTTATTATTTTAATTACACTTTAATGTAATTTTTTCTACACCATAAAGTAAATTTTCTTCCTTTCTTTAATTTAATTTAATTTTTCTCTTACTTTTAATGCAATACTGGGCTAAAATTGCAAAATAAGCCAAAGCCAAGCAACTCACAACTCATTGTGATAGAAGGTTGAAGTTTCCCTGTGGGAATTAGAAACTTTGCCATCATTTAATCTATTTGCTGTCAGATCACAGTGTGAAGGAAATGTTTGATGCTAAGACATTCTGACAAATCCATGACATTACAACAAAAGTTTGTCTTACATGAAGATCAGCAAGAGTAAATACAGATGTGCAAGGAGGGGGGAATTAACTTATGTGATTAGAATTTCAACAAGCAATATCACTTCAATCAGTGTGACAGGGTACATTTGCCTCATTAAACTGATTCTAAAATTAATTGTACTTGCAGCTACAGGTGATATAAAATTTGCACAGTAAATAAATTGAATAAAACTGCCTCTATTTTATTTAACTAATATTTGTTGATTTTTATTGTACAATCTATACTTTTTCTGAGATGCAAAGTTAATTACTGAATGCAATCACTTTGAAAAAGGCGTGACCTTCTGATATCCTCTGCTTTCACACTGACCCACGAGCAAAAACAATTAGCCACCCAATCTATGTAGTCATATTCTGCAATATAAAATTTTCCAATTTGTTTACAATTTAAATAACCATTGGTATTTCTTATTTTTTATTTAAATATTTTTTGAAGTTTCATACATTATTTTTAATTTTTAATTTTATAAATACTCTTAAATTACACAAATGTGTTTAAGATGTGATTTTAAAGTAGAATATATGAGTTTAAAATTGGCTGTGAAAAATTGTATTACATATTATATAAAAAAAATCTTGAACTTCTCAAAATAATAGGCATCAACACCTTGATCAACATCATGTCACGATTTGGTAGTCAGCAAGAGGCTACATCTAGTATTAATCACAATGAAAGACTTGAATTTCTTGGAGATGCAGTGGTTGAGTTCTTATCCAGCATACATCTTTTTTATATGTTTCCTGACCTGGAAGAAGGAGGTCTAGCCACCTATCGAGCAGCCATTGTTCAAAATCAACATTTGGCTGTCTTATCCAGGGTGAGTTTTGTTTTATTAAATTTAATGAATAATACAAATTGCAGGCTTCAAGGGAGTAGCTATTACTAATTTTAAAAAATATTACCACCTCATATTCAATCATATTTTTATAGTTCGTTCTTATTCTATGTGCAGAAACTTCAACTGGAGAAGTTCATGTTGTATGCTCATGGCTCAGATTTGTGTCATGATTTGGAGTTGAGACATGCAATGGCTAATTGTTTTGAAGCATTAATGGGTAAGATTATTATATGCATATACTACATCTGAAATTTTTTTTCTAAAATAAGTCTTTTGAAAAAAGAAAGTATTGCATTGTTTTGAAATGTCCAAATTATACAATTATGAGGATGAATATTGCTTTTATAAATCTCAAATAATATATGATTATTGTCAAATTTTGAAGTAAAATGCCAGGTTTATTAAAAAAAATGTCAGAAATTGTATTAAAGCTTAATAATTAATTAATTATTATTTTTATATTAAAGTAATTAAGATTTATAGACTATATTTAAACAAATTATGCTATTTATACGAACTATTAAAGATTTTTGAATATAAATAGTTTTATTTTTATCTGCTTTCAATAGAATCTAAGATTCTGAAATGTAATTAAAAATATCTAAGTTGGGGAGAAAAGGTATATTATAACAACTAATTGTGCATGGATGCGTTTCAGGTGCTTTGTTTCTTGATGGTGGAATTGAAGTTGCAGATAAAGTATTTTCTGCCACTTTGTTCCCTGAACCAGAGCTACAGGAAGTATGGAAAAATTATCCTTTACATCCTCTTCAGGTACTCATTCTTAAATTTATTATACGTGAATATTGTAACTTAGTTTTTAAAAACTATGAATAAATTAAAAATAAAAAATTAGTAGAAGTGCTAATTCAAATGTGTATGATAAAGATGTTATATGTGTGGAGTGACTCAATTTGTCCACAACCTCTGTTAAATCAACAACTTATTCTGACAACATTCTTGTCTTGTCTTTTTTTTTGAGGGATCATAGCCTGTGTTGCTCTATATCCCCTTCAACCTTTCAATCAATCAATCTGACAACATTACATTTTATAATAGTATTTTATATAGTTTACAATAGAAAATCTAAGAAATATTCAAAGCATATGTTATATCTATGGATTAATTATCATTTAAATATTTAAATCTTGCTAACTCTCTGTTGTAGCAATTGATTCATAATAAATATTTTTATTAAAAAAAATAAAGCTCCTTATTTAGGCACAATTACATTTTAGCATATGTTCTTCAAAAGTATCCCATGTATATCAAATTCGTAGCTTGGTCAATATATTGTCTGCATACTATGCGCGAGGTCTGGGTTCGATTCATCGATCAATTTTTTTCATTTCATTTAATTATTTTTAAAATTAAATAAACTTATTTTTGAAAGATTTGTTAAATATTAAATTATATTTAATGTAATTATTTTGTATTTTATTAAGTAAAAACAATTAAATAAATGTATTATTTAAATTATTTATTATTAAAACTTTAAAATTATTATTAATAAAAATATATAAAATAATTATTAATTAAAATTATTTAGAATAATTATTAATTAAAATAATTATTAATAAAATTAATTAATTAAAATTATTGTTAATAAGAATTATTTTTAAATTATTATTAAGAATTATTATTACAATTATTAATTTATTTTTAAAATTATTAATTTATTATTAAAATTATTAGTAATTTATTATTAAATTTATTATTTATTATTAAAATAATAATAAATTTTTTTAAAATTATTTAAAAATAAACTTTTTAAAATTATTTAAATTTATTTAAAAATGACTTATTAAATGTTTTATAAAATTATAAAATAGTTAAATTAATAATTTATAAAAAAGACATATTTTTTGTTATATTAATTATAAAAGAATTAATTTAATAATAATATACTTTATAAATTTTTTTATATTATATATAATATTTTATTTACAGAGTATATTTTATTTCACATTATAAAACTATTTGTAACAAATTTTTATGTATAATATCATTTAATATTTACTATATATTTTATTATAAATATTATTTATTAATATAAAAATATATTTATATAAAATTTAATATAAATATTTGTATAATTACAGTATTTTTTTACTTTATAAAATACAAAATAATTGCATAAAATATAATTTAATATTTAATAAACCTTTCATAAATAAGTTTATTTAATTTTAAAAATAATTAAATCAAATGAAAAAAAAAATTTGATCGATGAATTGAACCCAGACCTCATGCATAGTATGTAGACGATATATCAACCAAGCTACAAAATTGTTGGAGAAAATTGAAATTTAATTGTATAAAAGCTAAGCATGAAGTTCAAAAGCTTTTTTCTCCGAATTGACTGGCCATTCGGCGGAATTACATTGACGGTTGAACACCTTAAAGGAGTTCTACTATTACACCAAGTCTCAACCCCAAATGAATTTCCTTAGTCGTGCCCTCTCCTTATGAGATATTTAAGGAAGAGAATGACATTAGATTTTATTTTGTTTGAATGACAGATTCAAAGAGCAAATATTGTAAAAAAGTTTTTGGTGTTTTGGCATTATTATCCTGCTGCCACACACACACACACACACACAAACACACACACACACACCATGTAGCTTAGATTGTAGCTAGAGCTGACAAAGTTTTAGGCAATTATGATTATATCAACAGCTTCTTAAGTGGTTTAAAATGACACCAGACAAATTTAAACATTTTGTGAGCATAACAAAAACTAGTAAATGATTTTGCTTATAAAATTATTTTGCGAATGAATATTGGGCTTGCTTTAAATATCAAATGTATTTAATAACTTGCTATCAAATTAAAGGAAGAGTTCCACCAGATTTAAAAGGCAATTTCATCAATGATTGATTATAGATGAAAACTTCAAATGAACTTAACTAAATGAGATTGCTACAAATAAGTGCTAGCTTCTTCCTAGAAAATTTATTTGTTGTAAGCAGGATCACAAGGCATCCTTTCAGTGTCAAGAATGAAAGAAATAATCATGGAAGTAATAATTCCAAACTATATAGTTTTGTAGCCAGCAACAGATTGAAGAAGCCTTTGAATCACAATCACTTATCTGATTTTCTCCCTGATTTCTGAAGGACATTTCCACTCATTAGTTAAATTTTTCTAGTGGAATTCACAGAATGAGAAATGAATTTCTTTGCTACTATCCTTTTGAAATTCATTACTGTTGTTTACAAGCTTATGATTTTGACATCAATACGATTTTGATGGTGTGAGGAATGTGTGTTGGTTTTTAATGTTATTTGTATAAGCTAAATTTGGTAGTTTTGGTAAATGTAATTCAAATTAAAGATGACATTCAGTGTTTTGAATAAGTGTAAAAGCTTAGAGTAGGAGTTAGAATAGCATGCTTAACAATAAAAATAGGTATGAAAAAACTTAAACTTGTTAAATTAACATAATATTGAAAATGTCTTGGCTCTATATACATTAATATTTATAAAGTGTTCTATTTTTTAATGTGATTTTTAAATGAGTGTAGGAATATGGATTAAAACAACTTCTTATAAACTTTTGTAACAGTATATCTGATTATTAATTTTTTTATGTAGTATTAAAATGAAATTTATCATCTTTATTTTAGGAGCAAGAACCTGATGGGGATCGAAAATGGATTGAATCTGTTCCTTTACTCCAAGTAAATACGTTTGAATATATCATTTTAAAATGAATTGTTTTTCACAGTAAAAAGATTGTTTATAGGAATTTTCAAAATTTTAAATATTGAAATAAAATAATTAGTAAATGCTTTTGATTAAGTAATGTAAGAGAAGCATTCCTTTGCTTCAAAAAGAAATGTTTTTCATCCAGAAAGATTAAGTTGATTTCTGAAACAGATAAGTTCTCTCTCTTTGATTGTACAGTAATACCTTGACTTACACAATTCTCAAATCTCTTCAATCCATCTTTTGTTTGAATGCCACACAATTCGATTACTCATTCCCCACCATAATAATTTATTGCATGCTATTTCTTATCTAAGGAGTGTGTATTTGTTGTTACATGTTATAATTATTGTATCATGTTTTTATATCTATTACATTATGTAGATTTGAAAACAGTTATGTCATTCAAATGAAGTAGACCCACTGGGTCTGGAAACAAAGTCTTTAAACCCAATTCAATAAGATCAATTGACAGTGTTCGGAATTTGATAGGCCTCAGTTTAATTGAAAAGATAACAAATTTTAGAAATTATAGACTACAACAAAGAGCATATTTTCTAAAAAAAAAAAGGAATAAAAAAGTTATTTGCAAGCTACAAGAATATTTTGCTGGAGGGAAAAAATTAGATTAATTTGATACATTTTATGAAATTTTCTACTTCTAAATAATTTCAGTTTGTGATTTTGTGCTTCTGTTATCCAAGATTTTAGTAAACATTTTTTTTGCTAAATTATTATTTCCTTATCATCTCTGGCCTCAACTAAAAATAAGTTATTTGTATTTATATTCATAAGCAAAATTATACCCCAACTTACGTGATTTCAACTTACACGGTTATCACTCAGTCACACGTATCAGGTAAGTTTGGGATATTAGTTTTAACTTTTAACTTTTTTTCATGTTAAGTATTCAGGTTTTTAAAGCTTTATAAAATAAATCATGAAACGCATTTATTTCTCATTCAAGAAATGTAAAATTTTTAATGAAGAAAAAGGAATTCTGTTACAAATTAACTTGCATTAAGGGATTTTAATGTTAAAGAAAATCAAAGTAAAATGAAAAGGCAATTTATTAATATGATTAATATGTAATTAGAAAATATATGCCACTTTTTTGCATTATTTTGAAGTATATGACTTGGTAAAAAATTAATTCAATAATTTTTCTTCCTTCAATACAATTTTTAAAAATTAAAGGGAAGTTATAAAATTTTTTTTGAAAAAATTGTTTGAATCTTATTATTTGCTGCATGTTTTGAAAAAGCTATATTCTATCTGTTTGAATTACATTATATTTTACCATCTATTTTTAGAAACTCCACAAATTTGAAGAACAAATAGGTATAGAATTTACTCATATTCGTCTCTTGGCCAGAGCTCTCACTCATCGCAGTTTAGGA
Source organism: Trichonephila clavipes (assembly GCA_019973935.1). Lineage (NCBI taxonomy): Eukaryota > Metazoa > Arthropoda > Arachnida > Araneae > Nephilidae > Trichonephila > Trichonephila clavipes. The sequence continues at coordinate 592,885 of BMAU01002798.1, read as the reverse complement.
TACAACAATCTCACACTGTAAGTAAAACAGAGCTACATATATAATGGGTAGTTGAAAAAAATCAAATAATAAATTAGTTTTTTTGTAATCTATTGCATCTAATTTAAAAATTTTGGTGTGATTTATTCATTTTAAGTAGTTTTTAACTCAGGTAATGTTAATATTGTTACTTTTTTCAATTCCTGCTATTAGCTCTCTCTCTCTCTCTATATATATATTTATATATTTATCTTGTTTAAATTTTCAATTATTAATAAAATACTTTCTATTCATCCAATCAAGTTCAAATAAATTTTTTTAAGCTTGTATGGATGACACTTGAGGTTAATACAGTTTTTTCAAATATTAATTTATTAACTTAATTTAATTTAATTAATTACTGGTTTTGGACACCAACTTAGATTTGTCTCCATTGTTGTAATAATGTAACTGTTAAAACGATGACAAAAGTTGTTGTTGAAAACCTATTTTTCAGCCAAACTAGCCAAACCAGGTGTACATTTTTACAATAATGCAGACAAATCATGGTTTTTTAAAAATTCCTACTATTAGTTTACTCTCTCTCTCTCTCTATATATGTATATTTACGTATATATATATATATATATATATATATATATATATATATATATATATAATCCAATATAAAAGAATTTTTTCAATATATAATCATATACATATACATACACATATATATAAATTTATACATATATATACATATACACAAATACATAAACAAAAATATAAAAATAGACATATAGTTATATACCTAAGATAACTAAAAGTAGGAAGGAGGCACATAGTATAAAGACAAATTCCTGGCCTTAGGAACCAGGATTGCAGGTTTAAACAAGTTTTGCTGCGCCAACCTTCACCTGTAATTTGTCATACTATGTACCAAGAGGAAAGGAAAGAGTTATATATGTAGAATTTAAATATTAAAAAATCATTAAACTAAATAACATAGGAACATAAACATAACCTACTAAATCAAAGTTAAATCGATGGCCAAGAGTGCAGTAACGAGTTCCCGCCAAATAAGGAGAGCAGAACCGCATAAAGTTAATTGCGATACGATATAAGAAACGATTAATTGTGCTACGATAATAAGAAATATATATATATATATATATATACTTTTAAAAAATCATAAAAATAAAAATCATATAAAATTAGCGTAAAATATAAAAGAAACTCAAAAAAAATATATATTAAAATTTTTTTAAAAATAAGCATGTGGCGCCATCTATTTAATAATTGTAGGATAAATTAGATATTGTCTAAATTTAAAAATTTTATTTTACAAATGCCAGGCCATTGACCATCAGGTCATTAGGCAATGGGCTCTCCAATACCTTTTTACAATGCAGTTAAGATCATTCAGTGCAGGGCACTCGTCCAAATGAGCGGCAGTCATGTCTTGTACAGTGTCACACAAAAGGCAGATAGGTGAAGTCACTAAATTAAAACGAAACGGATGAGCACAAAGGCAGTCATGTCCGATTAAAAGTCTAAATTTATCCACAGCAGCAGCACGAGGAGAACTTGGAATACCGTGGGATTTCTTACATAGTGTACTCCAAGGCTTATCACGAGCAACACGAGAAGCCGTAATGCGAAATGATTCCCTAAAAATCCTTTTAATTTCCAGTTTGGCAGAATGAAGTATCAGGTCTCTGCAAAAGTTCTGAAGGATACCCGTTCCCTTTTTTGCCAAAAAGTCTGCCCTCTCATTTCCCCAAAGACCACAGTAAAAAATTTTTTAAAAAACATTACAAAACATAATAACAGTAAATAATTACAGTAATACAAATTGTATCATAAAAAACCATTATAAATATAATTACAAAGAAAGTTAGCAGGGTATCCATGTTCAATACAGTGATTATATATATATATATATATATATTGCTCAAATTTTCAATTGCTAATAAAATACTTTCTATTCATCCCTTCAAAGTAGGCATTGACTTAAAAATTTGTTTTTTTATATTACTTGTGTTTATTTCATACTTTACTCTGTCAATGATAGTTTCATAAGTACTAAGTCTATTTTATCTGCTTTGGATGGTTTTTTAATTTTAGTTAATGTTAACGTATTTTCTTTTTCAGCTCATTTTTCTTCAAGTAGACTTGTTTTAGATTATTTTTTAACTTTATTTAATGTTAATTTTGTAATTTCTTTCACAGTTTAAAACTTCCTTATGTATATTTTGTGTGTTCTGAGCTGTTTTTGGTAATCATCAAAGCTGGGTTATTTTTTTTGTTGTAGATAGCTTTTTGATTTAATGTTATAATTTTTTTTCTGTTTAAAGTTTATATTTATTGATTAATGGTTGATTAATTGATCTTAGAACAACAATGTATGTTGATTACTTCTGTCACTTTTTTTTACCATAATAAAATGTAAGTTGTGATTATTGTTTTCCAGGGGTTCAAATCAGCGCTTGGAATTCCTAGGTGATACAGTTCTGCAACTGATAGCTTCAGAATATCTGTACAAATATTTTCCTCAGCATCATGAAGGACATCTTTCTGTGAGCTTATTTTTTGTTGCTTAGATTATAGTGTTATCGAATTGTAAAATCATATGTGACTTTTGGATTTAACTAATTAAAAATTTCATGAAATTTTCTTTTTTAAATATGTGGCCGAATAAGTGAAAGATATCTGCTAAGTTGATGAAAAATTCCTGACATATTTGAAAAACTAATATAAAATCAACCAGTTATCAACCAATAGTGTGGTTTGTCCAAAAATGCTTCCTATCATGAAAAGTTTTGTTTGTGCAAATATTGCATAAACAAATTTTTTGTCTACTTGTATTGCAAGAAATCAACATTTGCACTCTTATGTTCAAGGATTTCATTTACAAAATTCAAACAACATGGTTTATCATTTGTGTATAAAGCTTACAGTAGTTGCACTTAGTATGCTTTAAAATTCAATCTTTTATACAGAGCTTACATGTCATTGTACATGATATGTATCATTGTATGCATCATTTATCATTGTATGCAGATATATCTAATTTCTTGTGGTGCATTTCATATTGATTGTTTTGGTTGTATGTCAGATTCATGCAACAATTTTCATCAGATGTGCTTAGCTAGCAATTTCTTTATAAAAAATACCTTCATTCTCTAAAAATTTAGGATATCAATCTAAAATATTACTTTCATTACTTCAAAAGTTTTATCAGATAATTTTGTCATTGATCTACTGATCATGCCCCACATATTTATATGTCCAGTGAGATTTTTGTCTAATGATCTGGATGGTTAAATCATTCCCTGACATTTTCTAGAACTGTGGTAGTCAACTTAGACCCTGCTGTGCACTAATGGTCATTCCACCTTTATGATATACAGTAGTGGTTCTAACTGATACTGAAATACTTTTCTTTTATTAAAATTGAATAGAATTCTTAAAAACATTGTAAAGAATTTTTTTTAAAATCATTATTTAGAAAATTCCATAACATTACCTAAAAACGCTTTATTAGGTTTCCATAAAGTTCTTCAATGTTTATATTTTATGACAAAGCATAAACTAAAAAAAAAAAAAAAAAAAAAAAAGCAATTTATTTGGGTTTTTTTTTTCCGGAGGGGTATATACATCATCATTATGAAGCTGTGCCATTATAAATGATATAAGAGCAAGGAAACCAAATGGCCTTGATTAGTAGTCATGTTACACAGTGTCATACACAAGGGGGGAGTTTGGGGGCTCTACTCCCTTAAAACAAGATATTTTTGAGTTTTAATATTACAGGTCAAATGGTTGAGACAAAGTTCCTGTTTCCAGAAAGGAACTACCTGTAATCGTGTTGGCTTGAGTTTATCTGGTTTTAGTTTTCTCTTAGCCTAGTACTGCATGTAAAGATATTTAATAATTGAGTAAAAAGTTAACTTGAGAGTGTAGATAAAAAATTTAATGAAAGTTTAGAAAAAGAAAAATTACTTTGAGATTAAGAAAAAAACATTAAGTTAAATTTAATAAGTTAAGAGTGTAAACAAATAATGAAAAAAAGAGGATATTTTTCAATTTGGGCTATTGCTCGATTATCATAGAAATCTATTTGTAAGTGGTTTGTCAATTCAACTTACAGAAATAAAATGACAACATAATTAATAATAATTTCAATAGACACCATGTCTCTCTCTCTCTCAAATATGAAAAAAAAAAATATGCTCCTGGCTATCTGCTAGAGGATCTGAAGATGGCTCTCATAGAATTGGTGTTTAATAAACTATATCCAATATACTTATATTGTGTCATAAAACATTCAGTGAGGCATTGAAGCCAAATTGATTGTGGGAGCTTCATTCTACAAAGCCTTCAAATTATAAGGACAAGCCCATTGAATATTTTCAGGAAATACGTATGAACATTTCAAAATTGTTTAGCAATTATTGCAAGGAAAAACAACTAAGTGTGAGTCTTCATTCTTCATTAACTATAATAATTTAAGCCATAAACCAGATAAAATGCAATGTAAAAAATTAAAGAATGCTTAAACAACTTTGCTAGGACAGTAATGAAGATTTTTTATTATGTTACTTTTTTACACAGAAGTTCACTGGCTGTTAAAAGGTACATCTTTAGCTCATTTTGTAGCATTATGCGATATTGTCATTAAATATTTTTGAAAGTTATAATGTGACCAATCCATGTCACCAGTTCAAAATAGTAAAGGAGGATATGTTTTATTTGGCAGATATTTTTAGAGATTTAATGAAGTCAACCTTCAGTTTTAAGAAGCTAATAAAACTCTTATAGGTTGCCAAAGTGTTGTCATTATTTATTAACAAACTTGAGCTATTTCATTATAATTTATTGTAGAGGGAATTTCATCTGTTTCTTGAACTGTCATCTATAAAAGATGCTGTAATTTCAGAGGTTGTTAAGTTTCACTAGCCACCTGAATAAACTTAAATTGGGCAGGGGAAAAGATTTGGAAAATATTTTGAGACCGAAGATGTATACTTTTTCTTTTTCTTTTTATGATAGATAATGAAGAGGCTGATTTATCGTGCAAAGAAGAACTGTTAGAAAGATATGATGAAGAAAAAGTAAACATAAATTTGATAGTGATGGGAAAGAAAACCTATTAAAAAATAAATAAAAAATGCTAATCTTATACTCCAATATTTTTTTTTATTTCTAATGGCCTGGGAATCGGTGTTTTGCTATTACAGACTTAGTACATTCCCCAAAAGCTGGTATCTCTTTTTAGTGCGGCACCAATCGCCGCCGGTAATTTTGATGCCCTGTTTCCTCCCTAGAGAGAGGCACCTGAACTCTGACGATGCAAACCTGTACTAGGATTTAATTTTGCCGAGAGTACCCAAGCGAAACAGACACTCTTGGGATCTTTAACATGCTGTATAATCATACGACATGGCCACTGTCAATTTTCTGCATCAAGAAAGTTCACCGACTTGGGTGCAGAAGGCTAGCGACAAAACAACCATGCCACCCAGCTGTTGGTTTTGCGATGGCTTTCTGGATGACATATTCTAAAACTAAATGCGAATGAAAGAGGTGAAAAAGGAAGATGCGTAGTTTGCATACAAACAATAAAAAGTCAATGAAAAGCAAAACAAACATTTTACTCTTGTAAACTATGCAACGTGTGTCTTTGTGTTTATCTTTCCTTTAAAGACTATCATATATTGTTTCCTTTCAAAATTATTTTTATGTATGATATTTACAATATTGATATTTAGTTGTGTCTAATTTATGTGAAAGATTTTTTTTCTCTCTACAAGTTTTGTTTTTTATTGAAATGTAGATCTAGGGTTTTATTTTTTTTTTGTAATAAGATTTTAATAAAAATATTTTCAGAAAGTCTTCATATTACTGCATAATGTGTTACAATTTCATGAATAATTAAGGAAGCTGGCCTAAATATTTTTATATGAAGTTATTTTTCTTTTCAAAAGTTAGTTTTAATGTGAAATACCCTGTCCTCTCAGATAACCATGCTGTAGCAGTGCGCTGTCCTTACAGAAAGATGTGTTGAACACAGCTAACCATCTGATAAGGTGCTTCGAGACGGGTAGATGTATGACACATCCGATGCAAAAGGGTTAAATCATTCATGAATGATTTTTGTTCAATGATAGGGCACATTGTCAATCTAGAAAATTATATCACTGTTTCAATACATGACCATTAATGGCTGCAAATGGTTTCCGTGTTGCTGAACATAGCCATCACCATTGATTGTTTCAATTTATATAAAACAACCCATATTGTTTTAGAGCCAAGGCCAGTTAGCTGAGTACTTTTTGACAACTTGGATCCATGACCTCATTTGATTAGTACCACATTCGGACCCTATCATCAGATTTTCATAGTTGAAACCATGAGTATCTGACCAAGCAATGATTTACCAAACTTCCAGGATGTTCACATACTCAGCTGAGACACTCAGGTCGTTGATATATTGTGGTAAAAACATTAGGGACAGCCTTCTGTTGTCATATCCCATCAACACCAAATTTCTATGCACTGTTCTCATGGATATATCCATGTATCATGTGTCCCACATTGATTGCGTTTTTCTTGATGCAGTGTTGCTAGTCTGGTAATGCTGACTACTCTACATAAACATTGCTGTGCTTTGACCATGCAGTTGAATGTAATGCTTGCAAATTTTTTTTGTGCTATATTTATCTTTATGTTAGTTTTTACTTATTTCCATTATTTTTTTCTTATGATTACAGCTGCTGAGAAGCTCTTTGGTGAACAATCGCACACAAGCTGTAGTTTGTGGAGATTTGGGAATGGTACAGTTTGCTGTTTATCCTTACTTTAAAGTGGAATTGAAGCCCAAGGATAAAGCTGATTTGCTTGAAGGTAAACTTCATTTTTTTTTCTTTCTATAAGTTTTTTTTTACTCTTAGGTCGGAAATTACTTCAATGTTTAAGGAATGTTTTCTACTCAAACTAGAATTTTTTTAAAAATTTTATTCAAACATATATATTTTTTAGTATTATTAAAAGATTTTACTTTTATTTTTTATAGCCTTCCTTGGAGCTCTTTATGTAGATAAAGATTTGGGATATTGTAGAAAATTTTGTGAAGTTTGTTTTTTTCCAAGATTACAGGTACTGATTAATTATCTTAACTATATATATAACCTAGTATAAAATTTTGAAAATAATATTGCTTCATTTTTTTCTTGATGTGTTTTCTTTTGTACAATCATATGTATTTGCCTTTAAAATATGCAACCAAAAATAATCTATATATATAAAGGAGAAAAGCGACTCACTGACTGACTGACTTATCATGATATCTCCGGAACTATTAAACCTACAGATTTGAAATTTGGTAGGTAGATTCCCTTCATGGAGTAGACGTAAGCTAAGAACGGATTTTGCAAAGATCGAACCCCAAGGGGCGTTATGGGGGTTTAAAGGGTGTTATAGATAATTATTTCCATTGTTAAACTATTAGAAGTACAGTTTTCAAATTTAGTTTGCGGAACTCCTTTCGTAGAGTAGAGATCCGCTACAAAATGGGTTTTGTCAAAATCGACTCCCAAGTGGCGTTGTAGAGAATTAAGGGGCGGTATAGGCAATTAACTACTTTTTTAAACTATTGGACGTAAAATCTTGAAATTTAGTAAGTGGATTCCATTCATTGAGTAGAGATCTGCTATAAGATGGCTTTTGTGAAAATCGCTTCCTAAGTGGCGTTGTGGGGTCTTAAGGGGCATTATTGATAAATATTTCCATTTTTAAACTATTAGACGTACAGTCTTAAAATTTGGTAAGCGGATTCCTTTCATGGTGTAGAGATCCGCTACAAAATAGTTTTGGGGAAAATTGATCCCCAAGGGTCACTGAGGTGCATTAAGGGGTGTAATAGATAAATATTTCCGCTTTTCAACTAATAGACCCACCTGCTTGAAAATTAGAAGGTATGTTCTGTTCATCTAATAGAGTTCTTATACCAAAGAGTTTTGCGAAAACGGACCCCCAAAGGAGTGGGATTGTGAAGAATTAAGGCGTGTTATAGAAAAATTCCTGTTTTTGAATTTAACCCATTTACCTGAAATTTATTGAGCACGTTTTCTTTATTTGAAAAGAGTTCCACTTAGAATGAATTTTACGGAAATCAACTCCAGGGGGAAGCGGGGAGAGTTATTGGGGTGTATTGATAGACAAAATTCCCATTTTCAAACTGCTAAGACTATAATAATAAAACTTGGTTTGCATGCTTCTTTTGTTGAATTGGAATCTGCTAAGAATGCTCTCAACGAGGTATTGATGATAAAAATTCCGATTTTGCTCTGCTAGATTTAGACTTGAAATTTAGCATGCATGCTTATTTTATGAAGTAAAGATCTACTGAAAGTTACTTTGGTGGAAGTCCACTTGATTATTAGGTTAAGTGAGGGCAAAAAATCTTTCTACTTCTATTTTAGATATAAATAGAAATATTAGATATTATAATTTATGTCCTTTTTATATCAAGAGGCGAGAGTTACAGCTTTAAATATATTTTTCAATGCAATTGAATTCTTAATGCTAGATATCATTAATTCATATATATGTAAACAGTATACATTTATACAACAAATGAAATACCCAGTGAAGTGGGTGGGTAACTGCTAGTATAGTATAAATTAATATATAATATAGTATAAATCTAATATATATTATAAATGTGAAAGTTTCTGAAAATCTCTGTGGGTCTTTCACGCAAAAACAACTTAATGGATTTTAATGAAACTTTACAGTAATATAGCTTATACATCAGAATAACACATAGGCTATAATTTATAAAAATTTGTAAAAAGTGTCCAAAATATAACGCTATTTGTCAAGTAAGAAGGAAAAAATTCTGCCATCTGCAAGCAAAAAAGCCCACGTCAGCATATATCTATCTTTTGTTTGTGAAAAACTCTTTTTGTTTTGGCTATGCAAGGGAATCGCTTCTAATTAATTCCTGTGATCAGAATAATGCCTATTTTTTTTTATTTCAGAATAAAACTAAGTTTTGAAGGGAGAGGTTGTTATAAATCTCTCTTTATTTTAATGGTTTTTTTATGATTTTATTATGCACATTTGGTAGTAAGAAGTTGATCTATTTTCAAAATAACTACTTTTATCGCTTCTGGTACTTAAAGTAAATAAACTTTCTCTTTCACACTACATCATTTGGACAAACTTTCATAATTTTTTTGCGGTTAGTAGTTAATTATAACGCTGTAATTTTAATTGAATATGCAGATATTGCATTTTTAAGTATAAAACTAATTATAACTACTGCACTGTATTTTTTGCAGTGAGTGAGTGAGTGAATATTAACGTCGCACTGTTCAGCTACACGAGGGCTTTTGGAGACGGACCATGTAATTTTGAGCAATGGTCAAGTGATGGGAACGACACTTGGGCTGGCACCCCCTTTTCCTAACTACCACACCACACCAACTTAGCAGGAATATTCTACCAATACTTAGCTTTAATATTCTTTGAAATCCTTTCTTCCAAGATATATGGCAGCACGGGTTCTATGATGAGTATTTTAGTGGGGAAGGCGAAAAGTTTTGTAGCAGATATTGCGTTTTCAGCGGATTGCAAAGATTATTATTTTTGTGGCAAAAAATAGTTAATGTCAAAATTTGAGTGTCTTATGGTTTTGTCTGTTAATGAAGACCTTGGAAAATGATTTGACTACTTATTTTATGTGAACGGTATATATAATTAATTTTACAGTGGAATATCTTTAATTTATTAGCTCTAATGGATTAAATTTTCCAAAGTGGAGTATTTTGTTTATGTATATCCCTTAATTTGTACATGTAGTGATCCAAAAAAATTGTATGAAAAAAACTGCAGTAAATCATAATGTGGTTGGATAAAGTATTAAAGTGCATTTCTCCCCTACACAGTGGGTCTTACAAAGCTCTAATAAAGCTCGAGCTAGGAAAAGTAGCTAGCCATTTGCCAACTTGACTCTTTCGTTAACATTTTGCTATGTTTTTCATTGTATCACCATTATAATTTAAGAAACGGCGTTGCTTGCGAATATTACAATTTTAAAATAAAATAAATACAACAGAAAGTAATATTAATGTATTACACTTTCAGATATAAATTATTTACACTACTTTAAGCGTTCATTACGCAAAACTTTTAAGAATGTGTTACTTTTGTTGAGCAGAGATCAGCTTAGGGAGGTATTTTGAAAAATCGACCCTCAAGAGTGTTACGAGGAATTATAAATTTAAAAAATCCTTTTTATCGGCTATTAGATCTACATAGTTAAAATTTAACAAAGGTGTTTTTTTCTTTCTTTTTTTGTTTAGCTGAGATATGCAAAAAGCTTTTTTTGTTTAATTTTCAATTCACATAAAATTAACTCATTAAAAACTTCTTTTTGTGAGAAGTTTTCAAAATATAACGACAATTGTCAAGAAAGTAGGCAAAAATTCTGCCATTTGCAAAAAAAGCCTGTGACAGCATTCGTCTATCTTTTTTTATCCCTTCTGCTTTGTCTACGCCATGCCTCATTTCGCTTTTCATTCATTCCATTCATCAGTGTCGTCACTGTTTTTATTTCATAATAAAACTAGATTTCGAAGGGAGAGGTGGTGGCAAGATTTTAACATAAAATAAATACAACAAAAAGTAATATTAATGTATTACACTTCCTGATATAAATTATTTACACTATTTTAAGGGTTCATTACACAAAATTTGTAACTATGACAGTGGAAGGAAAACTATGAAATTAAAATAAAATATCAAAATGTTTTTATCATTTAGTTTTTTTTTCTTTTTGAATGTTTTTTTTCAGTACATGTAAATATATATCTACGCTTCCCCCATACTGTTTTTTTATAATGTATATATATATGTTTTTTAAAAGTATTTCTCTTAATTCATTACTAAATTAATTATTTGTTAATTAAAAAAGTACATTGTGTGTCTTATTATTTTGGATAATAATACATTTCAGAGACATTTTTAAGCAACTAAAGAATCGTTTTCTTCTTATTGCTTCACATTAATAATTTTTAACTAATGCAATATTGTTTTTTAAATGTCATAGATCGAAATTTGAAGCTATATTTTATCTGTGAGGGGGAGGGGAAGAGGAAACAGTAATTTTACACTAAAAAAACCGTTTTATGCCGGGCTAGAGGGAGGGGAGAAAAACCTGTCTTAAATCGAAAATATGTGGAACAAATTTTGAAAAAGGGAAATTTAATGAAATAATTTTAGAAATCACTCACATTGCGTGCGTACAAACACACACATAATTGCTGGCGTCATGAGGGAAAGAGAAAGCCCGTGCAAAGCCGGGCCATGCAGCTACTTAATATATAATATAGCATAAATTAATATATAATATAGTATAAATTTATGTATAATATAGTATAAATTAATATATTATTAATATATAATTTTGATACCACATACTTATTTATTAGTGAACAACAGGAAACTGACTAATAATCAGTTCAGTTAAAATCATAGAATCAATATAGAAATTATTTTTCTTATAGTTCCTTTATTCTAGACTTTATTTACAATTTTTTCTCCTTATTCTATTCTTATAGTTCCCTTATTTTAGACTTTTTTCACAATTATAATTTATTGATTTTTAGGGTCTTCTAGATAAAAAAAATAAATTATATTAGTTTTATATATTTGAATTTCTTCTTATTTTTTGAATGTCCATTCTCAACATCTTTTTCTTTCTTTTACTTTTGGAATACCTGTAGTCTACTAATATTTCATCTAATTAATTGCATAATTTTATTATTTGGTATTTTTTAAAAGGATTTTATCATGAATCAAGATTGGAATGATCCAAAATCTAAACTTCAACAATGCTGTCTCACACTGAGATCTATGGATGGAGGAGAACCTGATATTCCTACTTATAAGTACGTTCTCATTGTTTGTTCATGTCATGCATCAGAAAGATAACAATAATTTTTATTATGTGTTTTATTTATTATTAACAGCAATACTTTTTTAAAGTGCAAAATTTGTTGTAATTTTTTAAAGTTATTACTTAAATATTTTTAATGAAACTTCTTGTAAATATTGGATTAAGCATTTATTGTTTGTTGGATGTATGCAAGTTTTGTAGCCACATGATTCTACTTTTAAATTTTGATTCTGCCCATGAATAATAATATAGGATTATGAGAATAAACCCAAATGGATGCCAATCCTCAAATATATGTGGGATTTTGGAGAGTGGACTCTTTGTTTATAACTCTTTCTTATTAATTTGAAATTATTTAAACTTATTCCCAATACTTATTGCTAAGTTTTTATGCAATCTCACTTGAGCAAACTTCTGATAAAAATATATTGCTATGCAATATTTGATGTGTATTTATCCATTTTATGCATATAATATTTTTTTTTGTAGAGTTATTGAATGCAAAGGACCAACTAACACTCGTGTTTATAATGTTGCTGTTTACTTTCAAGGAAATCGTTTGGCTGTAGGATCTGGTCACAGGTAAATGCTTCTTTCTCAAGCTGATAGTTTTCATTTGCGTATATTCTTATTAAGGTTTGATGTTTGAAATGCTTGTCTGCACTTAAGTATTTATGTGATCAATATGTACTTATGTTTTAATATATGTATTTAAAATTAATGTTACACTGTATTTATAACTTATGTATTTTGTATTAATTTCCATGATATGAGAACTCCACTTCAACTATTTTATTATAAATTTAAATTTAAAATAGCTATATGTATTTAAAATGTTTTAAACATTTTTATTAATATATTTTTATGTAAGTAATAATTTTTTTGTAATTTTTTTTGTCCATTTATTATTTTAACTCGTTCTATACAAATGCATGATCTTAACTTTTGCCTTAGTAACATATTGTTTCATATCCTTTAAAAATTAAATACAATAAAATCTTTTTTTTAAAAAAAAAATTGTTTTGTTATTTACACAGACAATGAATGTTTTATAATGAAAGAGAAAAGAGAGTTCAGTACTGATGTTTTAAGGAGTTACATTAGTGATATGCATATTTGTGTACTTCATACAGTATATTTTTAAAAATTTCATATTATAATGATATTGAAGCATATTATGGGCTTAAAAAGACTTGTTTTTTAGTATGATTTCTTTTAAAAATAAATTAGTTAATATCTTTGAGGAGCAATTTGCAGTTGTATAATATAAAAATTACTTATAATTGATGTTTGTAAATATGTTTTTGTTTTATTTGTCTAAATTATATTTTAAAAGCATAGCTAATTGCTTAAAATTTTTTTCTTTATAATCTACTCAATAAAGTGAATATGCTTAAGATTAGTAGTAAAACTAAATGTTTTTGTTGTATAAATGTGAAATATTTATAAAAAGATATAAATATTTTTGAGAAGTTATATATATAAGAAATATGTTTTATGCTCTGACTGGATAGAAAGAGAGGAAAAGATCTTGTGAATGTTGTCCTACATTTATGGAATAAGTCTAATTTACATAAAAGCCAAACAGACTATAAGCTATAGCAACTGTTTTGAATTCTAACTGAAATAAAAACAACGAAATTGTTGATTACAAAGATATTTATATCATTAAAATGATTCCTCGAATTTTAAATTGCTTCAAGAGGAAAGTAACCACATTATATATTGGAAAAAAATGTATTAACATGGCTTTACTCTAAATTGTTACTGAAGCTTTTGAAAATAGTTATACATTTCTTTTCTTTTTCATTCAACTTGTAATTAATTAATTAAATTATATTTTGTGATGTTTTTTTGGTGTATAATTAATACTGTAATTTGAATTCAAACATCTGTGAATACTTTGATATTGTAGTATTCAACAAGCAGAAATGGATGCAGCTAGCAATGCCCTTAAGAAATCTAAAGGTATTTTAATCCATGATCTTTTTTCCCTTCTATTGTTAATATCTTTCACTTACATAAAATTTCCATTTTATCTCTTCTAATTGATTACTTGTGAACTATAATTATATTGCCAGAATTTCAGAAACAGTTCCAAAAAATAAGAGTTTGGTGAAAAAAAGCACTTTGTGCATCCTATCACACTTTTTGCTTTCATAAAAATATGAATAAGTTCTATGAAATTCTTTAAAATAAATAACGGTTTGCTTTAGTAATTTACTCTGGTTTGTATAAGTTATCATATTTTTAAACTCAAATTTTTTCATGCTTTTGTACATAGTTGTATTCTTAAAATTTTCAGTGATACCTTTTAAAGTAGCAGAGAATGGGATTGTAGAAAATTAGAGATAAAATGGTTTTTTTAAAAAAAAAACACTGCTGATTTGTAATTTTTTTAATGCAATATATGCATACATGTTTAAAATTTATTGAATTTTTTTTTTAGGTTTTTAAGAATATTATTTAAGTTACTTTTGAAAAATTTTTTGTTTACTTTAAAGGATTTCAATGTGTAGTAATTTTTTCAGATTTAGGGAACCTAAGGTGAGATACTTGTTATTAAAAAATAGTTTTTAAGATATTTTAAAGTTCTTTTCTACTAAGACCAGCAATTTTTAAGTTCAGTATCATATGTGTAGGTTATTAATTTAAGAATTTTTTAAAATTTTCTTCCTACATAATATGCAACATACAGTATTTCACAATGCCTTGATGATATAATTGAGTATATGGAAAATCCTTCTTACTGTTCAAGATATATTCTCGCAATGTTGATCATGCTTGTAAAAATCACTACAAAGAAGGATGCTAATCCAACTATTTTTCCTTTCTCAATATTATGAACCACCTGATTGGAGGTAAAATTCGTTTCAACTTCGAGATTTTTCTCTTAAAAGTCTAAGATGTTATAGTTATTAAGGAAGAGACCTGAATCACATAAATAATAATAATAGTAAAATATTATCTATGTGATATCAATAAAATTCTCCAGACTGAGCTTTTTTGTAGTGATGGTACATGCATGTATATGCATTATCATGGATGAAGCATAAATGGCAGCATGCATTTAGTTCAAAGTATGTTTTGCCTGATTAAAAAAAAATGGTGTAGTTAGAGAGAAACACTGGTATACTTATCAATTTTCTAAGCAGTTAGGTTTTTCTGTAATGTTTCTTAAAATGAAATTGGTGAAAAACACAATGTGATATTTATCAACACAATTATATCAGTATGGTATAATATATGCTGTATAGTATATGTTAAAATAAATTAAAGTAGTGTTTAATGCTTAAAAAGTGTATTATTCTTTTCTGTATTTTATTTGAATAACTTATATACATGGAAATATTGCATCTTGCTAATTTGTTTTGATGTTACAGATCTTTTTCCTCAACTTCGACATCAAAAGAGAGCAATTGAGAGAAGCTTAAAACAAGGAAATACTCGTAAGCTGAAACAGTGTAGAAAATTAGAAACAAAAACCGAAAACTGATCTCTTCATTTGGAAAATTTTCCCTTAAACAAAAGAAGATAACATTTTAATATATGGTAATACTGTATTTATTTGGTGCTAATTAATATGACTGAAATAATTAAGAATTGAAAAAAAATTCCAGATGCTTATACCAGATTATATTCAAATTGCTTAAATTTTCAGAGTGTAAAATTGATTTATCATAGCAGCCGTTATTTTAATTCTGCCAGATTTTTTTTGTGTGCAGATATTTGTTAATTCTATAACCTCTTCAAAAATATAAAAATGTGTGAAAATCAATTTAAAAAATATTCCATTCAAGAATTTGCCCAATAATTGTTAGATGAAGACTAACCTCTCTGTGTTAAATATCTTTACGAGTTGTATGCTTTCCATTTGGACTGTGATACTCAATATAAAACTTTAAATCTAACTTCTTAATTTGTAGATAGCATGTAACCTTTTACACAATACCACAGGTTAAAGGTTTTTCTCCCCAATGTATCTGTTTTGTTAATGTGTAGTATTTTTTCTAAAAATATGCTGTTATAGAAAAAATGGAGCTCCTTAAATTTCTTTAAGTCCATGTTATAAATTGAAATTGAGCTAAAATTTCAGGAGTATTGAGTGGTGTAGTCAAAACTTTTTGTTTTTACCATGTTTTAAATTGATTGTTGATAACAGGTAAAAGCTAATTTTTCCTTTTTTTCATTGGGTGGGTAAATAGCATATACAAAAATGATTCCTTTTCAGTCCCACCAAATACACAGTAGAGACTTCTTGGTTTGAATACTGTTTGAGCAGTTTCCCGCTCTTGAACTTGATCATTTTCTCATACGAGGCCCATTTCTCATTCATTCTCGGTTTTATTCTGTTTGGCCAAGGCTTTGCAGATGGAAATTCGATCCATCATGTTTTTCTGTGTTAATTGGTGTGGCACCACACAAAACATGAAGTTTCTTTTTGAATCTAGTTTTGTGCAAATGGTTTAAAACTGCTGTATGGTCAATCTTCAGCTCTTGGGCAATGCTATGACTACTAGCATGCCAGTCAATTTCAATCATTTCTGTGGTTTTATTGACATTTTCGAGGATGGACATACCTGGATGGAATTGATGAAACCAAAATTTCACACAATTGGTTGTTACAGTATCTGCATCATTCACAATGTTAGTCTCCTGACTTGCATTTTCGGCTTTATCAAGGAAAAACAGTAGAATGTACTGAATTTTCTCTTTGTTGACTTTCATTTTTAACATCCTGTAACTCACAACCAAATGAATCAAGCAAAAAACAGCAAAAGAATTTTTTTAATGTGAAATGTCACCTTTGCAACAAGTATAAATCGGTAATTGATTGATCAGTACTTAATGAGATACAGCTATCTACCGAAAAAATAATGGATTTCTTTTTCCCCAACCTAATATATGAAACATTTAATAGTATTGTATATTCTCTGCAGTAACTCAAACAAGTTTAAAGCATACAATTAATACAGTAAGCTTAATTACGTATACTGATTTTCACTGTTGGGTGTGTTTAAATTTCTTGAATGATTAATTTACAGAGGCTCTACAACAGTTTTCTTTGTAATTGGAGGTGAAAGAACAGATGAATTTTTGCATAATATCACATGCACATTAATGAATACCATTTATTATTATTTTGTTAATTTAAGTTGAAAAGAAATATGAAATATTACATTAATCTATTATACAGTTATATTTATTCTAATCCTTAGATTTCAGTCTTGGAAAGTTAAAATGTGTTCCAAAAGTCAAGCAAAAAAAAATAATTGAAATCTCTTTTTTTTTCTTTCTTTTTTAAAAAGATTATTTTTGAACAAAGATTTTCACTTATTGGAAGATACCTGATTTTAAAGGATCATTGCATGTAATTAACCTGTTTAATAAAAAATGATTATTGCTTTATTTAGAATTACTGCATACAATTTTCATTTGGTATGAATTTTTTTCATCTTTAATCAATGCTATCATTATTTTGAGAATAATTGGCATTTGGATATGTCATTCGATTTTTAAAATTATACTTTAAGTAGATGCTTTTAGATATTAAGTTATGTGAGCACACTCTTGAATATCACACTTCAAGAAATAATTTTTTATTGCTTAGAACTAGCATTTAGAATTGTTAGATGTGAGAGTGGAAATATTGTTATTTCATTAGTGGAATTCATCCCATGTATTTTTTTCATTTATGTAACATTTTGATGATATATGCACTCATTTATTCTTTGCTCATACTTTATTTCATTTTTTTTATTACTGATTGTTTGGATACCATTCCAATAGCCTTTAGTTCTTTCAAGCTGAATGCATATATGTGCTCTTGAACAAAGAGTTTTCAGACATTAGTGTAATGATGTGTGTATGTTTACATTTATTTTTGTTGTATTTATTTGCAATTTGTTTCATCTGTATATTTTTAATTTATTGCTTTAATTTTAACATGAACTTGTACTAGAATATTACTTTATACCTTCTTTATTCACTTCTAATAAGTGGTAAAAGAAAATTAATTTGAAATACTTAAAACATGTATTTTAATGTAGAATATAACTCGTATAGCCTTTCACATATATTCCTAATAAGATATATATTAATTTGCTGCATATTAAAGCAAGGAAATAAATGAATTTATTTAAACGTCAGTTAAAAAAATTAGAATATAATAAAGTACCTTTTATTTTATAACATGTAATAAGGATTCGAGAAAATTAAAAAAAAAAAAACTTGTTAAAAAGTTATCTTTGTGGCTAAATAATATATAAGATTTAAAATAAATTTTAGGTATAGCTAAACATGTTATATTACATTTTAAGTCTTTTTATTTCATTTAGAATTAAAAAAGTTAATTTCAGTTTAATACTGTCTTTTTTGTTTAAGACTTTTTGATCCATAGTAGAGTTTTTTGAAATTATTGATTATTCAAATAGTAAACAAACTTAAGCTATTAATCTTTGTAAAATGTCATCAAGCCATCAATGATTTGTCTTTGTGTGCCATATTGGGTGACTCATATAGTGAGAGATATGAACTCCTTGTGATCTCTCTATCATATTTTTGTCATTTTGATTAAGTGTATATAATTCATAAAAGCGAAGAATGCAATAAAAATGAAAATAAATTACCTTCTCTCATAAAGTTTTTACCTTCAGTGTAAAGATTTATAATGTCCATGATAATCATAAATTTAAGAGAATAGTCCCCAATGAATTTTCCATGTTATGTGAATGCATCATTTTGTTTTCAAGGAGCTTATTTTTGTGTATGTGAAGTCTTTTAAACATCTAGAATTCAGAATGCTAATATTTTGAAAATTGTATAATTTTATCTAATTAAAAATAAATGAAATAAGTATGTTTGAATACACTCATTATGTTTAACTTAAGATTATTTATATGTTAATTTTTTTGCTCATAACGGTGGTTCACTCAAAATTAGTTGTCTGTTTCTTGGTTGTAATAAAAAAATAGTGTTTGAATTTAATTTTGTATTGTATCACCTATAAATAGGACATTTGTTTTCAATTTTTATATTTATTTATCTTGAAGAAATTGTGTTTGTGTTCCAATGATTTTTTTTCAGAATTAAAATACTTCCAAGACATAAGATTTGTACTGTTTAGTTGTTAGTATAACAATCATTGAATGTATTTAATGCATTTCTATTATTTTAAACTATTGGCTGATATAAAAAATTGCAATAAATGGTATCTTTTTCTGATTCATTCATTCAAAGTAAAAGTTTTCATTAGTTTTGAAATTCCTTTTCAAGGTTATGTGTTGTAACTAAACTGCAATTCATCTTTAAAGTTTTGCTCAAAATAAAAGATTTTTTTAGCTGTGCTTTCTTCATTGATTTTCACATGAAAAAGTAAATTTAACTGCTAAAACATCATGGTTAAACATGTCTTAAGGCACAAAGGTACGAATTTCTCCGTAAAATAAGGGGAACTAATAACAAAAATTAACAACCGAAAGAAAGTGGAATAGCAATAATAAAAATATAATTGAAGTTTTTAGAATAAACGTCATTTTCGCTGAATTTGTTAAACTTGAAAAAAGTTAAAATATTTTACAATTAAAAATATATAAAAATCGTTTTTTAACTATATTTGTGGTGTGTGAGTATATATTCATAGTTTTGAAAAAAAATAGTACCCTTAACAAGGTAAGTTTTTATTGAAATTAAATGTGTGCTCATACTTAGATAATGAAATGAATAAAAATTCAAATTCCATCAATAGTTAATGCATCGAATCTATCACTGATTAGTTTGGTAGCAATGCATACTTGTATACATCAATATTAAGAATGATAAGATTCCTACTCTCTTACAATACATTCTGCCAGGCATTCATGTATGAATTGCTCCAGACCTGTGATGTTTTAAGGTGCCTCAATCTGGCTTTTTGAGATGCGAGAAGACACTTAGATTTCTTGCATCAAATCACTAGCATGCTTCAATTATGTCACAACTATTCCTCTGCTCAGATACCCCAGAGTCGGTGGCGTAATGTACACCTCGCACTGTGTGTGTGTGTGGGACAGGATTCTAGGGACCCAAAATGTATTTTATGATACGGTTTTGCAATCCTTTGTAAGATTTGGCCTGGGGTCCCAAACCTGACTTTGCAGGGGAACCTTAGTGTTCTCCGTTAAACACCACTGCCCAGAGTTCAATTCACATGTTAACTTCATCACAGAACCATTTCCGTTGAGAATTTTAGTTCCGTACTTTTTTCTATGTTACAAAACAAATTTTTAAAAATTGAATTTAAAGGAAGGTGATATTCATGAAATTACAGCATAAGATAAGAGACAAAAGAATTATACTTGAACATTTAGTATGAACTTTTTGAAACAAGTCAGACTAAGGGCATTAAATTTTTTTAGAAGCAATGCAAAACCCTGTTTTTGTAAGATTCTTTTTGCTTTGGTAGAGAAGTAGTTGGCCAAACATCCTAAAATAAAGCTTGTCAAATCTGTAGAAACACAAAAGTACAAAGGGAGTTTGGTTCATTGTAAGAGGAAATGAAATTAAGCAAACAAAATGATCAATATCATATGCTAATCAGCTCTGTCAACATTTGTTTTAGAATTTGTCTATATGTAATACTTATTATAAACACATAAAAATATGTAGTGGAATTAATCAAATTGTAACTGGGAATATTGATTTTGTTCAAAAGTACTTTTACTTACAAGTTTGATCACAGAATGAAAATCTATCAAAGTACACAGCATTTTTTTTCTTTATACATATTTCTAACAATCATTTTTATACTGAGCATTTGAAACAATTCCCTAATTTATGAGGTTAAAATCTAAAATGATTGAATTTAATATTATCTGCATTGCAGCTATAAACAATCCAAATAAAACTATTTACACAACACAAAAAGCAACAGACAATTTAAAATTAAAGCATTCAAAACAAAATTTCAATTCTTACTTTTTATTTTAAAAATGCACACCAAAAACACAAAGAGCTATATATACAAGCATTCAATTTCAGTTCACTTTATTGAGAAGTAAGAAAATATGTATACACAGATAACTATTTTAATTTTTGTACTATCAGAGAATTTAGCAAATTCTCAGCTTCTAGAGTAGCTTCATCATCAGTCAGCTCTTTCGTGGGGAAAGCAGTCATCAGAGAAAATACAGATGCACTATATTCAGGACGAGCTCTGTTTCATGTTAAGGTCAAACATTCTTTGTACATAAAAAGTTATTAAATATTGTTTCTCTTTTTACAAGTTACAAATAGAATTGCACACATATATAATTCTGTTATAAAAGTTTACATTGTGCTGGAGAAACACAATTAGATAAGAACTGACCACAATTTTGAATAAAATCAAATAATGAGGACTCAATTTTAAAATTAACTATCAAGCATATAAATTTTCTTTCAAATTCCATCTTCCAATTATAACAGTTTTTTACATATTCAATTAAATAATAAGGGTTGATAATTGGCTTAAGTATTATACTGTTGGCCAATTTTGCTAAGCAAAGACACTATCAAAAAAATATCGCCAAATGTAATAGTCATCTTTATTACTACTGTGTTCAGATGTGTTTAGGAATGGTTTTTACAATTGGTTAATTGTATAATATGTAAGTACCTATTATTATTACACAGTCAATATAGTTGATTTTTACTTTGTTTCCTATCAGGATATACAATTTCACATCTAAAAACTAGCCTAAATTTTAAACAATTGTCTCAAACATTAACTATTAAAATTTTTTGTAAGCTTTTCCACTTTTCTCCAATTAAAAAAAAAACTACATTATTAAATTTTGTTGTGATAAAAAAGTGAATTGTAACATATCAAAATTTCATGTAGTTCTCTAATAATAGAGTTTGAGTTAGTGCTGAAAATTGGTAGTCTTAAGAGAACATACAGGTTTTTAACTACTGGCTATCACAACATTTATGAGGGAGCATCAAAAATAGGGGAAAAAATTTATTTGTTTACATAGAAATACATTAATATACAAGCCTCCACACAATGGCTTTTAAATATCTCTGGAACAATTGGATTCAAATGAAATTTAGAACTATAGATAATTTTCTACCAACTTCTCCAAAAACATAATATTCCATAAGGAATTTTTTTTGCTTTAGAGCAATTGCTACACCGAGAAGCAACATGAGGGTCATTAGCGTAGAACCTTATAACTTTGAATCATGACCAATTTCTGCAGATGATACTTGAGCTCTGGCACACCACTATCCAAGCATCCATACTGATGCCAAAAATTCATTTTTAAAAATTGATTATTTTTTTTTAATTGAAAACAATTTTTATTAAAATCATAATTTAGGTCTTTTTGAGCTATCAGTAATAATACCAATTTTATCTCCAAGTGATGAGAATGGCATAAATAACAAGTGTCTACTTTTTTTTATCAATTGCACTTACAAGGTTCATTAGAATCATGATGCACAATAAGTTCTTAATTATCTAACAGCACATGAGAAATTTGATGCATAATTACTAAGTACTTAAGAAGAAATGTCTTCTATATTTATGTTACTTTAAAGTAATTGAGTTTCGATATGAAATTCAGTTAATTCAAAAATAAAGCATAAAACAAAAAGGATACATAACTATATATCTTCGGACATCACCAACAGTATGAGAATGATTCGCCTTCATCATCAATCTGAAACCAAAATTAAGATTTTAATCAAAAATAAATTATTTCATTATTTTTATCAAAAAATAAATTCTATGAAATAATAAAAAGTATATAATTTATTTAGTAAAATAAGAACTTCAAAAATTTAGTACCAAACATTTAAATTCTATTTATTTATCAGTACTGCTATTAGCTTTTAATATGAAAATTAGATTTCAGCCAGTTTGTATATATTTTTATAAAATATTAAATTTTTAAACATACTTTTAGAAAAATAATTCACTGACTTAAAACAGAAAATTGAAAAACCTTAATTTGGTTGTATCAAGCATTAAATTAGGTTTTTTTATATATTTTTTTATAAAAAAAAAAGAGTTTTTGAAAACAAGGTGGATGTTGAAAGTTTAACTTTAAAATATTTTCTTAAAATAGTATTTAACACACAAAATCTATCAATATGTACAAATATAACTATTCATATAAAAGTTGAACACCATTCTAACAAAATCTCAAATTAAAGAAATTCAATGTTTTCTGCACATTCACACACAAATTATCTAGTACTTCTTAAATTCTACTCATTAAAAGTGTACAAATCACATTGTATTAGATGAGAGAAATATCTTTTGATGTCTCATAATTCCACACAGTGTCTCCTAAACACAAACAAAATAAACTAACTTCAGATGTGTAGAAACTTAATCAGCAGCACAAATCTTACAAATGGATAAGCAATGCATTCATTCAAGAGCAATCTAACACTAGTAAAACAAATTACCCACTGTACAAAGGATATTCCAAAAGCAAGTTTTGTCATTTTTTCCACAATTTGCTAAAAAAAAAATCCCCCATTGCATCAGTAATTATATACCTCGTGTATTTTTTGACATAGTTGCCATTGAGACACTTGTCCATAGGCTGCAACCCTTTTGAAGAAATCCCTTTAGTAAAACTCAGTGCCTTTCAATGCATGGAGTCAGTCTGCTCCACTTCAACATTGTTTTGGAAATAACACTCCAAGATTACAACTTTCAATATAGGAGGGGGAGGTTGGGTAATCCAATCTACTGCATTCAAAGAGATTAATCTGATTTAGTGTGAGCCTTGCTGTGGGTGATTTTGTATCGTCCATGAACACAAAATTTGAGAGCCCTGGTTATTGAATGGCAACCTGGATTTTGTGAGGGCGTCACAATAGCATGCTGCCTTGATGGTCCCCTCAAGGCGAATGACATCTTTCTTGTCCCCGAACACAGAAGCCATAACCTATTCTGCAAAGGGTGACTAAATTTTTTCCTCTGGTGAAATGGGATGTTTCCACATCATTGAGGCAGCTTTGGTTTCTAGGGTAAAGTGTTACACCCATGTCTCATAATCCGTGATGATTCAGCACAGAAACTTATTTCCCTCTTGTGCATATACCTCATCAAGTGAACTAGACTGATTCTAACTCTTGCAATTCAGAGTCAGGTCTCTCGGCACCCATCTTGCAAACATTTTTCAGTAACCTCAGCATGACTAACACACACACAGTATGGATATTACCTCTGACACCATTATGCACTCATCCACTAACATCATGTCCTATATTCCAGCAATTTTGTTTTTAACTGTGCAGGTGGAAGGTTGTCCCACTTGACGTTTATCCTCCACATTTAAGAGAACATGCAGCACCTGCGACTAACCACTTGAAGAGACATGACATCTTCACAGCACACATGTACATCTACATGACCGATTATACAGATAACAGTGCATACACTTCCATTAGTGATCATATTGTCAGCACATCTGTCTTCATAATTTGTACTCAAATAACCTCATATGCATGCTCATCTACTCTTTCTCGCACATGCAATATTCCTCCTATGCTGAGGCTCTTACCGTTATTAAGCCAGCAATGAATGTGGGCTTTTATGGCAATTGTTTATTTCACTTAATGTACCATTTTCTCTTAAAAAATGATAAAATTTACTTTTGAAATGTCTCTTGTATTTCTATAATATATTTGAGCATGCTATTTTATTAAATACCAGAAATATACATATTTCCATAGTTTTTTAAAACTGACATTGGAAAGCATGTGAATAACTAAAATTAGGATAATTTTTTTTAGTATTGAAGTCAAATTTTTGAAATTTTGCAGTTTTTCATAAAGTTTAAAGTTACTTCACAGGAGAGTGATCTTGGATGTGAGTTTTATAAAGTTAGGAATCAATCAATGTTAAAATTACAGGAATTGCCAGTTAATTGCCTTCAAAAAATGAATAAGCAATAAGATTTTTTTGATAAAGTTTATATCTTTTACTTTGAAGAAAATGGAATTATATATATACTAGCTGGGTATACCTGTTCTTCGCATGGGTGAATTAAAAATTAAACAATACAGATTGAAGGATAAAGAAGTTTTTAATCAGTTAATTTTACGCGAATTACAAATAAAAAAGTTTATATCTTAGCTTAACAACAACAAAAAAAAACATCTTTGTTAAATTTTAAGTCTGTAGATCTAATATAGCTGATAAAAAGGATTCTTTTATATTTATAACGCCCCGTAACTCTCTTGAGGGTCGATTTTTGAAAACGCCTTCCTAAGCTGATCTTTGCTCTAGCAAAAGTAACACATTGTTACAAATTTTGTGTAATGAATGCTTAAAATAATGTAAATAATTTATATCTAAAAGTGTAATACCTTAATATTACTTTGTTATATTTATTTTATGTTAAAATTGTAATATTTGCAAGCAATGCCGTTCTTTAAATTATAATGGCGGTTCAATGGAAACATAGTGAAATGTTGGTGATAGAGTAAAGTTGGCAAACCACAAGTGTATATCAATATTGCAAATAGCTCTCTTATCTGTGAAGGAGAGCGACACAGCATGGCCTCTTCCATTGTGGCATCCCAGTGGTCATCCTCTTCCAACAACACCACTTCTCACATGCTTGTCGAAAAGTTTGAAGTTCTTGGCCGCCAACTGTTTTTAGATCCAATAAGTTAGTGAGGCCCTGTATTACATTCAGCAGCATTCGCAAACTGTAACATTCGAAGTTACTAATGTGCACTGTGTAAATGCACCCAAGAACATTTCCTGCCTTCACACCTGGCCAGCCGTCGACAGGTGATCGTTGTAAACGATATGTTTCCATTCTTTCAATGACATGTTCCACGTATAGAAGTGGAGTACGTCAAGATAAAGTAATGTTTTTGCAAATGTGTCAAAGCAGCAAAAATGCAGTTAGTGTCCTCTTAGGTGGTGTGGCCCTTCTCTCTAAAATTGTTTTCAGTGAAGTAAATTCGCTCACCATTAGGCAGATGTATCACAAGCTGAGTGGCTGTTGGGTCTCTCATGCAAAGGCAGACCCAAGATCTGCCACACTGCTTCATTACTACTAACATATCGACTAGCTCGAAATGTTTGCACTTCATCTCTCGGGTCAATATTAGTATTCCCTTGTTGTTGGATGTTAAAAATAGCCTGGTTGCTACCTTTGTTTATATGTATTTTATCGCCTGTACCATATTGCAGAACTCTACATTTATATGGCAATTAAACAGTTTAGAGAGAAGAGGAGAATAAGGGAAAATCCAGCTATTGTCAACCACTATTTCCAGTATTCCATCTCGGGTTCTTTGCCTTATCGTACAGCCGCCATCTTCTGGTGCTCTACGCCTGTACAGAGGATAGCCTTTGTTGTTGGTTTGAGTATCTTTTAAAAGCGCCCTTGGATACTTTTTGGTACATTTTTCTTCCTTCATGCATGGTGATGACAGATTTAGTGCACCACTCGGACCATGAATCCTATTTTTGGTCACAGTATAATAGAGCTTTTGATCAGTTTCTGGGTTTGGTATCTCTGCACTTATGACTTCGTCAATATGGTTAGGGTGTAATTTTTCCATCAACCACAGCAGTAAGTG
The DNA here is from genome assembly GCA_019973935.1 of Trichonephila clavipes. Classification (NCBI taxonomy): domain Eukaryota; kingdom Metazoa; phylum Arthropoda; class Arachnida; order Araneae; family Nephilidae; genus Trichonephila; species Trichonephila clavipes. The sequence goes on along the minus strand of BMAU01002798.1, from coordinate 566,379 downwards.
AACGTGAGGCAAACCTCTTTTTTGCCACTCAATCGAGTACATGAAACACTTCATATCACCAAATATTTTACCTTTTGTAAGTAGAGTAACTAATTTTTGAACTTTTATTTTAAATACTCCGGCTGTTAAGTCATGTCTGTCCATTGAATTTTGACCTGGAATGAGCTCAAGTGATTTCTGACCAGGCGGGATTACATGTCATTGTAATAAACAGATCAGGCCTTCCATAGTTACGCACGTATGTGAACGCATCCTGCGTGTATTCATGAAAATATCTTGTACTATTTACAAATGACGATGGGAGAATTACCATTTGACCCAAGTTATTTGTATCTAAATACTCATCATTCCTTATCGTGTCTTGTAAATGTATATAATTTTCTACTCGCAGTTTCGTTTGGTTCAAGGCAATAAACCTTAAGCACTCACTCTCCACTTTGATGTACATGTCCACCAAAAACTGAAGAAGTCTACATTGAAGCAATAAATTAAAATTGTTGCAACGTAAGCATAAAAGTCTTTGCATAACACTTTTTTGTTTGGTATGGGTTGTTTTGTAACTGGGTTCATCAGAGGAATATCAAAACTATATCCCTCTTGTCCTTTCCAAAAAATTATTGGGTTCTTGAGAGCATCATAAAATCTATGAGTGTCCAGAACTCTGGTAAGCCAGCCATCGTGCACCTGAATAACGATGTTCCGAGACTTAGTTCATTCACTACTAACTACTACGGCAGCTATTTCATTTGTGGTACACTATCTGGGTGTATCACATCCTTGTAATTATCGCTAGTCACTCTATCTTTAGCCATTTTAAATTCATACACTAAAATGTTGTGATCATGTAGAACTTGTTGCATCTTTTGAACTGTGTTTCTTTCCACACCTTGTATGTACTCAGAGCACCTATTAACTTGTGCTTCCTTATCCATGAAATAAACTTGCAAAAATTTTGGTTGCGTATTGGTAGCAGGAAGCAAAGAGCCAAGTGTGTGGTATATTTGCCCTTGGATTGTGAAAGTCGGGCAAAATCCTTGCATCAAAACAATTTTATCCACCCCAAAAGATGTCATTATATTCTCCTTATGTTTTTTAGAAAACAGCGAGACTCATCTGTTTCATAAGAGAAAAGTTCTTTAAGAGGCTCAACTGGCTAGTATATTAAAGGAAGGGCTACTTTTTCCTCCTGAACAACACATGCCTGCAGCTTTCTCCTTCCATTTAAGAGCACCGCAAAATCTGCATTCTTCATTTATCGCTTCTATTTTTATAAGCTTGTGGCTTTTGTAATCAAGAGTCTCGTCATACTCAAATGCAGCTTTATTGAATACCCCCATGTGTTCCTCATATATATTAGATGTAACTGTTCAGCCCTTTCAGCAAAAGCTCATCTTCGAGATTCAGCTGCTTCAATGGTTTCTGTATCTCTTTGAGACGCTGAGCTTGGGACTGTTTGGGTGTCTCAGAAGCCCGTTGAAATGTCATACATTCAGCATTCTGTTGATGTCGAGCTTGGGACTGCTCTGGTGTCTCAGCAGCTCTGTGAGCTGCCTCACCCTCCGCCTGTTCAAGCCCTCACAGTTTGGCTTGTGGAAATGTTTCATTAAGTCTAGCTACTTTCATAGCTCAAGCTCTATTAGAGCTATGGGAAAGATTAGACCTACGCTTTTGCGGCATAATCCTTTGTAGGTACTTTTTCTACACATCTAAAAAAATACAGAGTACGGGAGTTATTATTATTTTTATAAAAAAATGCAATACCTGCCTATTTAATTAAAATTAGTGTTAAATGTTTCAACTTTTTATGTTTCCTGCCCTCCCCCTTTTTTTCTCTTCTCAATCTTTAAACCGTATTTTTCCTCCCATAACATATTGCAGCTTCATGGTTTAACTCTTAGTCAACAATTTGAGTATACTTTAAGATTAATTTCTTGTTTTATTTTCTTTTAGCAAAAATGATATCTTCAATAAAATTCAATAATTTCTCCCCCCCCTTCTCTATCTTTATTTATTTATTTACTTTACCCAGCTGCATTTTTCCTTTATGTTTCTTTAAAATAAAAATGGAGGAGATCTCGAAAAAAATCCTCCTCTTTCCGGTGCTTTTTTTTTAAAACTGAAGAACCAATTAAGAGAAAAAAAATATCAACAGGAAGTACTGGCATCAGTAGTGCACACAGGAATTTTTCAAGGGGGTCCGGGGTCGAAAGTTCACCATTCTTGTATCATGCTCCTTTTGATTTTGTCGATTTTTGGGAACAAAACAAAGGAAAAAACTAATTATTGAATAAATAATTAGCATTAATTAATAAAATCAATCATTAATAACAAATTCTTAATTAAATTTTACATACTATATACTCAGAATTATAATCAATCGGAAAAAAATCAAGGGCTTTGGGGGTTCTGGACCCCCCTTGTGAGCACCACTGACTGGCGTTAACTGAAAATATGATTAAAAAAAAACATTTTATTTTGTTATCATTTCCCCCCTTCTCTATCTTTATTTATTTATTTACTTTACCCAGCTGCATTTTTCCTTTATGTTTCTTTAAAATAAAAATGGAGGAGATCTCGAAAAAAATCCTCCTCTTTCCGGTGCTTTTTTTTTAAAACTGAAGAACCAATTAAGAGAAAAAAAATATCAACAGGAAGTACTGGCATCAGTAGTGCACACAGGAATTTTTCAAGGGGGTCCGGGGTCGAAAGTTCACCATTCTTGTATCATGCTCCTTTTGATTTTGTCGATTTTTGGGAACAAAACAAAGGAAAAAACTAATTATTGAATAAATAATTAGCATTAATTAATAAAATCAATCATTAATAACAAATTCTTAATTAAATTTTACATACTATATACTCAGAATTATAATCAATCGGAAAAAAATCAAGGGCTTTGGGGGGGGGTTCTGGACCCCCCCTTGTGAGCACCACTGACTGGCGTTAACTGAAAATATGATTAAAAAAAAACATTTTATTTTGTTATCATTTCAGCGCATGCGAGAATAGCTTGCAGATGGCTGAATTTTTTCCTACTTACTTGACAATTATTATATTTTGGACACTTCTCACAATATCTTTATAAATTATAGCCTTTGTGTTCTGATGTATAAGCTATATTATTGTAAAGTTTCATTAAAATCCATTCAGTTGTTTTCGCGTGAAAGAGTAACAAACATACTCACATTCAAACTTTTGCATTTACAATATTAGTAAGGATATGTATATAACACACAAATAACTGACTGTATTTTCAATTCTCATGCTTTTTTCCTTTAGTGGGGTTTTAAATCATGTTGTAATTTTATAGAGCAAAAATTTAAAATTTTCCCCATTTACCTTATAAGGAAATTAAAATATTATCCACAAAATTACTATGCTATATTAATATTTTTATGAGAGCTATTTTATTGATTTATGTGTCTTATAACTTTATCATTTTTATTCTATTAAATTACTTGAATATATCACACATTTTTTGTTCTAAAAAATATTTAACACTAATAATCTACTCACAAATGGGATTTTTATAAAACATGCTATCTAGTTTAAAAAATCTTTTCACTGTGTGTTAAAGATTAATCTGTTAACTTGATGCCAGGTGGTAAAAGTCATTACTAAATATTAATTTTCTTAAAATTACTTGTAAATGTAAAATACTTTCAAAGTAAAAATTAAAACTCAAAAATAAAATAAACTTAAAAAAAATAAAGAAACGAGTTCCCCCACCCATCAAACGAGGAAATGTAACTAATTTATAACTAGTAAAATAAACTTAAAAAAAAATTAGTCTTTCCATGAATTTCGTTTATTTTTTAGATTTTCTAAATTGAAATATATGCCAAACATTTTGGTTAAATTTTTGTTCATTGCTTCAAATTAAACATAAAAATTTCCCACTGCACATATAGTTATATAGGAATTTTTGGAATAATAACCTAATCATACTTGTAAAGTACAAATGAGATCATGTCTTCTGATAATTTCTAATTGGACAGAAATGGCTGTCCTTAACCTTAGCCAGTAAAGGAAATTAACTTAATTTTGAATTTTCTTTTATTTTGCCATTTTGTGTTTCTGTACAATAATGAATTATTTAAGTTTTTTAAAATTTTGCCTTTAGTTTTCTTGAATATCCCCTTCATTTAGCATAGAGAAAATTAAAAAGGAAGCTTATCAAAAATTTTGACAAAGTTTTTAATGTTTCCTATTAAATGGTTGAAGGTTAATTGTTAAAGAAGTTATTTTCAACTATTTCCTTAAAATTTTAAAGAAATTTTGATAAAAAAAAAAAAAAAAAAAAAGTTTTTTTATAAAAATTCTTTCCTCCATTTTCCCAGTTATATCTAAACAATTGATTAATTCTGAAACATGTATAGGTACAAAGAAATAAAAATTCGCAATGTATATAAATATTATTTAATAAATTAACCTTTTAATTTGCTAACTAGCCAAAAAAAATTCTTAATGCATCTTGCAAAAGGTTATGTAATAGGAATTGTGGCGACTTCTTCTGGCTGTCAACCCAAGAAACTCAACAATGAGGGACAACATTACACTTCATACAAAATATTCCTTTCTATAATTTTATTTTTTATGCAAGCAGTAATGCAAAATTTACTTTAAAAAAATTCATGACAATATAAATATTTATATTTTTAACATAAAATAATTAATCCGTACAATTTGGAAGTTATAATTGAATAAAATACAAATTTAGCTTCATTTTTAAAATAATAATTAACTGCATGGCCCGGCGTTGCACAGGCTTTCTTTATTTTTATATATTTTCCCTTCCCTTCACAAAATCAGCACTTCCAATATTCCTTAGCCCAGTTTTTACTGAGTGTATAATTTTAAATTACCTTTAATGAAATTTTTTCACTTCTTTTCATTGTTTGAAGGTTTCTTTCTGTCCCCCCGGCGTTGAACGAACATTTTTGAATGCATAACATATTGTCACGGAAATTCCCCTTCCCCTCTCGCTGTCAGCCCTTCCTGGTGTGTGTGTGATATCTACGAGGTGTGAAAATTAAATGAGACTGATTTTTTTCACTTGTTTATTCTAATAAACTTACAATTCAACATTGTCTCCTTCAAAGTAACTGCCTTCTAAAGCCACACAGCGCTGGAGACATTTCTTCCACTCCTCATAGCATTGGTGGAACTCTGATATTGGAATAGCCTTCAGCTGGTCGGTCACAGACGTTTGAATGTTTTCCAGTGACCTAAAATGATGTCCCTTGAGGTGACTTTTCAATTTCGGAAAGAGGAAAAGTCACAAGGACTCAAGTCGGGCCAATAAGGGGGTGAGGAGCAACAGGAATGTTCTTACTGGCCAAGAAATGGTTCACCGAGAAAGGTTTTTCGGAACCATTTTGGTGCAGATCTTTCTCATTTACAATTCATTGGTTAAAATCTGATGAACATTGGTGTGATTCAAATTCAACTCTTCCCCAATCATTCTGACTGTCAGGCGACGATCTGAATGCACAACATCCCGGACTCTAATGATATTTTCAGCGGTTTTCGAAACTGAGGGCCTTCCGCTGCGAGATTCATCTTCTTCCTTCTGAAAATGCCTTAAACCATCAAAAAACCTGGGCCCTTGACAAAACACTGTCTCCGTAGGCTTGCTGAAGTTTTGCAAATGTTTCCGTTGTGTCTAAGTCTGAAGCAAAAGATAGCGCATCGTTGCTTGTTGTCACTCATTTCAGAACACACAAGAAAAACCTATTTTACTAAACAAATCACTACAGACAATTAACTTGACTCAGCGACTTCAAACTCATACTGATGACGCATCACATGTTTACCTACCTCCCCTCCATGTCCTATCACATGTTTACCTACCTCCCCTCCATGTCCCACTTCCCAGTGTTGCCAGTTCAAACACTACGCTACCAGTCTCTCATTACTTAATTTACATACCTCGTATATTAACGTCATTATAATTCCCTTTTTCGAAATTTCTTCCCCATATTTCCATTGTCAGACACTTTTTTTATCTCTAGCCTGGCATTTTTTTAGTGTATAGAACTATTTTCCCCTCCCCCCTTAAGATATAAGATTTATCTTCAAATTTCAATTGATTTTTTCAGATTTTCATTAATCAATCGTTGCATACACTTAACTTAAAAATGTCTCAAAAAACGTATTTTTATCCAAAATAGCTAAAATACCCGTTCTTTGCACAGGTTAAGTTTTAAAAACATAAAAAATTCACCTATTATAGCAATTATATTTTTTTAGGGAGGCGAAAACCTTGTATGAATTTGTATATAACCAAAAAATAAAATATTTTTTTCAAATAAATGTTCACATTGTAAATAATTTTAAAACAATTGCAATTTAACCTCAAAGTAAATAATTTAACAAAGACAAATATTTCAATGTAAGAGACAATTAGCATGCTAGAAAGTAAATAATAATTTAACAAAAACAAATGTTTCAGTGTGAGAGAAAATTATGCATTAGAGTAAATATATGTGAATGAATGCAAATATAAATAAAAAACTGTAACATAAAAGTGATAGCAGTAGTAAGTTTCTGCTATGGGAATTATGGGTGAAATAACCTGAAGTAGATAAACCGAAAGAAAAACTAAAAAGATGATAAACTGATTCACTAAATGCTATCATAAATGAGAAATATTAGGAAGCCTTCAACTGGAAAAAAATTCAATTAGTATTACATGAGGTATGGGTGCAATACTCTGTAACATCTCGGTAATAAATCTAATATAGAGTATTAAATGTAATTCAATACTAAAAAAAATTAGTATGAAATAAAATCAAAATCTACCTATATATATATAAAATGGATAAAAATCGGCCCCATTGAAATAGTCCAGAACCAACAACAGTACTGAATGAAACAAATAATAAACCGTGTTGCTCAAAAATTAATTACTGAAACAATACTTTTTAGCAATATTTTGATTAAAATTTATAATTTGATTGAAAAGAGCAAACGAATGAGTACATACAATGATAAATAACTATAATTGTTACTGAAGTATATACATATCATTTATGGACAGTATAACATAAAATATGCATACAATCTCCAAGAAACTATGTAAGGAACAGATTATCATAGAAGCAACGTTAAATTATGATGGCATGAGAGGTAAAATCACTTCAACACTGAATTTTAAAGAAATCCAGAGGGAAATATGAGAAAATCTTTTCAAGGTGCATCTTTTTTTCTGTGCAAACATTAAACAGTGACACGCAAAAAAACATGGAATGTTGGTTTCTCATAAATAGGAAGCATTATCTTCACAATACTACCAATGTGCCAATAACAATTAATTCGAATTTAATGTCATTCCTTTCTGTTATACTTTAAGCAATATTTTTCTACAATGAAGAAAACATTGAATATGTTGATGAAGGAAGAATAGCAAAAATACTTATTTTCAATGACAGAAAATGGCATAGATATGTAAAACCTGTAACATTTATGTGTAAAAATGTCTAAAATGCATGCGTATATATACAATCAGCATGAAGAACAGATTGTCAAAAGAAAAATTACTTTGTTGTGCATTTAATCACATTCATAGTTTTTCGAACAGATGTTTTTTTTTTGGTTTTGTGAACAAATGAACATGACATGAGAATAAAAGCAGGCGAGAAGTGAAGGTGTAGTTTCATTGATTGTAAAAAAACCCTTTGATATTTGTGTCATGAATAGATAATAATGATCTGAGTCTTTATATCACATATAATTACTGTACCTACAATAATAAGCAAGATTCTCTAAAGTTACAAAAGTAAATTTAATTTCAAAATATTTTTCCATTGTTTTACCAAACATAATATAATTTTGTGTAACAATTTTTCATTTACACACCACTTATAAAAATATTTCATGAATATGAAAAACATTTTACACACATATGTGAAATAATAAACAAAACATTAATTAATCATACATTATTTTGGAAAATATAATAAAACTGATGATCGTTAATTTTTTTTTTTTAAAAAAAGGTAGTTTAAAATGTTAAAAAAATAATAAAATAGACCTTTTTATCAATTTCAATTGTCATGTTTTATGTTTATTTTATAAATGCCCATATGAGTGTTACCATTTTTTGATTATGAAAAATATACACTGCAATAGCCCGTGCAAAGCAAAGAAATTTCGAAAAAGTATATTTTGCTCAGGCTTTTACTTATATAAAAAGTAGAGAAAGCCTGTGCAAATGCTGGGCCACACAGCTAGTTTTATAAAATTTATTTAAATTAAAAGGTTATCTATCACACAGAAAAAGTAAGCCCTAAAAATTGCCATAAACAGTTTTGAACAACAACAAAAGAAACACACAACAGAAAATCTTCAATATTTAAAATTGAAAGAGAAATAAAATAAACAAATAAATATAAGTAACCTTGCACATAGTAGAAATTATAATATTAATTCAAACCAAACAGCTACTTTAAATAGACTAAATTAAGGTCTGATTTTGATGAAACTACCATAAGCAGCTCAGAAGAAAAAAAAAAAAAGTAAAAAAAGAAATCTTATGGTAAATAGAAATTCTAACTTAAATCACACCACTGACAATCTGTTAGTTTGAATTGAGTATCATTTTCTTTTATTTACATTTTTCTACTTTTTCGTTACAATTGAAAAACATGGAATTTGTCAATAAAAGAAAAGGGTACTTGCGTATTGGCATCACTGCAGCAAAATTTACACCACAATATCAAAACAGATTCTTATGTTTTATATGAGAAAAAAAGTAAAATTTTGGTGAAAAAAGTGCCGATTTAGCAGTATCCTTTTTCTCTTTCCATGGAAGGAAATGTTGTGTTACTTATGTTTTATCACACCAATGCCAATATTTAAAATTTTGCATGTGTTGTACGTACTAAATTATGGCAACCATGCGCTTCGTTTCATGTAATGTCACCAATAGGATGGGATAATATGTAAGAACCGAAATGTCATAGGAAGATTTGGTACTTATGTATTATTGCCAACTCTATTAATAACTAAGAGTAGTTCGCGCTGAATTGGCAACCATGTACTTTGTTTCATATAATGTCGCCAATAGGCTGCGAAAAAATACATAAGTACTTATTTTTTTTACCAAATGGTTATGCTATGCAGTTGGAAGTAGGCAAGAAACACTGCTGAAATGTACCAATATTCAGGTGATAACTTAGTTTTATGCTATACTTATTAATGAGCCGTGTATTGTGATATCAACATCAGATGGATTGTAGCCTAAGTACAACCGTAGATTGATAGTACCACTAATGTTTGGTTTTGCCAGAATTGCAAACATGAGGTCCTTACAACTGTTAAGTACTAAAATTTGTAAAAATTTTTTGCAAAGTTGATTCTTAAAATTCAACAAAGTTAGTGATCAAAATTGAAGCAAAAATTTTTCAGATACAGCTTAAAAGTTTAAAGAGAGAGAGAGAGTGCCCCCAGGCCTTCTTCATGCTAATAGCAAAGCTATGACAAATCACGAATATGAAATAGGATATCAGATGGTATGAAAATATCTTTAAAAGTAGCTAGTACGGTAATTAAGTTAGGCCTTGCAAGAAGGGTAGTTGTTCCATTACACAATCACCATATAGTATTATAACCACAATAATATGTAAGAAATAATCATGCACAAAAATAAAAGGATACATAAATTTAATACACCTTAAAATAAAAAAAAAAAAGACTTGCAGAAAACAGATTCTATTATTATCTAAAATCACAGCTATTTTTAAAAACAAAATATACTGATTTAATATGAAACTGTATCTCCCAAACACACACATACAAAACATTGAGCAAACTTTAGTATCACCCTAATCACTTAAAAACTGAATTTTAAAAAAAAATCTAAAGTGAATTTCGAAAAAAACATTTCGTAGTGCATAGCATTATGACCTATAGTATTTATGCGCCAAGTTTTATACTTCTGGGTTGCTTAGTTTGGAAATAGGTAAAACACACACACAAACTCTTTCATAAGTATCCATTAGCCGAGCATTTATTAAATTTGTTTAAAGTAGCATGCATTTAAAAATTTTGCTTAATATGTCAGTAAAGTAATTTTTCAAATGTGTACATCGAGATATTTTTATAAAGTAAACTAAAAGTTTTACGAAGGATAGTATTCTTTAATAGATAAATTTTTCAATGAGTTTCAAAATTCTATTTTGTTTCATTATATCTTAAGAAAACATACAAAAACAACATTTTAATTAATTGCAAATAATTTATATTATAAACTTACTTATAAAAAAAAATGCTAAAGGAGTAAAAGCAATTAAATTTTTCGGACTTCCACCTAAGAATATTTTATATTTTTAAATAACAGAATTAAATTAGTTTAATATACATTTTTGTTTAGCTTACATTTTATTTGATTATTCCAAACCATTCCTTAGTTAGATTTAATTTTGTGGTTACTCTTTCATTTGTGATTTAGGTTTAAGGCTGTGTCACGTTTATTATTCCTTTTTCTCATTTTGACCGTAATATGTATACATTAGATTTAATTTGGTCTCATTTCTTTTTCAGTTTAAGAATTTCTGATAACTTAAATTTCACATTCTTAATTTTAAAAATGAGACCTAATTAAATCTAAAAACAGAAACGCTACAGAAGAATCAAATGTAAATGTATAAATATCAACATGAGAAAAGAATAAAGGTTAGGCTGCCTTTAACCAAAATAGAATTTACAAAATGAACACAAAAAATGAGAAATTTATAAGCTGAAAAAGAAATGACAAAATTAACTCTAAGCCATTAATGGTTCAGAATAATCGAATAAAATATAAGCAAAACAAAAATGTACATCAAACTAATTCAATTTAGTTTCTGAAAAAATAAAAAGTAGGCTTAGCTTTGAAGAGTGATGCATTTTTCTCCTGGAATAGTTTTAAAATAACTATAATATTTAAAAAAAATGTAAAATTTTCAGTTGGCATCTCAAACTTTTGAGTATTTCTAAAGCAAATAGACTGTGTTGCCAAACAAACTAACCTAAAATCCAATTAAAAAAAAAGTAAAATCACTTAAAAATTTAATTTAAAAAAAATCTAAAGTGAATTTTGAAAAAAAAAAAAAAAAAACTCTTCGTAGTGCACATCATGACCTAGAATAATTATGTGCCAAGTTTTATACTTTTGGGTTGCTTAGTTTGGGTGGTAGAGGTGAAACACTCACACTTATTTCCTCTTCTATTAATATAGATAATAAAATTGTGGCAAAAGAAAAGAGATTTTTAATGGAAAAAATGCATAAAATTCAGTTTTGCTTGCAGTTATTCTTTGGATAATAATTAAGGACAATAATCAACTCACCGTGTTCCATCTGCCAATCTAATCTGAACATTTGTGACAGGTTTAGTTTCATCTAATTTCAAATTTTCCTGAGCTTTAGTTTCATCTTGTTCACTCGGTTTTGATTCTGATTGTACTACAGGAGTTATGCTGCAAAATATTTTAAGGTAAAGTAAATGGAAAATAATCTTAAATATCATAAGAGTACTAAAAAATTAGAAAATGATAAAAATTAGATTAATAATTACTTGTTGATTTATTTTGATTAAAAAGCACAGTAATTTTACTTCATATAAACCAGGGGTACTCAACCTTTTTTTCTGCTGGGTGACATACATATGTCAGCTTTTTCATACAGGCTGCATACATACAATGGCATTTCATGCAGACCGCAAAAGGAGGATTAGTGGAAGAGAGAGGGGGAGAGAAATGATTTAAGACCAAGATAACATAGAAAATTTAAAATGTGGAAAATTGATAAGATATTAAAACTCCTATTTTACTTTTTTTTTTAATTATTTTTCATTTACTAAATTTTTATAAATTGGAAGCATTTAAGAATAACTCCTTCACAATTGCATCAGTCCTGCATCAATAAACAGTTCCATATGATTACCAAAAATATAACAAATTTCGTAGGGTGCCTTTGTTACCACTGACAAAACACTTTTTTGCTGTTGTAAAGATTATTCAACAAAGCCTATTTATCACCTCTTGAAAGATATATTCAAGGAAAAGTGTCATTGAACGATTCCTGTTTATTGGTATTTTTTGAATACAACACTTTCATGACAAATCAAACAATTACTGATCCATGATTGTTTTTCACTACAGAATAGTCAATTTCCCAATTGTCTTGAAACAACCTATTTTCGTTGAATATTTTTCACTTGCAAGATACAAAAGATAGATAAAAATTAGTCATAAAATGGTTGCTACTCCACTGTTGTCTATTGTCATTAATCAGGAAAAAAAATCAATTCGCACCCATACGACATTGACACCAAAAATCAAAATTGATATATATTTGATTTCTTAAAAAATTTTCCACCAAATTTTTATGAATAAATGAACTTTTCAGAGCAATGGGTCATGACCAGGCCACTAAAAAAGGCCCAGTGGGCCGCAGGTTGAGTATCGCTGATTAACTTATCAAATTGAATTCAAAAACATAATATAAAGACATATACACACATATTATTGAGACAAAGAAAAAGATTTAGAATATAACATCTAAAGCAAGATATTTTTGTATGCATTGAAAAAAACAAAACAAAATTAAGGATTTAATTTTTGTACAATTTGCTCCAATGATTTCATTTACTGGTTGCTGAAATCTGAAGACTTTTAATCAATAATATGTATTAATATCTGTAGTTTTATAAAACAATAACAAAATTATTACATGACATTTTACATAAAAATACCAATTTAAGTAGAAAATAATGAGCTCCAAAACATTCAATCATACATACATAAATAAATATATATAGTCTAATTCTCTACACAAACAAGAGATAAACATCCATCAATCACATTCGAAAAACTTATAGAGACAGTAGGAAAATCACACAATTAAGAACACATGAGCAACCGAGATTAAAAATTATAAAATGGATGTTGCAGTATTTTAAACATTGCTGACTTAGGACAGCTAATATATAAAACTAGCTGCATGGCTACTTTTATAAATTTTCCCTTTCCTTCACAAAATCAGCACTTCTAATACTCTTTTTCAAAATGACTTCCACCCCCACCCCCTCCGCTTAGCCCGGCATTGCTCGGGAAACAAAAAACTTGAAAAAAATAATACTTAAATATTTCTCGCAAAAAAAAGGGGGGGGGGATTTTTTTTTAAAAAAACTATAATTTTTAAGATATTTCATCAATCTTTGTACAGATTACGGTTAATATTGTTCTACACAGGGAGAAAAAGTTTTTTTTTTTGGGGGGCTTCATTTTTTAAGTTAATGCTTTCAAACTTCATATATCGATTGCAAACAATGGTAATTTTTAAACAAAAAAATGCAACAAAAATAATTTTTAAATATTTCTAGTAAAAAGAGAAAAAAAAAACGAAAAACATTTAAAAAAACCCCCATAATTTGTAAGTAATTTTTGCAATCTTAGTACAGATTACGGAGATAATATCCTTCTACACACGGAAAAAAAGTTTCGTGAGATTATTTTTATAAATAAAAAAGTTTTTAAGTATTTAAATTTTGAGTACTTTTTACACAAAATCGTAAACAAAAAAAGTTTTTGATATTCAATTCAATATTTATAGGTGGTGCGCCTATTCTAGTGTAACCTTTCATCCAACGTAACAGGCTGAAAGTTAATGCCCTCAAACTTAACACATCGATTGTGAACAACAGTAATTTTTAAACAAAAACAATGCTAAAATATTTCTCGCAAAAAGATCCAGATTTGAGCCTGGAAACTACCATTTAGAAAGAAGCACATTAAACAACTAAGCTACTCGTTTTTTGGGGAAAAGCAGTGAAAAGACTTTTAAAATAAAAGGAACAGATGTTCAATTTCGCATTGCGTTATCTGTTAAAGTTAAAAAAAATTTCCAGGCTTCATTTTTAAGTTAATGCCTTCAAACTTCATATATCAATTGCAAACAACGGTAATTTTTAAACAAAAAACTTAAAAAGGAAAAAAACGAAAAAAACAATTTTTTTTTTAAAAATCGTAATTTTTAAGATATTTTATTAATCTTTGTACAGATTACGTATAATATCGTTCTACACACGGAAAAAAAAATTTCATGAGATTATTTTTATAAATAAAGAAGTTATTAAGTGTACTCAAATGTTTTTTGAGCAAGGTGCTTAGTTAGTGTAATCAATTATTTAAAACTGTCATTGTAAATTCTCATCTTTTATTGCATCGTCTTCAATAAATATGTTGTCTCTAAGAAATTTTCATCTTTAATGAAAAATTCCTCCACATGTGTTAATTAACTTTTAGATCCACTGTTCATAGCTCTACTGGTTAGTTAGTTTTTCACACTTTAAAGTTAGAAGTGTAGAACTTAAGATATTAGAACACGGGTTATGGGCCCAGGCAGAGCTAAATTTTTTTGAGATGTGTGGAGGTGAAGATTTTTTTTTTTCATGATGGTCTTTGAAAAATTTTGATGCCATTTTTAAAAATTTAAAATGCCGATTTATTGAACTTTTAAGTTTTACCATGAAGTTTATGGCCTTTCTGTTCAAGCGAATTTTTATTTAACTCTTTTGTCGAGTGCACCGCCTCGCCAGAAGTTCTAACTGACGGGGGCCGTATCCAGATGGATGTCATACAAGGTGTCACCCTATTGACAGCGTCGAACTGGGAGGTATGGAAAGTGGAAGCTAGAGTCAGCCTCATGCATTACGGTGCATGGGAGTTCATCGAACAAGAGGAAGAAAGAAGCCCTGAAGAGGAAGCGAAACTGTCTTGGAGAGATCAGTCTGATCTAAAGCTGAGAAAAGATCGTGCTTTCACTCTTATATATCAGAGTGTTTCAAAAGAGTTCAAGCCTCTGATTTCCGGCACCACGGATAGTGCGCAAGCATGGAAAATTCTGCGGGAGCATTTTGAGCCAACTACGAGAGCAAGAATTATCCAATTACTTGACAAATTCTTCGGTACCAGATACGTTCCTGGCGAAAATCTTGGTTTATTTAACTGCCGCGTCAAGCATTCTGAAGAGCGTTTAAGGGAAGTTGGACATGATTTACCTCCACTCTACCAAGGCTACCAGATGATAAGGAGTCTTCCTGACGATTTCCGGTCAACAGTACAAGCCATCTACCGATGGAGCAATCAGGATTTCGTGCCCGATAAAATCGAGGCCGAATTATTACTGGAAGAAAATCGTCTTGGCGTTGTAAAAAAGGACTTGGAAGATGTAAGTACTTTTGCTTTTTCTGACGAAATAAAACATAAGATGAAGCAAAAGTCAAAATTCAAGTCTAAAAATGTAAATGTTAATTCAAATTCAAGGGGTAAATCTTCTAATCAAGTTAAAAATTCTAAAGTAGTTAGTAAGAATAGAAAAATAGGGCCTTGCTATTTTTGTAATGCATATGGTCACCGTATTTCAAATTGTAAACTAAAGATAAATAGTGAAAGTGTTATAGAACCAAACGTTCATAACAAACTGGTGACCCGGAACAATTTTATTTAAATATTGCATAAAATTTAATCATAATTATCATCTGTTATAATGCTTAACGAAGATTCGAAGAATTTGGAAATGAGCGCCGTCAGCATAAAAATACCGCCGTTTTGGACTGACAGGCCAGAAATTTGGTTTTACCAAGTAGAGGCTCAGTTCCAGATATCAAGAATTTCTTTAGAAGAAACGAAATTCCATTATTTGGTATCGCAATTAGAACCAAAATACGTCGAGAATATTTGGGACATTGTCAATAGCAAAAGTGATACGAAGTACACGGACTCGAAAAACAGATTACTCAGTCTGTTTAAAGAAAGTGAAAATCTTCGCATAAAACGACTGTTAACTGGAATTGAACTTCGTGATATGAAGCCTAGTCAGCTGTTGCAGAAATTGAAAACTGTTGCAACGTCCGATATTTCGGATAATTTAATTAAAACTTTGTGGTTAGAAAAGCTTCCTGAGTCCATTAAAAATATTTTGGTTGTCAGTGATGAGAATTTAAGCAAATTGGCAGTAATGGCTGATAAAATATCTGATATGACTCCCAGAACAGAGATTTTTGCAACTGGAAAATCTTTAGACTGTGGTGAAGCAACGTCGTCAAGAGACCAGCTTCTTCTCAACAGAATTCAAAGCCTAGAGGAACAAATATGTCAACTCAGCATTCTCCACAAATCAAGAACGAAAGAACGCAAGTTTTCATCCTAAATCCCGAAGTCGTTCTCGGAAACGTTTCGACCCCAAAGGAAAATATTGTTATTTTCACTTCCGTTTCGGTGCTCGATGCAAACCTGAAAAGTGCAGCCCGCCTTGTACATGGAATAGGAATACGGAAAACTTCAGTCTGCAGTAAATATTGCGACAAATTCTGCTGCAGAAGATTATAAAGCCTGTCGCAAATTTCGATTATTCGTCAAAGATCGAACGACAAATTTGCACTTCCTGGTAGATAGTGGAGCTGATTGTTCAATAATACCAGCCACATCTAAAAATAAACAACCATCGGATTACAAATTATTTGCAGCAAACGGAACAGAAATTCCAACCTATGGAATTAAAGTGCTAAATATTGATTTGGGATTACGTCGAGAATTTTTATTTCCGTTTATAATTGCCAAAGTTAGTAAAGGAATCTTGGGAGCCGATTTTTTAAATAAATTTAACTTGTTAATTGACATCCGAAACAAGCAGTTAATAGATGGAATAACTAACCTTCATGTTACAGGTGAGATTTCTTCTATTTTGCAAGAAAATAAAATTAACATAATGGATAAAACATCAAAATTTTCTAATATATTATTACAATTTCAGATTTAATGAAACCAAATTTATTAATTACTAATACAAAACATGATGTTAAACACTATATTGCTACTAAAGGCCCACCGGTTTACTCAAAAGCTCGTCAATTGGATTCTAAAAATTAGAAATAGCCAAGCAAGAATTTAAATTTATGTTAGATAATGATATCCTTCGACCTTCTAAATCTCCATGGGCAAGCCCACTACATCTTGTGAATAAAAAAAGATGGAAGTGTTAGACCATGTGGCGATTATCGACGTTTAAATGCTCAAACCATTCCTGACCGTTATCCAATTCCACGTATTGAAGATTTTCACCATATTTTGAAGGGGAAAAGAATATTTTCTAAAATTGATCTCTTCAAAGCATATTTTCAAATACCAATTGCTGAAGAAGATAAGGAAAAAGACAGCCATAATAACACCATTTGGCTTATTTGAGTTTAATGTTATGAGCTTTGGGTTAAGAAATGCACCATCTACTTTTCAGCGCTTTATCAATGAAGTTTTATTTGGACTAGAATTTGTTTTCCCATACCTCGATGACATTCTAGTAGCCTCCGAAACTGAAGAAGAACATAAAACTCATTTGAAACTTGTGTTTGATCTGTTACAAAAACATGGTCTTGAGTGAATATCTCCAAGTCAACTTTGGGAGTAACTCATCTAGAATTTCTAGGATACTTGATTACACCAGAGGGATCTAAGCCACTTCCAGAGAAAGTAGATGCAATTTTGTCATACAAATTACCTGAAACAATTCGTGATTTGAGAACTTTCCTTGGACTCATTAACTTTTATAGAAGATATTTAAAAGATGCTGCTAAAAAAATCAAGCTATTCTTCACGAGTATTTAAAAGGTTCAAGAAAGAATGACAAGACAAAAATTCTTTGGACAGAAGAAGCTAAAGAAAATTTTGAAAAATGTAAACAAGATCTTGCAAATGCTACTTTATTAAGCTTTCCTGACCCTGATTTACAATTGGCTTTATTTACTGATGCTTCCAATTTTGCAATCGGATCAGTGTTACAGCAATTTGAAGCTGGAAATTGGAAACCGATTTAAT
This sequence comes from Trichonephila clavipes, assembly GCA_019973935.1. NCBI lineage: Eukaryota > Metazoa > Arthropoda > Arachnida > Araneae > Nephilidae > Trichonephila > Trichonephila clavipes. The sequence continues at coordinate 548,522 of BMAU01002798.1, read as the reverse complement.
TTTTTCTAAAATTAACCGATGCACAGAAAAATTACAGTACCTATGATAGAGAATTATTAGGAATATATCTTTCTGTCAAAAAGTTTAAACATCTTCTCGAAGGACAAAATTTTGTTATTTACACAGATCACAAGCCAATTACATATGCCTTTCATCAAAAAAATGAAAAAGCTTCACCTAGACAGTTACGTCATCTACAATACATATCCCAATTTTCAACAAATATATGTCACATTAAAGGACAAGATAATTTAGTAGCAGATGCATTTTCAAGAATCGAAGCCATTACAGTAATCGACTATGATACTATAGCGGATAAACAAACCCAAGATGCAGAATTGCAACAGTTAATGAGGAGTAACTCTTCAGTAAAATTCAAATCATGTACATTACCATCAGGAAAAACACTCTGGTGTGATATTTCAACATCCAATATAAGACCCTACATTCCAAAACAGTTTCGGCAACAAATATTTCAACAAATTCATGGTTTTTCACACCCTGGGATTAGATCAACTATTAAATTAATGACTGAAAAATTTATCTGGCCAAATATGAAGCAAGAAATAAGAGAATGGGCAAGAACATGTATTCCCTGTCAAAAATGTAAAGTCCACAGACACACAAAATCAAAATTTGGAGAATATGAAGTACCTGATACAAGATTTAGTGTGATACACATTGACTTAATTGGTCCACTTCCACCATCGCAAGGCATGACATTTTGTATGACCTGTATAGACCGTTTTTCGTGTTGGATGGAAGCAGTTCCCTTGCCTGATTGTAAAGCAGAGACAGCTAGCAAAGCCTTTTACGAACACTGGGTTTGCAGATTTGGAGTACCTGGGAAAATAGTTACAGATCAAGGAAGGCAATTTGAATCTCAGTTGTTTAGAAGTTTAGCTGCTATTTGTGGGGCTAAAGTAGCTCATGCAACTTCTTATCACCCTCAATGCAATGGGAAAGTGGAACGGTTGCATAGGACTTTGAAAAGGGCAATCAAAGCTCATAACAACATCAAATGGACAGAGACATTACCAACAATCTTATTAGGACTAAGAACTGCTCTAAGACCTGATACCAATCATACTATAGCTCAGATGGTTTATGGCTCTAATATCAGATTGCCAGGTGAATTTTTTAACCCACCCTCCATTCAAATTGATCCTGAAACATTTGTCACTACATTGCAGACTTTTATGGACGACCTGAAGCCAACAAAATCTTTCGCCTCCAAAAAATCAAAAGATTTTTGTTCATAAAGACTTAAAATCCTGCACTCATGTATTTGTGAGAGTTGATCGTGTAAGGAAAGCCCTGGAGCCACCATATGATGGTCCATTCCCAGTAAAAGAAAGATATGAAAAATATTTCACACTGACAATAAAAAATAAACCTGTGAATATATCAGTGGATAGACTAAAACCAGCTTATTTGTTAATGACAGACTCTATTCCTGACAAAACAACAGTTCCTTGTAAGCAATCGGATGACACTAACCTCTTAACCGATGTTAAGCCCACTGTTTCAAGACATGGAAGATTGGTAAAGAAACCTGTAAGATTTCAGGACTGATATCTGCTGTAAATAACCTATATCTCTATCTCTAACTTATAACTATTTACTTATATCAAGTGTATGATATTTTGGTTTACTTAATTTTTACAAATATTTATGAATGTATGTCATTTCTCTAACATCAAACTAGTTATTATATATAATATTACTGTTTCTAAAAGTATGTAACATTTGTACAAATATTTAATTTTGTGTATTCATAATGTATTGTTTAAAAGGCATATTTAAGAAAAAAATTCTTGTTTAACATCTAACACTATTCCTGCCATACTTCTCAGTTCGTAACTCAGTTACTGGTAGGGGAGTAATGTTGAGACAAATATTATTAAACTCAACAAAGAAAAATATAATAAAATTATAGAACATTATAATTTGAAAAATAATTAATTTTAAAATGAATTTTATATTTAGGCATTTGCAATTTACTATATTTTGTATTTTATGTAATCAAACTGTATTTATATTTATATTTGTAAATCTGGAAACAATTTCTTGTATCCTTCTTCAGATTACCCGATTGGCAACAGTCGGTATATTTTGATTAGACTTGTTGCAATGTTTTGGTGCTAGCTCAGCTAAGCCTAATGGAATAAACGTGCTCTTCGAATTCTTTGAACCAACTTTCTATTTTTTAAATGTTATAGAACCAAACGTTCATAACAAAAGTAACAAATTTAATAATGAAAATAAGAATTGTAAAGAAGCATTTAATGTTGAGCAAAAAATAACTTTTTCTGATAGAATTTGAGGCTAATAATTCAGACTTTAAGTTTGATAAAGCTAGCTGGGTTTTTGACACTGCAGCGACTGCACACTTCTGCAATATTAGGAATTTGTTTTTAACATTTGAACCAGTAAAGAATATACAGATGTCGCTTGAGGGGTGAGAAAGATAGTCCAGTCGAGGGAAAAGGGATAGTTCATTTTTTTTTTGTTAAAAGGAAGAATGGCATCTTTAATGAAATAATTTTAAAGGATGTTTTGTATAATCCTAAACAATGTAGAAACCTTCTTTCTGGGGTAAAACTAGAAAAACAAGGCGTTAAATTTATAGGTAATAATGCAAAAATTTTAGTGTATAAGAACTGGAATAATTTGTTTTTTGCTCAACGATATAATGACTTCTATTTTTTAAAACCCTCTAAGTATAAATGTAATGGGAACAGCACATCGGTTAATGTGATAGCAAATCATGACATTAATGATTTGTGGCATTCAAGATTGTGCCATGAATAAATGAATATGTAGTTGCTACTAGCAAAAACAAAAGTGTTCATGGTTTACCTGAGATGTCTGGATTGACCGAAAACTGCATACCACGTAAACTTGCTAAATCTAGACAGGTATCTTTTAAACCTATTGGTAAAATAAGGTCAAAATGGGCCCTAGAGTTGTTGCATATGGATCTTTGTGGTCCCTTACCAGTAGCATCACAGGGGGGTAATAGGTATTTTCTTTCAATAATAGATGACTACTCTCGAAAAGTCACGGTTTTTCCTTTGAAAAATATGTCAGATGTTTTTCGGATTTTTGTTAGGTGTCAAAGAAGGGCTGAAAGGTTTTTGAACAAAAAGGTAATTTCAGTAAGGACCGATCGTGGACTCTAGTTTTGTAGTGGTGAATTTAGGGTTTTTCTGGAAGATCTAGGTATAGACCATGAAAAAACAAACTCTTATTCCCCGAGATGAATGGAGTAGCTGAAAGATATAACTTAACGGCTTTGGACGGAATCAAAACTTTATTAAATGAAAGTGGGATAAGTCAAAAGTTTTGGGCAGAGGCCTTGATCTGTTTTTCTTACACTTGGAACAGGGTTTGCCATAAAGGCTGCAAGAAAACCCCATTTTGAGTTATATGGTGGAAAGAGACCCTCAGTTTCCCATCTAAAAAGGTTCAGCTGCTTAGCGTTTGTTGGTGTCCCTAAGCAACTCAGAAGAAAGCTCGATATGCGAGCAAAACTGGGAATAATGTTGGGGTACGGTCTGAGCACTAAGGGGTATAGAATCTAGCCGATAGAGGAAAACAAGGTAGTAGAGACTATCAATGTAAGATTTGATGAAGGGAAAAGAGGAGTAGACTCTGAAAAGACATTTACGGGACCAGTGAGAAATTATCTTTTAAAGGATTTCCCAGAAGATGGTGATATCTTTTCCGCAGTTGGTGACCGAGCTGATCATCCGGAAGCTGGCAGCGAGAGGGATACCAGACCAGGTGGTGCTGATTCAGAAAGTCAAACCGTAGGGACACATACTCTTAGGCCCTGTGCTTCAATTCCTTGGATACGTAAACCAGTTGAAAGGAAGGATAGGTCTCGAATGGATATTTATTATTTTGTTGAGGGTAGCAATGTAAGACTGAGGTCATTTAATGAGGTACAGAAATGCTGCAAAGATAAAAATATAGATTACGACCAGAATTCATTTAACTTCAGCGGTAAGAACAGCTCATCAGGGAAAGTTACAGACTTGCTGAATCTCCCATTGGAGGAAAAAGCAAACCTTGCTGAGGTTCGAATCCCAAAAACTTATAGAGAGGCCACCAGAACAGCTGAGGCAGCGGATTGGGAAGGTGCGATGGATAAAGAAATGCAGGTCATGTATGACTGCAAAGTCTGGCCTCGTAGAACCACTCAAGGAAGCTAAAGTTCTGGGATGTAGGTGGGTCTATTTACTTAAAGATAATGAGCAAAATGAAATAGTGAGATATAAGGCTCGTCTCTCGCTCAGGGACTTAAACAAGTGAAAGGTGAAAATTATGATGAGGTGTTTAGTCCGGTTGTCAATTTTTCAATTATAAGACTATTCTTTGCAATTTTTGTTTGTTTTTTCAAATGGTTTCATACACAGTTGGATGTGAATAATGCTTATTTATATGCTAGATTAGACAAAGTAATCTATATGCAACAACCAGAGGGTTATGTGAATGAGGCCCCAATAAAGTATGTAAATTAAACAAAACATTGTACGGTCTTCATCAAAGTGGTCGCCAATGGTATTTTGAAATAGATGATGTACTGTCTAATTTAGGTTTTCAAAAAATTTTGAGGTGTAACTGTGTATATGTTTATCAGTGTAGATTAATTCTCTTATTGTATGTAGATGACATAGTGATGTTTGGAGAGACCAAGAAGGACTTGGATAATGGTATAACACTTTTACAGGGACATTTTGACTTGAAAATACTAAGGAAAACCAAGAAACTATTAGGTATTGAGTTTGAGAAGAAAAATGAAAAACTTTACATTCACCAAAGTTCATACATAGAAAAATTATGTAAGCAGCATGAAAGGTTTAAATTTCCAGTAAGTTCTCTCCCAATTTCTAAGGGTCTTGTGTTATCCAAATTGGATTGTCCAAGTACCCCTGCAGAGATAAATGAAATGGCTAAATATCCAAACAGAAATTTAATTGGTAGTCTAAGTTTTATTGCTGCACGGACAAGACCAGACATAATGTATGTTGTCAATTTATTGTCCCAGTTTCAGTCCAATCCTGGAATCAAACATTGGAACAGTTTGCTAAAATTATTACGTTACTTAAAGTACACATATCACTATAAGTTGGAATTGTCAAAAATAAGTAATTTAAATTTAACTTGTTATTCAGACTCAGATTAAGCAGCCAATAGAGATGACCGGGTTTCTATAGGCAGATACATTTTGTTAGTGGATGAAACTCCTATTTCTTGGAGAACTTTCAAACAAAAATGTATTAGTTTATCCACTATGGAAGCAGAGTTTGTCACTCTAACAGAAGCAGCGAAAGAACTGATTTGGCTAAAAGATGTTTTAGAAAATGAGCTTTTAAAATTGGAATTAAAGGATTGTTTGCTTTTGTGCGATAATCAGGCTGCCATTTCTTTTTCAAACTCACCTTTTGAAAATCATAAGACTAAACATATTCATGTTAGGTACTTATTTATAAGAAATCTAGTATACAATAAATTTTTTGAATTAAAATATGTTCCGAGAGTAAGTCAAATTTATCAGGCCCTTTTACAAAGCCACAAGTTAAAGAAGCATTGAATAAAAAAAAAATTTTGTACTAAAATTTTTGATGTGTAAGAAAAAGTTTTTTTAAATGTTAAATGCTAATGTATTTTTTTTTTTTTTTTTTTGCAGAATTTGGTTTTGTTGAGGTCAGACTGGATGATGGAGTAATGCTCCCCGCAGGGTGGTGTGTGAACTGTGTTTGGGTTCCATGGATGAGTACGAGCAGCCCTCGATACCGTCTCGGACGGGGTGAAAATGTAATTTGCCAGAGTGCTCATCTGGGGGATTTGGGCACAGGGAGCACATCATTCCAGCCAAACTGTCACAGGAGATGTTATTGTTTTTTGTTCGTAAGTCCCATTATGTGATTGGAAGCTCCTATAGGCCCACCCTCTTCTAGTCTGTTCAATAAAGTAATCAGCTGCAAAGTTTCTGATTTTTGAGAATTTGTTTAAATTCTTTTCTCAAGTAGACTCTAGAAATATTTTTCTTTGATAAAGAGTTGTTCACATGCTTATATTATGTAATTTATCTGTATTTTTTAAGTGTGATATCCTGGAATGCTGACAAGGGGGACGCTTGTTGTATGTCATGGCTAAATTCTAAGAATAGTTAGATAAGTTGTGGATAACTTACATGACATCCCAATGTTGTCAGTAATCCAGGAATATGGTATTACTTGTACGGCAAGCGATGTGGGCGTTTCAAAATGTGCCACCATTAACAAAATGTAAACAAACCCGGAAAACAAGTGGAGTTGAGAAACGGCTTTTGCTGATGGCAGCTGTGCATTAAAGATCTGGTCGCCGCTTGTGACGTCACGGTTCTACGTGGCCACTCAGGGGTTTTTCTTAAAAGTTTATATCACTTGTTGTGGAAGTAATGCAATATGCTAATTGTATTGATGTATAAATACTAATCGCTACTGTTGTACAGTCAGTAGCAGTTGACAAGTAGCTGACTCCATACTGTACTCAAATGATTTTTGATTTTTAGCTTATCAAACTATTCTTAGAATTTAGCCATGACATACAACAATAAGTATTGAAATAAAATTTTGAGTACTTTTTGAAAAATCGTAAGGAAAAAAAAAGTTTTTGACATTTAATTTTTTAAATGACTTGATTCTTTAAGAGAAAAGCATGAACTTTTTTAGTGTAATATATTTTTTCGTTAGCGCGAAAGAAAATGCAAGCGGAACGATTTAGAGATCATACTCATAACAACGTACCAATTGTGACTCATTTAAAAAAAAAATCGCAAAAAATAGAAAATATCATTTTTTTTGTAAAATAAATTATATCGTACGGTGGCAAAATAAATGATCTTTCAGATTCTGTAATTATTTTTTTCCGAGTCTCATGAAAAAAATTAAATTGCATCTTAAAAACGTCTGGGGGAAACAAAAAACAGGTCAAAGATTTGGAACTTTGCCGCCTTGCGGAAAAAAATGGCACTAATCATGCGTTTTAAGGTTTTTAATTAATATCTTTTTAACTAATTAGAATCGGAATATAAAGCGTAAAAACAGATTCCTCGGATCATTCCCGAACTTGTGGTACCATTGGTGAGTTTCTGCGTCGTGCAGTTCGTGAGAAGATAGAATTACATACGTTTGTTTACCTACGAATTTTAATAGTGTAGACTAGTTGCATGGCCCAGCGTTGCATGGGCTATCTCTACTTTTGTAAATTTTCCCTTTCTTTCACAAAATCAGAACTTCTAATACTCATTTTCAAAATGACTTTCACCCCCATCCTTTCCAACGCTTAGCCGGCGTTGCACGGGATTTCTCTTCTTTTATAAATTTTCCCTTTCTTTCACAAAATCAGCACTTCTAATACTCTTTTTCAAAATGACTTCCACCCCCCTTCCATCGCTTAGCACAGCGTTGCTCAGGTTTTCTCTTTTCCTCATGACACCAGCATTTCTGTGTGTGTGTGTTTGTATGTGCACAATGTGAGGGGGATTACTAAAATTACGTCAAAAAATTTTCCTTTTTTGAAATTTGTTCCATTCCACTTATTTTTGATTTAAGACAGGTTTCTTTCCCCTCTCTATTGCCCAAACACGTTTTTTTTAGTGTAAAATTATTGTTCTATCTTCCCCTCCTTCTCACAGATAAGATATAGCTTCAAATTTCAATGTATGACTTATAAAAAAAATCATTGCGTTAGAATTAAAAAATTATTAATGTGAAGCAATAAAAAGAAAACGATTCTGCAGCTAAGTGTAAACAAAAAACGTTCATCATTTTTTAATAATAGTTAATTTCTAAGAATCTAAAATAATAAAATAGATTTCAGATTTGCATGAATCGATCAATCGTTACATATAGTTAGCTTAAAAATGTCTCTAAAATGTATTTTGATCCAAAATAATAGACGATGTACTTTTTAATTAACAAAGAATTCATTTCGTAATGAAATAATAGATATAATCCTTTTAAAAAACATATATATATTTATTAAAATCAAATTTCTATAAGTAATTAATAAAAGAAAAATTTACAGATAGCTATTGAAACAATTGCTTTTTTCTGAATGTTTGAATGCTTGATTAAACATAGAAATATATATAAGTTAGAAAAAAAAAAAAACAGTATGGGGAAGGCCTAGATATATATATTTATATACATGTACTGAAAAAAAAACCGATCTGATAAAAACATTTTGATATTTTATTTTACTTTTAACCTTCAAAAGGTGCAACAAAAATAGTGTTTAAATATTTCTCGCAAAATGAAGAAAAACGAAAGTATTTTTTGAAAAATTGTAAAAAAAAGTTTTTGATATTCAATTTTGCCAAATCTGGTGATTTTCAATATTTATAGGCACACCTTCTTTTCTAGAGTAACCTTTCATCAAACATAGAGAGCTGAGTAGAAAAAGAGTTTTCTTGCACCAAACAGGTTTTTGCCACCAAACTCAAGAGCCATTGTAAAATTGATATTTTTTTTAAAGTTTTAATTTATTTTCGGGCTTCATTTTTAAGTTAATGCATTCAAACTTCATATATCAATTGCAAACAACAGTAATTTTTAAACAAAAAACTTATTTATTGCAAAAGGGAAAAAAATTTAAAAACACATTTTTTTTTTAAACTGTAATTTTTAAAATATTTTATCAATCTTTGTACAGATTACGTATAATATTGTTCTACACGCGGGAAAAAAAGTTTCGTGACATTATTTTTATTAATAAAGTAGTTATTAAGTATTTAAATAAAATGTTGAGTATTTTTTGAAAAATCGTAAAAAAAAACAGTTTTTGACATTAAATTTTTTAAATGACTGATTCTAAAAGAGAAAAGCATGAACTTTTTTAGTGTAAAATATTTTTTTCATTAACGGAAAAGAAAGTGCAAGCGGAACAACTTAGAATTTTATATTCTAAAAAAGGAGCCGATTTCGACTTATTTTTAAAAAATACAAAATATAATTATTTTGTAAAATAAATCATAGCATATCGTGGCAAAATAAATGATCTTTATGAGTCTGTAATTATTTTTTGTGTGAGTTTCATGAAAAAAATTAGATCGCGTTTTAAAAACGTCTGAAAAAAAAGTAGTTCAGAATTTTCCCCTGGCAGTGAGAAATGGTACTAATTATGCGTTTTAAGGTTTTTAATTAATAAATTTTTTTTTTTACTAATTGGAATATCGAAATATAAATGGTCAAAACGGATTCCTCGGATCATTCCCAAAATTTTGGTACCTTCGGCGAGTTTCTGCGTCGTGTTGTTTGTGAGAAAATTGGGCATCATACATAGATACGTTTGTTTACCTACGAATTTTAATACTGTAGATAATTTATATAAAAGTGGGGTTGAACATGTTTTCTGGCCAGCCAACCTTCCCCCTTTATGTAAATAATACTGAGCCAAAAACCTACTGAAATTAATGGATAGGAATATCTAAACCCATTACAAAATAGAGATAATTTACCTAAAAATTGCACTTAAAAATGCAGAGCCCGCGTTGAATTTGAGTGCAATAAAGTTATTGCCAGATTCTGAACCCTAATGCAGATTCAAAGCAACTGAAAGGCTGAAATGTAGCACTTAACAAAAGTAAAAAATAGAAATAAAAATTAATTAGAGAGTTACAAATTACCATAACTTTAGTGTGACACTAGCGTATATATGAATTAAATAATAATACGTAATTTTATCTAATATTAGAATATGGGGTAACTATAACTAAGAAATATGTAAATTTATAGTAATAAACTATTATTTATCTAAGAATTTTTAATCCTTACTATTTTGAATAGCTTTATTCATATAACTATTAATAAAATTAATTGGGTATTTCTGATTTAAGCAATATTTAGTAAAATGTTTATAGTTATTTACTATTTCTGATTTTTTTGTCACCAGAAATTTATTGCATTGTATATAATTACAATATTTCTGAATTTAGAAACATGTACATTACTCTCACAATGAGGAACATTTATAATATTGTAATTAAATTCTTCTTTTTTATCATAAATATTAGAAACTATTACATTATCTTTTAATTTGATATGTATATCAAGAAAATTTCCTTAATTGTTGTTACTATTTGTCTGTATTAAATTAAGATATTGCTGATAAAAATTAGTGTTAGGTATAAAATTGACTTGCTTGCCAAACATGATTATGTCATCTATATAACGATAAATATAATATTTAGAATTATAAATGTAACTACTTTCAAAATAATATAAATATAAATTGGCAAGACAGCTGCTCGCAGGGCCACTTTGTGGCAAACCTTTAATCTGCATATAATAGTTACCATTATGATAAATATAGTTCTCTTTAAGTACAAACTTAAGTACTGAACTAAATCTATCATAATTAACATTATTAAACAAATTATCTTTATGTAAATTTACAAGTATATTAATCATATCAATATTAATAGAGTTAAAAAGGTCTTCAAAATCTAAACTATAGACTGAATAAATCTTTTTATCTTTCATTTGTTCAATAAGTGATTTACTATTTTTACATATGGCTGCAGATTTAAGATTATTTATTGTATCATGTAATATTTTATGGAGAATTTTGCCTGTTTTGCTGATATATGTATTAAATCCATTTGTAGCTGTCCTAAATTTGACTGAGTCTTTATGAAATCTGGGAGTAAGAAATATATGTCTAAATTTAAAATTATTATTAATTTGAATTCTTAATTATTTATGAAAAGCCAAAATTCGATTATTTATTTCTCTATCAGAAACTGATGACTTAATAAAAGCTGTATTATTATCAAAATATTTGTTGAGCATTAAATTATAATAGTATTTACATATGAAGGCAAACTTTCCTGGAACTTTAACATAAACTATAATAAATTTATTTTGCAATTATTTAATCTGATTTTTAATATCATTAAAAAAGATTTTATTATTTGTTCCAAAGTTATATTTATTAAGCTGCTGTGTAATATTACCTTTAATTCTGTGAATGCCTCAATAGGCATACTATATTTAATAGCTATTTTGTATATATATAAATTGCTCAATACCATTATATAACTAATTTTTTATAATTTTATTATTATTCAAAACCATTAATCTAAAACCAGTTCCTTTATTCATTATGTTTCTAAGATTATTGTCTTTTACAATATTGAGGTCACCAGCAATAACATGCTTGTGATGTTTATCTATGAATTTTTAAAATTCATTACATTCACACATTAAGTTTTCTTGCTTTATAGGCACAATATAGTTAAAAATTGATCCACCTATTTTTTATTGTATTTAAAAGCATTTTTAATAGTAATATTTTGTATTGGGAAAGATGACATGTGTTTTTCAAAAATGCCAGAAAAATTAATATTATCATATATTTATTCATATATAAAAGTGTAGAATAATCTATTTAATAATCTTTATTTACATTAACTTTTACGTTATGTTTAAAAAATTTGTGAATGTCCTTTATAATATGCAAAGCATAGCAATCTTTAATTTTATGTGAAATTAGTACATCTTCTGTAATACATAATTCTGTCTTACTGAGTCCAAACATAAAAGATTTAATGTGTTTTATGTTAAAATTCGTATCAAAGCTATTACAAATATCTATAATACTATCATAAGTACATTTTTGTCTCTACTTAATCTTTTAGTTCTAGCCCCTGTTCTTTTTCTTAATAATCACATTCCATTTGTTTTACAAATACCAATTTTTTCTTCATTTATAAAACTTAAAAAGAAATAGGAACTTAAAACTTTTGGAAAATTCTCTATGCATAATTAAATATTTTTTTTAAAAAAAAGCAAATGGAATTGGAAATGATTCTGCATTGAACAAATTCCTACTTACTTCCCTAATCTAAATCCTGTTCCAGAAAATGCCTGAACAGTTGGCTTTTTAGGAATGTATTCTTCATGTGTGTGATCCTCAAGATTAACATGGACTTCAGCTTTTCCACCTCCTCTGCTCATCAATTCTTCTGGAATCTCCCTGAAATTTGAGATAAATAAAGATTGCATTTTTAAATATGTAATAATAGCACCTAGACTATTACATTTATATATACAACAGTACTTTATTAGCTGTTACTCTGTAATTAAGAGTTAAAAATTATTACTTAAATCATCTTAAATTAAAAAAAAAGTCACAAGGTATTTTATGTTTATAACAATTCAAAAATATACATTAATTAAAATATAAAAATAATTAAAAAATAACTGATTTAACAAATGATTTTAAAAAATGTTAGCATTTTCTTCAATAGCACATACATTTAGTTAAAGATACTATATAATACACATGCCCAGTGATGTTGTATTTAATAATACATTAAAAAACTAAAACTGGTTAGAGAATGACTTGGCAACCTATTCATTATCAAAACCACATAATTTTTTTAAAAAAATTATTGACTATGGTTACATTTTTTAAGGAAATAGAATCAAATATGTAGCTGAAAAATAAACTAGTTACCTAAATTATAGTTAGGAGAATATGAAAGTTGAAATGGGAGTTTTAAAATTTATTTCAGCATTTTTTCCTTTCAAATTTTTTTTTTTTTTTTGCAGCACAATAAGCAAATATTTGTTTTAAAAACCAATGAAACAATATTTTTCTTCACATTCGCAGCTACAGTAAATTTTTTTGTCTTGTCTCTCTATTTTGGATAAATACATAAAGTATTCATTTATTTTGCAGGAATTTTAACAATCAATATTAACAACTGGGAAACAAAATTTTTTCTTACAACAAAAACAATAAGGCAATAGAAGAATAATAAATAAAGACAAAGAACCTTAGTGTTTTTACAACCAATAAAAGTTTGTTTTTTTTTTTAATTTCCAGCAGCAGCACTTGATGAATACATCATTCGCTAGAGTGAAAACACTCCACGCAAACGTACAATGAGTAACAACAAATTAGGAACAATAAAACAAAGAATCAAAACAGAAGCATAAACTCTATCAGAAAATCAGTAGGAATGCATAGCTTGTAACTGCTCTCTGGCCCTACAGTATCTATCATAGATGTTACCAGAGACAGCAGGTAAAAACCTCCAGGTGTTCAACAGTCATTAGGGAATTTTTTCTGCATAAAACACAGTTTGGAGAGGGAAGGACCTTCAGTATATGTAAATCAGTGGTACTCAACCCCCCCCAGTTGCACACCAATACCGGTCCATGGATAAAAGGGTACCGAGCCTCCAAAGATTCTTAAGACTTGCTTTATAATTTAGTATAAAAATAAGAAACTAATAATTGAAGGGAAGTTGGGATGTATGCATCTTCCTATAACTGTAGATAAAAACCAAATATTGATTGGTTTACCAGCGCGCGCGCCGTGTTGTGTTTTATGCATATAGGTGTGGGAAGACTGAAGAAATTATTTTCTTCTTAATGTGCAGATAAGATTTTAATATCAATAGATAAGTCTCAGTTCTGTTTTTTTAAAAAAAATTACTTAAAGGCTTTTACTGATTATTTAAAAGAATTCATAATAGGGTTCATTACAATTTCTACTATGTTTTCAATGCAGAAATTACAGCAAATAGATATTTTGTTTTTTGGTAAGACAAAATATATTTTTTAATGAATGATAAAGAAAATGAAAATTGTACAATCAGAATGTGGATGCTTTTTGAATTATTAGCTAAAAAACACTGTGAATAGGATACAGTATTATCTATTTTTATTTATTTTTTGCTTCATCTCCACATTTAAACTAATAAATTAGTTACAAACATCAAAAGTTTTCATTATTTTGTATATTAAAATTTAAACTAAAAACATTTAAGGAAGAAGTTTTTCTTAACAAATATCAATGCTAGAATAGTACACTAGAGCTATATATATATATTACATTTTAAAGTTGTCATAGCAGTGAAAAGTTACGATTCATATGTATATTTAAGGCTGCATTTACGTAATGTTAAATAGGACTGGAATACTTTTTTCAAATATAAAAGAAATCCAACATTAATATTGTATTTTAGCTTCAGTATCATATAAAGAACAGCATATTTTAAAACAGTATTGAAAAATATTCTCAAAATAGAGAAATATATATATATATATATATATATATATATATATATATATATATATACATATTTATGTAGCAGTTCACATTGAAACCTTTTTTCACTGAAGCATTAAAAAGTATTTAGATACTTTGCTTTATTGGAAGATATCAGATTATAGAATTTGTTTTGTTACACAAATATGCATTACTTCCTCCGACAAAAGTGGCTTAAAATTACAATTTTGAAACCCTTTCCGCACAACTCTGACATATTCATTAATTTGTTATAATTAAAAAAAAAAATACCTTTTTAAATCATCAATAAAATATTTTGAAGTGTTTAATGTTAATTTAATTCACTGAATTATACAAGTATACAATATATTCTTCATTAAAAATATTTTTTTGTATTAAAGAATAGTTTTATAGACATGGTTACAAGGTAAATTAAAACACCACATTTTAAACACCTACCCTTTTCGAATGGATTCAAGAAATCCTTTGCTGTCTGGTGCATTATAATCTCTCAGTGGACCTCCATCCACAGTGAATCCAGTCTGCCACAGTTGCAGACACACTTCAACTGTCCTAGAAGAACCTTCTTCTGAGTTACCAGGCACAGAATCACTTGCACCCTCAGTAGAACCCAAGACATAACCAGCACCCTTGAAAGCCTTCAGCTTGGTCTTGCTGCATCGTTTAGATGGAGAGTCAACGACTTCTTCACCAAACCTAAATACATTTGATGAAATGACAATGCTTTATAAAAATTTTTTTGTTTTTGAGCAAAAGCTTAAATTACATATCATTAAATATTTTTTTTCAATCAACATTCAAACACTTTATTTGTCAAGCTTCAAATTTGTGCTTCATGATGTCAAATAACCAGTTTTTTTATAAACATGCAGCAGAATCCATTTTTCCAAATACATTTCAAAATTTTACTTTTATTACAAACAACCGATGAAGTGAAATATTTTAAGACAGTATTTATATCATATAATAAAAATAGATAAAGCTATTCTTACTTTCTAACAGCTTTGAACATAGCTTCAACAACTTCATTTCCAGCTGCTTTCCTTTTTCCTGGTCCTAGGACCTGTTGTCCACTGAATTAAAAATAAAATTTTATCAAAACAATACAACTTTAATAATTCCACAAGAATATGACAAATCAAATTTAATTTCATGATACCACCCACACACATGAATTTTTTTAGCAATGATATTACAATAGTTATAACACTTTTAGCCAAGCGTGTTGAATTCAGGACCCAAAGCAAATATCCTTGCAGATCAGTTAACATAACAGCGCATGCCAAAAATTTATTAAAATATTGTAGCTTAGTTATAAAAATTCTTCGTTATACGTAGAGGTTGGGAATACTGCTGGAAGCATCTCTTTTAACATGAAGTTTTGAAATGATTAGTGTAGTATATTTTGGTTTCAGAATATTATTAAAAAAATTTTTAAATTCACTAACAATTTAAAATGTTTTTTTTAAAATTTAACTATCTAACATTACTTAAAATATAATAAATAATATTTAAAATATAATTGATAAATATAACATTTGAAAAACTTTTGCACAAATAACTAAAAGCTACTTAAGAAACAACTAAAATATCTACTTTTAATAAATATTCTTTTGTATTTCTATTTAAATATTTTAAACAGCTCAGTAAATATTATATTTATAAATTTTACTGCAATTGTCAACATCAAATTAACAGATGATTATAATCAACTAACTTAGAGGATTATATTGGCATAAAACATTATCTCAAACCAAATCAGGAAATAATCTAATATAATTGGAGCAGTAATATAACTGGTAAAAAAAACACCATATGAATTTTTATAATTTACTAGCCGTTACTCACCCGCTTCACTGAGTATTTCATGATGTTGTATTAATATATACTGCTTCCATATTTATAAATTATTCATATCTAGTGTTTTCAAATTTATAAATTATTCATATCTAGCATTAAGAATTCGATGCTATTGAAAAATATATTTATAGCTGTAACTCTCACCTCTTGATATAAAAATGACAGAAATTATAATTTCTATTAATATCTAAAATAGAAGTAGAAATATTTTTTGAGCTCACTTAACCCAATAATCAAGTGGATTTCCCACAAAACAATTTTCAGTAGATAAAAAAATAAATACTCGATAAAATAAACATGCGTGCTAAATTTCAAGTCTAAATCTAATAGAGCAAAAACGGAATTTTTATCATCAATACGCCTCGTAACCCCGTTGAGAGCATTCTTACTGGATTTCAATTCAACAAAAGAAGCATGCAATCCAAATTTTATTATTACAGTCCTAGTAATTTGAAAACGTGAATTTTGTCTATCAATACGCTTAATAACTCCCCCTGCAGTTTATTTCCATAAAATCCATTCATAGTGGAACTCTATTCAACAAAAGAAACATGCTCAACAAATTTCAAGTAAATGGGTTAAGTTCAAAAACAGGAATTTTTCCATAACTCTCCTTAATCCTTTGCAACCCCACTCCTTTGGGGGGGGGGTCAGTTTTTGCAAAACTCTTTGTTAGGGGAACTCTATTCCATGACAGGAACATACCTTCTAATTTTCAAGCAGATGGGTCTAATAGTCTAAAATCAGAAATATTTATCTATTATGCCTCTTAATCCTCCTCAGTGCCCCTTGGGGATCAATTTTCCCCAAACCTATTTTGTAGCGGATCTCTACTCCATGAAAGGAATCTGCTTATCAAATTTTAAGACTGTATGTATAAAAGTTTAAAAATGGAAATAATTATCTATAACGCCCCTGCAACGCTCCTAAGGAAGCGATTTTCATAAAACCCATCTTATAGCGGATCTCTATTCAATGAATGGAATCTGCTTACTTAATTTCAAGAGTTTACATCTAATTGTTTAAAAAAAGGAGATAATTACCTATAACGCTCCTTAATTCTACACAACACCACTTGGGGGTTGATTTTCACAAAACCTCATTTTGTAGTGGATCTCTACGCCATGGAAGGTGTCACAAATTTCAAGTCTAATAGTTTAAAAATGGAAACAATTATGTATAATGCCCCTTAGGCCCCCGCAGTGCATCTTGAGATTTGATTTTCACAAAACCTATTTTGTAGCGGATCTCTACTCTATGAAAAGAATTCGCTTACCAAATTTCAAGACTGTACGTCCAATAGTTTAAAAATTGAAATAATTATGTAAAACGCCCCTTTGGCCCCCACAACGCCATTTGGAAGTAAATTTTCTCAAAAACCCATTTTGCAGAGGATTTCTACGTCATGAAAACTATCTGCGTACCAAATTTCAAGACTGTAGTCTAATAGTTTAAAAATGGAAATTATGTTTAATGCCCCCACAGTGCCACTTGGGATATGATTTTCACAAACCTCATTCTGTAGCAGATCTCTACTCTATGAAAGGAATCTGTGTACCAAATTTCAAGACTGTATATCTAATAGTTTAATAATGGAACTAATTATCTATAGTGTCCCTTGGGGTTGGATGGTTGCGAAATCCATTCTTAGCTGATGTCTACTCCATGAAAGGAACCTTCCTACCAAATTTTAAGTATGTAGGTTTAATAGTTCAGGAGATATTGTGATTAGTGAGTGAGTCGCTTTTCTCCTTTATATATATATAGATTAAATGTTTTGATATTTTGGGGATATTTGTTCGGGAGCACCTAGAACCCCAACTCTGATTTAAAAAAATTGTCAAAAACTTTCCCGGGGATATACCAAATAATTTCCCAAATTTTCACGGCGATTGGATGTATGGTTTTTGAATCTACATAGTACAGGCAGACACACATTCATTTTTATATACACAGATTCATCATTGCTTCTGTTCTGTACAGGACAAATGCAATATGATTCAGATAAAAATAGATTAACTAAAAAAAAGTCTCAACATTATTTTTGAAAAAAAAAAAAAAAAAATTATTTCTAAAATTTAAAAATTTTACACTTTTTCATTAAATACAGAACAGTTAGCACCCATGCTGTGATTACAAAGCTGAAAGCTTAAAATGAACATTCAACGATGATTCATTCCCAATTTTTCATCAAAAGTAAAAATTATGGGAAATATTATTCTATTTAAGAGTATAAAGGACATACTAGTATCAATTTAAACTGTAACAGAGAATAATTTTCAGTTTCAAATTAAAATTTAACACAAAAATTTTGATTATTACCAATTTTCAGCGCTTAGAGCTTTCCCAAAAGAAATACTTTGAAAATCATTCTTTTCAATTCTTAATAAGTTACAATATAAATAAGTAACTTTTTTCAATAGATTTTGGAAGGAACTATATTACACAGAAGGAATAATTTTCTACTACTTTCCAAAACATTTTGGAAGGAAGTTAGATAAAATTAAGAAAGACGAAATTTTTAAAACACAGAATGCAAATGTGTGAATATTAACATTGAACTGTTCAGCTACATGATGGCTTTTGGCCACGGACCTCATAATTTTGAACCATGGTCAAGTGACCAGGACAACACCTGAACTGGCATCCCCTCTCAACTACCACACCACACCAATGGGAGGACGTTTGAGCTCTCAACAGATTTAATATGCACAATGCTTCCCTACGCTGTGGGTCTTCAGTGGCACTAGGCTCGAACTCATGACACACCAGCCACTAGTCTGTTATCTTAGTCACTAGGCTATTGCGGCCACACACAGAATGCAAGAGACAGCAACATGGATCTGAAGTGTGTAAATTATCAATTTACCTCCTTTCAGATCCTCCTGCATAAAATGCTTGACCTTCCTCTTCATTATCTTCTTCATCATTGTTCTTTAGACTAGCAAAAGTTGCTATTCGACTAAAGCGAAAAAAAAGCTACATTTTAAAAAGGGTTTTACAGGCTGTAACCTTTTGAAACAAAGTATTTGAAACTAAGTAAAGGAATTAAAATTGCATATAAGGAATTCAGGTACAAATTTATGAAAAATTACTGAACATCACAGGGAACTTATATTAAAATTCATTGAATTGTTTGATTACAAACAGAAATCTAAAAACGATATTAAGGGGAAGAAAAAGGAAATAACTGAAAATCTAAAAGAAAAAATAAGGTCAGTTTTTGATACATAACAGAAAAAACATTGTTTAATTATTAGTTTTGCTCAGCATAAAATTTTAAAAATATGTAAACTGAATCGATTATATAGTAATTTTATGAATTTGTAAATATGCATGAAAAAGTAATAAATATCTAATCAACACAAAATGTGGAAATTGTGTTTTATACCTATGTCCAAGATATGACTTTTAAGAATAAAGAAAATGGTAGAAATTTTTTACAATACTTAAATCTAATATATATTATAAATGTGAAAGTTTGTGAAAATCTTTGTTAGTCTTTCACGCAAAAACTACTGAATGGATTTTAATGAAACTTTACAGTAATATAGCTTATATATCAGAATAGCACATAGACTATAATTTATAAAGATTTGGGAAAAGTGTCAAAAATATAACGATATTTGTCAAGTAAGCAGGAAAAAATTCTGTCTTCTGCTAGCAATTCTGGCATGTGCTGCAAAAAAAACCCACGTCTGCATATATCTATCTTTTGTTTGTGAAAAACCTTTTTTGTTTTGGCTATGCAAGGTGCTCGCTTCTAATTAATTCCTCTGATATAATGCCTATTTTTTTTATTTCAGAATCAAACTAAGTTTTGAATCAGTTCTGATACTTAAAGTAATTAAGCTTTCTCTTTCACACTGCATCATTTGGACAAATTTTCAAAATTTATTTGTGGTTAGTAGTTAATTCTAACGCTATAATTTTAATTGAATAGGCAGATATAATTATTTTTACACTTAAAAACGCAATAACTATTGTTCTGTAGTTCTTGGAGTGTGAGAGTGAGTGAATATTAATGTTGCACTGTTCAGCTACACGCTGGCTTTTGGCAACAGATCACGTAATTTTGAACCATAGTCAAGTAACGTGGACGACATCTAAGCTGGCACCCCTTTCTCCTAACTACCACACCAACTTAGAAGGAATATTCTACCAATAATTAGCAGGAATATTCTTTGAAATCCACTCTTCCAAGATATATGGCAGTACGGGTTCCATGATGAGTATTTTAGCGGAAAAAATAGTTTGTCAAAATTTAAGTGTCTTATGTTTTTGTATGTTAATGAAGACCTTAGAAAATGATTTGACTACTTATTTTAAGTGAACGGTATATATATAATTAATTTTACAGTGGAATATCTTTATTTAATTTATTAGCTCTAACGGATTAAATTTCCCAAAGTGGAGTATTTTGTTTATCCCTTAATTTTCAATGTAGTGATCCAAAAAAATATTGTATGAAAAAAACTGCAGTAAATCATTATGCGGTGGATAAATTATTAACGTGCATCGCTCCCCTACAGGGTGGGTCTTACAAAGCTCTAATAAAGCTCGAGTTATGAAAGTAGCTAGGCATTTGCCAACTTGACTCTATCGTTAACATTTTGCTATGTTTTTCATTGGATCGTCATTAGAATTTAAGAAACGGCGTTGCTTGCGAATATTACAATTTTAACATAAAATAAATACTACAGAAAGTAATATTAATGTATTATACTTTCAGATAAAAATTATTTACACTATTTTAAGTGTTCATTACACAAAACTTTTAACAATGTGTTACTTTTGCTGAGCAGAGATCAGCTTACAGATAAAAATTATTTAACTATTTTAAGCGTTCATTACACAAAACTTTTAACAATGTGTTACTTTTGCTGAGCAGAGATCAGCTTAGGAAGGCATTTTCAAAAATCAACCCTCAAGAGTGTTACGGGGAGTTATAAATAAAAAAAAATCCTTTTTATCAGCTATTAGACCTACATACTTAAAATTTAACAAAGGTGTTTTATTTCTCTCTTTTTTTTTTTGTTACCTGAGTTACGCCAAAAGCTTTTTTTGTTTAATTTGCAATTCACGTAAAATTAACTCATTAAAAACTTCTTTATCCTTCAATCTGTGTTGTTTAATTTTTCAGTTCACCTGTGCGAAGAACGGGTGTACCAGCTAGTATATATATATTACACGATTTTCAAATAACATGATTCACCAATATACTTTACACCGATTCCTTGTTCTAACACACAAATTCACCAAATTTTTATAATTCTAATTTTTACAGTGCAATCAGAAGATGGTCAGTTCATGCCCACACATGGTCTACTTCATGACTTGTTTACTTTATATTCTGGAGTTACTGGGAACAACCAAATTTTATGATACTTTGTTCTTTATTTTGTTGCACTCATTACTTGAACATAGCATTTTGTTCTTCAATATAATTGTACTTTATGTTAAAAAGTGTTCAGTTGATACAATGTAATAAGTAATTCCAATCAAATTCTAAAAGTTGGCGTTCAATTTTTTTAATTTGATGGGGAAATTTCCAGTATGATTTGTGTTGATATTTTTTTACTATTAAAAAGGTAATATTGTAGCAATTTAATTGAAGGGAAATAATTTTGCCAGCATGCCTCAAAAGTGGAAGTTTTGTAGAAGAAAAATCAGCTGTGTGTTCTGAAATTATAACTATTAAATGCAATTGATGGACAAGATTTTAACATGCAGACATTGAAGAATTGGTTCTAGAAAGCCTTTTGGATGAGGATAACTAATTGAATTTATGATAATAAAGAGATTGATAATGATGAAGTTGAAGGTTAAGTTCAGCCATTAACAGCTAAACTAATTTGAGAGGGCTTGACATTTGCTACACACATGGAACAACATTTTCTTATTCATGATCCTGACAGAGCATGCATTAAAATTTCAAAATAAGTTTTGAGAAGCAGGAGGATATCAAGAATTATATAAGCAAATATAGGGGAAAAAATGCCCTAGGAGAGCCCACACCCTTGGCGCGAATTACTTTGGTGGTAATTGCGCCATCTTCGTAACCCTACTTTTAAACACTACATATGGCAACCCTAACTATTTGTAGCATTTTCGTATTTTGTGTGGGCGCGCATTTCGAATTTCATTTTGTTGTTGGGCTCCGGGCTGGCTGCGTGTGTGAGTGAATATACTTTAGAATTTTTTACTTTGTTGAATGCGAAAGGTAAAGAATTGATTGAATGGTGTATAAAGGAAGGATTGATTGCTTCGAGTTATGAATGTCCTAAATGTAATGATCAGCATGATGTAACATGGTGGGCAATAAAACGCTTTCTTCGAAATCATACTTGTCACGCCAAATGTATGTTCAACCATTATCTCGCAAAATAAATATGGCGGCGCTCACATGATCATTCACTTAGCGATGAGACCTTTAAGGCTTTTTTAAAATCTGTTATGTACCCTCCACTCAGAAAAGATCAGCAGCAAGAAAGTAAGTGCTGTTTTTATATTTTTTATCTAAAATGTTTAATTTCTGTATTGTTTACATATATTTTCATTACGCATCCACCTTATCCCACTATATTCCCTTGCCACCATTGTCGGTTTCGCTTGGCGCCATCTTGTTCTGGCTTGGCGCTTTCTTCGGTTTGTCGCCAAGGGTGTGGGCTCTCCTAGGATTTTACCAATAGCGGTTAGTAGTTTTATACCCAAGTTCATTCTGAATTTGTATAATGTATGTACTCAAGACTGCATTTTCCCTGCACACTAATTTTAATTTTTTTTGTAACAAAAATAAATTGTTTTGGGTTTATAAACATGGATTTCATTATTACTTTTTTTATATTTTTTGGCAAAAAATATTGAGCTTTTCATCCTATATGAATTTTTTGTACGGTTTTCTAAGGAGCATATACATATATATCACATAGAAAAAGAGTTGGATGTATTATTAATAGTGATTTAATTAGTATTTTACATCATATAAACAAATTTTGGATATTGTTTAAACTTTAATATACTTAAAAAGAATTTTTTTAAAGGAAAATCAACAAACCTGGGATTAGGAGGTGGTGCAGCTGGTTTGGGACTTCCTGGACGCATAAATTCAGCATGAGAATTTCTTGATTCAGGTTCTCCTTCTGCTTCTTCAAAATAGCTAGATATAGCTAACTACAGGAGAAAAGTTTTGAAAAATATATATTTAAAAGTAAAAATGCATGATTAAATTAAAAGAAAATCAACATGATTATTTATTGAGCCTTAGTACTAAAATTTATAAATGTGATAAGAAAATAATATTCCCACATAACTAAAGTATGGAAAATAAAGACATTTGAGATTTAGTATTACATTAAGAAATCAAAGATTCAATATTACATTAATATTCCAGTACATAAGAACGTATACTATCTGTGTCATTGGTAAATTACAAGTAATTTTTAAATCATCATATACACAGTGGGGCACAAAAGTGTTTGTACACTTGCAATTTCTTATAAAATTTATTGTTTTCGACTAAAAAAATTAATACATTGTAATTTTTTTTATCATATCTACAACTTGTTCTTAATGGAATGACATAATTAATTTTTTTAAAAATAGTATAACTATTTTTTAAAGAAAATTAAGAATCGAAAAGCTACTCAAAAATTAATCCACAAAAGTCTTCGTACACTTAACTTTAAATATTGTATTTCTTTCTTAATTTAGTACTTAGGATATCTTATAGTGTGCACAAAAACTTTTAAGTGTCTTGGTATAGATTTAATCGGGTTTTTTTTTGTAACTTCTGTATCAAGTTTCCTCAATTCTTCTGTGATTATTATTTTTACTTCACATTGTGTTTATTTGTCACATTTTCATAATTTGGGGACAATTATAAAGACACAAGGGGCGTACATTGAGAGCAGTGTGCTTGGCGTCATTACCCTGTTAAAAAAATAAGTCGTCTCCAATATCCAAAATTCAGGTGGATAATTTAAAATTTCTCTTTGAAATATTTAAGAAGAGCTCATGATTCACAATACCATTAAAAAATACCCAATTACTTAATTCTGAGGCCAATTTACACCCCCATGCCAGAACACCTTCACTTCAATGCTGAAGCATGGAGGAGTTCTTGTTCCACATAAATTCATGGGATTAAACTCCTTATTTTTTCATTTACAAGCTATTATAGGCCCATCGGAAACTAAAAATGTTGAATTATCTGTTATTCCAATCAATTTGCTGTAAATTTAGAATTTTCTAAAACTTAATCCCAAGAATCTAGTTGGATTAATAAAACATGGAGGTGGAAGTGTTCTTGTGTGGGGGTGTAAATAGGCCACAGAATTAGGTATTTTTTGTTGATATTGTGAATCATGAGCTCTTTTTAATATTTTAAAGAGAAATTTTAAATTATCCGCCCAAAATTTGGATATTGGAAACGACTTCATTTTTTAACAGGATAATGACGCCCAGTGCACTGCTCTCAATGTACGCCACTGGTGTCTCTATAACTATCCCCAAATTATGAAAACACCTCCTCAATCACTTGATTTAAAGCTAAGCTGAGATTTTTGTTAAGTGTACGAAGACTTTTGTGGTGTAATTTTTTAGTAGCTTTTTGATTCTTAATTTTTTAAAAAAATAGTTATACTATTTAAAAAAAAATAATTATGTTATTCCATTAAGAACAAGTTGCAGATATCATAAAAAATTACAATTACAATATATCAATTTTTATTAGTCGCAAACATTAAATTTTATAAGAAATTTCTATTTTTTATCTTAAATGTTTAATTTCTGTATTGTTAACATATATTTTCATTATGCATACACCTTATCCCACTATATTCCCTTGTTTTTGAATACATATAGGCATTCAATAATCGCTCATTGGCAATTACCTAAAAGCTTTTTCAGAAAGGAAGATATTACATTCTTTTCTGGAACAAAAACCACAAATTTACAGATATGATATCTTAAGTAGAAGTTTTAATTATACAGCATGATTGTTTGGAATCACCAAACCTCAATATGGAGAGGAACCTTATGTTCCTCTTCAAAATTTTATTCAATTCTTTAAGAGAACATCTTTTAAGATCTTTATTTGAAATTGGATGCTTTGTATAGTAATTACTATGGTTATATGGACCATGAAGCCAAATACACAGCAACTTTAATGAAAAGGGTAGATAGCTTGGCGAACTTATCGCTCTGCTTGGCGACAAAAAAAAGTTCAAAAACTGGGGGTGGGTTAAAATAGGAGCCAAACAAGCACACTTATAGTGCCTTTAATGGATAAGTATCTTGGTTGAGTCCTAGGAAGACCCACTTTTGGTCGGCAATAATTTAGGAGCTTTATAATATGTTCTGGGTAATATCGTTAAGATCTAATTTTTACCATTAATGATAAAAAAAGAAGAAAACCTAGGGTTATAATCTTCATAAACAAGGGTCAAATAGATTCTTTTTCAGAGAGGCAGAAAACAAAAGCTGAGTTGCTCTACACGATTCAGATATGGGTGTTGTACGGGTTCAATATAATTTTGTGTCGATGACGGCTTATGACTACCTCTTGAGTAAGAGATGGATTTTTTAAGATCAACTAAATTGAATTCTAAAGATCTTGAAACTGGCATCCACACAAACAGCATTGAAAGAATGTGGTGTGCAGTGAACTATTTTTCAAAGTATCATATTTTTCCACGGGAGAGGGTTGTTTTCAGAATTATCTTGCTTATAAAGTACAATACCAAGGAGGTTATTCCATGGATGAGGACATCTTTATAGAGTACCTCAAAGTGATCGTCACATGTCACCCTCTGGTGGAAAAGTACATCTTTCCTAAGCACATGCTGGTTTCAATTCTTATTTTTTTGGAATGTTTTCCACGAGTCTTTTAAAGAAATTCGAAGCTCGCATTACATCATAAACTGTTCCATCTTGTTTCCCGCCTCAACCAGATTAAGGTTAAAAAACACGCTTTCGAACATTAATGGGTGCATTAAAAATAGAACTTAACGAAGAAATCAAATCCCAATTTTTTTCTACAAATAAGCTTTTATACATTTTTAGTACAATAATTGCATATTGTTGATTAAATGTTACTTTAAAAAACAATTGTAACCATGTGCGAAGGAAAATTCCCAAAACGAAACCTTTGGATAAGTATATTAATCGGCACGCAATTTCAGAATGTACGCAGAAAAGTGAGAAAAAAAAAACACAAAAATTAGCATTAATTGAAAAAATATTAGACTAGTTTTTAATGCAAATATCATAATATGTTTCATAATAATTAGCTTTATCTTTTGTTCGCTATTCCGAAAATAACAATGAGAAGCGCATATTAACATACTGCAGGACAGAAACAGTTTTACTTACTTCGCTATTCCAACCATTTTGTTGAAGGTACATTTGAGCTCTCGCAGCATCTGTGCCAGTTACACTACAAAATTCATCAATTTCCTTAGAACGATCTGAATCTGCCATTATGTCAAGAGCTAAGTATCATAACAAATCAAAAAACGAACCGAAGTATGCAGTTGAGATTACAGTTAATAAAAACTGAGTAATCGCTGAATCACTGCTGGGGCTAATCGAAAATACCATTAATGTGCCTATTGCTATACAATTTTTGAAATTACATTCTTTTATTAAAAAAATGTTCACGAGGAGTTAGCATTAAGGTTTCGAAAAAGGTTAGGATATTTATTTATAGCTCGGTCTAAAACAATGCTAAGCATCTGTACAGCTTGAAGTGGCGGCGAATCCGGAAGGACAGAACCCGTGACCTTTGGCTCCGTAAGCACGTAACATACCAGTAGACCAAAATGATTACTTTAGTCCAAAGGCTGTTACTGTATTATACAGATGATACCGCTACACCCTTGCCCACCAGTGAGTCTGTGGATAGGTGAACGGACGATATAGTTGTTGCTATTGATTGGACGAGTTGCGTCATGCGCGTCTGACGACTTTGTTAGCTGCGTCACGTGAGTTTTGACGAAATTTTGATTGATCTTTTTGCGAATAGATAGTAACACGACAGTTCAGAAGGTTTCTTAGCTCAGCCAGGGTAACCAATGAAGTGGCGGTGAATCCGGAAGGACAGAACCCCCGAGTTCTATCCTCCTCATTGGTGACTCAGAAAATGAACAGATAACAACCTTGATTTTACCTTATATTACTTTATTTAACTGAAAAATGGCTGAAGACACCGCAGTGAGAATGCCTCCATACAACTTCAGTGATCCTTAACCCTGGTACGCCACGTGCGAGTGAACTTTTGCCCTCGGAGTACCGAAGCCGATTACGGATATGTGCATGAAATTTAACTACATTGTTTCCAGCCTGCCACCAGAAGCCGCTGAAATTGTCAGAGATGTCATAATTACTGCTGATGAAACGGATCCCTACAGCGCCATTAAAACGCAGCTGATCCAGCGAACCAGCGAGTCTTCACTGCAAGAAATTCCGAATTTGTTAACTGGCGAAGAACTAGGAAATAGGAATCCTTCAGAACTTCTCAGAACAATGAATCGGCATGAAGCTTTGCTCAACGTCCCAAAAGAACTCACATTGGAACTTTTCCTTCAGCAACTACCGACATCAGTGCAAACTATTTTGGCATCGATTACGCTAATAACCGTCGAAAAGGCCGCAGATGTTACCGACAAAATCCTCGAAGTAAATACTTCCAAAGTTTAACTTTTGACGAACGCCATCGCTTTTTCAAGTGAAAACCGTATCCTT
Source organism: Trichonephila clavipes (assembly GCA_019973935.1). Lineage (NCBI taxonomy): Eukaryota > Metazoa > Arthropoda > Arachnida > Araneae > Nephilidae > Trichonephila > Trichonephila clavipes. The sequence continues at coordinate 520,817 of BMAU01002798.1, read as the reverse complement.
CAAGAAATAGAGAGACTTAATAAGGGGATCGACGATCTTACATTGCGTAACAGGACTCCAGAAAGAAGAAATAACTCTAGCCCTCGAAATCATTCATTTTCACGTTCCAGGGAACCTGGCTTTTGTTGGTTCCATAGAAAGTTTCAAGAAATGCATTCATCTTGTAACTATAAAAAAAACGAACCCAGCCAGGGAAAAGTGCGACTTCCTTCTCGCAGCGGCATATTTCACGTCGCCTTTTCATCAAGGACAAATCACCTAACATCGCATTTCTCATTGATACGGGATCTGCGTCAGCGTTCTTCTAGCTTCGATTTCTGAGAGAAGGAAAGGCAATACTATTCAACAATTATCAACCGCTAATATATCTCTTATCCATGTTTACAGTAAGAGACTTTTAACTCTCGATTTAAATTTAAGAAGAATATTTAGATGGCCTTTTTCTCTCTTAATAGCATCTGTTTCTGTACCAATGATTGGAGCTGATTTTTTTATACCACTTTAATATTTCACCTGATCTTCGCAATAGAAAATTGGTTGATGAGGCAACCAAACTTAGTACAAATTGTAAACTTGTTTCTTCTGAAGCTCATTCCATTGAACTCGTTTCTGGTGAGAGCATTTTTCATATTTTGAGGGAATTTCTAGAAATTGTTAAGCCACTGTGCTTCGGATAAGAAGGCCAGTTCTAGCTCAGAGCTTAGCATGATGTTGCTTTAATTTTAACAAGATTGAACTACCTTTTCTGTTCGTTATAGAATAAGTGAGTCTTGATCAACTTTGTTCTCTAAAGCAACGTGAGAACTATTGGCGATGGAACTCGTAATTTTGAACCATGGTTAAGTAACGAGGATGACGCCTGACTGGCCCTCCCTTCTCCTAATTTCTTCATCAAGCAAATGAACAGTTAGATAGAATTATAGTTCAAAGCATTAAAGAAAGCCACAACTACGAAATTTCTTTACTGCTATCAAATATATTCTTTACGATTTGCGCTTTGTTTTAGAAAGATGTCCTTATCCCATATTTATTATTTTTTCCTTCGCGTTTTCTTTGTGTCTATAGTAGTTTAAAGGCTTGAATCGAACGCTTCAGATACATAATTGTGAGGTATGTTACTCTTTTAAACTTAACAATCTAAAAAACAATTACTTTAAACAGTATGGAAGTGTTATGAGATTAAATACAACTGATTTCTTTGTAACATTCAATATTGTCAGAGCCAATAACTTCAGGAAGCCTTAGAGGAAATTTACTTCAAATCAGTTGATTTGAAAACTTATTCTATCGATTCTGATTCTTTATTAATATAATTTAAAAAATTGTTTTAGTGTCATCTATCCATAAGTTTTTCTCGCAGAAGGTGGTATTATAGTGTGAGTCATTTTTTTAAGTACTAATGTCTTTGAAGACTTGTGTACAGATGCTAATGAATGTTAAATTCTTTAGTGATAAGTGTCCTCGCTATAGATTTCGGAAGCAGTACCTACTTAGGTATCAACATTGTTGTTTGTCAGTTGAGCAAAATTTTGAAGTACACTGCTGGCCACCGTAAATGCAACACCCTAAAGGAAGCGTGCAAATAGTATGGAATTTACAACATGCATTAGCGGAGGTGAGATATGTGTGCAAATGATTAGAATTTCAGCACAGACATACATCCCGCGCGCCTGTGGTGCCACCTCCAAGCGCTATTTAAGGCTTGGAGATTTCGTCGATTTCAAGTTCGGCAATTGTGTTTTTCTTGTGGTTTTTCAAAAATTGATCAGTTATGTCTCGTAGAAAACAGAGATCAGCTTTTGATCAAGTATCCGAGTTCGACAGAGGAAGGATAGTGGCCTAACGAGATTGTGGATTATCTTTCAGGGAAATCGGTAGTCGTGTTGGACGAAACCAAACAACTGTAACGCAGATATGTGACCGTTAGATGCAGGAGGGTACGATGGACAGACGTGGTCAATCGCATCCACCTCAGTGCACCACTTCACGTGAGGACAGGCCCATTGTGCGCATGGCAGTGACGTATCGCTCAGTCACATTACGAACCATAGCACAGCACATTGAGTCTGTAAAGCATCATTCAGTGTCTGCGCGTGTCATTCGACGCCGTTTACAGCAGAGTGGTCTGTCCGCAAGATGTCCATTGCTTGGTCTATCCTTGACGCAGAACCACAGACGTCTCCGCCGCCAATGGAGCGATGAAAGAAGGATGTGGGTGACTGAATGGAATGGAGTTGTCTTTACTGACGAGTCACGCATCTGTCTGTCACACCACGATGGTCGAATTCGAGTCTGGAGACACCGTGGAGAGAGGATGCTTAACCCTCCAACTGGACAGAACGGATTTTTCCGCCCTACTAGAGAGGCTTCGAAAATGGACTGCACGGATTTTTCTGCCTTCAAGTAACGTTTTCAAAAGCGGATTAGCCGCACTTTTCTGAAATCCTTTCCCCCTTTTAAGGTTTAACTTCTTGAAAGATAATGAGGGACGGAGGAAGCAACACAGCAGGAGTTTTATGGCTCGCAGGGAACCCCGTGTTTTGACCCCCCCCAATCGTAAAAAATCGGGGAGAAATTTCTTTACAACCCCAGATCTGTTTCGATTTCGATTTCGATTAACGTCTCGGGGATATGGATCTAACAAGATCCTCCTTCCCCTAACAAAAGTGTATTGCGCCTGATGAAAGTAGGTAGTCCTGAATGGAAAAAGTATTTCCTGGGTTAATGTCTGGAGTGGCATGGTGATTGGTGGACTAGGTGAGGTAACAGAGGGACGTCATCGTCTTGGGCGGAGGCTCATTCTGGTTTCGGCGGGAAAAAAAGTCCTGAGTGATAGTTCTGGATTGACAAGTGGGTAAGGTGCCCTGTGATTGATTGTTGGATGCAAGTGAATAGGCTCTCTATTGGCTGCCCTGGAGTTTGGGTGATTGAACTGAGGTTGATAAAAAGGGGGCATTTTCTGGTGGGTGCAGCATGAAAGTGTTTCTTTGCTAGCTTGTATTTTAAAAGCTTCCAAAACTCCCAACGCATAAGTAAAATATGTTACAATTCCCTTTTGGTTTCATATTAATTTCAAACTGTAACAAGTTGGGGCGTGTCAGGGCAATCTGCTATTTTATATAGTTAGACAAATTATCTTTTTTTAAGTATATTCTCTTTCGCTTTATTTTTCTTATTCAAAGCTTTCAGTTTTTGAAACATGATTATTTTATTATAAGATACCGAAAAAATTAATAAAACATCAAACTCTTTAAAATTTGGAACCTTTTCAATTTTCCAACCACTAAAAATGAATAAATTTAAACTTCATCAAATCATTTGAAACATTTTCTTACACTTCGATAAAAATAATAACGAAAAAAAAACTAATTAAGATTTATTAGGCTTTGAAATCTAAAAAAAAAAAAAAAACTAAGTGTTCAGGGAAGTTTAAATACAGTGCCTGTGGTTATATATTGTTAAAATACACCGAATTATATTTGAATTTTAAGTGCTTGAACTTCAGTTTACATCAAAGACAACATGAATGAAGATTTTCGCACATTTTTTTTATAACTTGAATGTTTGAATAAATGGTAATCAAAAATATACGGAAACATTTACAGTAGACATTTATGCATATAAATAAACATAAAAATCAATTTTAAATTCGAGCTATTGAAAAACATTCGAATTATATTGTTCAAAAATATCTATTTATACAAAATACCTCTCAACATTTATCTTTTTTAAAGGCTAACTGAATAAGTAATTAAAATCTGGATATGTTTTGAAATCTCGACCTTATAAAGCTAGAAATTTTATGTTAGAAATTCCATTTGAAATTTCGAAAAAAAATGCATCGCCCAGTTAAAAATTATTTACCATAAGTTTTAGCAATTGTTTGAGTATAATAAAAATTTCAAATTTTATTATATAGCTTCTTTGGTATCTTTTAATATATTTCGGCCGTGGTAGCCGAGTGGTATAGGTATCGGAACGTGGCTTGCTTTGTCACGAGTTCGAGTCCAGTACCACTAAAGACCCGCCGCGTAGGGCAGCGATGCACGTTAAATCTGTCGAGAGCTGAAACGTCCTCCCGTTGGTGTGGTGGGGTAGTTAGGAGAGGGGGTGCCAGCTCAGGTGTCGTCCACGTCACTTGACCATGGTTCAAAATTACGTGGTCCGTCGCCAAAAGCCCTCGTGTAGCTGAACAGTGCGACGTTAATATTCAATCATTCATTTAATATATTTCGATTTCATACAATTCGGTTGAAAACCGCATGCTAAGAGCAAAAAAATATACTAAAAAAAAAAAAAAATTGATGAATATACAATTACAATAAATTCTTACATAGAGAAGCAAAACTGAGAAGCTAAAGCGTAGGAATAAAAAATTTTGAGTATATCTGAAGTAGTTTTCGAAATATTTATTTTAAAGTTTAGAAAATTTGAGTGCGTTATTTTATACTTGATATCAATTAAATGGTTAAAATAATGTGTTAATATTAGTCATGTAATCGTTTGATGACACATTCATATACTAATAAAAATTATCATGGTCATTGATGCGAATGTCAAGAATTTTATGTAATTTTAAATTCAGACATTAAGATATTGATGTAGAAAATATAAAACGACCATCTAAAATACATGGAAAATGCAGTCTGCTATAAAATGATCTTGACAAACAAAATCCGGCATTTTCACTTACTATGGCAGAGCCGGCTTAGTCAGGGGCGATCTGGAAAAACAGAGAGAACCACGGTTTTGATGGATGCCGCTCTAGCTTTTAAAGCTCCCAGGAAAAATTATATATATATATATATATATATATATATATATATATATATATATATATATATATATATATATATATATATATATATATATAAATTACAAATGCAAAAATAAATCTTGTAATTTTCCATACATTTTTATAACAACGAATTGTGGAATTGGCTTCCAATACATTGTTGTGTTTGACAATATCTAAGGTAACCAACCCTACTTTAGATAGATTTGTACTACTTTTTCGTAACCGTATTCCTTTTAAAATTAATTCGTGCTGCCGAAATACACCTTTTGTACCCTTAAAAATTTATGTTAACTATAACGGTTAATTTTAATTTATGCAACTTGTGAAATGTTCATAATTAACCATTTCCGTCTAAACAGTTTACATGAAAAAAAAGTTTAGACTCCCTCATTCATTAGGGATTTATATAAGATTCTAACATTAAATTTTGTTTTTCACCGAATAGGATTGAGTGGAAGTGTATAGTGCTTCCACACCACAGGTCTGGGGTTCTATTAACGGGCTGTGCAAGGTCGACTCTGCCTTTCATCCCCGCTCTGCCTTTCATAGGGTCGATAAATGAGTACCAAGCTTGCTTCGGGTCTTAAACACTGAAGGTCTCTCTTCAGACAGACCACCAAATCGGGACATCTGTTCATGCACCTCAGCGTCCAATGGTCACGTGTATTATGATGGGCACAGTAGTTCCTGGCCCTCATGGATTGTTGTGCTTCTGAGTTTGAGTCTTAAGTTTGAGGATTACCTCACTTTGGGGATACCCCTTAGATAAACATGTATTTCCACTCATTTGCAATTAAACATTTTTCTTTCAATTACGTTTATTTCAGAAGGAAGTTTGATTTTTCAAATGTATTTGCTTAATAACATGTATATTTGTGTATTATATTAAATATTTGATCAGTCCAAAATTACATGTTTTTAGCTCCTCTAAAAGCTTTTAGGATTTTACAACTGATCTTACAATCCATATACGTTTTATAGTAGTATATTTAAAAATGATAAGGACATTTGTACGACTGTGTGAGCTGTTATGCCTCGTTTATAAATATAAAAAATTGCATTCAGCTACAGTTTTTAAAATGTACAGAAATAAGTGGAGCAACAGGATACTTACATATTATGAATATTTTTGACTGCAGTAAGATATATTTATATTTCAGTTTCTTTACAATTTGAATAGAAGTTGTAAGCCATTTTGCGAATAGTTTGATATTGAGTATAAATCCATAGGCTGTTTAATATTGTAAAGTGTTTTACTTTGATACCAGCACACATTAAAATAAGGCTCATTTGCAGTTATATGATCAGCTTCAGTGATATTTAAATTTTCAAAAATAGTCTACACGTACGAAAACATTCTTTCACAACCGCACACCACATCTCTCTCTCTCTCTCTCATACTATATCTTCCCTACAGCAGGAAATATTTGTGTATACTGAAAAATTTAATACAGGATACATTTCCAAGTGTTAAATTTGTTTTTAAAATTTGGTATGAATACATTGTGGAGAACTGTCGGTTAACTTCACTGAACAAAATTGTTTTAAGTGTACTGTTTTGAAAGACAAGATTAATTAGGGTGTACTTTTCTCACATTAGAATTTTTAATGACTGAATTGTGTGAAAATGTAGTTATCGATGTGTGACATTTTTCCTTGTAATAAAAGAAACAGAAAGATAAGAAATTTAACTTGAGTAGAAAATGGTTAGAAGTACAGTCATGCGCATTTGAAGAAGTATATCCCCCATTAAAATTAAAAATTATTGACTGAATGTGTGTTATGTCCATCACAAATGCCGATGTAGAAAAGGAATTTTTATTTAATACAAGAAGTTCGAAAAAGAGAACACTAGGAAGGAAAATTTAAATTTTTTCCGAAAAATATTCAGTTAACATAAAGATATCTTTTATATGATTTTAATTAAAATAAATTAAAAAAGTATTGAAATCCTTTTTTAAGCTATTTTAAATTAAAAATATAACTAAATAGAGAAAGATCGGTTTTATTTCATAAATATAATCATTGTATGTAATATTTTTTGTGTTATTGTTTAAAAATGAGATAGGGCCTTTGCTCTTTTTACCTCATTACTTTTTTAAAAAACAGGAAAGTGAGCGCGTTTTCTTACTCTCATATTCAAAAATGAATACAGGATGCTTTTTTCTGGTTCAAATCGCAATACCAAATATATATATATATATATATATATATATATATATATATATATTTTAATTTTTAAAAAATGACAGAAAAATAAATTTTCTTTGAAGAAAATATAATTATTTTTCAACTTCTAACATACTATTTATTTCATTTTTTCCTCTTTTTTTTACCTTTCATTTTGTTTTTAATTTTACTGTAACTGAACATATAGGAGAAAGAAACACCGTATGTTTCAAAGAGGGTTGATCAAGAGAGGATATCTACGCTTTCAAAGAATATTGCCCAAGGCAACTTAACAGCTAGCTGTAAACGATTGATCTCTTGGTTCTTACTTTTCAAAAGGGACCGAACTGGGTCGTAAAATTTTCCCCGTTGGACCTCCCAAGTTCTAAAAGGGGGAAAGGAAAAAAGTCTGTTGCATTTTTGAAGGGAATCGCAAAATAAGAGTTAAACGCTTTCTGAATAACTTTTCAGGAAGAAGGTGTCCAGTTAGAGGGTTAATAGATGCGTTATGCACCACCACACTATTCCTGCACCGGGTATTATGTTATGGGGCGGTATTGGTTATCACACTCGCACTCCTCTAGTACGCATTGCCGGTACTTTAAACAGCCAGCGCTACACCTCCGAGGTGTTGGAGCCAGTTGTCCTTCCTTACCTTCAGGGCATGGCCACAGTCATATTTCAATAGGATAATGCGCGACCACACGTAGCACGCATTGTCCAAAGGTTCTTCGTCAATCACCAGATTGAATTGCTTCCCTGGCCGGCTCGCTCTCCGGATCTTTCGCCGATAGAAAACATGTGGTCCATGGTTGCTCAACGATTGACTTAGATGACCCCCCCAGCTTCCACACCAGATCAACTTTGGCAACGAGTGGAAGCTGCTATATATATATATATATATATATATATATATATATATATAGGACTGCTGTACCCCAAGGACACATCCAAAGTCTGTTTGAATCAATGCCGAGGCGTGTGGCAGCAGTGATCTCCAACAATGGCGGCTACTCTGGCTACTGATTCTGGCAGGAACCACACTTCACAGAAGTCTATAAATTTAATCATTTGAAACTTGGCCAACATGTTATCTACAAAATAAATTTTGTTGCGCTATCTCTTGTCTTTCTTGGTGTTGCATTTAAGGTGGCCAGCAGTGTATATCGGTCAGAGTTAGAAATCAAATTTTCTGTCGAACACAAATAGGCCACTGAAAAAACGTCCAGCAAATAAAACTGGGATTTTCTATCTGTATTTTTTTTTCTGGAGAAAGCCAATTTTTTACAGAAATTTTAAATCGGATAGGAATCGAAACATATATTTTTGAATTAATATTAATTTGAAAGAAAATGTATAGATTTAGAGCAATACAAATGAAAGCAAATTGGGAACATATACTAGCATAATTATTAGTCTAATATAACATTTGTAAGAGGACTTTCATATCTTTGAAATGAGAGATAACGATAACACCGTAATTTTAGTTACGTATTTTGTGAAATAATTGCTGATTAGTTGTATAAAACCATGTCTTTTTAATACAGTCTCTAAGTGGGGGTAAGAATTTTTTACATTAATTCAGTTTCAAAAATGACTACTTAAACATAGTCGCATATATTGAGAATCAAAGCTAAGCATATATTCAATTATTTTCTGTTTTTCTCCAAGGTAGGCATTTTTCTATTCGTCTATTCAAAATGATGACAATAATTCTCCAATCTGGTGATAAATAAAGGTATGAATAGGAACCACTCTAAATGACGATAAACAAATGTTATTAATTTGATATCGGTATTTTACCCGTCAAATTGCCTTAAATATTTGCCCCATTAGGCGATAAAGCTACAATATGGTTTCCTTTATTTTTATTGTTTAGTACTGTGTTTGAAATAATGTTTAAGTATAAGATCGTTATTTTTTTTATTGGTGTATTTTTATTGCAGAAACCCTATTAATTTCGTTTGTAGTTAATTTGATTGAAAAAAAAAAAAAAAGATTTGGTATTTACCAGTGCCGGTTTATCCACTGAGCGCTTAGGGTAGGCGTCGAGGGGGGAGTCCAGAAGGGCCAGGATAAGCTGGATTTAACCAGATTTTCTGGTTTTAAATTTCGATCCTCCAGTGCCAAGGGTGCCTGTAGATCTGCTCCCAGGGCCCGAAATGAACTTAAATCAGAAATAGTACATAGTATTATCACAACAATCGCCAACTTTCAAGATAACTCGCCAAGCTGGCAACCCCAATTTTGCATGTTTCGTATGCTTTGAATGGGCTCAATCCTTGTGACGTCATAGTCACATGATAGTGAAAGCCGCGTGATTTTAGCCAATCAATTCAAAAACTCATGTGACGTCATAATCACACGATAAAAACTATCTTGTGTTTCCAGTTAATCAGTTCATACGCTCCGGTGTTGCCAAGTTTTGCTCTTTGCAGAAATTTTCTTTTAAAATGTACATTGTATACAAAATGCATTTTATTTAAAAGTATAAGCATAAAATACGACTTTTTTAATTAAAAAGTCTTTCTGAAGAAATTTTTTTCCCTAACATTTAAACTTCCTTACCCAAATATGAAATTTTATCTGAGTTTTACAAATAGAGCAACAAGTACAATTAGTTTAATGTTTGTTTTGAATTCAAGGAAAAACACGTGTTTGTTTTTCATGTGACATCATGAATTGAGCCCACTGACCATCATGTGCTTCATTTCATATCCAATAGGTTGCGATAATACGCAAGTATCAACCATTTCTATACTGGGCGTCATTGTTGTAGTATTCATATTCTATATTTTTGCAATTTTTTTTATTGGATAATGAATATCAGAAATCATTGGTGATTACCAAGATCACACTACTTGAGGGTTTTACGTATAAATATTACGGAACAATAGGTTTACTAAATTCACACACACACACTTTTGGTCAATTTTATTTGAAATAATAATGAGAGATAATAAATTAGACGACCGAATTTTTTACTTTGGATCTTATGGTTCGAATTAATACTGTTGTAATAATAAATCTGTTAGACAGAAATTTTTTTTAAAGGTAGCAAATCACGAATTTCCACTATTTTATTTTAAACTTATAGCTTCATAATTTTTTCACTTTCCATAACTCATCGCTTTTTCCACCTAATTGCTTAGTTCTTTTTGCCTGTAATTGTGTTTTTTTTCAAAATTTCCTATTGTATCCCCTACTTTTTTCTTTCAACATTTAGAAATTCCTAATATTCTATTTTTTTAATCCTGATTCTCATACTTTTCAGCACCGTTTTACATGAAAAATATAAGTACACTATATATATATATATATATATATATATAGCTGCATGGCCCGGTGTTGCACGAGCTTTTTCAAGTACATAATTTACTCAAGGAAATTCCTCCTTCCCCTTTCAGTGTCAGCACCCATTGACGTGTGTGATTTCTACATATTAAAGCATTAAAATTCTATTTTTCCCAAATTTCTTGCCCCGTCGGAACGGTTTTGTTTTCTCTCCACTTGTGATGACCCCCCTGGGTCATAACTTGAACACCAAGAGTAATTTGAGGCAAAGAACCACTAAGAGCCATTTTGAATAATAATAATATTTATTTATTATTATAATTTCCTCAAAAATCTCTGATAACATATAATACGATAATGTTACGTCTCTTAAAGGGATTTGCTTTTATATTAAATTAAATTACTAAGAATACAATTAATTAATAATCTAGCTCAAACTCAAGTAAGGTTTAACGAAATAGGAGATCCGAGAAACACACGTATTCGAATTCTTAACTTTCATTAACTTTAACTAAGTCGCTCAAACTGACGCTTACTTTAAGCGTACGTGAATTATATTTACCGCTGGCTTATATCAGCTATCTGGTACGTCTCGCAGCACGACGTCTTCACGAATCTTATCTCCTTGAATCTTCTAGTAATGCGTTTTTAAAGTTACTGGCTCAATAGCCTACCATCATCTCTCTTGCTATCTCGCAACTCTCGACTTAAATATCTTATCTAATTTAAATATCCCGTACTTCTTTTTGGAGTTGATTGGAAATAAACGCGAATTTATATTCCCCAGAAAGACGCCTAAGAAGATTAGTGGAAAGGTTCCGTACAGATTCGTCACACACTTAGTCCGGCGTTACACGGGCTTTTTTCGGGAGTAAAATTTTATCTCCAGGGAAATTTCCCCTTTTCCTCTTGACGCCAACACTTCTGTGTGTGTACGTGCAAGTACGATGTGAGTGATATCTATATTTATGGCATTAAAATTCTCTTTTTTTAAATGTCTTCCACTTCTTTGTGAGACAGGTTTCTTTTCCGACCGACATTGCACTGGCTTTTTCACACAAGTGTAAAATTCTTTTCCTCTCTTTTTCCCCAGAGATATATAATATCTTTTTTCAAATTTCTATTTTCGATTAAGGATGATGAAGATTACAAAATCCGTGCAAGGCATACTGATAACAAATTAGTTGCAAACTGCTTACTTCTTTACACCAATATAATGATGTTAATTTGATATTAAGGCATTCTGATTTATAGTTATCACAAAATAGCTCTCGAATTTGTATATAAAAAAAATAACCCGATCATTTATGAATGCCAAGTTAATAACGTTTGTGAATACTTACAATGAAAAAATGACCTTATTGATAATTGAAAGAATTTTGTTAAGAATGCCTGATACTGCACTATTGTTTAAATCTAGATCAAATCTTAGGTGTCAAACTCGCGTCCCGCAACGAACATTTTTGCGGTTTGGATATTTCCGCACAATAATAAAATAACAAACCGTCACAGAATAAAGTAAGGATATAATTCGCTAAATGTTTTTTTAAATATGTTTTTTGCTATTATTAAACAAAATGCCTACATTTATTTTGAATATACCGCAATTAGATAAATATGTTATTTAAACATAAATAATGTCAAGAGCCAGGTTACTGACATTTTCACAGATGAAAAATTTTGAAATAATTTTAAAAAATGCGCACAAAAATGCTTTAAGGAAAGTTGATTATAAATGTTCAACTGTTAAATAATCAACAATAATTTGTTGTATAATTTGATTTGAATATATAGATTATTAATAAGGTGTCCTGTTAAATATATAATATTTAGCTGTAAAACAGCTGATTTGCGTAAATTTAATCAAAGTACAACAATAGGGGTCTCTGTTCTCCAACTATACTCTTGTAAGGATTGGTGCACGTAACAGAAAATATTTTGCTTGGAAATTTTAAGGCATTTCAAAAACAATATATTTGTCTTGAAATATTTTCGCAGAAAGAATTACTGACTTGGCTGCCAATTAAGTGATCAGATTAAATCAAAATCATCTAATTTCGAAAGTTCTATTGCCTGTGATGAGAGTGCGGTCATTGGTGGCATAGCTCACTTAAATGTTTCTCTTTGTGCTTACGACACGGATTTTAACATTTTTGAGGAATTATTGTACCAATACCGATGCTCTTCGTATTACTACAGGACAAGATATATTTAATTGAAGTTCTGAATTTCTGCACAAATACAATCTACCTCTGTCAAAAATAAATTCTGTAGCTGCAGAGATGGCGCTCCTTATTGACCGGAAAAACAACAACTGCTTTGTTGCATTACTACGAAAAAAAAACTAAGTAAAAAACTCACGGTTCAAAAATTTACCACGCGCATACATCAAGAAGCACAAAACATGGAGAATGTTTTGTCATACATAAAAAAAGTTATAAAATTTATAAGATCTCGAGGCTTAAATCAGTATCTGCTTCTTTTTTAAGTTAGATAGTTCGTATTCAGGTTTGTCCTATTATACCAAAGTACGCAGGATATCTTGCCCCAAGATTTTCTAGCAATTTTGGAATTTGAAAGAAGTATGTCAGTTTACAAAAACTAAAAATCACGACACAAGCTTGTTTTCCGATCCAATATGGTTGCAAGATTTACCTTTACTGGTTGATGCAACCAAACCATTAGCCGATTTAAATTTATCGTTATAAGGAAAAGAACAGATCATTACGAACATGTATGAAATAATTAAATCATTCAAATGTAAACTAGTACTTTGGGAAAAGCAAAAGAAAAATGAAGATTCAAAATATTTCCTTTCGTGCAACATGAACATATCAAATTTAGATGATAGTGTCAAAAAAACGTAGAAAAAATTTCAAATCTTAAAACTAAATTCAAAACAAGACTTGAAGATTTAATTCTTTGGAAGCAAAATTTTGTTTGATTTTCTCAATAAACACCCAGCCATATGGAAATGGAGATTCAGTGTGACTCAATTTTAAAGGCAAAGCTCATTGAAGCCTGAGTTTTACAATTATAATATTTACCAGCCAGGTTTGAATGCACTCGTAAATTCGCATATGAAATTATTTCCATGTTTGGAAGTTCTCATCGATGCGATCCGTTACGAAAAGGAGTAGTCTTAATGACGTTCACCTTGGGTCAGTCATTGCGAACAAAGTTTCTCCCGAAATAGAAAACATGATAGCAGAGTGAGTGATTGTTAACGTCACACTGTTCAGCCACACGAGGGCTTTTGGCGACGGACCTCGTAATTTTGAACCATGGTCAAGTGACGAGGACGACACCCAGAGATGGCACCTCCTCTCCTAATTACCACACCCCCAAAGGGAGGATGTTTAAGCTCTCGACTGATTTGGCGAGCATCTTTTCCCTACATGGTGGGTCTTTAGTAGTACTGGGCTCGAACGAAAGATAGTAGCGGAGAAAAGATGTCAGTGTCAAGACGTAAACATTAAATTTTTCATGTTTTTCTTATATATGTTTATTATAATGTATTATTCAAAATAAGCCCTGCGTTTCAAAAGTATTAATTTTTTTTCTTGCGGCCCACCTAAAGATGAACTTGGTTTGTTCGGCCCAAGTTAGCCTTTGAGTTTGACTTGATACGCCTGGTCTAGATATTTAATTTGTATTCGTTTGGTATTCGTTTTTTATTCGTCACTTATTAGTTTTTCAAAAATCTGATTTCGTTCAATAAAGTGCTTTGATCATAAAGGAATATTATGGAGATTTCTCTTTGTATTTTTTCCGTTCACAATAGTTACTTTACAATACTGCTATTATGAAGTCAATTTGGATTTGTGAAATTCCTTTTTTCTCGCCCTTTTTGGAAGATTTATTGTCTTGATTGCGGGATACGTTGTTGCGTTTTGGAATGCTGAATGTATCAGGTGTGGGATTTCTATGAAATATTACTAGCAAAACTGCGAGCTTGATTAACTTTTGGTAACCAGTGAGTGTTTAATAATGTCACTCTTTCTGGCAACGCAGTGGTTATTAGAGACGAACCTCGTAATATTGAATCTCAGCCAAATAATATGGTCGGCATTTGAACTGGCATACATGACTCTTTGAACTTCTACACCCCTTTACCAATACGAGCACTTAGAGCTGTGGCAGTTTTAATATGCATTAACCTCTTTACATGGTGGATCTTTAGCTGCATCAGGAATCGAACCCGTGACTTGACAATGCCAGCTACCAGTTTGTGTTCATGGCCAGTAGGCTTTCGGGGTCCCAGTGACTGAATAACTGGAACTCTAACTGGAGCTTACCATTGAAATTATGGTTAATGTATAAAACACAAAACACTCTAGTGATATATAAGAACATTGCAATTCTAAATCCCTTTCAAATGTGTTTAGTCGAGCCCCGTGGATTGTATTAATATCTCGCAGATGGATTTGTTGACAGTATGGGCAGCTGCAACTATTTGGGAGAGGACGCATCATTGGACTAAATGAAGTCAAATCTCACTTTAGATTTTGGTCGGAGTAATTCTATGATGCAACGCTGTTGGTAGGAATGTGGGAACTATGGCTACACAGAGGACAATAAAGCAGCAGCGAGAATGACAACAGCGGACGAGGACAGGACGAGCGGACGAGGTCGGAGCGTATTGTGCGTGATGAGTCCTTATCAACGATTCGACATTCACTGGGGCATCAGTGACTGATTTGACTTTTGATATGCAACCCAGTGAGTGAGGCTGTTATCACAGAGGTCATTGAACCAACTGACCTTGATAATTTTACATCCACAGGCGGATTTGCAAGGGTGAAGGGCGTATTCAACTTGGAATCTCACAGAGTGGAGTAGAATTATTTTCAAGGATGTCTTGCTTCTAAATGAGTCTCGATGACCAACGAAAATGTGTTTTGAGATTTACGGATTCCACCACTGGGTATTCCTCCACTGTCTTGGAGACATTGAGTACATGTGATAGGATACTCACTCGAGTGTCTGACATCGACAACCAAGAGTTACTTTATATGGTGACACCTTATTTGATGGTTCTTTGGGTTATTCATTACACCTTTACAGCTCAGAGATTTATCGACACGAATCTCGTAGTACTGCTTATTGTTTAACTGGGCCCTCGTGTCCCATTTCAACAGGATAAAGTCTGGCAATTCGAGACGCGTCTTTCTAATGCTTATCTTTGTACTTTTAATTTTTCCTTAGTTGTATGACGCAAGATTTCTCCTCAATAGTGCTCATTTGGGCTCTGATATGAAGTGGAAGTTAGGAGAGGGGTTACCAGCTCAAGTGTCGTCCTCGTCACTTGACCGTGGTTCAAAATTACGAGGTCCATTGTCAGTAACCTTCGTGTAGCTTTATAGTTCTAAACTCTGTGGGCTCCGATGAACAGGCATATCCAAAAATCGTTGGATCACGTGAATGAAATTCACCAATTGAAATGTCTATGGCAAGTAATCTGACAGTTGGATATTTGCCAACTATTCAATTGAACAGTGCGATGTTAATATTCCCTCCTTCCCTCCCACGCCAACTCTACAAATGAATATTAACAAGATAACAGCTTTCGCGCCAGAGAATCTAAGATGGGCCAACGCATTATTTATTTTTTTAATGAAGTTTTCAGTTCCTATCATACTTGATGGTTTTGGCTTTTAATACACATCCATCGATTTTTCGGCCTTTTCATAAAACTTAATCTTGTTGCGTCTCTTTTTCATTCCTATACTATTAGTTCACACTCTCCCTGTATATATATACGGTAATGACTTCAACAGCTCTGGGTTAAACTATTTATTACAGTAAGAAAATCATCCAATAAATATTCTCGTACAATCTAACTGAAGGAAGGGTCCACAGATGTAGAGTCTTTCTCGCGGTAACGGCTTTATACCGCTAGCATAAACAAATTAGTCAAAGGGATTCTTTCGATAATTCAAAATGTCAAAGGGTCCACACTTCCCTAGAGAGAGTCTTCGCTTTTCTCGCTGGCTCTATTTCCACAGTGCTCTTGATGACTCGAAAAACTGCTTGGTTCTAAATCCGCCTTCATTTGAATTCATTCACAGACTCCCAGGTATCGTTGACTGAGAGGCCTCTTACCGTATTCTCTCCACTAAAAGTCTTTTTCAAACTCCCTCGCTCTCTCTTTTTAAACCTCCCGTTTTCCATGGTCATTTACCACTTATCCCTTTGATCTCTTGTCTGTCGGCCGATAGACTGGGCGCACAGTGAGTCCTATCCTCTCAGACGCGCTGTCGTCACAGATAAGTGAGAAACCGAAAGCACATTGTACCGGCGTCTCTTTTCATCTCTCGGACTGCTGTGGGAAAAACGGTCAGTATTTTTGACCACCCATTTGTGAAACTTTTTTTCCAGCAATTAAAGAAACGAACGGATCTTTCCTACGTTTGTCGGCTTCCCTTCTTAGCAATTAGGGGAAAGAGACTGGGTACATCACAATATCTTATTCAAATTTTCAATCGTTCATAAAATACTTTTTATTCATCTACTCAAGTTCAAATACAATTTTTTAAACTTCTAGGGGATGACACTTGATGTTAATACAGTTTTTCAAATATTAATCCATTAATTAAATTTAATTAATGAATAAGTAGTAACAAAATTAGCAGTCTAATGCAAAATATAGAAAGGAAAACCCCTTGTTGTGTCCCTGTAACTCAATGGATAGCGCGTTGGACCTCTAACCCAAAGGTTGTGAGTTCGAATTCCCCCTGGGAGGACCTAATTTCTGAGAATGTAATTTCTTTTTTACTGTACTATTTTATTGGAGTAATACAATTTAATTAATGAGTAGATAGTACCAAACAAAAAAAAATTCCAACACCATTTATAGAAAGGAAAATGGAAAATCGCTTTCTATTTTGTCAGTCAATATTGTGATTCTGTCATATGAATATACATAATAATATTAATTGAAATTATTTAATAACAAATTATGTAAAAAAAAAATTTAGTCATTTCCTACTTAAATCAAGGAAAATTTTTATTTTAGCTACTTTTTATTAAATAGTTACAATTAATATAAATATGTATATGCATAGGACAGTATCGCAACATTAAGTGGTAATTAATTTTTAATAATTATCATTAAAGTATCGTATTGTCACCCAAAATAATCGTGTGTATAAAGTTTCAGTTAAATTGAGCGCTTTAAAATGTATTTTATTAACAATTGAAAATTCCGCCAAGATAAATAAATAAATAAATATATAAAGAGTGTGAGCTAATAGTAGGAATTGAAAAAGTAACTAAAATAAAATTCTTTTTTGTAAGGTAGGTTTTTCAGGTAATACGTGGCAGTTCATGAAAGCCAAGAGGAGCTCAAATTTATTTTGGAAGCTTTTTAAAGTGATAAAACCCAGAATTATTTTGTTAGCAAGAATAGAGAGAAAAATTTGATTACTGAGAGAGCAATTGGGTAGCAAGGTTGTGTATCGAGCCAGAAAATCAGCCATTTTATGTCTTCATAGAAGGGATAAAAATTTAGCAAAATGCTATTAAATATGTAATAGTTCAGTGCTAAAAGCAACTGAAAGTTTTCCAGCTTTTCATGAACAAACATTTGAATTTAAAAATCTTTTAATTAATGCTATCAAAGAATAAGCCAATAAATAATACCAGGCGTGACAGGAAACTAAGTATCGTTTTAGAAAAATTAACATAAATCTTTTTTTCAAAGCGAAATTTATTTTTACGTGAAAGAGCATTTCAAAAACTATTTTCTACATACAGTCGAACCTCCATATAACGAACCTCTATATAGCAAATTTTTCTATAAAGCGAACTTTTTTCTGGAACCAAGAACATTTCACGATTTTTTTCGTAAAATAACCCAATAGCGAAGTGCAATTTCTATGTAACGAACTTTATTTCTTGCAACTCAATTTTTTTTCTCCCTATTTTTGAAGTATTTCGGGACATTTCGAGTTATTCTCTCTTTTAATGCATTTTACGGGGGTCATAAAGGGCGTTTTAGTGCATTGCAAAGATGTGAGGCGTATATATTATGAAACAAAACATTTATTCAATAAAATAAAAAAAACTCAAACAAAATTAACAGATTCAATGAGCAATTAAATTTAAGGATGCATGTGGTAATAATGTATGTTTAAAATTTATATTTATAAAATAATGCGTTTAAACTGACTTGTATGCTTTAAATTAGAAAATGTCCTTAAAATTCAGTAACTTAAAATTATTTTCTTAATGTTGATATAATGCAGTGTATTTCCCTGCAATTCTTTTTCTTGTTTTCTTTGCACAGTTTTTCTTTCTTTTTTGATGGGTAAGATGTATAAAGTACATAAATATTAATTTTGAAAAAAGGTGTAAATAATTACCTTGTAGTAAATGTTGGGTTTATAAATTTAAAATTTGTTTTATGTGGTTTATGAAGTATAATAAAAGATGAACCTCTATATAACGAATTTTCCATATAAACAACTTCTTTTCAGGCGACTTCATTATATAGAGGGCCGTCTGTATTTACCACCATTTATCAGGCATTTTTCATATCGGCAAACAAACTTGTCTATCTACACCAGTGCTTCTCTAAGTTTCAATATTTGCGACCCAATATTCAATCATAATTTTCATCGCTCCCTCCCCATATGTATTTAGTTAAAAAAACAACTATATTTTGACGCTAAAGCTACAATATGATTTTAACCTCTTGACAGCGGTGTATATAAATGTCTTGCTCAGCCAAGGCGTTAGTTGACCCAGTCGTACATATACGTCTTTCTGAAGTACGATCTTTTCTGTTCACTGCTATCCATAAAATTGTTCCGAAAGTTTTGGAATACAGCAAAAGGACCCCCCCCCCTCCAATACATTACATACGCTCGCCTACGTGGAAAACAGTGGCATTGGGGAGCAAATCGCGTAACTTTTAATCGACATTTAAGGGATTAATTATAAATCGTACAAATTATCTAGATAAGCGTTGATTTTTGTATATAATTTTATATATGACAAGCCCATGGAGTCACTGGTTATTATTAATGTTGATCTTAACTTAGTATAGTAAAGTTTATTGTAAAATACATTGTCTAGTACTAATACATTTAGAAGTGTAATATGTCTGAACGTATTTTGTTTGTTTACTTTCAGTATATTAATAAGTTTTTTTTAAATAATTTTTTGCTCTCGACTTTTCCATATGCTCGCGCTCCCTCGTAGAGTTATCACTACGCCCTAGAGGGGCGCCCCCACAGTTTGAGAAAACTGATCTACACTATTAAAATTCGTAGGTAAACAAACGTATTAATAAACAAGATTATGTGTATCTTCTCAAGAACCGCACGACGCAGAAACTCGCCGAAGGTACCAAAAGGTCGGGAATGATCCGAGGAATCCGTTTGGACTATCTACATTTTAATATTCCAATTAGTTAAAAACCTTAAAACGCATAATTGATGCCATTTTCCCCCGCCAGGTGCCAAGTTCAAAATCTCCGAACTTTTTTTTCCCAGACGTTTCTAATACGCGATCTAATTTTTTTTATGAGATTCAGAAAAAATAATAATTACAGAATCGGAAAGATCATTTACTTCGCCTCAATACGATATAATTCATTTAACAAAATAATGATATTTTCTATTCTTTACTATTTTTTAAAAATGAGTCAAAATCAATACTTTTTTATGATTATGATTTCTAAATCGTCCCGCTTGCATTTTCTTTTATTGTAACTGTAAGATATTTATTTTGCAAGTACAGTTGTTATAAAATGGGTATAGTAGACTCTCTCTCTCTCTCTCTCTCTGTAGGGCTAGTTCTCACGGGTCTGCAACTGAATCGTTAAGTTCACACTCCACCAAAATAGCCAAGTTAAAGTTCTAGTAGACAACAACGCAGGGTCTGGCTGCCCCGTAGCCTTTTTTCTCCAATCGCCAAGTTTTTTCGATAACTCCTTTTCCCACTGTTGAGCTGCTTTTTGAAAGTTTTCTCTTCTTGCAATACTGGATCTATAGCTATTATTTTCTCGGCTGCCCCTGCAATCTTTTTTTGATGTAATCATTGAAGTACGGGTCACCATCAGAAATGTCTCTTTATGCTCCCTGGACTGCTCTCTTTCACGCAACTAATAATTTCTGATTGGTGAAGATCACGGGTTTGCATTCAGCACACTCTGTCTAGGTCACAACCACCATTGGCTCTTCCAGGACAAAAATCAGTCTCCACTGAGATCATCTATATCGTCGCACTTCATAAGCCATGCGGAGGATCAGTAAATCAACTGTCATTTCGATACTGCGAATAAACTCCACGGAAATTCTTCCTTACAAAAGGTCAAAACTCCTTTCCATACAGGTGTATCACGGGCACTGGTGCGAGGAAGGAAAGAAGGGACCACCGTTAAAACAGGTGCCCCCTTTTTAGATCGCTGTGAAGAAAATGTAATCTAGCAAATCTATTTACCTCGAGGTGTGAGAGAAGAATCTGTAGTTTACTTTAATAGAAAAAAAAAACCAACTGGTGATTTTGCTCGCCCCTAGGCGTCAAAATGAAAGGAGGGGTAGAAAATTGCTATCAATAACTACGTTACAAGCAAGGACATCTTAAGATTTCTTGAGGCCCTGAGCCACTCTAAAAAGTAGGCCTTGGGTCCCCACATATGACCCTTAAAAGTAGACAGTTCATAGCACACGTTATCAAATACACGTACAAGCAATAACATAAAACAAATAAATGTGCATGACTCACAATCGTACAAACCGACTACCACCTTTTGTCTGAATGAGTAATGATGGTGTATGGGTGGTAGGTCTGGGCCTACATACATGGACGATGATCATCACATGTAGCCAGCTGATATATCGTCCGAAATTCCCAGTTTTTCAGAGAATACAACAGGAAATAACATTTGACTGTTGAAATTATTCGAATTACGATCCTATTAAGGCTGAGTCGAGAACGAGACGAGGCTCCCACTGTGGCCGATGCCCTGAGCCCTGGCGTAGTTGGCTTATGCTTTAAGAAGTTCCTGGCTACAAGGGATACATAAATTATTTATATTTAATAAAAAAAGAAAAAGTTTATCAATAGAAAGATAAAGCTGTGGACATCCTTTTACTAAAATTATTAGATACTGATTTCGAAAAAGGATGACAATTAATCGTAGAAAAATAATTATTCTGTGTTTCATGGATCGGTTACTGTTTGAAGGTATGTTTTAAGTTATTCAATAAAACACTATTCTATTTTATTTCAGTTCCCATAAGGATGTCAAAAAACTGCTACATTATCTGTCAATGTTAACGCCATGGTGGTGAATCCTTGGATTATTTTGAGAGCGTATAGACTGAAAAGAGCCACCAAGCGCTTACGTAGAGCCAGGGAAAATGCCTTGAGGATTCATCGAGGCCAGAAGCCTCGTTATCCTTGCTTCGAGGAATGCTGGAGATGCATTGTGGGATGCCTTAAAAATTATTTCTGCAAGGCCTTTTGTCCATGTTGCCTGCATCCGAAGGTGAGAAAAAAGGAGGAAGAAGAAGAGGACAACAATTCAAAAAGTTTTTGGAGGTGAGGGAGGTATTCTTTTTTCTTTACACATAAAAAAATACTTCCCTGAAGCAAATAATAAATTTAATTTTAATTGTTGTGTATTCCAAAAATCATAAAATTTACCAAGTTTGTATTTATACAAGAAACATACAATTTCATATGTACAAAGTATACATGAAATGTAGATATGACTTGGGCATTATGGAATACCACTTACATTTCTTAAAATGCCTTTCCAGGTTTTTGATAAAAAATCTCCAAAATCATCATGGATATAGAAAACGGGTCGGCAACTTTTATCTGTGGGGTGCCAAACCAATCTACCAATAGGATTCAGCGTGCCACACAGTAGTACGTTTTTGAAACAATTCGATTTCCACGATAATGTATGCAAAGTTAGGGAAGCTAAAAAGAGAGAGCTAAAAACATGTAATTTTGGACTGATCAAATATTTAATATAATACACAAATATACATGTTATTAAGCAAATACATTTGAAAAATCAAACTTCCTTCTGAAATAAACGTAATTGAAAGAAAAATGTTTAATTGCAAATGAGTGGAAATACATGTTTATCTAAGGGGTATCCTCAAAGTGAGGTAATCCTCAAACTTAAGACTCAAACTCAGAAGCACAACAATCCATGAGGGCCAGGAACTACTGTGCCCATCATAATACACGTGACCATTGGACGCTGAGGTGCATGAACAGATGTCCCGATTTGGTGGTCTGTCTGAAGAGAGACCTTCAGTGTTTAAGACCCGAAGCAAGCTTGGTACTCATTTATCGACCCTATGTAGCGGGGATGAAAGGCAGAGTCGACCTTGCACAGCCCGTTAATAGAACCCCAGACCTGTGGTGTGGAAGCACTATACACTTCCACTCAATCCTATTCGGTGAAAAACAAAATTTAATGTTAGAATCTTATATAAATCCCTAATGAATGAAGGAGTCCAAATTTTATTTTTCCATGTAAACTGTTTAGACGGAAATGGTTAATTATGAACATTTCACAAGTTGCATAAATTAAAATTAACCGTTATAGTTAACATAAATTTTTAAGGGTACAAAAGGTGTATTTCGGCTGCACGAATTAATTTTAAAAGGAATACGATTACGAAAAAGTAGTACAAATCTATCTAAAGTAGGGTTGGTTACCCTAGATATTGTCAAACACAACACAATGTATTGGAAGGCAATTCCACAATTCGTTGTTATAAAAATGTATGGAAAATTACAAGATTTATTTTTGCATTTGTAATTTATATATATATATAATTTTTCCTGGGAGCTTTAAAAGCTAGAGCGGCAACCATCAAAACCGCGGTTCTCTCTCTGTTTTTCCAGATCGCCCCTGACTAAGCCGGCTCTGCCATAGTAAGTGAAAATGCCGGATTTTGTTTGTCAAGATCATTTTATAGCAGACTGCATTTTTCATGTATTTTAGATGGTCGTTTTATATTTTCTACATCAATATCTTAATGTCTGAATTTATAAAATTACATAAAATTCTTGACATTCGCATCAATGACCATGATAATTTTTATTAGTATATGAATGTGTCATCAAACGATTACATGACTAATATTAACACACACACACACACACACACACACACACACACACACACACACACACACACACACACACACACACACACACACACACACACACACACACACACACACACACACACACACACACACACACACACACACACACACACACACACACACACACACACACACACACACACACACACACACACACACACACACACACACATTATTTTAACCATTTAATTGATATCAAATATAACATAACGCACACAAATTTTCTAAACTTTAAAATAAATATTTCGAAAACTACTTCAGATATACTCAAAATTTTTTATTCCTACGCTTTAGCTTCTCTATGTAAGAATTTATTGTAATTGTATATTCATCAATTTTTTTAGTATACTTTTTGCTCTTAGCATGCGGTTTTCAACCGAATTGTATGAAATCTTCGAAATATATTAAATGAATGATTGAATATTAACGTCGCACTGTTCAGCTACACAAGGGCTTTTGGCGACGGACCACGTAATTTTGAACCATGGTCAAGTGACGTGGACGACACCTGAGCTGGCACTCCCCTCTCCTAACTACCCCACCACACCAACGGGAGGACGTTTCAGCTCTCGACAGATTTAACGTGCATCGCTGCCCTACACGGCGGGTCTTTAGTGGTACTGGGCTCGAACTCGTGACAAACCAAGCCACGTTCCGATACCTATACCACTCGGCTACCACGGCCGAAATATATTAAAAGATACCAAAGAAACTATATAATAAAATTTGAAATTTTTATTATACTCAAACAATTGCTAAAACTTATGGTAAATAATTTTTAACTGCGCGATGCATTTTTTTTTTCGAAATTTCAAATGGAATTTCTAACATAAAATTTCTAGCTTTATAAGGTCGATATTTCAAAACATATCCAGATTTTATTTACTTATTCAGTTAGCCTTTAAAAAAGATAAATGTTGAGGTATTTTGTATAAATAGATATTTTTGAACAATATAATTCGAATGTTTTTCAATAGCTCGAATTTAAAATTGATTTTTATGTTTATTTATATGCATATAAATGTCTACTGTAAATGTTTCCGTATATTTTTGATTACCATTTATTCAAACATTCAAGTTATAAAAAAAATGTGTGAAAATCTTCATTCATGTTGTCTTTGATGTAAACTGAAGTTCAAGCACTTAAAATTCAAATATAATTCGGTGTATTTTAACAATATATAACCACAGGCACTGTACTTAAACTTCCCTGAACACTTAGGCTTTGAAATCTAAAAAAAAAAAAAAAAAAAAAAAAAAACTAATAAATCTTAATTAGTTTTTTTTTTTTTTTTCGTTATTATTTTTATCAAAGTGTAAGAAAATGTTTCAAATGATTTGGTGAAGTTTAAATTTATTCATTTTTAGTGGTTGGAAAATTGAAAAGGTTCCAAATTTTAAAGAGTTTGATGTTTTATTAATTTTTTCGGTATCTTATAATAAAATAATCATGTTTCAAAAACAGAAAGCTTTGAATAAGAAAAATGAAGCGAAAGAATATACTTAAAAAAAGATATAATTTGTCTAACTATATTAAATAGCAGATTGCCCTGACACGCCCCATCTTGTTACAGTTTGAAATTAATATGAAACCAAAATGGAATTGTAACATATTTTACTTATGCGTTGGGACTTTTGGAAACTTTTAAAATACAAGCTAGCAAACACTTCTTGGGTTGTAAAGAAATTTCTCCCGATTTTTACGATTGGGGGTCAAAACACGGGGTTCCCTGCGAGCCATAAAACTCCTGCTGTGTTGCTTCCTCCGCGTCCCTCATTATCTTTCAAGATGTTAAACCTTAAAAGGGGGAAAGGATTTCAGAAAATTGCGGTAATCCGCTTTTGAAAACGGTACTTGAAGGCAGAAAAATCCGTGCAGTCCATTTTCGAAGCCTCTCTAGTAGGGCGGAAAAATCCGTTCTGTCCAATTGGAGGGTTAATAATAATGAGTGTTTCATAATTTCCAAGGATCTATAATTGGGTTAAAAACGTCTAGACTTACCTTTTGACCTTATTTATACAAATGTCTAAAATTAACGTCACAAGGAAGTTTTTCGTTAAAATTTTAAATGTCTCTAGTAAAAATGATAGATCTTGTTTTTTATATATGTTGAAGAACGGGCAATAGAATTTCAACCTTTAGTTTTGGAAGAAATGTTGTTTGGCGTTAGTTTTTGCAGAACTACTGGATTGATACCTATCAAGCATATGGGAATTTTGCCTCCTGTTTTGTGAATATTAGATTAAAACAAACAAGTTGGTCTGTTTGCAGTGAGAATGACTTCTAATAATCATTCAAATGATTCCTTCAGATGCAGAGTCGTTGGCAGACTTGAAGCTCGCCAGTCTCAAGCGGAGGTGATTAGATGGTTACAAGTGGCCCGAAAGTGGTCTCCCGAATATGGAATCAGTTCCAAACAAGTGGTATTGTCACCAGGAAGGTTGGCCAAAGTGTTACCCCTGAGCATCGACATCTACACAGAATCGCGACATGGCATTAAAGTAATACGATATAGGCAAACAACTGCTCCTTAACTTGCTTGTGACCTTGCTGCTGAGTCTAGAAGAAGAATTTCCAGGCAAACAGTCTTCAGATGTCTTGCAGAGACTGGGCTTTACCTTGGGCGTCCAGTCTAGTGACATCTTAAAACTGCATATAAAAGAAAAAACCAATTATTAACGAGCGGAAAACATCAGTCGGGGACCCCACAAGAATAAAGGCATGTTCGGTTTAGTGATGAGTCGAGATTCACCAGATATAGTGATTCTCGACGAATCTTCATCTGGAGAGAAAGTATAACTCGCTTTCATCCCTCCTTCGTAACAAAAATTGACATATTTGGTGGCAAAGGAATTCTCGCGTGGCGTGGCATAATGTTGGGCAGTCGGACACCCCTGTACGTCTTCGATGTGTGTACTGTCAACTCACAGTGCTATAGGGATGAGATTCTGGAAGCCTATGCAAAGTTTTTCTGGGTACTACAGGCCCGGACTACATTTTTATGGACAATAATGCGTGACCACACAGAAATCACATTAGTGAGGACATTCATGTAGGAATGGATATCTGTCGTATGTGTTGACCCTCAAGGTTTCCGAATTACAATTCTATTGAATATGTTTGAAATCGTCTAGAAAAAGCCATTTTTCCACGTAGCTCCCCTCCCAGGACCTCTCCCCGTCCCAGTTAAGGAAAAATGGGCTTTGTTGCCACAAATACTTTTTGAAATCCTCATAAACAGTATGATAGCTCATTGTGAGACTCGTATAGCAGCCCACAGTGGTTGCACTCCATATTAAATAGACTTTTCCCGAGGTAAATGCTTTACCTGTGATTAAAGATTTCACACTTTTTGATATGACTTGTGTCTTAATTCCCAATTAAAATGTCCTCGATATTGTTATGCTGCTAAATTCTTTCTGAAATTGTAATATATATCTGTGCCAAATTTTTTGGCGACCCAGTTAATTATAAATCAAGTTTTCAGATTTTATGTTCGTGACCTTATTTTTGGACACGAGTGTATATTAATAAATATAGCTACAGTTATTTCTTTTCTTGGGAATCTATTTTGCAAGATTATGAAGTACGTTTGTACCTCTAGTTTTACCAGAGCTTCTGATACAAAATTTAAGATCTTCTGTTGTGACTCAAACGTAGCAGATGATTTTAAGAAGAGATATCAGAATCACAGAGCTTTAACACAACAGAATAAACGTCGAACAGAAGCCTGAAGCAGATATTTATCTGCATAAATAAAAGAAGAGCCCTTCGAGATTTTTAAGGCTCTTAAGCATTAATACATCAAAAAGTTATTTATTTATCGAGCAATCAAGATATTGAGAGCAACAGCATTGCCGAGAGTATTGGAAGTGATCGCGCTTAATGAGAACACTAGGACTTGCCAAAGTAGCATGGGAGAGGATGTCGAAATTCTCGTCAAGCGATGATTCTACTTACAAAATGGATAGACGTGTTAAAAAAGAAGAACGTGTCCCATAGTAAGACTGTCTAATCTATCGAAGAATAAGGGGCAATTTTCTTACAATATAATTAAAGTAACAGAGGTACCCTAAAGTAAGAGACCTGTTGCGGTGGTACGCATGCCGTCTGCTACAGACGAATTCTATTTACCGACGAGAAAATTTCTGGCTCTCATTTCTGTGGGAAAGGTGTGAAAACCCGAATAAAAGTTATCAAAACAATATTTTAGAACCAACATGGAGGCCCCTGAACGTAAAGTATGAAAAATAATGGAGCGAAAATGATGGAAATGATTGGATCTTTCAACAGGACTATGCTCTTGCTAATTAAACGAAGACAGCGATGTTTGAAACAGACTGACTTCATGGAAAACCTTTTATTTTTGCTTTGTCATTTTAGGACAGTGAGAGCCCATTCGTAAAAATTATTGTATTATAATCTCTTAACTTAGTAAGGATTCTGTTTCTGGCTACTCCTCTCTTTACCACTTTACTTTTATTACTATTTCAAATGAATTAGGAATTACTTTTGTTTTGTAGATCAGGTCGTTTCTCTTCATTTCTTGAAGGCATTTAATGAGACTGTTTTGCGTTACCCTAATCGCTAAGTTATTCTCTTATTTGTGTACTCACTCACGTACATGCACGTGCTAAGAACTAATACTCCATTAGTTTATACTCCCTAAAATTAACTGGAAACCTTTTTAAGGTTATATGTGATAAACAAATCCTTAAGAGGGTAGGGTCAGAATTTCGACCCAAAAACTCATTTTTCACTTTTTCCATTCTACGTGCAGTAAAAGTATTTTTAATAGTTTTTTGAAAATGTTTTACCACCTGTCAGAGTCCACCTGCCACGCCCACTCCTATGTAAACAAACTTTTTTCTACATTGTAAGCCCCCAAATTCACTATTTTTCCATTATTATTTAAAATACTTTGAATGGCAACGTCTAGCAGAAGAAATGAAGTGAAGCCAATACTTGTTTACTATTTGAAACATGCTGTTTGCTTTGAATTTTGAAAGTGTTTAAGTAGCTTTTCTTCTGGCTACATTTACTAATTTTTTAAAATTTGTCATCCATTTCCTGGTAATTTTTGCCTTTTAAACAATTTTTTCTCACTATGCCATGCTTTAAAAATAGAATTTTTAAGAAAAGAACAGCTTGTTTGCATTCACAGTTGAACGTAAATGAATCCATTAACAATTTGAATGCTTCTGCTTTAGCCAAGAAGCTGAAATCCTGTATGGATTACAGCAATTTTCTTGGGGAAAATGGAAATATAAATGAAATTATAAATAAAACTTTATATTGTCTGAAGCTATAAAAATGTGTTGTATGTAAAGAATGGAGAAAAAAATAATAGCATTTCAATTAATTTTTTAAGAAAAGTTCAAGGCTTGGCCACAGAATTTTCTATTGCTTACGAAACTTGTGGATTCAGCCAACCATCTCTAAATACTAAAATATATGGTTTTATGTAATGGAAAAGAGTCTAAATACTATGAAATCAATACCAGGATTTCATATGTAATGAGATGTATTGGTAAAAGGTAAATCTTCTGCTAACGTTTTGTGTGGAGTTATGAATTTACCAACTCCATCGCAAAGATTTAATAAAAAGAAATCCGGATTATAGATAAAGCCATAGAGACTGTGGCTACGGCGAGTATGCAAACTGCAGCTAAAGAAGCCAAAGATGTCAGTGGACATTCTGATGTACCAGTTGCTATTGATAGTACTTGGCAAAAGCATGGGCATACGTCTTTGAATGGTGCTGTCATTGCAACAAGTGTTTATACCGGCAAAGTGCTTGATGCTTCAGTTTTATCAAGATTTTGTAAGTGCCCCAACAAAATGCATAATGAGAACTGTAAAGCTAATCATATAGTGGAAACATGGAAATTTCAGGAGCCATCGAAATCTTCCAACGCTCTGAAAGCATTTTGCATGGTCTGCGATATACCAAATTTTTGGGTGATGGTGACACCAGAGCGTATAAAGCAGTTAACGAGATGCAGCCGTACGGAGATATAGGTATTAAAAACTGGAATGTGTTGGCTATGTCGAGAAATGGATGGAGACTCGACTACGAGCTTTAAAACTAAAAATGAAAGGTAAGAAATTAAGTGCAAAAAACATTGGATGATCACGGTTGACTTACAGACGCTGAAATTGATAAATTACAGCCTTATTATGGATGGACTATCAGAAACAAAACCGATAGCATTAATTCAATGAAGCGAGCCATTTGGGCTACATATTTTCATAAAGCACCTACAGATGCATATCCACAACATGGTCTGTGCTCAACAGACGAAGATATCTGGTGTGAATATAACCGAGCAATTACAACAGGTGAAGTATATAAACACAAGAACACCTTGCCGTCAGAAGTGCTCAATTGTATCAAAAATGTGTACAGGGAATTATCAATTCCTAACCTCCTTGCCGAATGCTTACCTGGTAAGACACAAAACTGTAACGAAAGTGTAAATTACATAATATGGTCACGGATACAGAAATTTTTTTGTGTGCAATTGGGCACATTAAAAACTGAAATACTGGAATCTATTGCCTCCTACATTTAAGGTAATATCACTAAATGTCAAGTTCCTGCAACATTAGGTATATATATTTCCAGGTTTTTACACAGCTCGAGCAATGGAAACAGCTGATTGGGAGAGACTACGAAAAGCAAATTATGACATTTTACAAAATTCTAAAGAAGCAAGGGTGAAAAAAAGGTATAAGAAATGTATATTAGAGGATACTTTAGCAGAATAAAGAAAAAACCCAAGCTATGGAGCTGGTATGCTATAATTACAAGTAAGTTTTTTACTAAAATCCATTTTTCTCAAAACTAACATTTTTACTATACAAGGAACATTTTTCCCTAAACTACTGCATTTAACAGCTTATAACTTTGCATAGTTAATAATTACACTCTAATATATACTTTAATCAAGTGACTTTTTTTAAAAAAATGTTCTGACTTAATTTATAGCATTAAACACAACGAAATTTCAGTGTTTTTGACAGTGTTTTGATTAACTAGATATCCTATCCATAAAATTTCTGATTAAAGTATGTATTATGATCCAAAGAATATTTTCAGTAAAAAAATTGAAAATTTTTATTAAATAGAATGTGTATAAATGTTCCTTAAAATAACTATTTTTAACATTACTGAAATACAGATCCTGTGTTTCGTGAACCTACCCCCTTAAAGTGGTCGAATGTTGAAATTTTTAATATTGCAGAGAGAGTACAACTTTTGAAGAACGTATTCAATTCGAAGTACAAGATATCCTACGTACAGATAGAATTTTTTGATTTGAATGAATTAGTTGGTGGAATTTTTTTAGAGTGTAAATTTAAATATATATAGAATAAGGAGCAATTCTCTCTTTATCGGGAACATTTTTTTGAATTTTCTTCTCTGATTCACAATGTGTGACTCAGTTAATTTATAAAGTTGCTCCAAATTTATGTAACTCTATTTTTGGGGCAATTATATACAATGAGCTTACAGTTTAATTTCCTGAAACCTCAGAAAAAAGCACATAACATTTGAAAATTTTTTTGGCTATCTTACTAAAAATCAGATACAAAAATGAAAAAAAGCATAATAAAAACAGTTGTAGAATTCTTTTTTGAAATTCATAAATTGCATTAGTACCCGATTGGGTATATTAGTACTATACGATAATAATGCCACAAAATGTCTGCATTGTGTCTTGGTTAATATAATTTATATATAAACTGTTCCAGTAATTTTATATATTTGTTACTATTTATTTGTAAATGTGATTCTGTTAATTTAATACCAACAGTAAAAGTTTTTTTTTAAATTAATGAATTATACTTTGTGTTTATTCTAGACGACCCTGTTTAGCGGATACTTTCGAAAATTACACCGTCAAAAGTTTTTTAGGTTTCCTCCTTGGCCTGTTTTTAACAACGGGAATATTCTTTTTTCTGTTATACCAGTTGAACTGTAGTCCCAAAATCACAACGCTGATTTGTTGCATTCTGGGAGTCATTCTTACCAATGGTTTAGCTTTTAAATCAGAATTTCGATGCATTATTTTATTGGTGTTGCCAACGATGTTTTCAAGTAAGTTGTTGATTTAAGATGGAATACAAAATGTCATTCGCACTTCATGGAAACGATTTTGAAAGTTAATTTTCATCAATGAATACCACATTTTTTGTGGGAATTTGCTTCTAACTGATTCTTGATAATAGCTCTAGCTCTAATATTTCATGAAAGTAAACTTTTTCTTAGTACTGTCATGAAAATTTTACTCCATTCCTCTTGAACCGTTTCCAAAGTCTGTTCAGTGCTCATGGATGCCGTTTCTTAAGGCTCGTTTTAATAAACCGAAAGCACAAAAGTCCATTGCAGAAGCGTAGGGTGATTTTAATCGTATTTCATCAAATGGGATGCACTCTTTTCTGTTTCTGTGATTCTTTCTTTACTGAATAAGCGGCATTTGACTTCGGCGTGTAACTAGAGGATTTGTAAATATGAAACTCAAATTTATATACGCTGAGTGTCTTTGGGAACTGGATTACAAATTTAATCCTCCGCCCCATATCTGAAATGTTTTTGAGTCCTTGATGTTGATGTCTGTGGGGAGAAGGAGCATCGGGAATGACGCTAGTCTTTGGCAGTAGCAGCGAGAAGATGCTAGTCTTTGGTAATAGTAGCTGTTTGAAGAGGTGCCTCCTGATTGGTTGAGGGATGCGGTGCTGTCAGAATGGTGATCGATGAGGACTCGGTGCTGTCAAGATGATCCAATGAGGGATGACGTAAGCATCCGCAGGTTCGGTGTGGCACAGGATTGTGGTGAGAAGGAGCAATTTTATTGGATGTAGCAGAAGAGTGAGTTTCCTCTCTATTGACTGTACTGAGAGTTTG
Organism: Trichonephila clavipes; assembly: GCA_019973935.1. Lineage (NCBI taxonomy): Eukaryota > Metazoa > Arthropoda > Arachnida > Araneae > Nephilidae > Trichonephila > Trichonephila clavipes. The sequence continues at coordinate 488,496 of BMAU01002798.1, read as the reverse complement.
AATGAGAATAGGAAATATAGAAAATTGGGAGCAAGCCTGGTGGGGTGCGGTGAAAAGAAAAAAAAATTAAAGGGTTTAGAGAAAAAAGAATAAAAATTTAAGTTAAGAAGGGGTCATCCACCAAAAGAGGTGAATGAAGAGGTAGATAAATTACTCATTGTCATCGTCTAGGAGAATGTCTACTAATGCTAATAATTCCTTTTTTTTGCTGGATTTGTTTGTAATGGTAATAGTGGGTTGGGGGGATAGGATCTGAGAAGTTTATGTTAGTTTGTTGTGCTAGTACCGAGAGTTCCTGGATTGTTTGTTGAAGGGTCTGTGTGATTAAATTGATGCATTCGTTTTTAATATTATTTACTTGTTGTTGGGGAGGAATTTGAGATCTGAGAGCCTGAGTTTGTGGAGGATTGATAGCAGGGATTTGACTGATATGTGGTGTTATCTGTTGGGGAGTAGTGGAGAGTTAGAAGGTGTTTGTGTGACTTGCGCGTATGATATATTCAGTCTAACCAGGCTATTTACAACTGTTGAGTAATTTGATTTATTACTAGTGCCTTTGCGGGGCTTGGGAAAGAGGGCACACTTGGAATAATTTGCCATATGGCCAAAAACTCGACAATTTATGTAAAAGAGTGTTTCGACCCTTTTGATCTGGCCTTCTCTCGTCTGGTGGGCCTCGCAACATTTCAGACATCTAGGGGTGAGATGACAGTTGTCCACGGTATGATTGAATTTGTTACATTGAAAGCATTGGGTGACCCCTTTGCTTTCAAAAAGCCTCCTACTCTTACAGTAAGGTAACCGAGTTTATCTAATTAAAATTTTTTAGAGTTAGTCAGATTACTTGGGAGAGAGATAAGAAAAGCTGGTAAAGGCTGGTTTGAAATTCGTCCTATAATTTGCGTGACCCTGTTGACAGTGAATCCCAGATCAGTTAGGTCACAGTGAATATCGGTGGTTTTCATGTCGTGTGGAAGTCCTTTTATTACAACTTTAATGGGTCTTTCTGTTTTCGGGGTGATTGAATAGAACTCGTATTTGAGTTGTTCAAGGATGTGATAAAGTTGGTGATATTGGTCGAATGTGTGTCTGTGTATACTATTTAAGGTAATTAAGGTCCAGTCATTTTGCTTCAGAGGGTAGGCATCTTATCTGTTAGGGTTTTCATTTGGGCACGAAAATTAAGTGTAAATTTTAGCATAACCGGGGGTGGTAATTTAATGGGAGTGGTGTTTAAATTAATGTTAGTTTTACTAGGTGTGTGATTTTTGTTTTGTGTATCAGTCGAAGCTCCTGCTACGGGTATTATTTTGGGTTCAAAGTTTTCTAGAGCGTTGAATTTATTAGTTAGGATAACTCCAAAGTTTAATTCCGGGTTTGAATCGGTTCTGGCATTTTTTTTTGAAAGCATTCTAGGGGAGGGTGAAAAATCCATCGTCGTTTTCCTTGCGTTTAACTGAAGCTATTTTGGGGAGTGGTGGAAATTCTTGTGAGGTGTTTTTAGCGGGAGAGCAATTAAGGGTATTATGTATAGTACAGCCGGGGGTATTACGGGGGAGGGAGGTGAGAAGAAAACTCACTTACCGCAAGATGGTGTAGCTCTCCGTAGTGAACTAGACTTTGGAAGTTGTCGGTAAGGGTGGGATCGCTTTCGTCCATTATTCCATTTAATCTTAGAGCGTTGATTATCGACTTGAAATTTTTTATGATGATGGCAAACTTCTTTATGTTGGTGGCGAGGGCCTGTAGTCTTTCGCAGTTGGTTTCCTGGGGCGTTCCGGATTGAGAGGTGTTGTTAGAAGAAGGTAGCGATAGGTCCATTCCGTTGTCGTTTTTCAGGTCCAAATTCAAAGCCATGTCGGGTACACATAATAGAAATAGATGAAAGTATCAGGGCAAACTTCGCTGCCAATACGGAATAGCACTGATTCTTCAGTAGCTTCAATCCTTCCTCCGAGCTTTGATCTCGACGTCAATCCAACCTGGTGGCGCTAGTTGCACAATGATGGTACAATTGTGTGTGTGTGTGTGTGACTCTTACCTTTTTCCTGAAATAAACTCAAATTTTTCAATGTACTATACAGTTTGAATTTCTATTTCAAAAATTAGTTATAAGATATTCTGCTGATAGTAGAGGGAATTAATTTTGTCTTTACTTGATACTTTTTTTTATTTTTAATTTGCCATTGATAGAAAATCCTGCAACTGCCATGAATCCATTTAAAACATTGATGTACACCGACTAAGCGATTCCATAAGGTCATTTCCGTTAGTTGAGAAATTGATCTTCTTTTACGGCAGTCACTTATAAATACCCATACCTCATAGAATGTTACCACAAATTTCTGTTTTTCAGCAGCTAGATGTTTTCTGCATAATTTTCTACAATTTGTTTTTCTTTCAGCAATATGGTTTAAAAAAAGGAGACGAACTTTAGTTTTAAACATCTGTTTTAATTTTAAATCCCTGTGAATGATTTTAATTACAATTCCGGAAGACATTCCTAGTTTCGATGCAATGAATGTTTGAGTCGGCCTATTTTCTTTTAGGATCAGAGACTTCACTTTCTTGATAGTTTCTTGCGTTTGAACAGTCTTAGGATGAAGTTTCGTGGTCATGTTTTCATTTTTACTTAATGTTAAACGTTTTTAAACTTTCAGATTCAATATATAATAAATACTTTTGACTTAAATGCAATAAACGGGATTTTTACATCACTTTTTAATTTGTGATAATTTCTCTTTGGAACGCGTAATTACGTAACATTCGAGCCATATATCATTTTTAGGAACTATTTTTAAAATAAATATTTTTTTTTCATTCCAGTCGAAAGAAAACATTAGAAGATGATTATTCTGAAGTTGCCAAAGTTTTATATAAAAATGCAAATGAGAAAATGAATTACAAAATCGTATCCATAAAGTGCGAACGACCTGTATTTTTAATAGATTTTTCATTCCCATTAAAAGTAAACACATCTTTAAGGACAAATAATGAACATTAAATATAAATAAAAAAATAGCAGTTAAAATGTTTGATTCAAGATAAATCGATTAAGGTATCCGACTACGTTCAGAATCGTGATTTTAAAAAAGCGCATAAATGGATAATTTTCATGATATTTAGTGTCACTGAGATTAGAATACACGCATAAAATTTTTTTAAGGAGATTTTGACAAAAAAATTTATTTAAATATAATATTTTGGCAAAAAATTAACTTAGAATAATCTTTTTTCCAAATGTTCCCCTTTTGTGAAAAATGGTCGTATTATAATAATATTTTACCTGTATATAGCTGAGACCTCTCTACAGAAGCTCAACTAGAAATTTTGAAAAATTCACATTATTTTCAGAGTTACCACCAATTGAAATAATTATTGGCGCTTTTTTTTAAAATTGCTCCCCTCTGTTGTCGTAAAATATGAATAAACCCACTTCTAAGTTATATATTTCAAAAATTCTAGTTGAGCCTCTGTAGAGTGGTTTGAGCTGTATACAGGCAAAATATTATTACAATAGAAGCATTTTTCACAAAAGGAGAACATTTGGAAAAAGATTATTCTAAGTTAATTTTTTTCCAAAATATTATATTTAAATAAATTTTTTTGCCAAAATGTCCTTAAAACAATTTTATGCATATATTCTAATCTAAGTGACACTAAATATCGTGAAAATTATCCATTTATGTGCTTTGCAAAACCATGGTTTCGAACGTAGTCGGATACCTTAAAATGAAGGAATTTAAAAACGTGTCAATGCATATAATAAAAATATTAATCAATTAATGATTTACAAAAGAAACCATTGAAAAAAAAAATCGGGTTTTGATCACAGCTCTAAACATGGAGTATTAAACATTCAGAACTCTTTTGTTCTTTATTCTGTCACTGTTTTTCATGCATTTTTATCTCTGATTAGCTTTTGAGGCTTTTTATGACGTTTGATGTGAAAACTGCGTCCAGAGAAGGAATTGTGATACATGCAACAAATTGGCATCACCATTTCAACAGATACAAGGGGGTAAAAAAGGTTACAAGTGTAATAAAGAAATATTTATTTACAATAGACAGAAAATACAGAAGGGAATTAAGAGGTATACGCGCCCATCACATGTCCCTATAATCACCAAGTCGATTTATTCATCTATCAGAGAACGCTGAGTCAACTTGTTTAACCCGTCTTAGTTGAAATCAGATCCCTGTTAATTGAGTCAGGTCTCGGTGGACGTTTTCACAGCATTGTGCTCGCTTATTCAAACGAGACCAATTTTCTAAGAGTCTTTCCATTTCAATCGTCATTACCTACCCGCATACCAACTGTATGACAAGTAGCACCATTTGTCTCCACTCTGAGGAAACAAAATTTCTCCACAATATGTAGTTTTCAAATGCTGCGGCGTGTAATGTTTTTCTCTGATCATCTCTTTTATAAAGCAATGATTATCTGTGAGCGTCACAAAGTTTAGTAGTTGTTAATACTTTCCTCAAAAGTGAAATTGCAGCATCAAGTAAAAATGCGCGTAGCATCATGCAAACTTCAGAAGCGATAGTGGGGAGGTAAATATGCAAATGGTTAAAGTTGCGCACGCATCTGATTATGATATTAGGTCTATAAAGGCCAGCAACTTTCCCTTTTCATAAACAGGATATGAGGTTTTGCGACTTTCGAAGTGTAGAAAATGCATCTGAGACGTCGGCGAGCTCAATACCATCGGTTAACAACCGGGGAACATGATAATATTATCGAACTGGAACCATCCAACGTTGTGTCACATGATGGTTTCAGGAAGGTTCATGTGCACGAGACAAAGCGCAAAGACCGGAGTATTCGCCAATTGACTATTCGAGAAACTTTCTCCACGGCACTTGACATCCGAACCCGGTTGCCCCTTGGGAGCAAGAGGATCTGTGCGCACTCAAACCACACGCAACAGATTGCAAGAAGTACAGGTACATTCACGTGTACCAGCAACACAAGGGTAGAGTTGACCACTTCACACAGGGCTAGATGCCTGGTGTGGTGGCATCATAATCGTACCTAGACCATCAAAGGACATCGGGTATTGTTTACGGATGAATATAATTTCCGTCTGTGGAAGAATGGTGGCCGTCCACAGGTATGACGGGGACGCTAAACGCTACGAACCAACCCGTTTCATCTAGCGCCGAACCGATTCTACACCGGGCATCATGGTTTGGGGTGGCCAAATGTTTGATCAGAAGCCGCCTCTGGTACATATTAATGGCCGTTTGACAGTGGACCGCCACGTCACTCAAGTAGTGGCATCTATTGTTCTGCGCTTGTTGCAGGGCACACTCAACACGGTATTCCAGCTACACAATACCAGGATGCATGTAGCACGGCAAATTCTTAACAGCCTGACGGAATTTGACATCCTTTCATAGACGATAAACTCTTCAGATCTGAATCCAAAAGAACACCTGTGGGATCTCATTGGACATGACATGAACTAAAAACCACTACACAAAACATGGATGATCACCATCGATGACAGCAGTGATTGTGGCTTTGGCAACGGTTACCTCGGGCAAACATCAAGGGACTCATCGGTGAGTGAGTGAATATTAACGTCGCACTGTTCAGCTACCCGAGGGCTTTTGTCGACGGACCACGTAATTTTAAACCATGGTCAAGGAAGAGAATGAACACCTAAGCTGGCACCTCCTTCTCCTAACTATCACACCACAAGAACTGGATGACTTTTGAGCTCTCGACAGATTTAGCGTGCATCACTTCCCTACACAGCTGGTTTTCAGTGGTACTGGGCTCGAACTCGGGACATGCCAGTCACGATCCGATATCTTGACCACGAATACCTAATTGGATTGAGGCCTGTATATCTACCCGAGGTCGGCAAATTAAATGCTGAATTAAATGGTTTATAATGATTTTATTTACCTGATTTTTTTAAAATTTGCATATCCACCTCACCACTATCGCTCCTGAAATGTGCATGACGCTACGTGAATTATTTCTTGGTGTAGAGATTTCATATTTGAGGAGTGTTAATTATTAGTAAAAGAGTTCTGAGGTTTATTACTAGTCTCTCAACGCAATTGTCTTAAATTTACGCACCGTTAGGAGAAATTGGAATTGCTTTAATCATTCAGGTTTATAATATTGAACTTACAAGAAACTGTCATAAAAGTAATAATTGTTTTGAAAATTATTAGTGAAAAAATATAACGTATTCCAGTTTATGTAAATTTTGTAAGGAAAAAGAAGGCAGTTGCAAGTAGGAGATCATCTGTTTTAAAATTTATTTTATTTCACACGTACTCATTTCAATTCATCACTAAAATTCAAATCTTGGTTTCCATCTTACAGGTCGAGGCCGCACGGTTCTAATGGCCTATACTTACATTTTGGTGATGAGCGGGCCATTCAAGAATGCCTTGCGTAACGCAAACGTGCTAGTAAACAGCCTCAACTGTGGACAAGAGATCGTCATCAAACAGACTAAGGCCATGCTTAAGGCCATCTTTGCACCCCTCATTGGTGAGGCCCTCTTTTGAGATTTTTATTTTGTAAAGTTGTCCAAAGGATATTTTACAAACTCATGTTTTTTATCTCGTAAAATATTCTATCAATAAATTGGAAAATGTTATTTGAGAATTGGACGAATGAACGCTACGTAAAAAAGCTTTACGAATAACTACATCAACTTTCCAATCCCTACGAGCGATATATTTAAGAATGTTGAGACGTTTTCTACTTTTCAAAATAAACTATTCAATGTCATTGGACGTTCAAATTTAGGGCTTTATTGCAATCACCTCTCAGTAATCGCAAATATTTTTGAACTGCTTCTTATAGGCCAGTACCTGATAACCTAGTCTCAATTTAGGCTGGTATTTATATACAGGTGCTAATTTGTTGTAAACAAAGGTGGCAATTCATTAACAGGGATTAAAATGTAGTTTTTGCTCTACTGTAAAGTTCAACAAAGCTGTCAGAGAAGAGAGCATTGCGAGAGAGAGATTTAACTCCTTTAGATATAACAGTACTACAGCGCTAGAGAATACTATCGCCTACAAACATTCCAATTTTAATCCCAGAAGAAGGCAAATTTCTACACAGCCAAACACATAACAAAACATGTAAGCTAAGAATTGAACCCCCAGGGACACTTTGGCGGAGCTCAAATGTGTCTGAATTTTATGAACGTTTTCCTTGAAGTCGTTTTTTGGTAGGATGTCTGAATTCTATGGTAAAGTATTTAAATGAATGTTAAAGTATCAAGGAGTCGTAAAATGTTTCTAAATTCTATCAAAAGCCTTTGTGAGGTCTAATACAGCCGCCACAGCACGATGTATAGCTTTAAATTTTTAACTTCCTTAATGGTTCGGTGAAAATATAGGTCTATACGGTACTATGATCCTTTGTTAAACCTTCTAAATAAAATAATTTTTTTCCATTTATTTACATGATGTACAAATTACAGCTATATATCTCAAATCATCAAAATAGAAAGTCTTCTTACTTGTTCTTTTCAGTGGAATAACCAGGGCCCTTTTCCATTCGGAAGGTAGTCGGCATCTTTTCCAATACAGATTGATAAATGCATCTTGCGATCGACGTAATGAATTCATCCATATTTTTTCTTTGCCCTTAATCATTACAGTCGACGGGCCGAGCATTTATTGCCTTTCAGGAACCGGCCATTATTGCTGTCTTTCCAAAATATAATAGAAGAAATAATGTTTTTGACCTTCGCACTCTTTATCTACCATTCCTCTTATGATGAAGCCGGTCTCTTTCCCCAAATTGCTAGGAGGAGATGCCAACAGAAGCGGAAAAATTCCATTAGTTTCCCAAATTGCTGGGAAAAAGTTTTTTCCCATGTCATTCTGAAAGTTAAAAGAGACACCGTTACATTGTGCTTTCACTTTCTTACGAATCGGAGACAACAGCACGTCTGAGAACCTACAATAGAGCCAATATGAACCCAGAGACTCCCGCCATAAGCGGCCAGTGGAGAGAGATCAAAGGGATGAGACAGTGAGTGATCGTGGGAAACGAGAGGTTTATAAGGCCGAAGCGATGGAGTAGGAGAGACTTTTACTTGAGAGAGAACCGGTGGAGCCTCTTTTAGCGATAGACTTGCGATACAGCTATACCTGAGTCCACGAATTAAGGCGGATTTCAAACCGTGGAAATAGTGAAGGAGCCACCGCACGCGGCAAATATAGAGCCAGCGAGCTCCCCGAAACTCGGTGTGGAATTACCGAGACTGTGGCCCCTCCTTTTTTACATATCCTATGTATAGGACTTTTCTCTAAAGAATCAATTTATGTCCTTATTTTATGTGAGCTATAGGTAACCCCGCAGCGAAAGAGAAACTTTATCTGCGAACTCATTTGCAATTAAATTGTAATGAAACAATTTTTGATGAATTTTCATACTGTTTAATAAATAGTTAGTCAAGAGCTGTTTGAAGTCATTACACTCCTTTCCCTGATTTCGCATTTCCTTATAGGAGTGGTTTTCATGCATCTCTTATTTCTTTTCCAAGGTCTTTCCTGGCCCATTAATTAGACAGTGACAGCATCTACGTGTTTGTGTGTGTTTGTTTTTTGTATTTGCATTTCTATACTGTATTTCTACTGTATTCTTCCCCTTATTCTCAAGAATTTTAGGAAGGGTTTCTCATTCGGAACCAGTTTATGTATGTACTTTGTTTAATACATAAATAAAGTAACTTCTCGGAGGGTCGGTACGCAGCTCGAAACCCTTTGGGTGAGCTCGATTCTGCCGAGTAAGTGAGTAAGTAAGTTGACAGGTCTTCTACACCGATAAATGAGAAAAGTTGGGAGTCACTGTTACGATCCCACTCTCTAAGTCTGACTATAAAATTTCCTAGTTCCCGCAATTAAGAGATTATGACTCGAACTCTCGCACTAACATTAAGAGTAGATTCTATTATACAAAATATTAGGAATAACTACAAACGTTAATGACCTTGCTATTCTAGTTATCAATTTACGTTAAAGAGTTATGAGGATGACCAACAAGGTTTTTAAAAAATCAAATTTTAACTTATTTTGAAAAATTGCAGACACACTGAATGGCTCCCACAAAATGATAGTGGATCATTTCACCCGTTGTTGTTGTTGTTGTGTTGTAGTGGCTAATGCCACCTGTCTGACGAAGTTAGAACGAGACCCACGAAATTCATCGTGGCAAAGGGCTAGAAGTACGCCTGTCGTTGGCCTTGAGCACCATATAGAGGACAGTACGAATTAGCTCGGTGAAGTTCTCCGAAGGGACGATAGATGGCGACACCACCTATCTCCACCTCCACAATTTAGACATGAAACTGAAGAGGAGGGAAATATTCTCCAGTCACCTGCACTCGTGATTCAGCCCACAAAACTTTCGGACCAACTGATTTAAACGAGCACTTACTCCGTGTGTACTCGGAGGGTATTTGGTGGCATCGGGCATCAAACCCAGGCCTTTCGGTCTGGAGTCCGATGCTCTAACTACTAGGCTACCCACGGCCCATTTTACCCGTGAATACACTGATGGCCTTTGATAAGAAGATATGTAAGATTAGTTTGAAATTTTTCCACATTAAGGTATCCGCCTATGTTCGGAACCGTGATTTTGCAAAAATGCATGAATAGATAATTTTCATGATATTTAGTGTCACTCAGATTAGAATACACGCATAAAATTATTTTAAGAACATTTTGACAAAACTTTTTTATATAAATACAATATTTTGGCAAAAAATTAACTTAGAATAATATTTTTTCCAAATGTTCTCCTTTTGTGAAAAATGCTTCTATTATAATAATATTTTGCCTGTATATAGCTCAGACCTCTCTGCAGAGGCTCAACTAGAATTTTGAAATATATAACTTAGAAGTGGGATTATCCTTATTTTACGACAACGTAGGGGAACAATTTTAAGAAAAAAACACCAATAATTATTTCAATTGGTGGTAACTCTGAAAATAATGTGAATTTTTCATAAATTCTGGTTGAGCCTCTGTAGAGAGATCTGAGCTATAAACAGGTAAAATATTATTATAATAGAACCATTTTTCACAAAAAGAGAACATTTTTAAAAAAGATTATTCTAAGTTAATTTTTTGCCAGAATATTATATTTAAATAATTTTTTTTGTCAAAATGTCGTTAAAAAATTTTATGCATGCATTCTAATCTGAGTGACACTAAATATCATGAAAATTATCCATTTATGCGCTTTTTTAAAATCATGGTTCCGAACGTAGTCGGATACCTTAAGACCCACTATTAACATCAATAAAGACTTGGATATAAATAACTAAATACTACTATTAGATAAATCTGATTTTTAATGTGTAAATCATCTTGCTGTAAAGCTTCTAGTTTTTCTCAATTAACCAACATTTATCAATTTCCACAACTATCTTTTTCTCTCACTTATTTTTTCCCCGTTTCAGTTGAAAGGAAGTGGCAGTTACATTCCCAGAAAGACTTCAGAAAATAATACCCTATGCTAAGTTTAGAAAGAGTTCTCGCAAGATGTATCGCTACAGAGTTATACTAATATTTTGAGCACTTCGTGTATATATATTTAAACTATTTATTTCATTTTTAAGGAAAGAAAAAATAATAATCTTTTGCTTGAATTTCTTACAGGGGACATAGAGAATATTTTTCACTATTACATTTTTTTTTATGAGATGAGATGGATGAGTATTAATACTAATTATAATAACAATAGTAATAATAATGATAATTGTTTCTCTTTTTTTTTAGCAATCGTCGATATTATGCGAGACATTCTGAAGGCTCTGAAAGAGTTTGCTCGAATGATGAAAGAAGCTTTCATTGCCATTCGAGATCTCTTCTTAGAAATAAGTGAGATTATTCAAGATTTATTCATTAGTTATGTGCTTTTTTTTCATTCAACTGTAAATTTAAGCCTCTATCTACTTTTCTGATTCTAACTTTAAAACTCATGGAACAGTGAGCACTGAAAGTTGTTGCTTATGTCACCTTATCGACAGTAGCATCAAATCAAGGCTCACGAAATTCCTCGTGGCTAAGGGAGGCCATAGCCTTAGTTTTGAGCACCAAGCAGTCGACAATACGATTTTGCTCGTTCCCCCCCAAATTTGCGGGAGAACACCCTGGGGGTGGTCAGGGGTCTCCTACCTCTCTTCCCCTTCCACCAACCTAACGAGAGGACTTACGGATCGACGTCTATTTAGAGTACCACCCTGCCGTGAAGGATATATGCATTTATAAACATCCATGCCTTCTCCGAGATTCGAACCCAGGCCCTACGGCACCGCAGTCAGCGTCACTAACCACTATACTGGATGAGCGGCGAAAGTTTTAATTACTTAAACACTTAAATAGAATCTGAGAATATATTACCTTTATTGCTTTAATTTAATTTTCACCATCTTATAAGAAGAATAAATTATGTAGAAACGAATAAAGGGATAAAGTTGTAAAATAATAAGGAAATATTTTACTTTTTGATACACAGTATGCCTTTTCCAAGTTCCTTGCCATCCTCTTAACTTCAGAACGGCTGCTGTCACGAGTTCAAGCCCAGTACCACGAAAAACCCACCGTGTAGGGGAGCGATACACGTTAAATTTGTCGAGAGCTCAAACGTCCTCTCGTTGGTGTGGTGTGGTAGTTAGGAGAGGGTGATGCCAGATCAGGTGTCATCCTCGTCACTTGACCATGGTTCAAAATGACGAGGTCCATCGCCAAAAGCCCTCGTGTAGCTTAACAGTGCAGACGTCAATATTTACTCAATCACTCGGAACGGCTGCTGCTATATTCATGAAAGTGGTGTCTAGGTATAGAAAGGTAACTACGTGCTATTGAATAAAATCTCCAACGACGCCACCTGGTATTAAACATTCCTATTTCGAAAACGGAATGAGATAGAGAAAAATGAGTGATTTACAACGTTGTAGAGTATCCTCGATTTAGTACGAAAGGACATCTTGGGAACATTAAAGCAGACGATAGAACAGTTAAACAGCGCATTTGTTTTTTCGTGATTTCCTACACTGTGACGTGAGAAAAATGATATGAGAAAGAAAAAACAACTAGTTATAACAATATACCTTTAACTGAGATGTTCAAACTTCTTACCATCAGTTGTACATTTAGATCTACCTTTAAACGTCGTGTTGCGCAGGTTGAAGCATAAAGCGTTACACTTTGGCTCAAACGTGAGTAATGTGTCCTTTGAGTTCCTGATATGTCTGTGGATGAGTCGCATACACCTGTTGCTTCAGAGGAAAAAGTCAAGAGGATCTTCGCCAATCTATCGCCATACCTAACTACAGTCGGACCGCGATTATGCAAATTCATCGGGACTGAACATTTTGTTCGTTAAATCGGGGTCCAAGTAAAATACAAATTTTTTACATTTACCTTTTGAAAATTCTACAATAAGCAACCAAACAAAATATATTTATAGTTAGAAATATTATCCTTTTTATTCAACAGCTACTAGTGAATTATTACGTGCTAGTTATATATATATATATATATATATATATATATATATATATATATATATATATATATATATATATATATATATATATAATTGGAAATTTTAAAATACTGACTGATAGATACTTGCAAATCTTTTTGATTCCTGACTCGAAAGATTTTTTTTTGATTAAATGCGGAGAAGAAAATACTGAGTCATCTATATCTTGTTGCATAAGGTATGTGTTCACAGTTTCTAAACAATGTAAAGCATTATTAAATGTAACACTTTTGATGGGAGTTTAATTTTTTTCCGCATTAGAATCGCTATTCACTGGCTCCGACAATACAACAATACCATCATATTCAGTTGCACACATATAGGCAATCTGTCATCAAATGTAACATAATTGTTAAAAATCTTAAAGTATTCCATGCGCTATGAAGTGAGAAGAGATAAAAAAGAAGTTTCCTGTCTATTCAAAACTAATATGGTAGGTTACATTCATGACTCATCTGCACCTGTTAAGTCTTGTAACACTCTACTCCCTTTTGCCGTCGAAAGTTGATACTTACAAGAAAAATATTTTTTTTTCTGTTCCGGACAAAAATGATGTTATTTATCAAAAAAAATCCAATTTCTTCTAACACAAACTGATAACATTTTTTTTCAACTGTTAAAATAATTCGTTAGTTCGAGGTTTATTATTCGTTAAATAGGGTTTTCTGCCTTCATTTTAATCGGTGAAAGAAAAAAAATTCATTAAAATGGGGTCTCACTGTATTTGGTTTCCGAATTCCTTGACGAGTTATTGATTCACTGGAGATGTTTGTGAGCAGACATGCGCCGTCCTGTTGGTGATATAATTGGGTATTGCTGTGTCGAAGAATAGTCTTCACTTTTGCCTGATCTGACTCCTTTTTCCTGTGGGGATACTTGAAACAACTGGTGCATGCAACCCCATCAGAAACATTGCAGGACTTCAAAGGACGCATTATGGACGCTTGTGTCGACGTAACCTGCACTTTGCTCTCCAACGTGAACAGTGTAACATTCAAACAACGATTAAAATGTGCATTGCATCTGACGATAAGATGTCTCTGAAAGGTATATTATTAGAGTTAGATATTTTTTTTTCTTTCTGAGATCATTTTTCTCACACGTTACAGTGTAGGAAATTACGAAAAAACAAATGCTTGGTTCTATGCTTCGCATTAAGGTCCACAAGGTGTTTTTTTTTGTACAAAATCGATTATTCTTATCAACTTTAAAAATCACATTTTTTCCCTGTCTCGTTCAATTTTCGAGATAGAAATGTTAACTCCGCAGATTTTCTCTAAATGGCGTCGTAGGTGGGTTTATTCAATAGTGCATGGCTACTTTACTATACCTATACACCAGTTGAGTAACGGAGAATATTTGTGTCCCCCTGCAAACTCAGGTTTTGAGCCCCAAATTGGATTTTACGTATTTGGCATCACTCAGGCTTTGGGCCTCCTAGAGTCCTGGACCACCCCGCATTGCGGGAGTTGGGGGGGTGTACGTTACGCCATTGTTAGACACCACTTTTATGAATATAGCAGCAGCCATTCCAAAGTTAAGAGGATGGCAAGGGACTTTTGGAGGCATACTGTATATTTATTACATTAAAAAAAACTAGAGTGATCAGTTCATTCATATAACAAGGAATTAAAATCAAATCACTCAAAAGTCGTTATAAATACAAATATTGCATTGAGTTTATCTATATGATACAGAACACGGAGCAGTGCCGATTTAAGTTCATTTTGGGCCCCTGGCGCAGAAGATTTGCAGGTCCCGCTGGCCCTAGAAGATCGAAATAAAAACCAGAAAATCTGGTTAAGTCCAGCTTATCCGGGCCCCGGGCGCCCGCCCCAAGTGCCCAGTGGATAAACCGACACTGACACGGAGTTATTACATTAAACATTAGAATATGTAAGAGTTATCTTGTTTGCCTAAACGAAAAAAAAAAGATATAATGCCATATTTTCAACAGCTTAACGCAATAAATTAATCTTTTCTTCTATTTTATGCAACAAAAATATGTACTGTTGTTATAAAGTGATGATGTACGAAATATGTGTTATTTCCCATTTGTTACTATTTCTTCACGAACGCTTTTGGGAATGTTTCATTTCTTCGATATCATTGGCTTCTACATGTATCAGAAGTAGATCTCCTGTCTCAGATGTATTTCTCCCACATTCCCAGAGATATTTAAATTTAAGATCATAATTCTAGGAAGAAATTGTTTGCAACAGAGACATTGAATGTAGATTTCTTTTCAATAACGCAAGTCTATGTAGTTTGCGATTTGTCTAGATTCTTTTTCTTCAGACACGTCATGAAAATACAAATATTTGATTGGTTTGTTCCCCTTGGGAAAAAAATGTGTTCGTCCGAAATCGACGTTGAGTTCTTTGTTCCATGTGTGGAAAGAAAAGAAAAGTCTTACTGAAAGAAATGCCTCGCACAGATGAATTCCTCAATGTATTTTAAAATGAATTCATTCTCAAATGCTAAACACATTACTGTATTTACTCGAATATAAGCCGCCATCGATTCTAAGCCCCCTCCCCCCTACTCTTTTTGAGAATCAAAAAATGTGTAAACGATTCATCAATATTCGATACTTTAAAAATATTTAAAAACAAATAATGATAAATAATAAGAAGTTAATATTTAATTTTTATTTTACCAGTATTAAAAGGTTTCAAATACATACATGAGCCTATAATTAATCTAACAGCCAGGATTATGTTTTGAAAATGATTCGTCACTCTCATTGTCGCAGCCTACTTCGGCATTGGTGCTGGTGTCGGTATTGTCCTACACGGTATCATCTTCCGTGCCATCCAATACATTTGTTAAGTAATATTTTTTTAAAAAAAAAACATATATTTTTGAAGACCATAAAAGAGTTATTAAAGACTGTTGAACATTTACACGCAACAATTATTTCATTTTTCTTACGCCATCGACGTATGTTTGTTTCATCTGTGTCTAATTTTCAGTGCTCGCTACTCCGTTTTCGTTTTTTTTTGGATATAAAATTAGCTTCTTTTTCATGTTTACGTCAAAGTGAACTCATCTTGATGTTATTACCGATATTTCTGATGCTTAGGCGATTAAAAGAAAACGTATACAATTTTTTTTTCTAAATATGAGCAGACAACGATGTTTAGGATAAACTAGATTACTGGAGATCAGTAGCGCACACAGGAATTTTTCAAGGGGGAGTCCAGGGTCGAAAGTTCACCATTCTTGTACTATGCTCCTCTTTATTTTGTAGATTTTCGGGAACAAAACACAGTAAAAAGCTAATTATTGAATAAATAATTAGCATTAATTAATAAAATTAATCATTAATAACAAATAATTAAGTTTTACGTACTATATACTTAGAATTATAATCAATCAGAAAAAAAATTAAGGACTTTCGGGGGTCCGGACTCCCACCTTGTGTGCGCCACTGCTGGGGATAATGGGATAAGACATCGATGCCAGTGTCCAGAATGGACGGTTACATCTTTCCTTTTCAAAGGGGTGTAAACTCAATTCCCCCCTCCAATAAATGTTTTGCCTTCGATTCTAAGCCGCACCTGATTTTCAGTAAGATTAACACTGGAAAAATGGTGCGGCTTAGATTGAAGTAAATACGTTACTGAGAAATTATCTAAAAAAGTAGGATAAATCGAAATATCATTTACAGGATGATGAAGGTGTTTTCAAGGTATCCGACTACGTTCGATACCGTGATTCTGCAAAAGCGTATAAATGGATAATATTTATGATATTTAGTGTCACTTACATTAGAAAATGTATATAAAATTGTTTTAAGAGTAGTATTACAGTAAAAAATTATTTAAGTACAACACTTTGACAAAAAATGAACATAGAATGACCCAATTTCAAAATATTTACCTTTTGTGAAAAATGCTTCTATTACAATAATATTTTGCCTCTATATAGCTCAGACCTCTGTACAGAGGCTCAACTAGAATTGTTTAAATATATACCTTAGAAGTGGGTATATTCCTTTTTTATGACAACAGAGGGAAGAAATTTTAAGACAAAAACGCCGAAAATTATTTCAAATGTTTGTAACTCTGAAAATAATGTAGTTATATTCAGGTGAAATATTATTATAATAGAAGCATTTTTCACAAAAGGAGAACCTTTTGAAAAAAGGTTATTCTAAGTTAATTTTTTGCCAAAATGTATTTAAATAATTTTTTTTGTCAAAATGTCCTAAAAACAGTTTTATACATGTATTCTAATCTAAATATCATGAAGATTATCCATTTATGCGCTTTTTAAAAATCATGGTTCCGAACGTAGTCGGATACCTTAAATGAAATTTGGTTTGTATAATTATAACACCAGTAGATCACAAGATACGTAGTTATTTTCTGAATGTGTGTTGAATTTTCTTAGATACTTAGCCGTATGTTGCAGTGATAGCGCTAAAAATTCCGATCGTGCTCTTCTTGTTTTGTAATGAAAATGCAGAGTTTACTATTAAACTGCTGTTGGTTATCACGTAGTTATTGTTGGATGTTGACAATTGCATTTTTTAACACGCTTTTATTAGCTTCACTTGCATGTAACGGAATCCTTGAACTTGTGTTTTATTAACTTTAGAAGGTTAGATTGATTCGAAATTTTGCGCACTTGTCAAGGACCGATGACAATAAGCTAATATAGTAATTTTTTCCCTTTGTCCTGATCAATATCATCAAGAATAACGATTTCCAGATTTGGCAACTAAAAGATGAAGTTACAACCATAAAAGCGAAAATGTGCGTCATCAATTTCTTACCATAATATAAACAATTGTTTATTTTTTCTGAAAATGGAAATAAAAAAAAGACTTTAGCATGTGCTACATTTTAACACTAACTCAGCATTTCGGAATAGAACTTAAAATAAATTATAACACTTAAAATAGAGCACCCCACACTTTTACCCCAATGACATTAATTTTCTCGTTAATTATTTTATTCTTATATTAAGAATTATTTTTTACTTTTTAGTTCGATTAAAAAAACCCGTAAAAAAGCGTGTTTTTTATTTTTTCCCCATGTTTTTATTAACTCGCTTTCTTGTTTTTCCGGGTGGAATTTTGTAATTGATTTTAACCTAACTTCCCGATGAGCTAGAGATTTTTTTAAAATTTGGTCCACACCTCAGAAGTGGATGACAGTGCATGAAAATGTGAAAAAAGGTTATACCCGGACCCCCGAAGAGGCGGAACCTGATTTCGACTGGGGCCCTGTAATTCCGGAACTTATACGAATTCACATGGACAAATACCATCTGTCGATAGCATGGGTCGAGTTGCGTCTACGTATTCAATTTCAGGGATCTGGGGTCAAAGAGGGTCCGCCAGGTTACTATATTTATTTATTAACTCGCTTTTTTGTATGTCTGTCCGGGTGGAATTTTGTAATTGATTTTAACCTAAATTTCCGATGAGCTAGAGACTTTTGAAATTTGGCTCAGAAGTGGATGACATTGCATGAAAATGTGAAAAAAAGTCTTAGTCTTGAACCCGAGCCCCCGAAGAGGCAGGCATGATTTTGACAGGGGCCCCCTAACTCCAGGACTTACACAAATTTACTCAAAATAATAATAATATTTATATATATTTTAATGTACCATGTTTTTATAAAGGACTGAAAAGTATAAAATAATTTCTCGAATCCTTATGAAGGATAAGACCACATACAAATTTCTAACTTTTCTAAATGATCCTGAAATTTCATACTTGGCAACTTTTGATAGCTATTAAAATACTTGTAAGATTGGAAAAGAAAAACATGGGGCGTATGCAATACGTAAGTACATACAAAGAGTGTAGAAATTAGCTGTCAATAAAAAAAATTATTGGTTCCCATTATTTGCTGTGCAATAGAATTGTTAGATGAGCTATTGGCATCAATTATCTGCTGCATGCACCCCATGTTTCTTCAGTGTTTCAGTTGCTTCATTGTTTGAGGAATATTTATAATATTGTGTTACACTAACAATTCAACGTCGGTTTGTATAGTTTCTCTAATTACAAACTAAATTCAAACGAAATGATTTTGTGCTACGAAGGATTGATTACTGTTAAAAATAAAAGTTGCGATAATTTATTTAAATATATACTTAAACTGTCTGAAAGATAAAAACATCTCGATAGCTTTTGCATTTTTGAGCGGACACTCGGGCGTTTTTTGAAAATGATAGGGCCGATTTTGGCTTGTAAAGGCTGCCACGAAGCGCAAAATTGACATTGTCATAAATGTTTCTAAATCCTTTTTCAAGAACATTATGAAAGAAAACATAGTGAATTCTTGGAAGTAAGAATATCTCATTTCAAATAAAAGAAGCTGAACAAAGAAATTTTTTCCAATAGGTAATAAAAGACTATCATGCCATCATTTTTATACTAATTATAAAATAACCTAATTTCTCACTAGTCATGGTAACTTTAAAAGCTATTTGAACAAATTTAATTTTGTTCTATCATCTTCCTGCAATTGTAATATTGGTGGCGAGGAAAATGTGGAACATGTGCTCCTTCTGTGTTCCAAGTTTGTCAAGAGAAAGAAAGATCACGAGACTGGCTTTCAAGGGACATAATATTATATAAATTGGCCTACAAATCTTTACCTACTTATTTCCTCCAGAAGTGCTTTTGAGAAGTTGTGTGAATTTATTGTAAATATATTTGTAATTTTTCATGACTTTAATTTTTTTCTTTACTTTGGAACGTGTGTTTATACTTCTATAAGTCCCATGTGATACTTTTTGGTGCATGAGGATTTATAAATGTTTTCAATAATAAAAAAATGTCGGTTTTAAGCATTTTAAGGTATCCATGTTCGGAATCGTAATTTTAAAAAAGTGAATAAATGGATAATTTTCATGATATTTAGTGTCACTTAGATTAGAATACATGCATTAAATAGTTTTAAGGACATTATGAAGAAATTTTTTTTTTAAATACAATATTTTGGCAAAAAATTAACTTAGAATAACCTTTTTTCAAAATGTTCTCCTTTTATAAATATGCTTCTATAATAATATTTTGCTTACATAAAGTAAAGACTTCTCCAGAGAGTCTGAACTAGGATTTTTGAAAAAATCTCATTATTTTCAAAGTTACCACCCATTGAAATAATTATCGGCGTTTTTTTCTTAAAATTTCTCCCCTCTGTTGCAGTTAAATATGGATAAATTCACTTCTAAGTAGTATATTTCAAAAATTCTAGTTCAGCCTCTGTACAGAGGTCTGAGCTATATACAGGCAAAATATTATTATAATAGAAGCGTTTTTCATGAAAGGAGAATATTTTGAAAATTGGTCATTTTATGTTAATTTTTTGGAAAAACAGTTTTGCTTAAATAATTTTTTATTGTAATAATATTCTTAAAACAATTTTATATACGTTTTCTAATCTAAGTGACACTAAATATCATAAATATTATCCATTTATAAGCTTTTCAAAATCAAGGTTCCGAACGTAGTCGGATATCTTAAAATTCATTCTTTTAGAAGACGTTGTGCTTTAGCTGAGAAAGTAATATTGGCAATTTTTTAGACTTGTTAAAATTTTCTTCAATAATTTATGGCTATTAGATTTTTTTTTGTACAAAACTGATTCATATAGAGCCTTTATTTCTGTAAACGCACTCACGACTTGCAAAAGGCCCTTTAAAAATGTCTGATGAGAGATACAGAATTAGAAATACAAAACTATTCTTAAAATACAGTTTGCAACATTTCTTTGAAATGCCTCGAAATCAGCTAAAAAACAATAATTGTATTTTTTATAATTTATCTCCATCACATATACAGGCTTTCCGGGTTTAAAGTATCCAAAAGTAGTAGCTTATTATTGCGGAACTACCCATCAAAATGCAATAAACTGTTTCTCCGTAGATTGGAAAATCCTCCTAGCTTTTTTGGGTCTAGTCCGATGGGTAGCACGTGTGAGCATTATTTGGCAATTGCAGATGATAATCTTTTTTTACCGACTTCATTAGTAAAGATATGGACGCCACAGCAAAAGGTGTAATGCCTACTTTGGTTAACGAAATTTAATTCAGTCACGCGTATACAACGACGTGTTCGAAAAAAATGGAATATCGTTTCTGGCAAGTCATACAAAATGAATCCCGCATACGATCAACAGTGTCTTCTATCACAAAAACATGAGGGTACTTGCCAATTTGAGATACTGAAATTCCCGTTTCCTTTAAAGTTATTTCCCATTGGTGGATAGATTTGGATGTCGGAGGGTCGACATTCCATTTTCTTCGAATACATCACAGTACACGCGTGGCTGATTTGAATTCCATCAACCAAAGTACACACTGCACCTTTTGATAGGGCGTCCACATCTGTACTAATGATCAGTGTAAAAATTTTATCGTCTGTGATTACCGAACAATGCGCGCACATGCGGCCGATAGGACTAGACCCAAAAAATCTTGGGCAAGTTTCCAGTTCACGGATGAACGATTTGTTACATTCTGATGGATAGTTTCCGTAATAATAAGCCATAACTTTCTGATACTTTAAGCCTGGACACCCTGTATTATGTGAAAAATATTCCCCTGAATCGGTTCATAGTTAGACTACTTCTTAGATATGAAATATCAATCTTTTTTATCCGTGTTCCTCTGTAGTAAAATTTGAAATAAACCAATTCAATTTCTGCTGATTCTAACATTTTTAGCATTTTCCATGTTGTTTTTTCAACAATCCTCTGATTTCAGTCAACGCTATCAAAGCGGTGTTCCAATGGCTGCAGAGCATCGTGAGTATCTGCTCCACCAAGTACGGTAGCCCCTACGAGCGCTGCAACAAGGCATTCGATGAGGCTATTGAAGACTGCCGAGCCAAGATGGGTATCTTCAAATTCCTCTGCTACATTGTGAGTGCTATCAAGTACGTCTGCGAGATCGCTAGAAGTAAGTGGCTATTACACACACCTTCATGTTTCAGACAACTCTAGCGCTTGTTACGTTCACAAAGGGAGCAAAAAGCCGTAGAAATGTAATGGAGAATAATTATTGTGAGCTTCTAAAATTTTGCAACAATATTTTTGACAGATAATTTTATAATTCTTGTATAATCTTGGGTTTTCCAATTGTGTGACAATCCAGACATGTTAAATCCCGTTCAATTTTATTCACTTTTTTAAGCACTAATTACTCAAAATTCGTAACAATATGTATTTTTTGTTTTAGATTTTATAAACTGACAAGGGGAGGGGACGACTAAGCAAATTCATCTGGGGTCGAGACTTGGTGAAATAGTAGTACTCCGTTAGGGTGCTCAACCCACAATGTAATTCCACCGAATGGTCAGCCAATTCGGAGAAAATAGCATTCGCGAAATTCATGCTTAGTTTTTATACAATTAAGTTTCAATTTCTTTCGCCGGCCCAGTGGCTCGATTGGCAAGTCGCCTGTCTTCAATACGGACGGATCGAGTTCAAATAATGCGAACAACTTTTTTCTTTCAATTCCTTTAATTATTTTTTTAAAATTAAATAAATTTATTATTTATTTATTATTGAAATATATAACTTAGAAGTGGGTTTAATCACATTTTACGAGGGGAGCAATTTTAAGAAAAAAACGCCAATAATTATTTGAATTGGTGGTAACTCTGAAAATATGAATTTTTCAAAAATTCTAGTTGAGCCTCTGTAGAGAGCTCTGAGCTATATACAGGCAAAATATTACTATAATAGAAGCATTGTTAAAAAAAAGGAGATTATTTTGAAAAAGGTTATTCTAAGTTAATGTTTTGCCAAAATATTGTATTTATATAAATTTTTTTTGTCAATATGTCCTTAAAACAATTTTATACATGTATTCTAATCTGAGTGACCCTAAATATCATGAAAATTATCCATTTATGCGCTTTTTTAAAAACACGGTTCCGAACGTAGTCGGATACCGTAAAAAATTTTCTGTGCAAAATATTTCATTTTATTGGGCCATATCTTTAAGTTATATATATATACAAAAACATTGTTGTGAAATAAGTAGAAAATCCTGAAACAGCTAATTTCTAATCTCCTTCTAAAAATTGAGATACTTTTTTATTTGAAAGTGGGATTAAATCATTGATGCAACATTAATATAATGCACATTAATAATAAGTATCATACATTCATTAAAAATTCGTATTAAAATTATAATCCATCCAGGTGAATAACCATTATGCTGTAAAATCAAAACCATATTTAGCTATATATTTACTTATGCTACCATCAATGCATTCAAATTACTAAAATATACAGTCGGACCTCTATATAACGAAGTCACTAAATCCGTAAAAAAAGTTCATTATATTGAAAATTCATTATAAAGAGGATCATGTTTCAATACACTTTATAAACTACAAACGACAAATTTTAAATTCATAAACACTATATATTTAAGTATTTATTCATACCTTTTTGTAAATTAATATATATTTATTTTATACATGTTACCTATAAAAAATTATAAAGAAAAATTGCAAATGTTTCATCCATTTCCTGAAGAATTTAATGTTTTTCTTTAATGCTCAAACCCTTACGTTTTAACATTTTCGAGCTACAAGAAGCGAAGCTACTAGTACGACTGATCAACACTACAAATAAATGGAGACTAGTTCAAGGACACGGGGACACGAGACAACTCCACTGAGGGTGAAAGGGGATATCAAAGATGTTTACAGTGAACTGCACAATGGGGCTAAAAGTTGCACTTCTTGGATGAAACTCTTAGAATTCTATAGCTTTCGGCTAGTTAGGCATCTAATAAAACCAGTTCAATATTTATGACCACTATAAAGTATGTTAAAAGAGAGAATAACTTGAAATGTCCAGAAATACTTTAAAAAATAGGAAGCAAATAATAGAGTAACAAGAGAAAAAGTTCGTTATATAGAAAATGCACTTCGCTATAGGGTATTACGCATTTTACGAAGAAAATCGTCAAATGTTCTTGGTTCCATGGAAAAGTTCACTGTACAGAAAAATTCGCAATATAGAGGTTTGACTGTATTTATTTTTGCAATACATTTAATATAACAATATATATTTAAACATTTTTATAGGAAATTTATATTTTTGAAAATAAAAGAATTTCAAGGGCCTCTCTCTCAATAAGAGGTTTACGACCATGTTTATTTATCATTTACGGTTAATTTATTTCATTTTGTTAATAAAAAAAGCAAGAGCCGGCACAAATCCTGAGTTAATTAGTTTCTATTTACTTAAAATCAATCAATAAATCTTTACTAAAATGACTGTTAAAGATTTTTGATTCTGTAAAATAAGTTTTGCAACATTTAGGTAAATATATTGAAAATGTTAAGGATGGCTTTATCAATAAAATGACAGGGATTTATATCAAGAACCCTTTTCTGTGTTCATTAGCTCCAACTGAATCTAAAGGATTTTAAATAATATATCACACATTTTAAATGTTAGGATTTCAGATTGCTCCCAGTGAGTGAATAAGTGAATTATTATTAACGTCGCACTGTTCAGCTACACGAGAGCTTTTGGCGGTGGACTTCGTAATTTTGAACCATTGTCAAGTGACGAGGACAAACACCTGAGCTGGCAATCCCCTCTTCTAACTACCACACCACACCAACGGGAAGACTTTTGAGTTCTCGACATATTTAGCATGCATCGCTCCCCTACACGGCGAGTGGTCAGTGGTACTGGACTTGAACTCATGTCACAATAGCCACGAGTCCATTACCTTGACCACTAGCCTATCGCGGCCATAGATTACTCTCAAAATCAACCTATAAAGTTGTATATTTTCGTAAAGTGCTAAAGATAGAATAAAAGTAGCTATTTTTAACACGTTTTTATAAGTTTCATTTGTATGGAATCTTTGAACTCGATTTTTACCCTCTTTAAAAGGTCAGACTGATTCAAATATCTCACACTTGTCAAGGACCCATGGCAATACAATAATTTCATAATTTTGTTTCATTATCGTGATCAGGATTTTAATAATTAAGGATTTTAAGGATTTACGAGATTTGGTGACTAATTCATTATATCGTTTCTAGATTTGTCGTCTAATTGCATAAACCATTTCCAGATTTGGCGACTAACTTCACATGCCATTTCTAGATTTAGCGACTAATTCCGGATTTAGCTACTAAAAGATTAAAATACAACCCTAAAACGGCAAAATAGGCTTCTGGTTGATAAAAAATAAAACAAAAAAAATGTTCTGTATGTGAAAAAAGGTAGGGTGGGTGGTTGCGTAGTTTTCCTGAAAATGGAAATAAAAAAAAAGACTCGTGCATGTGAATAAAAATAATTTATATTCTAACTGATAAATATTTTTTTATATATGATAGTTTTAAAAACTAAGAAAAACAGGCTTTTATTGCAGATTGAACTAAAAAATGAAAAATAAGTTATAATTTTTTTAAAAAAAGTAAAAAACACGCTTTTATAGTGAATCGAAGTAAAAAGTAAAAAAAAAAAATTCTTAATATAAGAATAAAATGATTAAAGAGAAAATTAATGTCATTGGAATAAAAGCGTGGGGTGCTTTGTACTACTTTTTTACACTAACTCAGCATTTTTGAATAGAACTTGTAAGAAATTATAACAATTTAAAGCACCCCACGCTTTTATCCCAATGACATTAATTTTCTCTTTAATCATTTTATTCTTATATTAAGAATCATTTTTTTTATTTTTCACTTCGATTCACTATAAAAGCGTGTTTTTTAGTTTTTTTAAGACTGTAACTTATTAAGATCATTTCTGCTTCTTTCCTGAACTCTCTCACATCCATGACTCGCGGCCACGAGAGTATGTCATAAGAAAAAAGAAATTCCATAGTGTATCGACCGATAGTGCTGTAAGCGGTATAATGAGAGTGAATTTGCTACAAGGGGCATTTTTAATTAAATTACGATGGCTTTAGTATCAGTTACACATTATACCAACTGCACTGTTCAATGACCATGATTGTTTCGGTTTTTTGACGGAAAAAATGGCTTTCAAGTCATTCAAAAGTTGTTTCTCTGTTAGTGGAAAATGCATCCACCATGGCAAGGTCGTAGCATATAGGACGGGAAAAAGCAGTTTTTAACTGTCCTTGCACCAAAAACTGCATAAAAAAGCAACTATGAAAACGCCAATAAATCTTTTTTTTTTTGTGCTCCACCGTTTCGCTTTTCTTCAAGTATATTCAGTTAAAAATTAAAGTTGTTCGGAGTGGTAGAGTTCTCGTTTTACAGCCTTTTGAAAGTGGGACTTAAATTACAATCACCCTTCACAAATCACAATATCACAAATACAAGATTCTATTATTAAAGTTTTTATGAATTTACACTGGTGGCAAAAAGTCCTGAACACACTCATTTTTTTGCATAATTTTTGTGTTTGACTTCATTTTTCGTTATGAAATTATCGCACTATCTTAAATATTGTTATTGATTTTAATGTATTTTTTCATGCTGATTTCAAATCTGTTTGTAGATTTCATCTAAAGTAAATAGTTTCATTGATATGTTGAAAAAACCTTGACAAGAAAGCACAAGGTCACTGTAAGAATGAGTGAGTGTGTTTTCCACCAATGAAATGCTCCATTATTTCAACCAATCAGAGAGCAGTAGCGATAAAGGGTTGAAAGAAAAAGGTGAAACGTGGTTTATTGTATTGAATGCAGTTGTGTGAAAATAGTGTATTGAAAGCAATTTGAAGTGCGTTTGTGGAAAATATTGGAATTATGGCTAAATTTTCATATCTGCCTGAGAATAAAAGGTACAAAATAATACATTTGAAGGAAGAAGGTTATTCTATGCGCCAAATTGCTGCTAAAGTACCATGTGGCCTTTCTACTGTTGTGAGAACTTTGAAAAGATTTTCTGAAACAAATTTTATTGCGGACAGGGGGCGATCAGGACACGACCAAGAAAAACATCTTTACGTGAAGACAGGTTATTGCTTTCAAACAGAAAGCTTAATTCCTCGCAAATTTTTAAACAATGGACTTTGACATCAAATGTGAGTGTGTGCCCAAGAACTGTTAGAGAAAGACTGCTGGAAATTGGGTTACGTGGCTGTAAAGCGCACCCAAAACCATTAATGACTGAATTTCAACGCAAGAGGCGATTGACGTGGGCAAGGGAACATTCATTATGGACTATTAAAGACTGGGAAAAGGTAATATTTAGTGACGAGAGTCAGTTTTGTATTTCTGGCAACCAAAGTAGTACCTATGTAAGACGACGCACTCATTAGGAATTCAGCCCTTAGTGTCTGAAGCCCACAGTAAAGTACCCGACAAAAGTAATGGTATGGGGTTGCATGTCTTCTCATGGTGTTGGAAGACTTCACATCGTTAGCGGAACAGTGGAAGCCATGGATTACATTGAAATACTACAAAATAAATTGCTACCAACTGCGAGAGACCTTTTGGTGAATCAGTCATAGATTTTTCAGGACAATAACGCCCCTTGCCATCGTGCATACTGTGAATAGAATGAACTGGCCAGGACAGTCTCCCGACCTTAATCCGATAGAGAGTTTATGGTTTAAAACTGGTTATGAAATTTCAAAGAAAAAACCTTCAAACAAACGTGAATTAATTGAAGCTTAAATATTTTCCTTCAACCATATTGTCATGAAAGATCTTCTTTTGAAATTGGTGTATTCCATGCCAAAAAGATGTAGAGCCGTAATTAAAGCAAACGGCTGGCCCATAAAATATAGATTTTCTAACATGTGACAACAATGTAATTTTCAAAATGCTTATATATATATATATATATATATATATATATATATATATATATATATATATATATATATATATATATTAAATATATATATATATATTAAATATACCGTATTTGTCAATTTTCGTGTTATTTTTCTTTGCATATTATGTTATTATATATTGTTTTATTCTGCACATATTTCACATTATTGTGTTCAGGCAGCTTTACTACAAAAAATATTTTAGTCATTAAGAAACTAGTAGTAGATTTGATACATTAAAATCAATAACAATATTTAAGATAGTGCGATAATTTCACAACGAAAAATGAAGTCAAACATAAAAATTACGCTAAAAAATGAGTGTGTTCAGGACTTTTTGCCACCACTGTAACAAAGCCGAAAACTTTTTAGTCAAGAACCTTAGCCGCGCTATAACGACAGACTAGAGAAAAATCGTCTATTTTGATGAAAATGACAAACTTTTTTTTATTTGATATCATATTATTTAATTTTTTTCTTTCTAAAAATACCTTACTTATGTTTATACTCCAATTATTTGCGATGTTATAGCAATTTTTATGTGAAGTGAGAAAGACAAAAACAAACGGCAAGTTAGAAATTGAAACCGGAAATACTTTCAATTTAAAAGATTTTTACTCTTTTTTTTAGTTTTATTGAATTTATTAATAAAATATTAACTAAGGTAATATTAAAATTGGATATTGTGGTATTTTTTTAAAAATTAGTTAATAGTTATAAGTAAAATTTGGCAACAACTTTACAGGTTTTTTGTCATTTTTCGATTGGTTTATGTTGTAGCTCTACTCGTTTTTTCGCTCTACATTGAACTTATTTTGATATATTTGATAAAAAAACAGTCTTTTTAAATACAAAATATTGATTAATTATGGCTATAGGAAGGTCTGGGAGATCTAAGAAGCGCCGATTTAATGAAAATTGTTTTACCCCATTCGTGCTACCATTTATGAGAATGATGAAACGCCTGAGCCCCCAACACTACCGAGTCCGCAAGTGTCAAACAATTGGAATCAAGGCATAAAAGTTTGGAAATTTTTTCAGAAACAAATTTGAAACTTGTCAAGATAATAGAATTGTCAGCTTGACAAATTTAATTTCATTGTTTGCCATAGTGTGCTGCCCTGATTGTTATTCTCAGAGCTTGGAACTTATAGGAGACCGTGTCAGTGGATTATGCTAAAATATGAACCTAAAGTGTAAATACTGCTCTTTCTTTACAGCTTTACCTACTACAGAGAAGATGAATGGTTCTTGCCTTTTAAACTCTTCAATTGTTTTGGGACTAATGATAATTGGGAAAGGATTTTAGGCTGGCAAAAAAAAAGTTATGTGCTTTCCCTGGTTTACCTTTCCTGTCAAAACTTGCTTTCCGCAATCAAGAAAGCAAACTTTTGAAAGTAACTGAACGCGTTGCTCAGGAAAACATCTATGTTGCCTTGAGTGAAATCAAAGGCTCAAATAATATTTCACTAAATGTGGAATATCTATTGATGGTACTTGGCAACGCAGATGCTACTCATCTTTGAATGGTTGTGTAAGTGCCATATCAGTTGACACCGGAAACATTTTGGACATTGAAGTGATGTCGCAATATTGCCACATATGTGCAAAAGGCAATATCCAGCCATCGAAACATGCATGTTCGAACTATAAAGGTTTCGCTGGGAACTTGGAGGTTGTTGGAGCCTACCGTATATTTGAGCGATCAAATGTAAGGCATGTGAAGTACAGTGTGTACTATGGAGATGGGGACTCGAAAGGTTATGAAGCTCTAAAAAACTTTTATGGAACTAATTCTGCAACCAAACTCGAGTGTATAGGACATGTGCAGAAACGTGTAGGGGAGCGGTTGCGTCAATTAAAAAACGATGAAGGGTTTGGAAGGGAAAAATAAATTAACTGATAAATTAATTGACAGAATCCAGAGCTATTATGGGATAGCTATCCGAAGCAATGTAGGTTTTCTGCATTTTTCCATTGTGTATCGGGAAAAAACAATTCATTGCAAGGACAGTGTCCTAAAGGATCGGAGAGTTGGTGTCGTTATCAAAGGGCAAAATCAGCTGGGAGTCTTCTCAAAGAAAGGAAACTAGGACTTCCTAATAAAGTCATAAACCAGATGAAACCTACATATCTGAAACTGTGTAATGAAACTTTGTTGAAAAAATGTCTTCATGGCATGACACAAAATTGTAATTAAAGATACAACAACATTTTGTGGAATCTTGTTTGCAAAAATATATTTATTGGGCTCGAAACACATTTCGTTTGGCTGCATAATTAGAACTAATAATTTTTAATTCTAGATATGCTAGCATATTATCTGTAATTCAAAATGTAAATAGTTCCTTTCCTGAAAGTGTTGCATAAGAGTTGATTAAATCTGATGAACAACGGATTTCATCATCTTTAAGATACTCTTTACGACTAACAAAATTGTCTCGAAAAAAAAAGAAAAGCCGCAAGAAAAACAAAAAGTACTAATGATGAATAAACAGAAGGCTTAGCATATTCATATGGATGGTTTTTAAAGTACTTCTTTGCATGACTTTTACTCTAATTTATGATAACCTTTGTGATAAATAATATTTTTTAAAAAGCTTTTTCGTGAATTTTTACTGCCAAAATAAATTTACTGACAATTTCTAAAGGTGCCATGGAAGAATATATATGTATATATTTGTTTTTCTATATAAAAATTTTTATTTTTCAATACAATAACTTTTTTCTAATATACTTTTCATATGTCTAACCTGTATTTCGAAAATATGTACTTAGACGTTAAGAAAAAGATTTTTGACACTATAAAATTGTTAAATATATTAAAAGATAAAAGTTTGAATAAAGTATATAAGATTGATATGTGCTTTGAAAAAGTTTATTCTTTTAATATAGAGAGGATTTAGGTTTTTTTGGCTGTATAGTTTTTTTAAATTTTGAATCTTTAAATACATTTTTCTCTGAAACGTATTTTTTGATATTTTACGACACAGTAGGCATGCTATCTCAAAAATTTCTGTCGATAATTATCTGAAATTTTGTATCATTGTTCATTATTATAGTATGTATGTTTTGCTGTAGGGATTAAGAAAAAACAGCATGCTTACCTTTTTTATGATTGTTTTTCTGTGTGATAAATGTGAAACTTTTGGAAAATTTACATCTTATGCACTTTTTGAACTCTAATTTAATGATAAATTAAAATTTTTCACAGATAATAGATCAGTTTATTAGTAACTGTTTTCTTAGTAAAATTATATGTGTTTTTTAAAATTTATGCTTTAGAATTTACTTTAATGTGTTTAACGTAACGTGCAAATAACGCCTAATTTCCACCTAAAATTGTCCATAATAAAAAAATACATTGAAAGAAATTTTTTTGTTATTTTTATTAGTTTTCAGTTACAATTAAACAAAACATGAGTTTAAAAATAAATTTTCAGCAAAATTTATAAAAAATGTCTTCGCAACCATTCAGGCACCTTAAAAAAGCATAATTTTTCCTTTTACGTATTAAAATTTGATAAAAAAGGAATTACTCGGAATAAACGTTTTCATTATTTAATTGAGAATTTTAATTTCTATTTAATTTTTCTTGTAGTTGTGGACCTGTTGTGTATTATTTCTAAAGCTATCAAAATTGGAATAATCGATCCACTGAAGGAACGTAAGTTAGCAAGTTTCTTGAAAAAATTGTTACAAGTCAAATTTAGTAAAAAAAAATCATAAATAATATTTTTTTATAATACCTTTAGAGGAAAAAAATTGTTTCTTTTTTAAAGAAATACACTGCTGGCCACCGCAAATGCAACACCAAGAAAGACAAGAGATAGTACAACAAAATTTATTTTGTAGATAACATGTTGACCAAGTATCAAATGATTAACTTTATAGACTTCTGTGAAGTGTGGCTCTCGCCAGAATGAGTAGACAGTGTAGCCGCCATTGTTGGAGATCACCGCTGCCACACGCCACGGCATTGATTCAAAGAGACTTTGGATGTGTTCTTGGGATATACAGCAGTCCTATATATATATATATATATATATATATATATATATATATATATATATATATATATATATATTTTCTTCCACACGTTACCAAAGTTGATCTGGTGTGGAAGCTGAGGAGTGTAATCTAAGTCAATCGTTGAGCAACCATGGACCACATGTTTTCTATCGGCGAAAGATCCGGAGAGCGAGCCGGCCAGGGAAGCAATTCAATCTGGTGATTGACGAAGAACCTTTGGACAATGCGTGCTAAGTGTGGTCGCGCATTATCCTATTGAAATATGACTGTGGCCAAGCCCTGAAGGTAAGGAAGGACAGCTGGCTCCAACACCTGGGAGATGCAGCGCTGGCTGTTTAAAGTACCGACAGTGCGTACAAGAGGAGTGCGATAGTGATATCCAATACCGCCCCATACCATAATACCCGGTGCAGGACAAGTGTGGCAGTGCAGAACGCAGCTGTTCAGCATCCTCTCTCCACGGTGTCTCCAGACTCGAATCCGACCATCGTGGTGTTGCAGACAGATCGTGACTCGTCAGTACAAGACAGCTTCATTCCATTCTGCCACTCACATCCTTCTTTCATCCCACCATTGGCGGCGGAGACGTCTGTGATTCTGCGTCAAGGGTAGACCACGCAATGGACGTCTTGCGGACAGACCACTCTGCTGTAAACGGCGTCGAATGGTACGCGCAAACATTGAATGATGCGTTACAGACTCAATGTGCTGTGCTACGGTTTGTGATGTGACTGAGCGATCCGTCACTGTCATGCACACAATTTGCCTGTCCTCACGTGAAGTGGTGCCCTGAGGTGGATGCAATCGACCACGTCGGTTCGTCTTACCCTCTTTTATCCAACGCTCACATATCCGCATTACAGTTGTTTAGTATCATCCAACACGACTACCGATTTCCCTGAAAGATGATCCACATTCCCCTTCCTCTGTTGAACTCGAATACTTGATCAAAAGCTGATCGCTGTTTTCTACGTGACAAAACTGATCGTTTTTTGAAAAAACTACAAGAAAAACACAATTGCCGAACTTGAAATCGTCGAAATCTCCAAGACTTAAATAGCGCTTTGAGGTACCGCCACAGGCGCGTGTGATGTGTGTCTGCGCTGAAATCCTAATCATTTGTATATATCACCTCCGGTAATGCATGTTGTAAATTTTATGTTATTTGCATGCTTCCTTCAGGGTGTTGCATTTACAGTGGCCAGCAGTGTAGTTGTTTGGCTTGTGATTAGAGTTGGCTTTTTTAAATACTTAAGGTAACAGAACACCTTCGAAGAAAATTTTTTGAATTAACCTGAATTTTGCCTGTAAATGCATATTTTATGACCTTATGGGTCTCTAAAATTAGAAAAATACCCTTGAAAAGTTTTGTTAGTATACATTTTTAGTGTCAAAGGGGTATTTTATAAAAAAAATAAGCAAAAATAAGACTTTACGCAAAACATGATAACTGAAAATAAAATAAATATATTGACATTTTTTGTAAATTGAATAATATAGCATATAACCTTATCTAGGGAATAGACTCTTATTTTGGTAATATAACTATTACATGGGAAGTTATTGTGTTTCGAGCTTCTATACGTTGACATTTTCTTTAAAAGCTATTGTAATTTTCATTTTATTGCTATATAAAAAAATTTCTACTCAACACAAACTCTTAAGAAAGGTCTATTCCCTGTATAAGTATTTAAAAACATACGTATAAAATTTTTATTTCCTTCAAGCATAATTTTTTGAGATATTGTGTTTTGCGGTAAGAAAAAATGTGAAAAAACTCATTTTGAGAAAACGACAAAAATAAAATTAAACTATTCTGATTACAAGGTAAGCACTTACTTTCTTATTAAAATGCACCAGATTTATAATTCTCGCCATCTTTGACTTCTAAAACACTAATTGTTTTCTTTTTAAGTGCTTTTAAAATTTTCCAGTTTTTCTTTGTTTTGGGGTCTGCATTATTAATTGATTCCCGGATTCTGCATTTATCTAAATGTTTATATCCCCGTAAGGTAAACATCCCAGGGTTTTCTATATTCATTTTATTAAAAACTTTTAGAGACCCATTTAATCCTTCATTGAAGTGTATAATAGCATTATACGACCCAAATTTAATTGTTTTGAGCGAAACAAAAACTTCCTTTGGTACTTTTTGACAAACTATTCCATTAAAACACTCGTTGGCATTTTGCGTGCGTTCATGCAAGCACTTACTTAATATCTGTTTGTCGCATAGTTCTAAATATACTGGTTTATTTTTATTTAAAACATCATTTCATAAACCAGCATATTTTGTGGAACATATTGTTCCATTTGCCATCCCCCGCTGAAAATAACACCAGCTTTCTTTCCCTATTGGGCATTGACCATGCATCGGTTTCTTATTACTTGATGCACAGTGATATAACGCAGCAATTACATTTTGCTGCATTGCATTTAAGTTACCGACATTGCTGCGATTGCAATTCCGTAATAGATTGAAGTCTGTCAATAAAATTATCAGTTAATTTGCCTTTACCAGATAGTTCTTTAGTTTTAGTTTTCACAGACGCTAACCAACTCTCTTTTGTACATGGCCAATGCACTCAAACTTGGTCACACTGTTTAATCCATAAGTGTCTTTCACACTCATGAAAGCTTTTGAGTCGCCATCCCCATAATATTGAGTGTAATGCAGTCTGCGGATTTTTTCAGATCGAAGAAATATTCGGGAAGCCCCCACAATTTCCATTTTTGATGAAGAGCCTGTGAAATTACACTGACATATGTGGTCGGCTTTTGACGACTCATATTCAAAGTTTCTTGGCATAGTCTGAAGTCTCTTACATGTTGGACAGTAGGACGACATAACTTCTATGTCTAACACCTTACCAATATGAACTGATATTGCAGCAACACAGCCATTCATAGATGTGTAGCCTTTTCGCTGCCATGTGCTATCCACCGATATGCCACATTTTACAATATCGAATGATAGATTTTGTTTTTTGTCCACAATCTCAGTAGCAGCTTTTATCATGGATTCCTCAGCTACTTCCTGAACCACTTTTAAAAGCTTTGCATCCTGATTTTTGTAAGCAGTTTTGGTTAGTCGAGGCAAATTTAATGTTGAGCATAATTTAAATGCCCCAGCAAAACCTTTGCCTATCTGCCGCATATCATATACTAGCCTGGTATTTATGACAGGTGAACTTACAACTTTTTTTGATGAAGCAAATGCAAAAAAAAAAAAGTCACAACACTTACATTTTAGTGTAAAATGGAAGCACAATCCATATCAGGAATCCTCGAATAGTTCTGCTTTTTCAGCAAAATATTTTGGGCAGCAAAGTTGAGCAAAAGCTTCCACAATAAGTTCAAGGTCAACGATTCTGTTACCAAACACAGGACCAGGCAATTATTTCTTCTGCAGTTGATAAAATCTCATTTCCCAACAGCTGACAGTACATTCAAGAACTGCTGAAGTGCTATTATTTTTCGTAGTGTTTGTGAATTTATTACCATAAAATTGCCGCTTGCGCTTTTTAGCAATACTTTTGACTATTTTTAAGTTAAAATAAAACTGAATAAAACAATCAAATAAACTTTTTTTAAGCTGTCAATTCTTTCAGCATGAAAATCCAACGCATATGTAAACAAAGTCAAAACAACAAACTTGCTGCCAGGTTTTACACATAAAAAAGGAAAAATGTATTTCCAAATACATTTATATTTATTCTTAAATGTTCTACTTTAATTTCTGACTAAATATTTGTATATTAATTATAATATTTCATGCCATATACTGTGAAAGAGAAACGTAAACAAACAACTCGGCCACTTCCGGTTAGTAGAAACTATTTCGGGTCCGAGAAATTTATGATTAAGTAATATTGAAAAAGCTGTAACCCCCGGCTTCTAATTAAGATAGAAACAAAATTTAAACAGATTTACAAAGATAAAAGATTGAACTTTAATATAAGACCAAAAACGAAAAATAGATATTTTGACCAAAAATTGAGTTTTAGAGGTGTTCTGTTACCTTAATTCAGTTTTAATTGCTCATTCACCTTTTGCTTGTTTTTCTTATTACGTTGTTTATAAAGCTATTTCATAAATATAATTCTTTTATTCCTAATTTATTTACTTAAAAATTAAATCGAAGTGAAGTAAATAAATAGTTGTAAAGTAATTGCGAAAGTAAGTGGAAAAACCTCATTTTTTACATTTGTTGTGAAAGGAAAAGAAAGATATTTATTGCCAATCCTCGTGGTTTTGCGATGGGTCCTATTCGTGCCCTACTACTAATTCTTCAACTGAAAAATAATTCTTCAACTGTTGGTTGAGTTTAAAACCGCTTTCTGTAAAGAGAGCTTTTTTTGCTAATTTTAGTGCTATTAAAACTAATCAGAGTAAGTGTTAGTGTTTGTCGTTAGGCTGCTATTACACGAAAATTTTCGAAGTGACTATCGAAAGC
The DNA here is from genome assembly GCA_019973935.1 of Trichonephila clavipes. Lineage (NCBI taxonomy): Eukaryota > Metazoa > Arthropoda > Arachnida > Araneae > Nephilidae > Trichonephila > Trichonephila clavipes. Next base: position 452,696 of record BMAU01002798.1, on the reverse strand, counting down.
TCTTGGTGTACTTGAAAAGAAGCTTTAGACCAGAATATCTAGTTGATACATGCAAGACCTGGCGATTGCTGTTTCATCGGATCACGCCGAGTTAAGTGCTTAATTATTTGTCAAGATAACTGTTTAATTTCACTGCTCCCTCGGTTTATAATCGTACTTGATAGCAATTTGATTGAACTAAATAAATTAAATTATTTTTATATAATAATGGAGTCCCAAAACTTCCTGCGACTTTTGGGTCGTGACAATTTTGCAATGAATCCATTTTTGGAGCCGTCCTCCTTGATCATTTAAGCATAGGCTGTGAATCTAAATGTCGCACCACTTAAGGGCTTTAAATGGAAATTTTATAAAAAAATCGTCTATTTTTGATACAGAAATCCACGATGATCCCTTTTTAATTATCTTTTAATCGAACATTTGCAGTAAAATATTTTATCATGATTATTTATTCAGTTCTTACTCTATTAGTTCACACTCTCCTTATATATATAAATTGTTCACATTTTCAATCGTTAATGAAATACTTTTTATTCATCCTTTCAAGTTCAAATATATTTTTTAAAACTTATTGTGGATGACACTTGATGTTAATACAGTTTTTTCAAATATTAATTCTCATTAATTCTATTTAATTAATTAATAAACTGTAACAAACAAAAACAATAGTCCAAAACCATATATAAAAAGGAAAATCGCTCGTTGTGTCCCTGTGGCACAATGGATAGCGCGTTGGACTTCTAATTCAAAAGACCGTGGGTTTGAATCCCACCCGGGGTGGTCTTATTTCTGAGAATGAGATTTCTTTTTACTATACTATTTTATTGGAAGAGTTAAATTTAATGAATGAATAAATAGTAACAAAAAACAAAGGTAATAGTCCAACATCCTATATAGAAAGGAAAATGGAAAATCGCTTTCTATTTTATCACTTAATATAGTGATTCCATCATATTCATATACATTTTGATATCAATTGGAATTTTCTTAATAAAAATTACCTAAAATAAAATTTTCTTTATTGACCCACGTAGTAATTGAATTAAAATATTTTTTTGTTTTATACTTCCGAATAAAAGCCGATCCGTAAGAAATTACCCGAAATTTGAAATCCGTATAAAGTTAAATTGAAAAAAAATCCTGTAATTTTGGCCATGAAGACCAAGACGCGTTACTGGGTTTTACATGTTCCAATCAAATTGCTGTAAAGTCAAATGCCCGATGTTAAGCAGTAGTTTGAAGTCCAGTGGCTGAGGGGTTAGTGCATCTCGCTTCCACACTACAGGTCCGAGGTTCAAACTCCGGGATGAGCAAAGTTGATTCAGCCTTTAATCCCTTCAGTGGGTCGATAAATGAGTACCAAGCTTGCTTGGGAACTTAACACTAGGGTTTTCACGTCAGACTGATCGGAATATCTGCTCATGCACCTCAGGGCCCAAAGTCGCGTATACTGAGTTAAGTTAAGTAGTAGTTTTATTTCTGGTAGCCTTACTTGAAGCGCTAGTATATTCTTTTGCATTCATTTATTTCCCAGAACATTACCTGCGCTGGTTATAATTTCTGTGCCATATTTTTTGATTGGAAAATGAGCGGGAAAAGAAATTTGCCTGCAACATATGATTGTAACTAACTGATCGTCGCGGGCGCGACCTATGTTTTATTCACTGGAGGAAAAAATCGCTGGGTGATGATAACATACTTTCAGACAACCCAATAAGTGAATCCAAATTTTGTGAACTATTGGAAAACTTGTGGAGTGGCTGATATTAATTCTAAAGGATTTATGTGACTTTTTTTCCTTCTTAGAATAAAAGTCTCATTCAAGACTCCCCAAAAAGTTATGTAGCTAACGTTATAAAAGTTTGAGAGTGGCTAACACAAAAAATATGAATAAAAAAACCCTCGCTTTTCTTAAGCTAATTTGTTCCCGAGGTCAGCGGATTTTTGTTCTGCTTTATTCCATAGATAGGGACCGCATAAAAAGAAACAATTTTTCGAAAATTTCACAAACACGGCGAACAATTTTGTCGACATATTATAGAAAAATTTTTTTATGCGACAGAGAGGGACCACGTAATCACAATAATCAGATTGGCATGATCGAAGCTGTTTTTGGAATTTCAAACTTATTTCGGGATTTGTATCTATTTTAAGGCTGTTTTCGGTTAATGTTAAAGAATAGGACCTAAATTTGGAAAAAAAGTTTCAGATATAAAAGAAATGAACATTTTATATGATATTCTGGCTTCACTATACCTTACAGAGCAGCATGTTTTATCATACTTCTCATTTTTAACCGAGTTGAATCATTTTTTCTGGTGTAAAATGTGTTTCACGTTTTTTTCTCCTATACCGTAATGTTGAAAGGGCTATGCCTTCACGTATTAAAACGTAAAAGAAAGTATTCATGGAATATTTTGAAATTTAAAAAAAAACTATATTGTGTTAACAGATGTTTGAGTTATAATATTGCAAATTTCTATGGAAAATGAGGCATTTTTCTGTCTGAAAATGTGCTTCGCGTTTAGTTCAAGCTCTCGTACTTTTACCGAAGACAGCCTTAAGAAAATGACTTTCCGATTTTTTTGGAAAGCTGTATCCCTGCTTATATTTTATATCCTCTCAAAGAATCTGGTTCTTCTTCTCAGCCTTCATAATCTATCGAATTATTGATAATGTCACTGTTATTGAAAGTTTCGTCTTCAATCAAGTGCGTGTTGCTAGTGCTTTGAAAGAAAGCAATTGGACGTGTATTGTCCAGAGACTGTTTATAACCAATAAACAAAGCGTCTTGAAGTGTATATATGTATATTGATAGAAAACATTACAGTGGTGCCAAAGCCGTTGAAATTCATATACCTCTTAAAAAAAGATCGCACAAACCAAATAGGGAACCAAAAAAGGACCGGACAAAAACAGGTTCTACTTTATTCTGTAGCCGTTCCTAATTTTAGAAAGATTTCTCAAAACTCTTTGCTTACGTACAGAAATATACGGTAGGTATAATTTGTGTTTGTTGTTTAAAATCCATAATAAGTGTGTAAAAATAATTTATAGGCCTTAAAAAAAGAATAGACTGTTCCTCGGAAGAGTGAGAAATGAAATTTGAATGAAAACAATGGATTAGTAAAAGAACTTTATTTTATGTATTGAACTGTTTTGCGGAAAAATCTCTTTAAATCATTGAATTTAAGTGATAGGTACAAAAATAAAATAATCCAATATATTTCAAGAATGAAAGAAAAAGAAAATGCACTTATGAATAAAAATTGTTTAAATGGAGAAGTAATTCAGAACTCGTTTTTTTTCCTTTTTTTTGAAATTATGACCTTTTCTATGAATAATTTTCCTTGAGACATGTGTGAGGATGAAAGAAATCTTGTACTCTTTTTTTATTTTAAGTACTGTCCATTAAGAAATAATAGAATTTCGGTAAAAAGTTTGACGCACACACATCTAAAACCCATAACACACACTTCTTAATTTTAAATACTTTTTACTGTTTCAAACCTTCATTGATTTTGATAGTTACAAAGTTTTACTGTATTTTCTGAGCATGAAGATCCGTACAGGCTGAATAAATTCTATTATTATTGGGATAAAAATAATCTTGTTGGTCTGTAGATTTGACGTAAAAAGTTTATTTTTTTTTTGAAAGACCAGATTTTTCGAAAAGTACGAACAATTTAAGTATTTTAAGATTGAAGCATTAATTTTTTATGTATATTCGTACCAAAAAAAACTGAGTATACATCACTTCCTCTTTTTCACATACGCTGAAAAGAATTATCTTAATTAATTACCTTTTAAGTTTTGTACTTATAGATTCTATGAAATACAGGCATGAGAAAAAACGAGGTATAGGTTAAGAAGAAATATTAAACCAAGAACTAATACAATTTTTACTGTCATAATTTTTACATTGTGAAATTGCAAATTACTTAATTACACAGTAGCATAGCGTGGGGGATGCAGACGGGGCCCCGGCCCCGGAGGCATACGAAAAGGTGCGGTGGAAAGCACCGCGATATTTAAATTCAAAAAATATTTCAAACTCCAAATCGCGTCTGCGCAACGAAACTGATGGAAACGAGTGAAATCTTTAATACACGCAAAGATGCAGGAAGTTTATTAGTCGCTATGCAATCGCATTCGTTTTTATGTTACTTAGGCTTCTGGCAACTGGTACTGTGTGAAGTCAATGATACTCACAAAATTATTTACAAACAGGTAACTAAATATCCCTCAATGTGCTAAAAAATACGTGCATTACAGACCGTATTAGAAGCAAAACGAGAAGAATTCGTGGATGACGCTTTAACATACTATAAAACTTTATGTGAAGAGCCTGAAATTCTTTTTGGACCCCCAAGAAGAATCAGCAGGAAGGATATATTTGGCGACGGAATTAAAGATGTTCAGTTATCTTATGAAAAGGACTTGAGGCGAACAAAGTTTTCTTCAATAGACGGAATAACTGCTGAAATTCGAGAAAGATTTCAGCAGTTGCAGAACCTAGCGCAAAAATATTCTTTTTTTCACAGACGAGTGAGACGAGTTTTTTTGAGCACAGACGAACTTAACTTAGATCAAGCTTCTCAAGACATTAAGAAAAAAGAATTCCAACTTAAGCGCGTATGCCTACAAGCTTTCGTAGCTTCAACAGACCCAAGCTGTAAAAAAGAACTCATTATGTCTGGCTCTCTGGGTTTATTAAAATATATTATTGAGTCTGAAGATGGCTTACCAAACATTGTCATAATGTTGAGAATTTTTTTAACATCAGTATTGCCAGTGAGAGAAGCTTCTCTAAGCTAAAATTAGTCAAACATTATCTCAGATCGACTATGTCCACGTTAAGACTAACAAATTTCGCTATTATCGCAATTGAACATGAGATACTTATTGATATTGACAATTGTATAAAAGATTTTGCTGTGAAAAAAACGCAAAAAGGGTACTTTTAATCAATAAAAAAATTTAAAGCTGCTTTTTTTGACGTTTACTTATTTTCTTGATTAATAATTAAAATAGAAAGGCAACAAATTTCTAGTCGGCCCCAGGCGGTGAAAGCCCACGCTACGCCACTGTAATTACGCACAAAGCTGAGTATACATACAGTAAGATCACTTTAAAAATTAAAAAAAAAATAAATGAATTAATATTTACTGCAGGCCGAAATCAGTGAAATTCTTTGCATGTCAAAGACATTACCTGAGTGCGCCGAGGGCACATCACACCCGTCGCGAAATTTAGACTTGTCGTGGGACTTGCATTTCACCTCCATCGTATCGGTATTTTTGAGAATCCAAATTGCCCACTGTAAGAAAGACGAAGTCATGGACAGGAACCATTTGTTGGGATGCTCGGAGACTCCGAGGTGAAAAGATATTGGAGTGCTAGACATCTGCTGATGGAACATTTTTGAAGGGATAACTTCTTTAGGCGCGTTTTGTTGGAGAGTGAGCTTGAATAATGCGTTTTAAGAAACCAAGCATTGTTACGCTCGAGTTTGTAACGCTCGTAATAATGGATCGGAATTTTCCGCAACAATGTAAAGTCCTTCAAGACTCGTTATAAGTATGAGAAAATACATTCTCAACAATTGCTATGTTGCGTTACCAGAAGCAAAAAGTTTTGATAGACTTAACATTGTTACGGAAAATTCGATCCCAAATTCTTCCATGGCCTAAGAGAATCTACATCTCTAAGAGATCCACAAAATAAATTTAAAAGGTTATCCCAAAACAAACTTAAAATAATCGCAGATATCTTCACACACTTCATTTCCACAAAACAGGAATACCGATATAGTCTTCGAATTGTCACAGTGTATGTGCACAGGCATTGGATTTCGATGACAGTGTTGTCGGAGTGACACCGTCGTCAATGCTTGAAGGAGAGTTTTCAGATATTTAAATAATTTTGAATATAAAGTATTTATGTGACCAATTTCAGCTACCATAAACCTATTGTTTCCTTCTTAGAATACAATTAATTCACAAATATGATTGTATATTTCGCAAAAAGAATTACTTAATGAGTACAGACATGTATATAAATATTTTTATGACAATACTAATATCCTCTTGTTTTTTATTCACCTAACTATCCCTGCAATAACATTACAAAATTTGAAGTTATCACTTCCATCATGTGGTCATAAGCCCACACGCTCCTTTTTGTTTTATTTTTGTGTGCTTCTTGACTTATTGTAAGAGTTGATCATTTTCTTATTTCCTTGAAAATAGAAAAAATATTTTGATGCTTATATTTGTTGCTTTCAAAGTATATTTCAAACGTCATTGGATTGAGTTGACAAAGATTTGCATTGTTCCTCTGGATATTTTTGTCATTCTTGTAATGCTGTTTTTGAGTGTTTCCTTAGCTACGAAATTCATGCTTTCGGCAGGTTTGGGAGCCACAGTAGTCGAGTGATCATCGTCACAAACTTATGGTGGCAAGTCATGAATTCAAATCCTGGCGTCAAAATTGTGTATACATTTGCTAGCCGAATGGTTCGACTTTTTCATCTTTAAAAGTCGCAGAATCCTGGTTGGCTGAGTCGAAGCTTATTATCTGGAATGCTGCATTTTCGAGATTCAACTTTCATTGAAATTAAAATGAGAACAAAGGACTATTTTTTTATTTATTAATGTCTAGGAAGGCTTGTAGGTCTTGATAATCAATTCTGTTTTGAAGATTTAATAAATTGAAATCAACTATTCAAATGTTCTTGCAATTGGATTAAATATCTCAATAAAAAAATCGCTTCATGTTCGTAAGAGATTTATTATGTGAGTGCATATTTACTCGCATGTGTGTAAGCAACAATAACTGGAAGAATGAAAATAAAACAGAGATCTGAGACAGAGAGAGGGGGAAAAAAGAAATGCTAAATTCAAAAAAGTTTCCTTTTTGAGTATGGTTAAATTCATAATCATTTAACTCAGTGATTCCCAAAGTGGTCTTTATAGATCCCTAGTTGTCTATGACGACCTGCAAGGGGTCCATGTCAGCGAAAAAATAGTTTGGGAGTCCATGAGATGTAAATGGGGGTCTACAATAGGGGTTTTCATTAAAACAAATCATGACTATTTTTAAAAGAGAATTTGATCAAACAGTTTTTACCTTTTTTTTACTAAATTTAATGAGGTTAATTCGTAGTTACAAGGTGACAGCATAAATTTTATTAAAATAAGGACCATCCTTTCAGCGTTTCTTGCTAAAATTAAGCTAAAGGAGTAAAATATTGAACTTCGCAAATTTTCCTAGTTTTTCAATTATTCTATACAATCTGCCAAAAAAAAAGTTTAATATACGTTCAACATTTGAATACCCGTTTTTTATTTTGAATTTAGATTTGAGAAGGCTTTGACTATGGTAATACCACATCATGCAATGAATTCATGTGGTTATATTGAAAAAAAATGTCAGATTACAAGAATTTGGCACTAACGAAGATCTTAAAGCAGTGTTTCTCAAACGGTGGGGTGCGCCCCCTTGGGGGGCGCGAGCATATCGAAAATAAAAGATTTAAGAAATAATTAATTTACTGAAATGAATTAAAGCAAAATATACTTTCAAACATAATAAAAACTGCACTTTTACTCTGAAATAAATTATAGGCGCGCGCACGCGATATTAAGTCATCAAAAATAAAAACTTCTTCAATACCTAATTAGCCTAATTTAATCCTATAACCAAATAAAAAAAACTTTTATTTGATTTGCTCTAATCCCATGATGAGAGATTCTTTTATTACGCTTTCTTTTTAAACCCAACATACTACTCTTTCATAGGAAAAACAGATCCCAGACCCAGAATCAAACAAATTTAGGAACAAAAATTTCATCACTGTCATTATTTTTGAAATACGGCGCATGATAGCTGTAATCTGCTTGACCTTCTAAGTTATTGGTACAGTTAGTTAAGACCCCTCTCTTATGTGTTTGTTTCTAATTTAGGGAAGTTGTAAGTAATGTATTTCTCTGTTGCGCTTTTTCCCATCCAAAAGAGTTTTATGATATTTGGAAATCCACGGAGAGCACACACTTTGAAGGATTACTTGGCCAAGACTTATTTTTATGAGTATTCTCAAACATATAAAGCATAACGAAAAAGGTTTTATACAATTCTTTTAGCAGTAACATGCATATTGTCAAATGAATATACTTTTTACCCGGAAGTTGTCGCGCGGGACACACAGATTACGAAATCATTAATTCTGGCAAAACTGTTTATTTGTTACCAAAGAAAAATTGAAAAGTCCTTGAAAGTAGGTAAGTAAACCTTCTCTTATAATTAACTTATTCACTGGAATCCCAATTTGTATCGTGTATAATAAAATAATTATAAAAAAAAAGGATTGGGGGGAGTCAATAACCCCACTCGACCATATCGAGTGCGCGCCTGCTCCCGGGTTAAAACATGTTGAAATCTTTTCGCTTTAAATATTAAAAATACTACAATTATTCTCCATCGGAATTTTATATTGTTCATTATTTAACATCAATTATAAATGCTAATTCTGAGAGAGGCTTAAAATTACAATTCGCCTAAAACTAATTATAATTTGAGCAATCATTTAAAAAAATCATTTTACAGTTTTGTAAACATTGTCGCGCACTTGGCTTTACTCTCCATACAATTCAGCTATTATATCAAGAATAATGTTTTATTTTCTTATAAATGAACTGGTGCAAAGAGCCAGTGTTTCAGTCAGTATACTTTTAATGTATCAGTGCCGCACTAATTAATTAATACTAAATTAAGAACAAGTTTAATAAGTATTAGCGACTTCCATGGGCTTGTCTTACAGAGCAAAGTTTTTCAAAGGAATGCTTATGATTAGATATTGATCCTCTGAGTTCTTTTTCTATATTTAGCTGAGATCTATATTTTGTCTTCTAAGCAGCTACCGCATTTTGCAATATGTTCAATTTAAAAATTAGAGAAAGAAAAAATAACATAATAATTTTCCTATTTTTTTCTCTTAAAAGTAGTATACAAAATTTAATACTTATGTTTCTAATTTGTATGGTTTATAATTAAGATCGCCTATTGTAGCTTTAGCGTCAAAGTGCATTATTATTGCATTCAGTACATTATTAATGTATAAGGGGGCGCGATAAAAATTGTGATTGAAAAGGGGGGCGCCAGTATTGAAAGTTTGAGAAGCACTGTCTTAAAGTAAAGTTTAGAAACGGATGTAAGAAATTTTGGTTGTAAAAAGATATACCTGCTACTTATTCCAAATGATTGAAATTTTTAATTGCTTTTCTGGATTAAGAAGGAGTTTCAGCGCATTTGCCAATCTCCAAAACAAAAAAGAAGAGAAAACTAGACACTGCTAACAGAGGAGCTACGAAGAGTTAAAACCAACAAGATTGATGACAAATCTTCAAAAATTTTTATTGAATTCACATATTTGTCTCTCCCACTAAAAGCATTTGTTTGTTGCTCAGTTATTTTATGTAACAGTTATTTTGTGCATTAATTAAACTTTAATAATTAACTAACTTGTGCTTCTTAAGTTTCGAACACCACACAACAGTTAGAAATTTATATCTTTTAAAGTAAACAGCTCTGTACCAGCTGTCAAAAAGACATTTAAGTTGATAAGTTTGCAAAAACTCAATGTTAGGTAAGAGGGGGTCTGCCCAAAATCGAAAAACCTGTCAAGGGGTCTATGTGACAAAACAGTTTGAAAACCTCTGATTTAACTGATTTTCCCTAAGCAGTATTTCATTTTGGTTCAATAACTTTTCCTAAAATATTTTAAATGCAATTGAACGATTTTTTTAGAGCCAATTTCAATATCTTCACTTCATCCCTTTCATTTATATTTTCTCGACAGATTTCAAGGAATTTGCCCGACAGATGTACCACGAGTTCTACGTGAATATAACGTTCGTCCACTACTACAACTACTCATTGGAGCAAAGCAAATCTTTTAGAGATATCAGAGGGGATATCCAGGAAGAGATCCGGTATCGCATGGAGCTTTTCACACATTTGATTGACTGGACGAACCTCGGAATGGCCATGTTTTTTCTTGTATTGCTTTTCAGGTGAGTCCTTCCATTTAGGTCTCATATTTCAGGATTCTACAGTACATTTTTATTTGAGGTGAACCTATTACCACCTCACCTATTGAAACCACCTATTGAGAATCGTTAAAAATATATTTATAACTACATTGCCGAAAAAAAATCCTTCATTTTGAAGATTTTAGAATATTTGTATAAAAAGAAAGCCCGGAATGTTATAATTTTGCGAGTTAACCAAATTGTTCAATCAAGCAAGGCCTTTTAAACCTTAAAATTACTCCTTTTAAATTTTGTTGTGGAAAACTTTAAACTTACTCATTAATGTTTCCAACTACCCTAAAATCACGTTTTTTTAAAAAAAATCGACAATTTTTTTGTAATTTTATTTTATAGGCCATCTTATTAACTTAATAAAAGTACCAAAAGTTTTTCATTTTCCATTCACTAGAACAAAAACTACAAGTGCTTTATTAAAAGCAAATGGCATAACTTTATACAAGATGTCAAACTTTAAATTGCGTTTTACTGGAAATGTTTTTTTAAAACTCAAACGGTGACAGCGATTGCTTAAAAAGTTTTGAAAAAATCTGCTGAAATGTTTTCTGCATGTTCTGTATAACAGTAGAAGTGTATCTTCAGCTTTATCAATCAATGTTTTCTTTCAAAATTTACAGTCCTTTATGTGAGTATAATCACAAATTTTTTAAGCATTTTCATATAATCACTAAGATAAAGTGCTCTAATTTTTGTAAAATTTAAAATATCTATTTTTCTGAAGCTCATTTCAAACATGAATAACAAAGTAACTCATAAAAATTGAAAAATTGAGCATTTGTTCATGGAATTTTTGTACAGAGCGGGCCTCGTTTATGTAATTTTTGGTATATTTTCACCAATTTTTTCCCATTTTAATAATAATAATTTTTTTTCTGTTTTCAATTTTAGAATTTTTTTCTTAAAATATACTAAATAAATCTAAATATCACAAAAAATCCCATATCTGCATTTCTTTTTAAAAAAAAGTGTCGCAAGTAGGCGAATACCTTAAGTTGACTTAACAAGGAAAAGAAGCTTTAGAAACATTACCTACCTTTATAGCTACCGTTTTAAGCAGAAATTTTGATTTCCTTTCGAAATAAAGAATATATTCATGGCACATATTATAGTTTTATTTTATATCTATTTATTTTAATACTTTTGTTGTCAAAAGAGTTTCTCTAAAAAGTTATGAAAAGGCGAAGAGAGTGTTATGTAAAATTATTTAAAGATTGCTTTGATCTATAAAGAGATACCACATTTATTGGGTCAAATTCCTCCCTCCCCCCAAACTTTCGTCAAGTAGGAACTATAAAGTGAACACTGAATTAATGGGAAAGAAAAATATTTGGTGTTCTGAGTTAAATATATTTTTATGAGTTTTTTTTTATCTACGTAGTAAGATAAGAGTGCAACGAGTATGTTGAAAAACTACAAGCTTCATAATCAGCAATTTGCAGGTTCGGTAGAACTTTGCCCAGATCTTTTTGTATTTTTAATCCAACATGATCATAAAGTATTAATAAGAATAAAGTAAAAACCGCGCCTGGGCGGCCTAGTTGTTTTGTCGTTGGCCTTCTGCACCTAAGGTTGCGGGTTCGACCCCGGCCTAAGTGGGGTTTTTCATGATGCAGAAAATCGACAGCGTCCATGTCGTATGATTATGCGGCATATAAAAAATTACCGTGAGTACACGTTTGGCTTAGGTGCTCTCGGCAAAATTTAATTCCTAAGTACAATTTTTCTTCGTAAGATCTCAAGTGTCTCCCTCTGGGGAGGAAACTGGGCGTCAAAATTGGTTTCGCCTATATGGTGCCACACTAAAAAAGTGATTCTAGCTCCTAGGGAATGTACTAGGTCTGCAAAGGTAAAAATACTAATCCGCAACTCCATTAGAGGAAAAAATAATAAATGAAGTAAACAGATGAGCAAAAAAATGACTCATTCCAAATATCGTTTTCGTCTCCTGACCATGGTTCAAAGTAAAGGGAAACTTACCAATAACCCACTTAATATTGCTTTAATTGTGCAAAAACCCGAAACAACTTTTATTCACTATAGCACTCTGAAATAGTTTCAAAATTAATTTTATATCGCGTTAAGAATTAATCCATATATATAATGATCTTTTCGAGATTTTTAAGTCTCTACAATATTTCTTAACATTTATTACATTCAGCGCTGAAACAAATCTAAAAACACAGACAAATCTTGTGGCCTCCTAGGAAAAGATTTTAGAGCATCAAAAGCTAAAATAGTACATTTATACAACTAAGCTTAGTTATCCTATTAACGAGAGATCAAGCTAAAGTTACGTCGTTTATTTTTAAATAATGGAATGATGCTATTTCTGATAAATATTTGTGTGAACTTCATCAAACGAATGAAGGGTCTTTAGAGCACTCTGGGGTAGCTAGTTTTGTGTGAGTCCTGTAACAAAATTCTTTGGAGGACCTTTATTGGGGGGTGGCTCTTAAGGTTTTACTACTTCTTTTTTACACATTTTGGAGCCCTTGCAGCTTGAGGGCTCCGTATTATTGATACGGCGGTAGCTATGCCTTTGCTTCTTTAGAGTAACTGCTATTTGGAATTTATGAAATTTTTAATAACTGTTTCGTATCTAATTGCCCGTATTTTGCTTCTTTAAAAGCGATACAATCATGAAATCTCATTTTGCCTTTTTTATATAAGCACTGAAAAAAACATTTGTACTGTTATTTCAGGCTTGAGTTTTGAGTTTTCATATAATCAAAGAAATATTTATTAAATTCAACATACATTTTTTTCTAAAATTCCAAATTTTGTAGAAATGTATTCCACTTTGATATTATGTAAAACTTAAATTGTGTGACTTAGGATTTATTAATAGGTACTTTAAGGGTTTTCCATTGATGCAGCTGAAAATATCATGGGGAATAATAGGATCCAATGCGTCTAAAATATGACATGGAGTTAAAGTTCTTACTTTTTGGTAGAATGTGAAAAATTGAAAAATGAAATGCACTGACTCTCAAATTTCGTCTGTACTTTTCGATAGTGCTTCAGAATTAAATTATCCATTTATCCGTTTTTTTATTGTACATTCAATTGCTCATCTGACTAAACTAATTCTATATAAGTAAAACCAAGTAGCCTGAGCCATTCTAAAAATAATTCGAAAATTCCTGTTAACATTATGAAGACCATACATAAGCAACTCGACAATCCCATACTATTTTGACAGAAAAGTCAGTTGAAACTTATTCCACTCTCTTTGAAGATGTCTTGTGTCGTCATGTAGTGTCATTATAAACTCATATAGCTCAAGATAAAACCTTAACTGAATACAGCTTCAGAGAGTTTCAAACCTACTCTTAACTTATTTCCTACCAATCCATGGATATAAATTCAGTATATGTTGGGATATTTGGAGATGAATCGAAATATATAATTAATATTGCAACTGTATTGAATCAAAATGCTACTTTGCAGGACACAAAGAAAATCATATATAACCTTAATTTTCGATTCGAACCCAAATATTTTATGTCAATGAACCACATCATGATATAAAACAAACAGTATCGTAGCTTATGCATGAGAAAAAAAAGTAGTATTATATATACTTAATTTCAAAATAATGTTTGTATACAAACTATAAACAATTATGTGTTGTAATTACTAATAAATTACTATAATTAGCAATTGTTTATTATAATTAGAGTATATAAGTAAAATAGCACTAAGAACAAACTATACGTAAGTCTCAGAGTACTAAATTTTAAGTTTTTTAACATCCTTTTATAAGCTTCACTTGTATGTAACGGAATCTTTAAGCTCAATTTTGACTCACTTTAAAAGGTCGGATTAATTCGAAATTTGGCTCACTTGGGAAGGACCGATGGGATACAATAATTTAATAAATCTGTTCCAATGTCCTGATCAGGATCATAAGGACTAACGATATACCATTTTCAGATCCCTTTTACAAATTTGGAGACTAAAAGATTAAGTTACAATTTAGCGCTCGATGGTGTTTTTTTTTTAGTTTTCTAAACTGTTATTCTGTAAGATAATTTTTTCTACTCACCTCTTATCTTCAATTCTTGATAATGATAATGGCATGAAATTTCTGTACATTCATTGGCTTTAATAAAATGAATTCGAAAGGGATGAATAGTTTTTAATTTCCCCTCTTTTATTTTCGAAAACATTTCCACAATCTAAAAAAGGATTCAAATAATTTTAAAATGACAAGAGAAAAAAAGTGAACTAAAAGCTATTACCTATTTATTTATTTTTCAATTCCTACCATTAGTTCACACACTCACTATATATTTATTTATTTATCTTTGTAGAATTTTCAATCATTAATAAAATACATTTTAAAGCGCTTAATTGAGCTGAAATTTTATATACCTTATTGTTTTGGATGACAATACAGTAATTTAACTATAATTAATACAAATTAATTGATAAAAAGTAATTATTTAAAGAATGACAAATACAACCACGTTGGCATCATTTTTGGTGACTTAGCGACCCTTTTGGCGACTTATGTTAAAACTTGAAAATCTTTTTTTCTCACGTTTTAAAGCATTTAGTTGAACTGAAATTTTATATACGTGATTATTTTGGATGACAATGCGATACTTTAACGATAACTAATAAACATTAATACCACTTGATGTTATGATTCTGTCATATATGTATATACATATTTATATTAATTGTAACTATTTGATAAAAAGTAACTAAAAAATAAAATTTTTTTGTTGATCTAAATAGGAATTGACTTAAAATTTTATTTTTATGTATTACTTGTTTACTTTAATAGATGCCTTTTGTTACAATAAGACAGATGCAGTAAGTAATATTCGGTAAGGTTAATTAAAACCCGTTTATAATCAACATCATTCCTTCAAATTTTCTGACGGCGGTTTGTGGGTTGATAGTGGAATACATGTAGTGTTAATTCGGTAATGTCATATCACAGACACCTGGTGTATTTGGAGGCAAAAGTTTCTCGTCAAATGGCTCCAAGGAAAAACAGCGTTTTTCATAATGGCTTCAGAGACGAAAGCAAGAGGGAAAAACGTGGTTTTCAACATGGCGTCAAGAGACGAAAAACGTCGAAAAAACGTGGTTTCTGAAATGGACAACATAGCAAACATCAAATCAAAAATAAGAAATTAAATGAAAAGTATTTCCGAATTTCGGACATTCAAACCAAGATTCTATCAATCTTTCATTCATTCCAGAAACAATCATTACTTTCTTACCTCTTTTATTCAGAAGAAAATCCACTCGTCGTGCTTTTACGAAGAAAAACGTGGTTTTTAAAATGGCTTCTGCAAAACAAACAGGAAAAACGTTCGCTTCTAAAATGCAACAGTGGGGAAAAAATCTGATATATGCATGCTTTAAGTTGATGAAGTAACAATCTCTATTTCTCAAACACAAATTCTTTCCATATTTCGAACATCCATACCGAAATACTTTCAATCTTTCACTCATACACAAATCAATCATTTCCTTCTTACCACTTGCATTTAAAAGAAGAAAAAAAAATCTTTTCGTAGAGCTTCAAGCAAGAAAAACGTGGTTTCCAAAAGGGTTTCAAGAAGAAAACAGAAAAAAACCGTTGTAAGATACAATCAGAGCCTCTTTTCCGCTAAATTTAAAGGGCGAAAAACGTGAAAAAAATAAAATTACAGCTAATATACTGTCGCCTAGCGATTCATTAGAGAAGTATTTCTGCCCTTTAGAGAGTAAAGGCTGAAATGATATTTACTATGAAAAATGAAAAGCTAAAGTTTAATGTTGCTATGCACTCAAAAGGATATTTCCATGAAAATTGATTACAGTGATGTCAGTAATGATTTGGTAATGATCGCAGCTCGAAGAAAACTTCTTTGTTGTACGAGTACAATGACAGTGACTCAACAAAGAATAAGGACGACTAAAAGTAAAAGATATATAAGGGATGAGCGATGAAAAAGATGAGAATTAACAAGGTGAAAAAAGTTCATACAATAATATATACCAGTGGCGCAACGTGCACTCCTGTAATCCCTGCATCACGGAGAGAAGGGGGCGAGATTCTCTAGAGAGACCAAATGTTACGATTTTGCTACCGTTTGTAAGATCCAGCTTGAGACCTAAAACCTTACTTTGCAGGGGGGCACCTCATGATTTCCGTTATGCCACAGATGTATACTTATACTGTAATTGCAAATGATTTCATTAATTTACTGTACTAATTTACTAAAGGGTGAGTGGAGGGGGAGGTCCTTGATGCTATAAGGTAAGAAATGAACTAGAATGGGCCAAAGAATGTCACTATCTTTTCCTTACGGACGGGGCGGGTCTACAGGTGGTGGATAGCAGCAAAAACAAAGAAAGGGAAGAGATTAATAGAGTTATGTGAAAATCCATCCAGAACCAAAACTGGAAAGGTAAAAACTGAATGAGGGGGAGGGCGTGCATTAAAATAGGGGGGACGTAACAATTTAAAGTGCTTAGGGTCCCAGGGATGTTAAGAACGGCCCTGGATATAATAGTGAAAAAAAGTATCGTCCAAAGACAATTAATCAACACATCTTCCTTTCTCTCTAACAAACATTCTTTCCGCATATGTTTCCTTAAGATAAAAAATCCACTAATACCATCATTTTAAACTTTCTAGAAAAATCTTTCACACAACCGTTAAGATCGTTGGAAAAAATGAGCACTGTCCGAATTCTGAAGAGCTATAAATTCCGGTTCCAGGTTACTATTTCCCTTCATTTTACAAGGTTGTTAAATTGTAAATTTCATCACCAAGAATTTGGCGGCAATTTTTTTGGGGGAAATAAGGGGGTTGTGCTAGGATCCAACCTTTAATTCAGTCCGATCGGTTCCAATCTCTGAAATAATTATCTCTGTTTCTCTCTAGAGCGTACGTCTATCGCATCCAGTACCTAACGGCTGATCATTTCGACAATCTGTATATCAACTTCCACATCCAAGCAATGGACGAGCGTCGGGCAGCCATGGGAAAGGAAACCATACTGCCTCTCACTCACCGGGAGAAGTGGAAGTACATACATACCTTCTCCCCCAGGTTGGCGTCTCCAGAAAGAAGACAGCTGCTGGTAGCTGGAACCTTGCTTTTTCTCTCGGGATTACAGGCAGGTCTCTCCATGGGCCTGGATTATAGTCTCCACTATTTACTCAAGTTGATGAACTTCTACGGGAGACTGGAAACCAAAGAACAGAGTACGTTTTTTTAAGGCGAAGTTATAAAAGGTTTTTTATTTTGTACACTAACAAAGTAAAGATCTTAATGTTCCGCCGCTACTTGATTTCATTTAAAAATATCAGAAAATTTTTCAATCGCTTACCACAGAATGAATCCATCAGGAAAATCCCGGCTAATGACAACTCTAACCCTTGCTTTTCTAAGAGACCTGGAGCAATTCGTAACTACTCGTATCAACACTTCCTAGCTCTGAAAAGGATGATGATGTCTTGATACGAATAAGGAAATTCTTATATGAATTCTTTTTAAATGCTTTATTGCTATACATCACTAGTGTTTTTCTTTTGCAAGATTTCATTTACTATAACCCCCATGTAAGTTTTTGCAAGCGTTTAGTGTGGGAACTTCACCCCTCATGTTCTTGTTTTAAACTTCTCTACCTTTTCTTACTTCGTGCCAAGTGGTTATTTAAAATTTCCTTTCAATAACCGCATGCAGTTATTTGAAAGGTAACGAGTAATGGACTTTGAAATAATATTCTATTTACCGTAAAATATATATAACGCGCACTTTGAACACAAAAACTGAGATCGAAACATAAGGGCGCGCGTTATACGACGGATTTACAAAATTTTAGTTTTACACATATCAAAATACTGTTTATTTAAAAGAGATGATATACCTTATGCACTAAAAGAGTTATAGAGAGAGAGAGTTCTAGAAATATACTATTATTTCAAAAATCTGACATAATATCTCGAATAAATGACTTCATATCATAAGAACGTTGTATACTAACATTTCTTCTTAAAATACAGGGTGCGCGTTATACGGCGAACATAACTGGAAATTAAAAAATGCATCTTGAAAATATGGGTGCGCGTTATACACCCGATTTTACGGTAATCCTTAATATTAAAGAAATTCATACTTTCTCTCCTCATTTCGTTGAAATGCTTCAGCCGGTTGAAAGACGGGCTAGGTTGTCATGGAAATGTGATGTCTTTTTCTCTTCGCTCTCATTTGAAGGCGAAACAGAAACTAAATAAGCAGTGATAGTGGTTTCCTATTTACCCCTCCCTCAGCGTTGATGTGCTGCATTCATTGTGGTCTGCTATCTATTTTTATGTAACTTCGACAATATATTATTTTTCAACTTATTATGATGAGGGGATAATATAGCTTTCTTTAAGGTTCCACGTGAATGTATAAGCGCTACCCTTACCACTAACAAAGTGTCAATTTCCCTTTTCTCTATGTGCAGTGAATGGATTTTTCCGCATTTATTAAAGAAAAAAATCAAATGGGATCTCTGATATGTTTGTGGCCATGGTAAGCTAGTGGTCATGCTCACGAGCTCGTGGTCAGCATGTCATGTGTGAGTTTGAACCCTAGTGCTACTGAAGACCCGCCGTTAGAGGAGCTGATATACGTTGAAACTGTCGAGGCTCTAATTCCTTCCTTTGGCGTGGTGGGGAAGTTAAGAGAATAGAGTGCCAGCTCAGGTATCAACCTCGTTAAAGGATTAATAGTTCAGTCAAAACTACGAGGCCCGTCACTAATAGTACTGTGTTGCTTTAGAATGCGACGTTAACGAAATTGTATGGCAAGTATTTGAGTAATTTTTAAGCAATAAAATGGAACTCTAATTTCAAATGTGAAAATGGGATTTTATTGTATAATTGTATTAATATGAGAAATATTTTGTATTTCGTTTTAAGCACGCTTATCTATATATATGTATATCAAAGATTATTTTTTCCCTTCGTACTTGAAATACGAATTTGAAATTTTGAATCCGTACGGAAAATATTTAATTTTACATGAAAACGTATTCAAAAGAATTTTGGAGTTTTTAGCTAAATAAGCTAAGGAGGTAAGAAAACAGAAAAAGATAAAACATATGAGACTATTGTTATGTTATGAAATTAAAATAAATAACTTTTTTCGTTGGCTAACATATTGCAAAGGTAGATAAAGTAATTAATCTGAATCTATTATGAAAAATGTAGTCTTGTCTAAAACAGCGATAATCTTAGCCCAAATGCGAATTTTTAAATTATTAATCACTAAAGGGCTAGCGATTTATCAACAGATTAATTGTATATGACCACTTATCAAGTGTCTGTTTTCATGAACAATGGATTTATATCTGAAAAAAAACGCGTTATAATTTTCTTTTATAGAGTATATGGGATTTAAGTAGAACACATGCAAAACTAAGCAATATTCTGTGAATTAACATAGCAATTAATATGTAATGAAAATCCAAGTAAGAATTTAAGGGGGACTTGGCACCCTTTGAGCAAACTTCTTTATTTACGTATTTAAAATTATATTTTAACATTTTATACAATGTTTCTATTCAAGAAAATGACACCAGATGAAAATTTTCATATATTATTCACACAATTTTAAAAACTTATATTTTTGGAAGAAAATTGGGTAAAACTTTTAAAATTCTACTCCTTTTGTAAAAATTAATTTTTTGATCTGAAATTTTTTTATAATATTCTTATGAATGTTCTAAACAACTTTAGGGATCGATTTTAGAATAACTTCATTCGTTTTTGAGAAAAAAATAAAATGTTGATATACAGGCTAAAAATCAACGAAAAAGCCAACATGTCTTACATTTTATTTTTTTAAAAAAAAAGTATTCAGTTTATAGCAAAACGGATCCCTAATTTTATTACATGCTTTATTTTCAACATGCAAGAAAAAAATGGAAGTGATTGGTAAATAATTGTCGAAGGAGTAGCATTTTGAATGCACTAAGATTTTGAAAAACACAAACTGAAAAAAACCACTTTAAAGTTTATAATTCTGAAAAAATAATTATTATAAGCTTAATTAAGCTTAAAATACCACTTTAAGATATTAGTTATACGTTTTTCTTTAAAATAATTGCATTTTCATATTTTTTCAACCCACACATTTTTATAAATGATCAACTTTTAGAGAGTACTAATTGCACAAGAAAATTCAAGAAAAACCTAAAAAAAATTTTTTTTTCTGTCACGACAGAAATTTTAGCTGTTTTTCTTCTTATAATATTAAAGTACTACATTTGTATGAAAAATATATCAGGAATAAGAACTGAAATTATAAAATTATTAATATAAAATGCCTTAATTTAAAAATTTTACATGCACACATTTCACAAGGAAGAAAAATTACATTATTGTATTGCCTCGGAAATATTCTGCTTTATATACTACACATTCTTTTTTATAGTTATTATTTCTATTTATAAAATAGATTTTTTTTTATCATAACGCATTTTTTAGCTTTTTTTTCTAAAAAGGGGGTGTGGCTGAATTGCCTAATTTGTTTTCAAATGAAGTTTTATTCAACTTCTAACTTTCCGACATGCACAAGTTATATATCAATCGAAAGATAATAATGCAAAGAATAAGATTAAATGAAAATAAAAAAAACGATAGGTTTGTGATTTTTAGGGTACCAAGTTCTCTTAAACAAACTTACTAAAAAATTTACTACAGCTGTCGGGATGCCATGCTTGTCTTCTTCGTAACTTGGCTTTTTTCTTGGCATATCGCTCAAATGATGTTTCAAATTAAATTTTTTTCGGTACTTACGAATTATAGCAAACAACTGGCGATATTATATGAAACGAAGCACATGATGGCTCGGATTATCGCAACAATCGCCAACTCTATTAATAACTCACAAGTTGGTAAACCGATTTCCTATGTGTCGTACGCGGTGAATTGACAACCAGGTGCTATGTTTCATATAATGTCGCCAATAGGTTGCGATAATGCGTAAGTAACTACATGATTGCCGATTCAGCGCTCACGACACATGCGACATTGGGTTGCTAACTTGGAGAGTTATTTTGAACTCTTATGATTGTGTGTGTGTGTGCTGCGATAAAACGTATAAGTACCTTTTTTCATGAGATGGACTAGTCGAAAATTATTTCCTGATGTCGCCAATATCATAACTTTGTAACAGAAACATGATTGTAGTGGGTTGCCATGTGTAATTAGTGCAAGGAAAATAAAGAACAAAATATAATGTTTAACGTTTTAAGAAAATTGAGAGTCTACTTATAAAAAAAAAATATCTATCGTTAAAATTTCAATCTTAAGAACTATCACCCACGCTTTTGTATTATTTTAAAGGTATGCTAATATAAAATTCGGTCCGGTGTAATGTTTCACGTCATCAAATTGGTTCGTGAAACCATTTGGATTAGCCATGCCTGATTTAAATAAAGTAATAAAGGATTTTTAAAATGGCGTACGAAATACCGTTAGTCAAGTTCGAAATACCTTTTCTTAGTAGATGGTCAAAATCTTATGTAAGAAAGTTATAATATTGATGAGTTGATATACTGAGAGCAGGATGAAAAAACCTGAAGAGTAATAACTATCTCCTATTCTTTTGATTTAGTTTTATTACACTTAGTATTCTGATTGAAAGGATCTCTTCCGTTGTATAGAATAGAAAAAGGGGATTTTAGATATAAAATCTATTTTACCATTTACAGAAAAAAAAACAAGCTTTTTACTTTAGAAGTATTTTACTATTTTTTGCCCCTCGTTTTTCTTACCCTAAAATCATGATTTTTTAAAAAAATGAACAAATTTTTTTTGTGATTTTGTTTTATAGGTAATCTTATTAGCTTGATAAAAATACCAAGTTTTTTATTTTCCATTCACTAGAACAAAAACAAGTGAACAAAGAACAAGTGTTTGAACAAGTGTTTTAGTAAAAGCAGATGCCCTAACTTTACATAGGATGTCAAATTTTAAAATGCATTTTACTCGAAATTTTTTTTTCTAAAAGTTAAAACGGGGACAGTGATTACTCAAAAAGTTTTTAAATAATTTGCTCAAATTTTGAGTGTGTGTTCTGTATAAGAGTAGAAGTGTTTTTTTTTTAATCTTTAGATTTATCAATCACTGCTTTATTACGAAGCTTACAGTTCTTTATGTGAATATAATCACTGTTTTTTTAAGCAATTTCTTATAGCAATTAAGATAAAGTGATCAAATTTTTGTAAAAATTAAATATTTCGTCTCCTGAAGGTCATTTCAAAAAGGAATAGCAAAGTAACACATAAAAATGCAAAAATTGAGAATGTGTTCAACAACTATTTGTACAGAGAGAGCCCCGTTGATATAATTTTTTTGTCAATTTGTATCCATTTTTTCCCATTTTAGTAGTAATAAATTATTTTTCTCTTCTTAGTTTTAGCCATTTTTTTTAAAAAAAATTTACTAAATACATCTAAAAACCAAAAAAAAAAATCTCCATATCTCCATTTTTTTTTAAAAAAGAAGTTGTCGCAAGTAGTCGGATAGCTTAAAAAAAGAATTAAGTCATATTACAAATATATGCTTCGTATTTGAAACCAATATCAACCCAGTTGATTGCTCATTATTTTCCCCTGTTTTGAATAAATAAATTATACATTTTGCTTGAAGTCGATGTCACCTAAGAAGGTTTATTTAGAAAGATTAATAATCATCGCTACATGCATCTGCAAAATTTAATTCGTATCGGATGTTTCCAACAGAGTACTGAATTGGATTTCATTCACACGTGGTATTTTTAATATGCGCATTTAACTTACATTTTTACAGGTAAAGGATTAAATATATTTCCCACCACACATATATTGCTTCATTAAAGAGACCTAAAGCAGAAAAGTCTACAAAAAATGAAAAATAAAGGTTTCCGTAGGCTCTAGTTTTTAGTTTGCTTGATGAATCATGTGATTTTCTTTGACGGAGTGAGAGATCACTCTCTTTAAGTGTTTGCGTTAGAAAATTAATTTCGGAGAATATTTTCTGACGGAGGAAGTGATGTTCTTTTCTTTGGTGTGCAGTGCCTACCACCATCCAGATCCAGGTGAAAGGGGAGGGCGTGATGGCCGACATGTACCGCCAGATGGTGACGCAGTTTGACCCTCTCATGAAGTCCACTCCAATGTTTGATTTCACTACCTGCCTGCCTAATCCAGTGCCACTCGACTTGGACAAATACCGGAAGATTGGTGAGTGCCTTCCTAAGAGATTCTGCAGAATATTTCAAATTAATATATGTTTACCAATTTAAAAACGTTCTGAATAATTTTTAGCAGAGCAGAATCAAGAACCTGCAATATTCTTGGAGGGGACCTTGGAGTTATTACATGTTTTAAAAAATAAATTTTCCTAGATGTTTTTGTCTACATGTTTCTTTATCTCTTATTAATTTCATTTCAATTTAAAAATAGACATGACTTAAAAATCATAAAACAGAGCATCTAATAACGCAAGGTGGGAAAAACAAAAGTGGCCCGGTGAACAAGGCTCTAGTTTACAAACTAACACGACAAAGGAAAGGAGATAATTCGCTGACCAGCTTATAGCAGATGTTGAAAATAACCCCTAGTAATCTCTTGGTACCTTTGAGCCGTTATCAGCTTGTTGCGGAAGGCAGATAGAAGTTGGACGGTTGGCATTGCTATGATATCATCAGAAATGTTCTGCTGTAGTTCTTCAATACCACAATATATTGCAATACACCTTAAACTTGAGGATTCCCCACAAAGTGTAAGATCAGGAGACTTGGGTGTCCAGCCTGGGTCGGGTCCACACTGACTTCTGTTAACAATTCTGTATGAAGGGAAATTTGTGTAAATGTGATCCATGGCTTAGCGGGATGTAGGAGAGGTGACACCATCCTGTTGGAAGTAACTAGGTTTTTTTCTCAGTTAATGCTGCCACAAAAACGGAAATATGTATCTCTAACGTCTCTTAAAGCTCCGCAATGTCCTATAGGGGTAAATTTTACCTACTCAGAAACCTTCGTGGGCTGGCGTACAACCATTCCCCAAAGTTTCATCGCAATCGGATGGATGGTTTAGGAAGGTATAACACACACACACGCACACTTATTTATACAGATTGTTGTAATTATAAAACTAGCATATATTATATTAAAATTCCCAACAGGAGCTTCAGTACGTAAGTTGTTTGTCAATAATTACCTGTAGTGAAAACTCTTGACTTAAGGGGTATTATACCGAAATTAAATACATTTTTAAAAATCCGAAAATACTTCTATAATAAACTGCATTTAAGTAAAAAAATTATGCAATTAATGTTCTGAACATATATAAATACTTATAATAGGCAATTGCGATGTCTTTTGGAACAAATTAAAAGCAAAGTTAAATGGAATTTGTGTTTGCATCTTCAAGTATTCATATGTCAAGTGTTTGTAAAGTTTAGAAACACATGAATTTTTTTTTCTATATCATGTATCATTTTGTGGTCAATGAAAAGTTCCACATTGCAAGAATACTAGTCTCTCAGAAATTTATGGTTGACATTTATTGGACCAGTAAGGTATGGTTTCAATAATAAGTTTTCCCAAAGAATAATGCTAACTTTAAAATAAATTTTTTAAAAATTTTCTATAGATATTGCATTGCTGAAACATTAATCTAATATTTCTGGAAATTCTTAGTATTCATATAATCTTTTAGCGTCTATAGAATAATTTTCTCCTTTATGAAGCTCCACATCAGCGGATTTAGTGGAAGTATTTGTTGTTGCAAAAACTAATTTCTATTAAAGATCGTTGAGTGTTTTTGATGAGCTAATGCTAGTTGTACTCCAACTGGGCTCACTTCATTTGATTAATATAGAAAATGATAATAGCCCTCGTGTAGATTCAAAGTAGGACGTTTATAAACAAACAATCAATCAAAATTTGAGTAATATTTTCGCTTAAATTATCCTTCTCATGACTTTACCTTAGGTTAAAAGGATGGTATTTGGTACTTAGAGCCTACTGCATAGTTCTAGAGCAGGGGGTGGTCAACCTTTTAGCTATGGGGTGCCAAACCAATTTACCAATAGGGTTTAGCTTGGGACACTGTAGGATATTTTTTGAGACAATTTGATTCCCGCAATAATGCATGCAGAGTTAAGAGAATAGGGGTCAATACTATAGAGTTACACATTAATTTTGCATTATATAAATATATTTCTTAACCCTTAAATGCATATTGCTAACAATTGTCTACACACATTTCAGTCCCACTTGATGTTAATTAAAACATGAGTGTGTGTGCGTTTCTGAAAGCGTGTTGATAATCTTAGTGATCTTAGTGATTTGTGTGAATAAAAAAGACATTATTTCTTGGCGTATTAAATATATATATGACATTTGAGTATGGTGGGTGATAAAAGTTCACTGTGTTACTTGGAGAGATAGATTTTATTTTTTCGAGTTTCCTATAAAGGAGTGATTTATTTAATTGAAAAAAAAATGACTTCTTATTTATTGTCAGACGTTATGGACGTTTTATGTTACATTTGAAAATTTGTGATACCTCCGCGACCCGGGGGTATCATCTCTTCATCAACGCGACCTAGATTTGTAGGAATAAATGATTGACCACTCAAGTTCTCCATAATAAATCTAATTTGTTATTGTCAAAATAAATATTGAGCAACGTAACACAAGTTTTACTTAGAGGAATATGATCAGAAGTGAAACTACGTAATTATCAATTCTAAGTAAAATAGCGCCTGAAATCCTACTCACTATCTTTATGAGAAATTAACCTCGAAATCTTTATCTACTATAGATTCCTTAATAAGCTTAAGTCCGTTCTATAATTAATCTCTTACAAATATACCACGGCGAACATCCCTCGGTATTCTGTCTCTTCTTGTATTCTATTCTTCCACTATTATTCTATTACTATTCGACTTCTATTCTGCTATCCGGCTTCTATCCCAATAAACTCGTGAATGCTAAAGATCCCTTATATATCTATTCACTAATCTGCATATCGCGGTTTCTACTTGAGAGAGTTGGATTGAAATAATGCCATTTTGGCCCCAAAGATTCCCCAAGAGAATTAGTGGGAAGGCGTGATAAAGCCTCGTCACAAATTGTATTGGATATATGCTAGATTTTTGAGAAAAACTGTATGTTGCCAAATGTCTATGTACAACTTTTTTCAAACTAACCACTTAAATACTTGGAACATTTTTATTTATTTATTACGTAACCAATGACTTTTTTTTTATAAAAATATTTTTTAAACTTAAAACAAAAATCCCGCCCTTTTGAGGGTTAACACAAAAATAAGCAGCATAAAATATAACTATTTCTTAAACAAAAATTAAAAATTAAAATTGTAAATGTCGACTTATTCTAAAATGATAACTTTGAACCCTTTTGAGTTATAAGCAATGATGGAAATTCTGATTAATTGCTGTAAGAATTAAGCCCCACCCCCTATTTTTTTGGCTGACTGTACATTATTTCGAAGGCCCATTGGTCGCGTTGTAGCGAATCGCGCTTCCCCATCATAGGTCTGGGCTCTATTCCCGGGCAGGGTAAGATCAACTCAGCCTTTCATCCCTACTGCAGTGGGTCGATAAATGAGTACCAAGCTTGCTAGGGGACTTAAACACCGGGGTCTCGCTTCAGACTGATCCCCTGATCGGGACATCTGCTCATGCAGCTCAGCACGCAATGGTCACGTATACTGGGATGGACCCATAGGCCCAGGTCCTAATAGGCTGTTGCGCTACTGAGTTTGAGTTTCAGTACATTACTTTGGGGATCACCTTTGATCACTTCAGATATTTTCCTTATGTATATATATAATTCAGAATTCCGTTCTGATAATGGTTTTGTGTGATTGGCGAAATTTATTTTAAATTCCTCTTTATATAAATTTAATATGATAATTAGTTAAATAATCTAAGTAATTTTGTTTAGTGGAATAAACCATCTGAAAGCTGATTTTACTGTTTAATTATGACGATTCACTCTAAACTGTTCAAACAATTCGATTCTAGTTATTTTTATTCCGCTAAGTCAAAGCAAAATGGTCTGATAAATATGCATCATGAAATCTTTGATAAAGCCCTTTGTTTGTTCTCTTCTAGAACCCCGGATGTCTTAAGACATGTCCCGAATGGACCACGACCACAAGGGGGCCTTATCTCGTGTATGACTAGATTTTAATAAGATCATAATTCGAATGATTTCAAATGTCAAATGTTTTTTTTCTGGTCGTATTCTCCGTAAAACTAGGAATATCCTACAATATGTCAACTGGTTACATGTGATGTCCTTCGTTCATCTATAGACCTATACCTACCCCCATACACCATCATTACTCATTCAGTCAAAAGGCGGCAGTCGGTCTGTGCGATTGTGAGTTATGCACATTTATTTGTTTCGGGTTATTGTTTGTACGAGTATTTAACAGCTTATGCTAGGTACCTTCTACTTTTAAGGGTCATAGGTGGAGCTTACACTTGCGTAATGCCTCAAAAAGTCTTAAGACGTCCCTGTCTGTAGCAGCAATTTAATTGACATACATTTCTATGATTTACTGTAACAATGAATAGTAAAAATCAATTTCGATCAGAAAAAGCAAAAACTTCTTTTAGAACTTAAGTCAGTGCTTCTCAAACTTTCAATACTGGCGCCCCCCTTTTCAATCACAATTTTTATCGCACCCCCTTATACATTAATAATGTACTGAATGCAATAATAATGCACTTTTTTGTACGCTAAAGCAATATTCTTAATTATATACCGTACAAATTCATGACATAAGTATTAAATTTTGTATATGTTGCTTTTAAGCAAAAAAAAAAAAAAAAAAAAATATTAAGGATAATATGATAATTATTATGTTATTTTTCCTTTCTCTAATTTTTAAATTGGAACATATTGCAAAAGGCGGTGGCTGCTTAGAAGACAAAATATAGATATCAGCTTTTTTTAGAAAGAACTCAATGGGTCAATTTCTAATCATAAGCATTCCTTTGAAAAATTTGCTCTGTAAGACAAGCCCATGGAAGTCGCTAATACTTATTAAACTTGTTCTTAATTTAGCATTAATTAATTAATTACAAAATACTCTGTACAGCACTGATACATTAAAAGTATACCGGCTGAAGTACCCGCTATTTGCACGAGTTCATTTATAAGAAAATAAAACATTACTGATATAATCGCTGAATTTTAAGGAGAGTAAAGCCAAGTGCGCAACAATGTTTACAAAAATGTAAAATGATTTTTTAAAATCATTGCTCAAATTATAATTAGTTTTAAGTGAACTGTTATTTTAAGCCTCGCAGAATTAGCATTTAGAATTGATGTTGAATAATGAACAATAATATAAAATTCCGATGAGAAATAATTGTATTATTTTTAATATTTAAAGTGAAAAGACTTCAACATGTTTTAAACCTGGAGCAGGCACGCACTCGATACTAATGGTCGAGTGGGGGTTATT
Source organism: Trichonephila clavipes (assembly GCA_019973935.1). Lineage (NCBI taxonomy): Eukaryota > Metazoa > Arthropoda > Arachnida > Araneae > Nephilidae > Trichonephila > Trichonephila clavipes. The sequence goes on along the minus strand of BMAU01002798.1, from coordinate 424,084 downwards.
GAGCCACCCCAATCTTTTTTTTATAATTATTTTTATAGTACACAATAAAAATCGTAATTCCAGTGAATAATTTAATTAAGAGAAAATATACTCACCTACTTTCAAGAACACAGAAAATATTTCGGAAAAAAAGTTATCACACCGGGAACTCAGTCAAAACAAGTACTTTAAGATTGTAAAAAAACGTTTGTCACTCCCAAAAAAGAGGGAGAGATATGTGACAAATATATTTTAATTCACACGTTAAGACTGTCAAACAGAAGGATAGTGTCAGAGCCATTGGCAACAATTAAACTGTAATTCTGGCAACAGTTTTGCCAGAATTACCGATTTCGTGCACTCTGTGCTCGGCGTGACAGCTCCGGAATAAAAGTGTATTTATTACAACATGGATGTTCAAAAAAATTATGTAAAACGTTTTTCATTATGCTTTTTTATATGTTTGGGAATAACTCATAGAAATAAATCTTGGCCAAGTAATCCTTCAAAGAGCTCTCTGTGCTTTTCCAAAAATCATAAAAATATTTTACAAGGAAAAAATCGCAGCAGAAATAGTTTATTTGCAACTTCCCAAAATGAAAAAAACAAATACATAAGAGCCAGGACTAACTAACCGTACAAGTAAGTTCGAAGGTCAAACCGCAGCAACTACATTCTGCTGCCTACAGCTGATGACAATAATACTACAGTGATGAATTTTTATCTTCCTAAAAATTTTTTCGATTATGGGTCTGGGTTTCATTTTTTTCTCATTTTGGTTTTGAAAAGAAACCGTAATAAGTAGAAGCTTTAATTTTTTATGACGTAATATCGCAGATATATAAATTATATCAGTGTAAATGTATATTTTTTTATTTTGTCAGAAAGTATTTTGTTTTACTTCATTCCAGTAAATAAATTTTTTTTAATCTTTTATTTTCGATATGCTCGCGCCCCCCGGGGGGAGCGCCCCACAGTTTGAGAAACACTGACTTGTTTCAAAATTGCATATAAACGTATAAACTAATTTTTTAACATGTTCATAAATTTTGCCACAAAAACTTAGCGTTTAGTGATTTGAAATATACTTTAGATACAATGTATACTAACATTACTAAAAATAAGTGATCCATCAACATTATTAATCTTTTTATTTTGATAAACAGTTTTATTATATTTTAGATATACAGAAAAACTCAAAATATTGAATTATTGGCAGTTCTAGTTTTTCGTTTCAAAAGTTTGTTGTGATGAAATTGTCATCGAACCAAGTAAAGTTTGCATCATTTGAGTAAGCACGCACTGATTTTAGCCAAACAAATTTCTTCGTTTTAACAATTACTCAAAACATATACACCTCCTACACAAAAACAAGATATACTTTATATAAGTTGGGTGGGCGGATCTCAAGTCTACTCGAGTTCTGCCACGCCACGCAGCTCGTTTTGCGCGGTTGACGTATTTCCCTTTGGAATAATCCCCAAGTGATTATTTGATGGCCGATCTGGCATATGGTGATTTAGAGGAGTCTTACTAACCACTTCTTTTCTTTTGAAGAGTAATGCTTATTTCAGTTCTTCAAATGTCCATTTTTGTAACGCATCATATGAATCGTTTACAAAATATATGTATGTAGTAATTTAAATTCCCAATTGGGTGATATTTTTTAAAATCAATTCTAGATAAGAGCATGTCCTACCTCTTGCCTATTTTTACAAGAATATAGCTAAATAAAATAAAAACATATGTAACTCCTATATTTTAACCGACCAGGTGGCGTAGTTGGCTTGTCTCTGGCCTTTTACGCCCAAGTTTGCGGGTTCGACCCCGATCCAAGTCAGTGGATTTTCATGAAGCAGAAAATAGACAACCTCCATGTCGTATGATTCTGCGGCATGTTACATATTCTTAGAGTGCATGTTTGGCATAGGGCAAAATTAAATTCCTAGTAACTTTTCACATCGTCAGAGCTCAGTTGCCTTCCTCTGGGGAGGAAACTGGGCGTCAAAATTACATTGCGGTTATTGGTAATCCACCTATAGGGTTTCGCACTAAAAAGGGATACCAGCTCCCGGGAAATGTACTTGGTTTGCAATAAAATAAATAATCCCCAACTCCACTGGAGATAAAAAAACTTTTATGTTTCGCCTTTTTTTATCTGACTTATGTATTGACTGATTGGGAAATACTTGATTTTATCCTTAATAAAATGATGTATCTCTTTTTCATTTTTCAATTCCTATTAGCTCACACTCTCTATATATTTATTCATTTAACTTGGTGGAATTTTCAATCGTCAATAAAATATATTTGAAAGCGCTCAATTGAGCTAAAATTTTATATATATATATATGTTTATTTTGGATTACAATACAGTAATTTAATTATAATTAATTCAAATTAATTTATTAAAACTAACTATTTAAAGAATTACAGATACAGTCACGTTGGTTTCATTTTTAGCGACTTGGATCAAAACTTTAAAAGATTTTTTTTCTCACGTTTTAAAGCTTTCAGTAGAACTGAAATTTTATATACACGATTATTTTGGAGGACAATACGGTACTTAAATGATAATTAATAAAAATTAATTACCACTTAATGTTGTGATTCTCTTCTATGTATATACATATTTATATTAGTTGTAACTATTTAATAAAAAAGTAGCTAAAATAACATTTTTCTTTGTTGATCTAAGTAGGAATTGACTCAAATTTTTTTATATATATATTACTTGTTTTGAGACTCGATATTCTCTATAAGAGAATTTAATAATACTTCATCATTGCTTAGCGTTCGACTGTTTTTGAAATATCTCAAAAGATAGAGATTTATTGCCTGAAGAATGCAAGATGTTTATCAGGAAATATAGAAATAAGTTTTTTATTGAATTACACTCTCTCTGAAGTTATATTGCAATTGTGATTTTATCGGAACAACTAATATATATTTTTACAGATGTCTAGTTGTCTCTCTTTATAAAGTGTTGACGGTAATAGAACAAGACGGAATTTTATTGATTTACGAAATTCGAGCTCCATGATTACCTACGGAATTTTTGTATATTACGTAAGACAATACGGCTCTAACACTGTTCAATTTTCTTTGAAAATGCAGAAAACAATTACTTCGAAATATGATATATTAAAAAGAATTATTTATATTTTATCGGAGAGTTACCTGTTATTACGTAAGTTACAGCTGGAATTGAGTTTAACGTCAAGAACTATTCTTTTAAAATAGTATTCGGAAGAAGTAACTGCTTCTAAAGATAACTGTAAAAGTAGTTGAAAATTACAAATATTTTTAGAGGAAATATCCTTTAAAGTTATTCTTTTGGTACCATTGTTCTATTATATCTGATTATAAGTAATTGAAATTATTCCAGAATTATGTACAATGTTACAAGAAAAGAAAAAATAAATTCTAAAAAAAAAATTAAGAGGACACAGCACGATTCAATTGACAGAAATCGCACAAAAAATCAAATTTAATTTTTTTAACCTTAAATTATTTTTTATATATTTTTCTATACTCTCAGAAAATTTGAAAGCTCTAATTTTAAAAAACGCAGAGTTGTGATAACTTTTACGATTGTTTTTATTCACATCCCAATGGCAAATCAAAACTTTTAACTGACTTATCTCAGAAAGATAAAATAACTACTTTGTCTTCATTTAAAAAAATTGCTAAGACATTTTGTTTATTGTACCTAATACTTGGGAAATGTTTTTCACTTGTTATATGGTACAAAAGTTGGTATGCATTTTTCGATCAAAGCAATACTTATTTTTTTGAAAAAAATAATTGAATTTAGAATCTAAACATTTTTAAGGAATTTTCAATAAGCATCCATAAAAAAAAGTATTGTGCAAATAACAATCATGTTATCACAAAACCCATACCAACATTTGTTATACATAATTTGACGTACTTGTAAATTAAATTAGATATAAGTACGTCAATTTTTTTTTGTAGGAGTATTTTAAAATCACTTCATAAGTTTCAAGTTTTTTTCCTTAAAAAATTAAATGGTTAGCTTTTTATGAAATTTTGAGCACAAAATCTATTTTACCTGATACATACACATAGGACGCAACCCAAAAAGTATGAAAATCTTTAAATTAAAACATTTTGTGTAAATCGTACCACGGCCTCTTAAAAAAACTAAAACTATTTACGATAATAGAGCTAGTGTGATAAAAGACAACGAAAACTGAAAAAGCAAAATGAATCTCTTCTTGAAAAATAAAACAAATGCGCGTGTGTTATGTTCAAAATAAATTTATGGAAAGCAGTATAAGTGAGCAGCACATTAATTGGAGTAAAATATTAAAAATTTTATTTTATTGCAATGAACAAAATACCTTAACACCGTGACGCAATAAATTCAAGAGATCGATTGTCAAAAATCTATTCTAACAGACAGTAAAAAGCATCTCACACTTTGACGTCCGAAATGGGACAAATTCTACCTTTGTGATTCCAAAAGAACTTAACCCTGTCTAGAATGTTAACAAAAACATTCCCCCGTGGAAAAATATTCTTTTCTTATACTCTCTAGTTTGAAAAGTTTCAAGGGGAATTAAATCGCATGTCTGCTGAAATAAGTATTCCATTATATCAATTATCTCTTTCCTGTCTTTTTTCGGGATCGAAGGCGTGTTTTCTTGAAGACGGTTTCCTTTGGAGCGCGCGCGAGTTAAATGGATTAACCCGTTTAATGGGGAAGACGTCCGCCCCGGCACTTTGACTAGTTTTAATGGCCGCTGCTCCTGGCTGCTAATCGAATCACGCCACGTTTAAAAATCAAGATGTCTCGTTGCAGTGGGAAGGAAACATCACTGTTCCATCTGCTTTTGTGACTGCTCGCATGTCTCATAACAAGAAAATAGAACAAAAATATATGCAAGGAACGCATTTTGTGGACTAAAAGGAAAATATTATTAACCCGGTACTTCACTTGCGAAAAAACGACCTTAACTCACGCGTAGGGTATATCTCATACCCAAGAGTGTTTACATTCTCTTTTTACCGTAAAATTTGCGTACAAAGGTGAGAAAGGAAGGAAAGTAGGAAATACAATATATTTATTACATTTTTCACACGTAAATTTGGTTTTTCTGTTCTTTTGATTAGGGCATTCAGTACAGTGTTTATACACTTCTTTAGTTTTGGTCGCGAGTGAGTGCGATGTTTTCACTGAATCTTAATTTCTTTTTTTAATTTCGTAGAATCATTGCTTTCTGGTTTCTATGTTCTTTTAATCGAAATGCAAAACACTTGAAAAATCAGCGACTGGTTTGATGTTTAGTAGGTGGTTTTTGACAACTTAACAAAATAATAGGAGCATTTATTGTGGTAACGTTCAACAACATAAAGAAGTATTGCCGTAGGCTTACAATTATATTTTCTAGCCTTTGAATATGATGTGGTCATTTTATCAGGGATAATGATTACTCCCTCAGATAAATTATCTGGATAGATTTCAGTAGAGGAATTATACTTGCTATTATGCTCTTCAACATTCGATTCTTCCTCATCCTTCCCGCAAAGTGACTTTCTTCATCCAAAATACTCTGCTGTACTATATCTATTAACTCAAATATCACATTTCTTCATCATAACTACAATAATGCGCCATTTCATAAGAAATATTTTAAAGCATGCTCTTGCATTTAAAACTGTAACTGCTATTCACGCGCAGGGTAGACATACCCGAAGAGGCGGTATCCAAAAATATACATTTAGAATTCGTCTACAGGCTTCGGCCCCTCAAAGGAAATTATCTTAGAGTCAGCTACACGAGAAACTTTTCATTTTCTGAAAAAGGTTTAGATCAGTGTTTCTCAAACTGTAAGGTGTGGGGCGTCATAACCCTACAAGGGGGCGAGCCTCTTGAAAAGTCGAAAAAGTTCTTTTAAAAATTATTAACTTACTAATAGTAAACTAAGAAATACATTCTGATATTATAAAGAAATAAAATACTCATTTACATTGTAATAAACTTATAAATGTGTCAGTAGTCACAATGTATTTTATAATTAATTTAGCAATACAAAATTAAGGTACAATTTAATAATTACCAGTGACACTATGGATTTGTCATATATAAAATTATATGCCAACATTAACATTTATCTTGCAATTTGTACGGTTTATAATTAATCTCTTAAATGCCGATTAAAAATTATGCGATTCACTCTCCATTACCCCCGTTAAGTACGTAGTTCAGCGTATGTGGTGTATTGAAGAGATGTGTGGTAGAAAAGGAATAAATAATCAAATCCTCTGAAATAAGCGAATCCTTCGAAAACACTGTCAAGGTCATTTTATTGCTTTCTAAAACCTTCGGAATAATTATATGGATAGCAGTTCACAGAAAATATATAACTTGGGAAAGACGTATATATACGTCTGAGGGCAATAAACACAGTGACCGAGTAAGACGTTTATATACGTTTAGGGCTTAAGAGGTTTAAGTCGTATTGTATGTCATAGGATTATTGAATTCAATACATCGCTATTGTATGGAGGGGGTGCGATTTAAATGATGATTGAATAGTGGGTCGCAAGCATTGGAAGCACTGGTTTAGATGGAGTCTTGAAAAAAGTTAGGCGGTGGATATGATATACGCTGCGTTGGTTGAATATGGGGTTTTAAAACAATATTTTTCGTCACGTAGGACAGAGAGATTTTAACATCATAAGCAACAATTAGGTATATTTCGTTCCACCTTTAATCAAATTATTCAAAAAATAAGGAGGGTATGCAAAGAAGGGGGCAACTATACAATACATCCCTGCACATGCATAAAATGAAAAATATTCATGTACAGTCGAGCCTCCATATTACGAATTTTTCTATTTAGCGAACTTTTTCTTGGAACCAAGAACATTTCATGATTTTCTTCATAAAATAACCTTCCTATAGCGAAGAGTATTTTCTATATAACGAACTTTTTTCTTGTGATTCAATTTTTTTCCTCCCTATTTTTGAAATATATTTGGACATTTCAAGTTATTATATATTAACACATTTTATGGTGGTCATAAATCTTGAACTGGTTTTATTAGGTGCCTAAATCACCTAGAACAATAAAATTCTGGGAGTTTCACTAAGAAGAACAACCTTTAACACCCACTGTGTAGTTAAAACATATTCGATATCCCCTTTCAGACTCAGTGGATTTCTATTTATAAAATAATGTATGATTAAAACTATTTGTATGCTTTAAGTTAGAAAATGTCTTTGAAATTTATGAATTTTAATATTAAAATTGTTTTCTTAATGTTGAAAATACACAGTATATTCTTTTTTTTTGCTTACCTTGCAGTTTTTTTATTGGTAAGATACATAAAATAAATAGATATTAATTTTCAAAAAGGCGTGAATAATTTCTTTTTTAGTATATAATGTTTATGAATTTAAAATTTGTTTCATATGATTTATAAAGAAAATTGAAAGATGAACCTCTATATAATGAATTTTCCATATAATGAACTTTTTTTCGGGATTTAGCGACTTCGTTATATAGTGGTCCGACTGTACTAAAATGTAATACAAAAATGAAGACTCAAGAAATTCTATGAGGGGCCATATTTTTTTGAAACGAGGGAAAGAACACATATGACAAGACGCCTAAAGCCAACAATTTGGTTGCTTGTAAATCACAAAAGAGTACTGTTTAAAATCATGCAATGTGTTTAACATAATGTGTGGTCTCATTGAACATCTAAGAATGCGGCACGCTTTTTTTCTATGGTTGGGTTGAGTTTATCGATAAGAGTTTCGGGAATATTGTTCTGCTCTTCAGAAAGTGCAATCTTCAAGTCACAGACAGCTAAAGAAGGCATTATCTCTGCAATGAGTCGTGCGAGCGTGAACCAAGCATTTTGGATTAGATTTGGGTCAGAAAAGCATATTGCCCCGTATGCTGTATTATCTTAGCTTCAATCGTGTTATCCACAAGTTGAGTTGTATAAAGTCTGGCATTATCTCATGTTTTAAGGCTACACATTACCCTTAAAAATTTTTTTTGGATACAGTAACAGTAAAAATAATTTATGTTTTATATTCATATTATATTATTAAGTTGATTCTGATAGTGAAAAGTCAGTTAAGCTTAACTCAGTGGCGCAACAGTCCATGAGGGTGAAGTCCAACTCAGTATACGTGACTTTGGGCTCTGAGGTGTAAGAATAGATATGTTCCGGTCCGGTGGTCAATCCAACGCGAAAAACCCCAGTGTTAAGTTCCAAAGCAAGCTTGGTACTCATTTATCGACCCACTGAAGAGATCTAAGACTGAGTCGACCTTGCCCACCTCGGGGTTTGAACCTCAGACTGGTGGTGTGAAACCACGAACCACTTGTCTTCAAAAAGTCAGTTTGACCAGTCATTATTTTATAATTTTTAAAAATTAAGAATTTTTGAAGTTTTTTCAAAATTTTAAAAAATGTTTAATTTTTTTTTTTAAAGATTTTTTTAGTCATTTTAAGTGTGATTTATGTATCTTAGATTAAAGTAAAGAAATTAGTGCGGATTTAAAAATTTGTTCAGTTTTTGATTTTTAATAATTTTTTTAGCTAATTATTTTATTTCTATTACTGTAATTATTTTCTATTTTTTCTAATAATTAATGTGATAAAGCATCCAAATTATATGAACTATTTTCTGAAACAAAAATTGACCTTTAAATCAATTTTAATTAAGTAATTATGAGAACTCAAATCAGAGATGATTTTAGTAATAAAAATTGAAATTAATAATAATTTCACACTGAAAGGGTTGATTGTGCTCAAAAATATTTTTAATTCAAGAATCGAAACCATAGCTCAAATAATTTTAAATATCTTAAAAACAAATTTTTATCAGATTTGAAAATTCTTGGCAAGCTTCCGAAATAAAAAAAAATCGGTAATTTTTTGAAATTTGTAGGGTATTGTGTAGCCTTAAAATGAAACGTGAAATGTTTCAATGTAAGTTACAATGGGAGGTCTTAGTACCCACAATTTTAAGGTTCGCATATCTTTGGACAGTAAATTGCTATTCTGACTAATATGTAAGTCCAAGCATCCACCTATGTTGATTCCACCTATACTACCACCCCACCTCGGACACCATAGTTTGATTTTTCATTAACGAACGTCGAGTTATTTCGAGTCCTGCGTTTCCTCCACATAAAAACATATAGAGTTACATATCGTATTTTAACATTCCGGACTTACCATGACTCTTCAGTAAATAGCACCAAACTCTTATCCATTCTGGATGTTCAGCGGCACTATTTCTTCGGGCTGCACGATATTTTGAGTTAAACACACACACACACACACACACTTTTGGTCTATGTGCAATGTTTGGTCTGTGTCTCTGATAAAGTCTGTTTAGGACTATTTGCCTTGATATTCTTTGTCCTGTTGTCTAAATAGAACAATATTTGTAGTTGAGTAGCATTGCCTGTTTTGTTGCGACTAGTTGTTTACAAGAAATATAAGTCATCAATTACTGAAAAAGAAACATATGACTTTGTCCTGTTCGACATCTGAGATTGTCCCCTTTTGGAATTGATTCAACAACTCTGAAAAGACACTAGCCACTCCAAAAGAATCCGCTTTACTTTCTTGTATTTTACCAAATTCAAGTCTCCCATTTCTCTCCAAGTCATGAATTATGCTAAATCTCGTTGTTGTGGTATATATATTTTCAGACATCTCTCATTTTTTTTTCACCAAACAAAACCTAGGCGACTGAGTGTTACAACTTAGGCACTGTGAAAATAAATTTCTCTTCAATATCTCTTTTTTTTATTTGTAACGTTATAAACGTTGATTTAAGAAAAGTTTCCTTTTGTGTTTCCTCTAGATTTATACGATAGATGCTATGTTTACGTAAGTTATTAGTAAACATATTTGTATTTCAGATAGTTGTATTCTCAATTAAAGATAATGTTAATTAAATGCTTTCAATAATAATATGTAATTTTTTTTGTTTCCGAATCAAGGTTAAGGTTTTTAATTGATTTATAAAATCAGTGTCCCCTTAGAACTGTTAAACTCATAGTTGGCTACGAATCCTCTATGGTGAAGAACTTATTGTTTATAGACAATAGCCTTCAAAACTGTAGTACCGCATTCTTGTCATAGTTCAACTTTCCGTAATTGTTGCTTGAATGGACCTATTATCCTACTGACTCCAGAAGCTAACAATTGTTATTGCAAAATAAAAGCATGACATTTCGGACTGTCATTCCTTCGTGCTCAAAGGTCGATCCCGTTACATTTGGAAATTAAAGCGAGCGCGGAGGAGGTTTTTTGGTTAATTAGTCTTTTAAACAGGTACCATGAGTGCAAGTTGCTGGCTGCCATAATAATGTCGATGGATAATCTGTTGGCAGATATGGGGTAAAGAAGAGTATTCGGTTTATATTACAACAGCTCAATCAACGGTCTTCAACGTTATCTGTAGAACATGTCATTGATTTACACGCGCGTTGACATCCCTCTGGCTGTATTGGCAGCACTCTAACGTGGTGCATTCTCTTCTTCCAACCCCATTTTCCTCAATTCTAGTCTACTGCAGACGCATACTGCTTAATGTTGCTGTGGTATGACGAACGGACTAACTGCCCAATCACGAAATCCTTCAGCAAACTCGTTGGTTTGTAAGAACTGCCTCTGGTGGCAGTGCATTTCTGCTGCGACGTATTTCCATTGCGGGGATACATTAAGTGGTTTCCTTTGTCAGCAGAGAAGTGGGACTGTTACGGAATCTACTGATTCCGTGTTTGTCATCGTATTTATCCGAGAGTACGGGAAACTCCATAACTTGACAAATTGCGTATGTCCTACAGTTACTCTTTTTTGAGCATTTCTTCTCAGTCAAAATTGGTCCAGCCATTTCAGAGATTAGCCGAAACAAACAGATGGACAAAAATTTTAGAAATCGATTTTTTCATGTAAGTATCGTATATACTTTTAAATGCATTTAGTAAAAAGCTGTTAATTTCAAATTACAAACAGACACTTATATGTAAAGATGAGAGAAAATTAATTTTTATGTCACTGGGGGGGGTTAAGTAACTTTGTACCTAAATCTATTTTTTACAATGTGCTGGAGCTTGGGAACTAAGAAGCATCCTAACGTAAGACATAAAGAACCATAAGGAAGACAAACAAATAAAAAATAAAAAAGTAATATAAAAACAAAATTTAAAGTCAATTCCTTCTTCGGTCATCAAATTTTTTATTTTATTTTAGTTACTTTTTATTAAATAGTTACAATTAATGTAAATATGTATGTACATATGACAGAATCACAATGTTAAGTGACAAAATAGAAAGCGATTTTCCTTGAAATTTTTCATTTTGCTTTCTATATAGGCTGTTGGACTATTTTTATTTCTTTGTTACTATTTATTCACATTCATTTAATTTAATTATTCTAATAAAATAGTAGAAGGTAAAGAAATCACACTCTCAGAAATTAAGCCATCCTAAATGGAATTCGAACCCTCGACCTTTGGATTAGAATCCAAAGTGCTATCCATTGGGCAACAGGGACACAATGAACGATTTTCCTTTCCATATATGCTGTTGGAGTATTATTTTTGTTTATTACTATTTATTCATTTTTTAACAATTTAATTAATGAATTAATGTTTGAAATAAAACTATATTAACATTAAATGTCATCCACTGCAAGTTTAAAAAAATGTATTTGAATTTGAATGGATGAATAGAAAGTATTTTATCAACGACTGAAAATTTGAACAAGATATATAGGGAGAGAGTGAACTAATAGTAGAGGAATTGAATAAGAAGTCACTCCTAAGGTTTTATTTAAAAAAACAAACAGATGCAATAAGATCCTGTTCTTATTAAAATAACATCTTATGACTTACAAATTCAAAACATTTTATTTTAGGAATATTATACGGTCTGTGCTTTCTACTGGCGCTTACAGAAAGCTATGGTCTGCGCATGCGTCATGTGGTTTGTAGTATCTATTACCCTGAGCGTGAAAAACTGCGTGCTGTGTGGCTTTACAACCACATACTAAGGACCAGGGGTGGTATGAGGAGATTCTTAAGGAGGGCCATCCGTAGGAAGGTGTATGCAGATGACACTTTTGAGAAAATTTCCTTTCTCGATCACTTGGTAGGGAAAAGTATATTGCTTACCAGAATACTACAGGCTCTAGGAAGATCCAAGGTTTACTGCGTGTCTTGTGGAGAACCGGAAAAGTCAGACGATTCTGAGAACTTCAAGAAATGTGAAAGTTCAGGATGCAAAGGTCAGTTTCTTTTTTTTTTTTTTTAGCTCAAATTACTTTTTAATATCTTTGGAAAATGATTTTAATTTCGACAGGAATTCCTACACAATACTTCAGTGGTGTTTGTCATACCCAATATTCATTTTGTACGAAACCTTTATTATACAATTGTATTTAAAAGTTTATAATGGAACTTATCAGCAATTTTGAAAGAATTAGCATGCTTTCTAGATTATTTAGGAAAGCTTTAATGTTATAGAATGCTTGTTGAATAGTAAAAGCCGTTAGGTAGCGCTGTTGCAATGAGACACTTCTATTTAGAAGTAGTCTTGTGGCAACAGTCAGTGCATGTATCTTTCTTAAGATGCAAACACTCGTTTTAGTGAAACATTCTCTATTGTGAAGTATTCTTGTGTCGAAATGCTAATACTTGTGAACTACGTACATTATTACATGTGAACTATTCTAATCATATTGAAATGTTCTTCAGCATTGAAATATATCCAATTATATCAAATTGAACTTGGACTTATCATTGAATCAATTTTCTTTCAACAGACAGCAATTCGAAACCGAAACCTTTTAGTCTTAGACTACAATTGTTTACAGTCCGCTAAATTCATCGCTATTGCTAACATACAATGCAGTTTAGTACGGTTTTGAGTCAGATTTATATGTCCTTGCATATAAGCAAAGGGACGTAGTCTTTCAACTTGACAAACTTCCAGAACGTATTCTTTCTGCATTACCAAAGGTTGTAACAACTTATTAAAGGTTGTTGGTGTTTGGGGTTTCGAGCAAAGATCAGCCATAACAAGTTTTAAACTCAAATTTATTGATCCCTTTTTCTTAATCAACACAATTAATAGTAGGAAATGCACTTAGTAAATAATTGGAAGAGCAATCGCACGGCACTTAAGGCTACTAATATATAAGTGTAATTTACTCCACTTACTCTTGGAGCACTCTTGACTTCTACACTAGAATTCACTGCAAATAATTATATGACCTCCAGTCGTAAATCTAGTTCACAATTGTAATCACTTTTAATCTCCAATTATCAAATATCGACCATCCGTCGACTAACATCGCGTACCTAAATGCCAACGCCTACATATAACAACTCATTTGAATAACTCAAGTCTTCTTCTTCAAGGGAACGTTTCCAAGAGGAATTACAGTTAAAAAGAAAAATTTTCCCTCAAGAGGACTAACAGAGTGTTTTTTCCAGGTATAGAAGTTTAAGTTGGCATTACTTTCCAAGATGGCGACCAATTTAACAGCTGTCAAGTGATTTATTCTCAGTTTGGTTTGGCAATTCATCATGAATAGACTCACGCCTGAACAACGCTTTCAAATTGTGCAATTTTATTTCGAAAATAATGGTCGCGCGCGATTTTCATAAGCGAATTTTGTTTAGCGATGAAGCGCACTTCTGGTTGAATGGCTACGTCAACAAACAAAACTGCCGCATTTGGAGTGAAGCTAATCCACAAGTGTATGTCGAAACACCGTTACATCCAGAAAAACTGACTGTTTGGTGCGCTTTATGGGCTGGTGGAATCATTGGTCCGTACTTCTTCAAAAACGATGAAGGCCACAACGTTACAGTCAATGGTGATCGGTATAGAGCCCTGATTACTAACCTTTTCATTCCTGAATGGAACAATCATGATGTCCAGGAGCTGTGGTTCCAACAAGACGGCGCAACATGTCACACAGCTCGTGCCACAATCGATTTATTGAAAGACACGTTTGGTGACCGCCTAATTTCACGTTTTGGACCTGTGAATTGGCCTCCAAGATCTTGTGATTTAACAACGCTAGACTATTTTCTGTGGGGCTATGTAAAGTCATTGGTCTATGCGGATAAGCCACAAACGCTTGACCATTTGGAAGACAACATTCGCCGTGTTATTGCCGATATACGGCCACAAATGTTGGAAAAAGTCATCGAAAATTGGACGTCCAGATTGGACTACATCCGAGCCAGCCGTGGCAGTCCTATGCCAGAAATCATATTTAAAATGTAATGCCACAAGATTATCTTTCGAATAAAAAAATTCATGTCAATCGAATAATACATCGTTGTTTTATTGGAATTTAAAGTTCTATACCTCTCAAAAAACACCCTTTAGAAGGTTTGACGTTACAAGATGTGGAATTATTTTAGCTGAAGGACCGCATTGTGGAAGCGGAGTATACTGGAGACCCGATCCTTTTTAAAATTATTGCATTCATTATTTAAACTTGCATAAAAATGGTTTAAATTGTAACATTTAGAAATATTATAATTTCTTATAAGTTTATATACTTAATTATAAGATGAATTCTTGAGATTGTAAAATATTTCTTTTGTGTGATTGGAAGAGGAATCATAATGCTGCAGCTGTTGCCGAATCATCAACACCTAATTTGGAGGCTGCTGAGAAACCAAACGTGTCATATTTGACGTTGATGTTCAAAATTCGAATATGGTGACAAAAGCCTCATAAATGAAGACCGGGGCAGGACGAAAACAGTTGTGGATAACGAATTCCTATGAGTGATAGCTGAACAATATCCCGGTAATATTGTTTCAGACTGCGCAGAAGAACTAGGCGTGACTCCTACAACCATTTCCCGCCAACTAAAAATGATTTGCAAAGCTAAAAAAATGGATAAATGGGTTCCTCAAGAATTGGATGTGAAAACAAATAAACAAACGTTTTGAAACATCTTCTGCACTTCTTCTTAATCGAATTGCAATGTGTGATGAAAAGCGGATTCTATACGACAATCGGCGACGTACGGCACCGTGGTTGGATGCCGACAAAGCTTCACAACGCTCCCCAAAATCATATAACTGCTTGAAAAGAAGGTTATGGTGACTTTAAGGAGGTCCTCAGCGGATTAGATCCACCACAGTTTTCTGAAACCAGGCGAATTCTTCACAATGGATTATTGCAAGAAAACTGACGAATGCAACAGAAACTTGTACATATTGGTCTATAGGAAAGGCCTAATGCATCTCCCCGACAATACTGGACAACATGTTTCAATGATTACTCGTCGAAAGTTGCACGTGTTGGGCTACAAAGTCTTAGACCCCCGTCACCTACGGATTATCACTTTTCGAACACCTGGATAACTTCCTCTTGGAGAAATGCTTCAGAAATCCAAGGGATACTGAAAGGGCATTAAATGACTTATCACCACCAGAACTGCTGAATTTTAAAATTCTGGCATAAAAAAAACCTTGCTTCCCGTTGGAAAAAATGTGTTGAAGATAATGGTTTTTGTTTTGATTAAAAAAATTTGTTCTCTAAAAAGATATACTTATTTAAAGACCACAAAAATGTTCTCATATATGTTGCAACACTTAATATAAGTTAAGTAAAATAGTTTAAGTTTAATTCAATTTATTCACTATGCTAATTTCATACCCTCAGTAGCTGCAAGCACTTTTGAGTCTAGAAACAGTTTAACCAGACAAATGCACCCTGTCACATTTTTTTTAGAATTGTTTCTGAAATCACGAAGGATATTGCTTGTTCAAATTCTCATCACAAGAGGCCATCTTCCGTCTGTGTTTACTCTTGATGATCCTCATGCGAGAGAAGCGTTGCTCAAAAATATACACTCAGGAACATTGAAAATAGCAACCCAAGAAGAAAGCATCGGATTGGAATGAAATTTAATACACATAATGACACAGATGAGAGATTCACTTGATCTCAAAAACAAGACAATTAAACGAATACGGGGTGTGTAACGACACAAATACTGGGCAACTTCAATAGCGCGTTGGACCACCTCCAGCTGCAATACATGCCACCACACGGTCCAGAATTGAGTTCATTAGACACCTTATGTTGTCCTGAGGCAGATGGGCCCACAAATATTGAACAGCCAACTCTGAATCTTGTACAGAGTGAATCGATGGCATCTGCCGTTTTAGATGATCCCACACGTGCTCTAAAGGGGACAAATCAAAGGAACGGGCCAGCCATGGAAGAGTCTAAAAATGACGTAGGAAGTCTTGAGCAACTCTTGCTGTACGCGGACGAGCATTATCTTGCTGGAAAATTGCCCCTGGGAGACCATTTAGGAAAGGTCTTAAATGGGGTCGAAGAATATCATCAACGTAACGTTAGCCCGTTAAGGTTCCATGCATCACAATTAAAGTGGACCGGCTATCATAGGCTATGGCCACCCAGACCATGACACCAGCTGTGTGGGCAGTGTGACGTAGAACAGTGTGTGGGGAATTGTACCGCTCACCAGGGTGCCTCCACACCCGTACACGTTTTTCATCTGTCCCCCACACAAACCGGGTTTCATCTCTAAACACAACCTTTTGCCAATCTGTGACATTCCACATTGATCTGGCTTGGTACCACTGTAGACGCAGTTGCCGATGTTCCGGTGTTAAAGGGAGTGCACGGAAAGGGCACTTGGATTTAAGATTTGCTTCTGCAAGGTGTCTGGAAATTGTTTGTGGAACAATTGCTACGCCTACATCTGCTCGTATCTTTGAACGAGTCGCTGTGGGGTCCACAAGTGCTTGCCGCACGATCCTTCGATCCTCTCTCCTCATGGTCTTCCTGGTCGCTCCAGACCCGGTTTTCCACGCGTGGGTACCTTTTCGTCTCCACTGCTCCCAACAATTTCTAACGACACACTCCGAACGATCCACCTGGCCAGCAACACGGCGCGTCGACCAGCCTTCAGTTTTCATCCCGATGATCAGGCCTCTTTCAAACTCGCTTAATTGTGAGAAATGTCTTCTAGCACGTTTACCTGGCATGTTTCGCTTACCAAAGTCTTCCTACAATCGGCGGGTAACCGTCCCGTTTATGAATCTTAGACGTTGCATAGACGTTGCTTATTTGAGCTTCTGGACTGTAAAAACAGTCCTCAATCCCATATCATGACAATTCTTCGATGAGGGGCATGGCGAAAGTGGTGTTTTACATTCTGCTGAGTGGCATGACGGCGATTGGTTGGACGATGGGATCCGGGAGGCGTGGCTTCTGTGCTTCGTCAGCATGGTAGATTTTCAAAAGTTTTTGCCTTGGCTTAGAGCTAAGTAGCTGCTCTCTGATTGGTTGCTGGGTAGAGTGAACAGTGACTCCAATTGGCTGCTTTGGGGGCTGGGGTTTAAGACATAAGGAGGAGCAAGTCCAGTGGGGTAGGCAAGAGAAAAATTATGACAAAAATATTTAAAAGTAAAATTTTAGAAAAATGGTGTGCAATAAAAATTGCATGAGAAAATAGAATTACGGGGGATTATAGGAGTCAAGAAGAATTCTTTTTGGTCTCTTTGATTTGTCATTAGGGGTATAATGTAGTAAATTTTGCATATTGATATTATTGGTTGCTTCTAAATCATTAAAAAAGTTAATTGCAGTATTCTGAATGTGAGATTTGAAACTATTAATTTTAAGAGCTTTACGTATGTCGTCATTACGCATATATCTTATGGCTTTGACGATCATACGTATTAGAGAATTTTGCAGGGTATCAAGTATAATAATATTTGTTTTAGCGGCATAACCCCAAACTGGACATGCATAAGCTAAGATGGGACGCATAACGGCTGTATAGAGAAGCACTTTGTTTTCTATACTTAAAAATGAATTCCGGCCAATTAGGGGGTAAAGTTTAAACATTATTTTCCGGAATTTGTCGCGAACGTAATAAATGTGTTGTTTCCAAGTTAGGTGTGTATCAAAAATAATTCCAAGGTATTTGGCTTCCTGAGACCAGGGGATTTGCTTGTTGTACATCATGATTGGTGGCGGGAGAGAGTGCTTTTTTGTAAAAATTATGGCTGTGGATTTTTCTACATTAATACTTATTTTCCATTTGTCGTAGAAATTTTGCAAGAGTAGAAGGTGTTTGTTTAAAGCGAAGGAAATTGTTGAGAGTTTTTTGTAGGTTGCATGAATGGCAGTGTCATCAGCATAGAGGTTAATTTTTGTTAGTGTGTAGTCAGGGATATCGTTGACATAGAGGTTGAAGAGTAGTGGGCCTAGCAAAGAACCTTGGGGACACCCTGCAGAAACAGAGTTTTCGTTAGAAAGTGTCTCATTGATTCTAATTTTAAAGGAACGATTAGTAAGGTAAGAGTGAATGAGGTGAATCAGAGGAGGAGGTAGGTTGTATGAAATAAGCTTGAAAGTGAGTCCATTAATCCAAACACGGTCGAAGGCTTTCTGGATATCCAGAAATACCGCGCCCGTGCTTTTCCTTTTTTGGAAACCTTCCGAGATATGTTCTGTTAGTCTTAGGAATGGTGTAAAGTAGAGAGCTTGTTTGTAAAACCGTATTGATTAGGATTAAGAAGGTTATGTTCATTAATGAAATTTTTTAATCTGTGTAGAATGATAGATTCAGTTAATTTACTAATTGTAGAAAGAAGGGATATTGACCTGTAGCTGGATGCTAAATGAGGATCTTTGCCAGGTTTGTTAATTGGAAATATAATGGCTTCTTTCCAGTTGTCTGGAAAGTGGTTAAATTTGAGAATTTTATTGATTAGTATAGTTAAAATAAGGATTAGTTTAATGGGGAAATTTTTTAACATGCGGTTAGTGATTAAATCTTTACCAGGAGCTTTTTTAGCGTTAACATGCTTGATATAGTGAATAATTTCATCAGGAAGTGCAGGTTGAATGAGAGTGGTAGGTGGGGTAGAGAGAAAATTGTCCACCGTAGAGTTAATAATTTCATCACTTTGGCTATAAGAGTCATTTTCGCGATCATTTTCAATAAAGTTATTTTTAATATTAGTAGCTAGGAGGTTAGCTTTTTGCTGATCAGTGACTGCCGTACCAGTTGCACAGTTAAGTGGTGGAATTTTAGGTCTTTTGTTTTTGAAAATTTTTTGAGTGTGCCAGAGGCTATATCGGTAGTGTTGAGTGATTCTAATCTCTTTTGCCAGGTGCTGTCGTTATGTTTTTTAAGTTCTTTTTTGAAGTCTGATTGTGCTCTATTGTACTGAGTTTTGAATATTGGGTTGAGAGTCTGGTGATATTGTTTACGAAGGTGATTTTTGAGCTTTAGTAATCTGTTGATGTGCTGTGGAGTAAAATTTCTACGGTCTGTTTCGATTGGTCGGGAGGCGTGGCTATGAGTTTCGATGACCGCTTCGGTGAACTCTGAAATTTTATGTTCTAGATCACAAGTATTATTAACGTTATTGTTTATGAATCTTCGAATTTGCGCTGGCTTATATAGCACCCTCTTTCTGATTGTAGCGCCACCTCGGCATGTATGAGCATGCGTATTGGCACAAAACTTGGATCATTTGCATATCACATTACGCTGTACTTATTTGCAAAGTTTCGCGAATGTACTTAGTTTCCTTCTTGGGTCGCCATTTTCAATGTTCCTGAGTGTATTTCACCCAAATATAGAGAACATTTGAAGTCTATTTGGGTTTCTGACTGTATTGTAGGGTCACAAAAACCTCATTACGGACTGCTATTCGCCCTCCCTTGGGATACACAATGAAAAACGTATAGCATTGAGGCTTTTTTTTGGGATGAGTGATTTGACCCTTAATTTTAGTTACATTTCGATCTGAATTCACACAGATTCTTTTATTTCGCAGGCTTCAATATAAAAAAATACATAAAAAATAACCATAGGGGAAAAAACATATATTTTAACAATTCTAACATCAGAAATTCATTTTAAAATCATTCAAATTTTAAAGACAAAAAGTAAGTAATTTATTAAATTTTCCATTCTTTTCAACTCGCAGAAAGAAGTTCTTAAATTAAACATTAAAAGAATTTATTAACTAATTCAAATCCCTAAGTCAACATAAAATTACTAAACAAGTCCCATTTCCTTTAATTCCTTTAATCTTGCAAAAGGGAATTAACACACATTATGTATCTTAATTTATGAATGGTTCTTTTTAAATTATTTATTTCGAGTAAGCAAAAACGCCCGAAATATCGATCGATTAAAGGTCAGTGAGCTTGGAAGGATTTTCTTTTCAATTTTATTTTTAATGACAATTAATTATAATTTGCATTTCCTTGTTTTATAAATAATTGTATAATATAATGTTTTATAAATAACATATTAACTGAAATAGTGAATTGCGCATAATCAACATTAAGGAAATAAGCAGTAAAAAAGGTTAAGAGAGGTAAGAAAAATTTTAATCTATTGTGTGATTATTGTATTTTTATTTATAAATGTGTTGTAATGTAATTAATTAGCTTTCTTCGAAGTTTTCATTATTATTTATGTTTGTTACAAATATATGCAATACAGGAAGAGAGGATAAATTTGTTTTAAAAAGGGCTTCACTTTTCTACAAACGGAAGAATTAAAATTTAAAATCCTTTGAACTAAATAGCGTATCCGTCGTCTATTATTTTGGATAAAACTATACAAGTTTTTAGGGACCTTTTTAAGCTAACTGTATGTAACGATGAAATCTGAAATCTATTTTATTATTTTGAATTCTTAGAAACTAAATATTGTTAAAAAATAATGAAAGTTTTTTCTGTTTTACTCTTAACATCAGAATCGTTTTCTTTTTATTGCTTTAAATTAATTTTTTTAACTAAAGCAATATTACTTTTTATAAGTGATTTATCGAAAGGGGGTGGACAGGAAAAAATAGTTGTACACTAAAAAAACTTGTAAGACGCCGGGCTGTAGAGAGAGAAAAGAAACTTGTCTGACAATGAGAAGCAGTGGAGGAAATTTCGAAAAAGGGAATTGTATAATGACAATAATCTAGAAATCACACACACATCAGGAAGTGTTGATGAGAGAAGGGGAATTTCCACGACAATATGTTATGCATTCGAAAATGTCCTAGCAATCCCGGGATAAGCGGAAGGGAAAGAAACCTGTCTGACAAGGTAAACAAGTGGAACAATTTCGAAAAAGGAAATTTTAATGACATTATAGAAATCACACACATCGCACACGTACACACCCACACAGAAGTGCAGTCGTCATGAGGAAAAGGGGAAATTTCTATGAGGATTAATTTATACACACTCAATAAAAGCCCGTGCAATGCCTGGCTAAACGGAGGGGAAGGAAACCCGTAAGATGGTGCAAAGAAGTCAAAGAAATTTCGAAAAAGAATATTTTACTGGCATATTAATATAGAAATCACACCCAATTCTGAAAGTGCTGATAATGATAAGTGAAAGAACAATTTATAAACTCGAGAAAGCCCGTGCAACGCCGGGCCATGCAGCTAGTTTATTTAAGAAATTTCAATGTTTTCATTTATTCTACTTCTAAAGTTTTTATTTTTTGCCTTGTAGGATTATACTGCAGTTCATGTTTTGATGACCTTGGCAACAAGTGCACATTATGCTTGAGACCAGTTGAATATGGTGATCAATCGGATGAGAGTGAAGAAAAGTAATTTTTTCATTTAATAACCAGCCATTACCCACCCGCTTCCCTGAGATTTCTTGATAATATATGGTTATATGTATATTTTAAAGTAATTGATGTACCTAAGTATTGACATTAAGTTTTTATTTGTATTCAAGAACCTTTTTATTGCATCCGCCTCTTCATTAAAAAAATAATAGGACTTAAATTTCTCAAAAATGGAATATATGTATCATTTACTTCCCCCGTAACCTAACCTTTTTCGATTTCCACAAAACATATTTTAAAACATTACCAAGCCAAAAGATGTCGGAAAATGCAGTAAACGTTTTCTAAAGGCCGTATCACACGTACATTTTGGTGCAACTTTTTCACCCAATTTTCCGACCAATCTGTGGGTGAAAGGTTGCTGTAAGCAAAACGACCTGCTCTGACGTCAGCCGAGCTCTATCTCCACATTAAAAAATTCCTCACAAATTTTCTGCTTCGGAAAATGAACATCCAAAACTATTTCTTTTATTTCGTTCACGCTTTTGTTGATGGGCGTAAGCAGAATGAGTTCCCCCTTCTGTTTAAAATACTATACACGTTCAAAATATTATACACCATTAAAATATTATACCCCATACCTGGTGCGTTTAACGAGACCGAAGCCGCCATGTTGTTTATGACGTAGGGCACCCAAGAAGCCCATTGGCTGAAGTTTTAAGCAACTTTTATTTGGAACAACTTTTTTAGCTTACTAGAAAAAAGTTGCTCAGAACCGTTGCTATGGCAACTAGGTAGAAATTGTTCGAAAATGGTTTGAAAATTGCTCGAAACGTGTACGTGTGATAAAGCCTTAACGATGAGCGGAACGGTTTTCCACTATTGGCTGTGTATCATAGCATTTGGCGATTTCAGACATAAACACACAAACAAATCCATAATAAATTACAGTTTTAAAAAAAAACTAAAAAACACTCTTTTATAGTTTTACTCGAACTGAAAAGTAATGAATGTTTCTTAATATAAGAATAAAACAAATAACGAGAAAATTAATGCCATTGTAGGTAATTAAATACATTTAAAATCGTAGAGTGCTTAGTACTACATGTTTACACTAAATCTGCATTTCGGAATAAAACTAGTGAGAAATTATAACAAATCGAGCATCCCACGCTTTTACCATAATGACATTCATGTTCTCGTTAATTCTTTCCTTCTTATATGAAGAATTATTTTTTACTTTTCAGTTCGATTAGCTATAAAAGCGTGTTTTTTAGTTTCTTAAAAAACTATAATTTATTTTTCATTTTTTAGTTCTATCTACAATAATAGCTTTTTTTCCCTAGTTTTTTTAGATTATCATTTATATTGCTTGTTGTATTTGTACTAACCATGTGTGTTTTCGCTTTAGGATTGTAACTTAATCTTTTAGTCCCCAAATCTGTAAATGAGAAATTCTTAATTCTGATGACACTGAAAATTATTAAATTATTGTATCGTTATCAGTCCTTGACAAGTGTGCAAAATTTCGAATTAATCTGACCTTTTAAAGCGGATAAAAATCGATTTCAAAGATTCCATTACATACAAGTGAAACTTATAAAAGCGTGTTAAAAAGAAACCTTTTAAAGCTTTATTTTGGATGAAGTACGACAGGGGTGTCAAACTAGTAACCCATGACGAACATTTTTGTGGTCCGGCATAGTAAAATAACAAACCGATGCAGAATAAAAATATGATAAGTAGAATTTTCTGAACGTTTTTTCTTAATTATTTTCTTTTTTGGGGCTATTAAACAAAATGGGTACATTTATTTTGAATACATCACAATTAGATAAATATCTAAGCATAAATGATATCCAAAATATATCAAAAGTTATACAACTGATTTTTTGATAGATGAAAAATGTTGAAATAATTTAAAAAAAAAACATACAAACAATATACTTTAAGAAAAGTTGTTTAAAAGTTCACAACTGCTAACTGCTAAATAGTTAAACGCAATTTGTTGTTGTACTAAAAGCTGAAAATTTATAGATTACTAATAAGATATGCTGTTCAATAATTAACAGTAGTTAGCTGTGTAAAAACAACAGATTTGAATAAACTTTATATAGTAAGTGTACAATAATAGGGGTCTCAGTTTTCATACTCTTGTATGAATTGGTACATTAATAGAAAATATTTTGTTCTCGAAAAATGAGGCAGATAGGTTATATAGGATTATTGCTTAGTTCACATTACGCTTATTGATTTGTGCAGTTGGCTATCTTGTTCCAAGATTCTCCAACAATTCTCTTATTTAAAAGAAGTATATCAGTTTTTAAAAAACTGACAAACCAAGACACACAAGCTTGTTTTCCGTTCCAATACAGAATGTTTCATCAATTATTCATTATGACCATTATTCATCTTACATAGTTGAAATAACCAAACACTTAACCGATTTAAATTTACTGTTGCAAGGAAAAGATAAGGTCATTATGAACATGGTTGAAATAAATAATGAAAATATTCAATTGTAAGTTGTTTCGTTGGAAAAAGCAACTGAAAAATAAAGATTTAACTGGATTTCCCTAAGTGCAGCATGAACAAATAAAGTTTTGATGATACTACATCGTATCAAAAGTGAGCAGAAAATTTCTCAAATCTTAGAAATGAATTTAAAGGTATCCGACTACGTTCGGAACCGTGATTTTGTAAAAGCGTATACATGGATAATATTTATGATATTTAGTGTCACTTAGATTAGAAAACATATATAAAATTGTTTTAAGAATATTATCACAATAAAAAAAATTATTTAAGTAAAATATTTTGACAAAAAATAAACATAGAATGACCAATTTTCGAAACATTCTCCTTTTATGAAAAACACTTCTATCATAATAATATTTTGTGCCTGTATATAGCTCAGACCTCTGTACACAGGCTTAACTAGAATTTTTGAAACATATAATTTAGAAGTGGATTTATCCATATTTTACTGCAACATAAGGGAGAAATTTTAAGAAAAAAACGTCGCTAATTATTTTAATTGGTGGTAACTATGAAAATAATGTGAATTTTTCAAAAATCTAGTTGAGATTCTCTGGAGAAGTTTTTACTTTATCTAAGCAAAATATTATTATTATAGAAGCATTTTTTATAAAAGGAGAACGTTTTGATAAAAGGTTATTCTAAGTTAATTTTTAGCCAAAATATTGTATTTAAATAATTTTTTTCGTCTTAATGTCATTAAAATTTTTTTTGTACATGTATTCTAATCTAAATGACACTAAATATCATGAAAATTATCCATTTATGCTAATTTTTAAATTCATGGTTCTGAACGTAGTCGTATACCTTAAAGATTTTAATTCTTTAGGAGAGACAGATTTTGTTTGTTTTCTTGAATTTCTCAATAAATATAGACTCTGTACCGAGCTATATGCAAATGCAATTGATCGAGATTCAGAGTGACTTAAATTTGAAAGGAAAATTTATTGAAGTGGTAGTGCCAGAATTTAATAAATATTTACCAGCTAAATTTCAAAATATTCGAAAATTTGCTTATGGAACTATTACAATGTTTGGAAGTATTTATCGGTGCGAACAGTTATTTTCAGTTATGTTAGAAAATGTTTCATGTTAGAAATAGTAATAATGACAGACACCTTGGGCCAGTTTCAAAAGTAATCACTGCAAAAAAAATTTCTCCTAAAATAAGAAATATAGAGACAGAGAAGAGATACCAATGCCAGGATGTAAACATTAAATTTTTCTTATTCTTTTTTATATGTTTACTAGCCGTTACCCACCCGCTTCACTGGGTATTTCACGATGTTGCATATATGTATACTGTTTACATATATATTAATTATTGATATCTAGCATTAAGAATTCTATTGTATTGAAAAATATATTTATAGCTGTTACACTCTCACCCCTTGATATAAAAAGAACATAAATTATAATATCTAATTTCTATTTATATCTAAAATCGAAGTAGAAAGATTGTTTTCGTTCACTTAACCTAATAATCAAGTGGATTCCCACCAAAGCAACTGTCAGTGGATCTCTACTCCATAAAATAAACATGCGTGCTGAATTTCAAGTCTAAATCTAACAGAGCAAAAACGGAATTTTTATCATCAATACCTCGTTGACAGCATTCTTAGCGGATTCCAATTCAACAAAAGAGCCCTGCAAACCAAATTTTATTATTATAGTCTTAGCAGTTCAAAAACGGGAATTTTGTCTATCAATACGCTCCAATAACTTTCCCCGCTTCCACCTGGAGTTGATTTACGTACAATCCATTCTTAGTGGAACTCTGTTCAACTAAAGAAAAGTGCTCAACAAACTTCAAGTAAGTGAGTTAAATTCAAAAACAGGAATTTTTCTATAACATGCCTTAATCCCTCGCAACCTCACTCCTTTGGGGGTCCGTTTTTGCAAAAATCATTGTAAAAGGAACTTTATTCCATGAACGGAACATACCTTCTAATTTTCAAGCAGGTGGTTCTATTAGTTGAAACGCGGAACTTAATTCCCCTCAGTGACCCTTGGGGATCAATTTTCCCCAAAACTATTTTGTAGCGGATCTCTACACCATGAAAGGAATTAGCTTATATACCAAATTTTAAGACTGTACATCTAATAGTTTAAAAATGGAAATAATCATCTATAACGCCCCTTAAGTCCCCGCAACTCCACTTAGGAAAAGATTTACACAAAACCCATCTTATGACAGATCACTACTCAGTGAATGAAATCTGCTAACTCAATTTCAAGATTTTACGTCTAATAGTTTAAAAAAGGAGTTAATTGCCTATAACGCCCCTTAATTCTCCACAACGCTACTTGGGGTCGATTTTCACAAAACCCATTCTGTAGGGGATCTGTACTTTATGAAAGGGATCCGCTTATCAAATTTCAAGACTGTACGTCTAATAGTTTAAAAATGGAAATAATTATTTATAACGCCCTTAAGCCCCCGCAACGCCACTTAGGAAACGATTTTCACAAAGCCCATCTTATGACAGATCTCTACTCAGTGAATGGAATCAGCTTACGAAATTTCGAGATTTTACGTCTAATAGTTAAAAAAAGGAGTTAATTGCCTATAACGCCACTTAATTCTCTACAACGCCACTTGGGAGTCGATTTTCACAAAACCCATTCTGTAGAGGATCTGTACTCTATGAAAGGAATCCGCTTATACCAAATTTCAAGACTGTACGTCTAATAGTTTAAAAATGGAAATAATTATGTATAACGCCCCTTGGAGGTCGATTTTTGTAAAAATCATTATGTAGGGAATCTCTACTTTATGAAAGAAATCTGTGTACCAGGTTTCACGACTTTACGTCTAATAGTTTAGTAAAGGAAATAATTATCTATAACGCCCCTTAAACCCTCGTAACGCCCCTTGGGGTTCGTGTTTTGTAAAATCCGTTCTTAGCTGACGTCTACACCATGAAGGGAACCTACCTACCAAATTTCAAGTTTGTAGGTTTAATAGTTCCGGAGATATCGTGACTAGTCAGTGAGTGAGTGAGTGAGTCGCTTTTCTCCTTTATATATATAGATTACAATGTATTATTCAAAATAAACCTATATTGTTGTAAATATTCATTTTTTTGTGGCCCATTAAAAGTTAAAACTTGTTTGCTTGGCCCAAGTTAGTCTTTGAGTTTGACACTCATGAAGTACGCATTCAAACGAGAAATTAAATCAAAATATACTACTATGATTAGAATGGAGTCATTTTTGAATAACGTAGTTCCTATGGCTTGACAAATATGGATTTTCAGGTAATAAGTATGGTATTTTTTTATTTGGCACGGCAGTCCATTGAGTAGAGGAGCGTTATATCAATTGAGGCTTAAATCCTTCAAGTTGGCATAGTGTGGATATTTTGAGAGAGAGAGAGAGAAGCTTCTTTTTATAATTAAAAATAAATGAATACAGGATTAGAAGAGTTGGTGACCAAACTCTAATACAGGCTTAGGGTTAATGGTACTTATCCAAACTGAGCTTAAATAATAATTTCCAGTCAATTATATATATATATATATATATATATATATATATAAACAGACAATGCAAATTAATCATGGGCCGTTATTTCTTAATCGCATTGTTTTAAAAAAAATTTTATTTACATCGATTTTAATTCCCATATCCATTAATTTTCTCCTCATTAAACATTTTTTTAGTTCTCTTCATTAAGATTTCCTCTGCAATTCGCTTGATCTATGTATGTTAAAAAATAAAGAGATCTACAACTAATGGTTAGGGCAGCTTTAAAGCGCGACGCCAAGGAACAGGCTCTCATGCAATCCCTTTGATGAAATTCTTGGCTCTATTGATATCAACTTTATTAATGATCATTTTTATGTCATTATATTGTGTTTTACAAGTCTTGGATTATGTGTGTGTACCTGTGAATCACACATTTGATATAATTGAAACTTTTTTGCAAACATTATTATTTATTTAGTTATAGGGAGAATCGTATTAACTATATACTATTTCAGTCGCGCAACCTGTTAACATCTTACCTTTGAAAGCTAGTAAGAGAGAAAGAGAGAGACTTTTTCTCTTACCTTGTATTTTCCTTTTTGGTAATTTTTTTACATACTTTTGCGTTTTGAAACTATTTAATTCCTACTAAGCAAATTCTATTGAACTTTTCATCCTCTTATAAGAGAAGGGGAGAAGAGTGTTTCCCATAAGGAGGTATTGATTGTAACTTTAAAAATTTTAGGGTGCGTTTCGTCCTTTTGGGGATTCTGCCAACAGCCCTAATATTGCTTCGAAGTAAGGCATTAACAATGAACCGACACCTTGTAGTTGGATTCTCTGATGCATTAGTAATGGGTATCAATTTAATCCCTTAAGTAGTTGTTTCTGAAGTGTACAAAAGCACGAAATTTAAAATATGTTTTGATTTGTTCATATAAAGAAGGTAGGAATGATGTATGAAAGGTGTTGGAGTTTATTGTTCCAGCAGGGTTTCTATGTATAATGTGGATCCAAAACCTTTTTCATAAATTATTTTTCTTTTCTTTCTTTTTTTCCCTAAGGTGTTGTATTTTAGCAACTTAGCCTTTTTAGATATGTCAAGTCCCCAGATATGAGAGCCATTTCATGGTTGCATCATCTAGTTGCGGCTTCTTTATCAAATTTGCACGCTTGAATTAATAGTTTTCATAATACTTGTTTCATTAAAAACAACAAATTTGTATTTTAAGAGATTCCAGTGAAGATGAAGAATACAAAAATATGGAGAGCAGTGATGATGAGGATTACGTGTACCAGTTCGGCTGGAGGAGGCAATCATCCAGCTCGGAAGAAGATGATGATGAAGAAGAAGAAAAAGGAACAGGAAGTAGTCCACAGAAAAAAAGAGATTTGGCAACCGTCGACGATTTTGGTGATGAAGATCAAGGGTCGTATGTTTGATCAGATGACGTCTGAAATTCGATGTTTTCTTAACAGGATATTTCTTGTTCTGATGAAATATGAACTAAAATATGATAACTTATTACAAAAAGTTAAGAATCCACGATTAGTTATATAGATCAACATTTTAGTTTAATTATTATTTTAAATTCCTTGCTGAAATGTTTTTTATAATGTGATTTTTAATTAATATTTTTTATTGATTAATCTGTAATAAAACGCATAAGAATGTGAAAAAAAGAGAAAATTTTGGACCTGTTGATTTTTAAATCTAATCTCTGAAGATTTTATTTTAAAAATAATTTTTGAAATCCGAAAATCTACCATAAAAGTAACTATTTGATTCTAAAAGTAATTTAAATCATTCAAAATAAAAATAAATGAAATGAAAATTTTTATCAACACCTTTGAATTTATTTTATTTAAGACTCGTATAAATGATTTAATTGAGATTCCAGAATTATAATTAAAAGCTCAATACATATAAGCTGCTTAAAAATAATAAGTACAGTCAAAGTTTTGCAGATTTAACACATTTAAAGTTTAAAATTGTGTTTCAAAGTTATATCGACATGTTTTACTGATCACAGAAAAATTTATCACTATGAAAACTATCTTCAAATATTTGTATATAAATGCCATAAGTTAGAGCTTGGATAAAATAATTTTTCTTTAGAATATAAATTTGTTGATAATGTATGGGAACGCAGTTTTTAGATAATTTTGTTATTAAGGAAAGCGAAATTTGTATTAAATCATGAATGTTATTAAATGAATAAATAAAACATCACAAATTCAAAGTCGTATCATTTATTGAGAATACAATAGCTTTCAATTGCAATAATATTTTATTGATGGGTAGACATAAATTTTATTGCATTCACAATCGTTCTCTTTACAGTCCTGTTGCATTTAAAATTCAATGGGAAATCTCTGTTTATGGATGATTGCATTAGAACTTGCAGGAGTTACATATAAGCATACAAATATTCATTTAATTAAAATAAAGATGAAAGAACTCTTTATGCATAAGTTGGTCGAATGTAACCTTTAAAGAGAAAAATTAGAATATAACTTGCAAAATGCATTAAAAACACAAGTAATATAAGGAAAATTTAAGTCAATTCCTACTTAGATCAACAAGGAAATTTTTTATTTTAGCTACTTTTTATTAAATAGTTACAATTAATATAAATATGTATATACATAGGACAGAATCACAACATTAAGTGGTAATTACTTTATATTCATTATAATTAAAGTATCGTATTGTCATCCAAAACAATCGTGTCTATTAAATTTCAGTTCAACTGAATGATTTAAAACGCGAGAAAAAAAAACCTTTTCAAGTTTTGACACAAGTCGCCAAAAATGATGCTTCAGAGCAGGGAAAGGGCAATCACATATATGATACCGTGGGCCTTGGAGGGAGAAATCAGCGATCACATATGTGACCATGATCCTGAACGGTTAAAGAAGAAGAGACCTTTGTCGCCTATATCCGATATAGTTGTTAGCGACCCTGGCTGCTGTGTCGTTGGACCTGGATTTGATTTCCGGAGAAGACATGGATGTTCGTAAATGTATAGTGACTTCGCGGCTTGGGGGTACTGTAAATAGCCGTCGAGCCGCAAGTCCTCTTGTGAGGTCGGTGGAAGGGAAAGAAAGGTGGGAGGCCCCTGATCCCCAGGTGATCTGCTTCAAAATTGGGGTGAAATTAAGTTAAATCATTATGTGACCTGTATGGTGCTCAAAGCTACGGCTAACGACAGGCGTCACTTAACCCTTTGCCATGATGAATTTCATGAGCCTTGATCTAGTCTTTGCCGATCAGGTGGCATTAGTAATAACAAGGGAAAGAGAGGCAAAATGATACAGCATAGAAAAGGGCCTGAGTTACATGAATTGAAATGCCTCATTGCGTACTTATTATTTCAATCTGTTTTCAGAGAGGAATTCAATGGCGGGCTCGTGCCCGCAGTAGCCTAGTGGTCAAGGTTACGGACTCGTGGCTGGGATGTCATGAGTTCTAGCCTAGTACCGCTGAAGTCTCGTCGTGCAGAAGGGGCCGATGTACGTTAAATATGTCAGGACTCAAACGTCCTCCCGTTGGTGTACTGTAGAAGTTTGGAGAAGGGGATGCCAGCTCAGGTGTTGCCTTCGTCACTTGACCATGACTCAAAACTACGAGGTCCGTCACCAATAGCCCTCGTGCAGCTCACCCTCATTCACTCAATAGCAGGCTCACTGAGCAAATACTGTTGACTCTGATTTCTAAGAAGACTTGCGAACCCTTTTTTTCTGCCATAAATACAGTTAACGTAAGAAAAGTATGGTTATTAAATACGATTAAAACTTGTGGATCATTTAAAGGGTGTAATATTTTTTTCATCTGAGCCTGAGACCTCATCAGACTTTCATCCGCAATCGTCGGTCAGTGATCGCCAAAGCACGCATCTATACAAGTGTCACACAAACTCATGGTAAATGCAATAACTTTCTCTACGTTGAATTAAAAAAAACTAACTTAAGGTGGTGGAATTTCGTCTTGTAAGACTTGTAAAATGTTAATAAAATTTCAAATTTAATAATTGAGTAAAAATATTCAAGTATTAAGTTTTTTTTAAAAAAGTTTTTCGAAATTAAAAAACAAAAATTAATATTATATTATACGTGCACTTTTGAATCAAGTGCAGTCTGTTTACCTAAGCTATTTCTCATTGCTGAAAAGTATGTAGAAAAGCAAAAATTGGCAAAAGCAAAGCGCATGAACTGATTAATTGGAAACACGTGATTGCAGTTATTATGTGGTAATGACGTTGCATAAATTCAGCCATTTGAAAAGTTATAAAAATTAAGTGGTGACTCTAGGTTCTAGAAACACGTGTAATAGTATATGCTTTTATCTAAAAGATAAAAAAAACATTAATTATATTATAATAAGGCGAATCATCTTTCAAAGGTAGGAAAGGCACATAAAGGTCTTGGCACATTCTTTCTGGATAAATTATTATTCTTTCTGGGATTCTCGAGTAAGTACAACATTTTTGGTCAACATGAAACAATTGAAATATGCAAAACTTACAAAAGAACAATTTCTCACAGCAATACAAATTAGTAATCCCAATAACGTTAATAAATCTGACACAGTCTCGCTATAAAGCTACGACACTCCTTTGTTTCCATTCATTATCCTCATATAAGCTGTGAAGAATCTTCCAAAAACTCAGGACACCTCTTCAAATAACCAGCCTGGAGCTTTCGAGATTTTTTTAGAAGTATTAACTTTTGAATGTTTGTGAAACGTAGTTTAACTTTTCGAGTGTTATTCATTTTTATTACCATTGAAAGAGTAATATAGGCCCTTCCCTAGGCTCACGAGTTATTTTTCTCTCACTCCAACTCCCTTTGGGCAGAGAAGCAAACAGAGGGTGAAACAATATACGCAGTTGTTGTTGTGTCCTTCCCGAAGGGAAGGAATGGAAGTTGCCTGAACCTAACACAGGTTATATTCCTACACGATAGATGGCGACACCACCTATTTCTTCCTCCACAATTAAGACATGAAACTGAAGGGGAGAGGTCCCTTGCCCCTTGCATCCGTGGTTTCTGCTGTGCCCCCCACAAGACTTTTGGACCCTCTGATTTAACGAGCACGTACTCCGTGTGTACTCGGAGAGTATTTGGTAGCATCGGACATCGAACCCAGGCCCTCCGGTCGGGAGTTCTATGCTCTAACCACTAGGCTACCTATGGCCCTAATATACGCAATTGTAATCAAGATTACATTTTTTTAAAAAAATTTTAGATTCATTCAGATATTTTGCATTTTCACTACATTATTTTATTCTGTTTATTATTCGTCGTTTCTGTTCTTAAACTATTCTTTAAATTTTTAGAAAGATGCTTTTTGGTGGGAGAATATCACAATGATTATTTTTAAAAGAGATTTTAAGAGATTGTCTCTTCCAACAAGTCAAATTAACATCGGAGTTTAAAGCATTATTCAGCTGATTTTCTTAAGTCAGCAACGCATGATTACCCTTTTAAAAATACCTATATATTTTGATTTAAATTTACTATAATTTTGATACTTTAAACATTGAAATGGATGAATATGATAACTAATAAGATAAATTATATTTAGTTAAAAACATCGCACACACACACACAATTTCGTATTTAAACAATCCATAGTTAAATTAAAATTCAATACCTTTTGTTCTGAATAAATTGTTGTAACAGGGATTCGGACAGTAAGGTTTGCCTTCGTCCTATAAGGGAAAAAAAGTAAATGTAGATTTTTTTTTGTAGGATGTAATTTAAGAACAATTGGATATATAGAAAATCCTTAATTTGTGAGTTATTCTTAAAAGGAAAGATTGCGATATTTTTAAATTGGAAAAGAAAGATCCTTCAATAACACTATTTAAGTAAAGAACTCATACTCAATGAAGCACACAGCGGACTGTAGATTTTCTCATTCTGTTTATTCCGGAGGCTCATAGCCAACTGTGGTTACATTCACTCACTCTTTGCGTGGGCATGCCCCCATGCTAATCCTCTTCACTTCGCCGCATTTGCGAAGCGATGAAAAAACAACAAATGGCGAAGCACACAAGAGTATTCTTTATAAATTGTTCACATTTTAACCCTCCAAGCGTTCCACGCGGAAAATTCCGTCATTGTAAAGATGCTTCGAAAATGCACTGCACGGGATTTTTTGGCCTTAAAGTAACATTGTCAAAAGCGGTTGAGCCGTACTTTTCTGAAATCCTTTCCCCCTTTTAAAGGTTTAACATCTTGAAAGATAATTAGGGACGGTGGAAGCCACACAGCAGGACACTGATAGGGAGTTTTATGGCTCGCAGGGAACCCCGTGTTTTGACCCTGGAGCAATCGTAAAAAATCGGGGGAAAATTTCTTTACACCCCAGGAAGTGTTTGTTTGTTAGCTTGTATTTTAAAAGTTTTGAAAAGTCCCAACGCATAAGTAAAATATGTTACAATTCCCTTTTGGTTTAATGTTAATTTGAAACTGTAACAAGTTGGGGCATGTCAGTGCAATCTGCTATTTTAAATAGTTAGACAGATTACCTTTTTAAGTGTATTCTTTCGCTTCATTTTTTTTATCTTGATCAATGCTTTCAGTTTTTGAAACATGATTATTTCATTATAAGATGTCAAAAATAATTAATAAAACATCAAACCCTTTAAAATTTGAAACCTTTTAAACTTTCCAACCACTAAAAATGAATAAATTTAAACTTCATCAAATAATTTGAAATATTTTCTTACACTTTGATAAAAATAATAACGAGAAAAAAAAAACTTATTCAGATCTATTAGTTTTATTTTAGATTTCAAAGCCAGGTATTCAGGGAAGTTGACGTACAGTACCTAGTTATATATTGTTAAAATACACCGAATTATAATTGAATTTTAAGTTCTTGAACTTCAGATTACATAAAACAGAACATAAATGAAGATTTTCCCACATTTTTTTATAACTTGAATGTTTGAATAAAAGTGATCAAAAATATACGGAAACCTTTACAGTAGACATTTATGCATATAAATAAACATAAAGATCAATTTTAAATTCGAGCTATTCAAAAAAATTCGAACTATTATTCAAAAATATCTATTTATGCAAAATACCTCAATGTTTATATTTTTTTAAAGGCTAACTGAATAAGTAATTAAAATCTGGATATTTTTTGAAATCTTGACCGTATAAAGCTAGAAATTTTATGTTAGAAATTTCATTTGAAATTTCAAAAAAAATAAAAATGTATCGCGCAGTTAAAAATTTTTTACCATAAGTTCTAGCAATTCTTTGAGTATCATATAAATTTCAAATTTTATTATGTAGCTTCTTTAGTATTGTTTAATATATTTCGAAAATTCCATACAATTCGGTTGAAAACTGCATGTTAAGAGCAAAAAATATACTAAAAAAATTGATAATTATACAATAAATTTTTACATAGAAGCAAAACTGAGAAGCTAAACCGTATGAAAGAAAAATTATGAGTATATCTGAAGTAGTTTTCGAAATATTTATTTTAAAATTCAGAAAATTTGTGCGCGTTATGTTATACTTAATATTAATTAAATGGTTAAAATAATATGTTAATAATAGTCATGTAATTGTTTGATGACGCATTCATATACTAATAAAAATTATAATGGTCATTGATGCGAATATGTCAAGAATTTTATGTAATTTTAAATTCAGACATTAAGATATTGATATAGAAAATATAAAATGGCCATCTAAAATACATGAAAAATGCAGTCTGCTATAAAATGATCTTGACGAACAAAATAAGGCATTTTTACTTACTATGACAGAGCCGGCTTAGGCAGGGGCGATCTGGGAAAACAGAGAGCGACCCGCGGTTTTGATGGATACCGCTCTAGCTTTTAAAGTTTTCAGGAAATAAATATAAAAATTACAAATGCAAAAATAAGTCTTGTAATTTTCCATGCATTTTTATAACAACGAATTGTCGAATTGGCTTCCAATACATTGTTGTGTTTCACAATATCTAAGGCAACCCACCCTACTTTAGATGGATTTGTACTACTTTTTCGTAACCGTATTCCTTTTAAAATTAATTCATGCAGCCAAAATACACCTTTTGCACTTTTAAAAATTTATGTAAACTATAACGGTTAATTTTAATTTATGCAACTTGTGAAATGTTTATATTTAACCATTTCCGTCTAAACAATTTACATGAAAAAAAAGTTTGGACTTCCTCATTCATTATGGAATTATATAAGATTCCAACATTAAGTTTTATTTTTCATAGAATAGGGTCGAGTGGTAGTGTATCGTGCTTCCACACCACAGATCTAGGTTCTATTAACGGGCTGGGAATGGTCGACTCTGCCTTTCATCCCCTCTGCATTGGGTTGATAAATGAGTACCAAAAAAAAAAGCTTGCTTGGGGTCTTAAACACTGAAGATCTCTTTTCAGACAGACCAAATCAGGACATTTGTTCATGCATTTCAGCGCCCATTGGTCACGTATATTGGGATGGGCATAGTAGTTCCTGGCCCTCATGGGTTGTTGTGCCATTGAGTTTGAATCTTAAGTTTGAGGATTGCCTCACTTTGGGGATACCCCTTAGATAAACTTATATTCCCCTCATTTGCAAATTAAACATTTTTATTTCAATTACGTTTACTTCAGGAGGAATTTTGATTTTTCAAATGTATTTGCTTAATAACATGTATATTTGTATATTGTATTAAAATTTTGATCTATCCAAAATTACTTGTTTTGTGTTCCTCTAAAAGTTTTAGGTTTCTAGAACTGGTCTTACAATCCATGTACGTTTTATAGTAGTATATTTAAAAATCATAAAGGCATTTTTATAACTGTGTGAGTTTTTATGTCTCGTTTATAAATATAAAAAAATTGCTTTCAGCTATAGTTTTTAAAATGTACTGAAGTAAGTGGAGGAATAGGATATTTACATATTATGAATATTTTTGACTGTAGTAAGATATATATATATATATATATATTTCAATTTCTTTACAATTTGAATAGAAGTTGTGAGCCACACACATTTTCCGAATAGTTTGATACTAATATAAACTCATAGGCTCTTCAACACAGTGAAGTGTTTTATTTTGATACCCGCACACACTAAAATAAGGCTCATTTGCAGTTATATGATCAGCTTCAGTGATATTTAAGTTATCCGAACACGTTAAGAGTACTTTTTGTCAAAATAACGTATTTAAACATATAAAGGCATTTTTTAGGATTCAATACCAATAAATACTAATATTTAATCAACAATATTTAAAATAAATTGCCGGAATTTCATAAAAATCACAATTATATGTGAAATTTTAGCAGTATTTTTGTAAAACTTTAAAGCAATTAGAGAAAAAGGTAATAAACTTATATTAGTAAAATAATTACCAAACAATCGAGAGACATTTATCTAGGGAATGTACTAAAATTTTAATGTTTTATTAAAATTTGAAACTTTTAGAGGTGAGATTGGGTAAACGTTATAAGAAAAATAACGCCTTTATGAGACCATTATTTAAATAACATGCCCTAACTCAAATAATATTCATACTATAAGAAATATTTTAGTACATTCTCTTGAAAAGAGCATAAATATCAGGTGAAAAAAGTTTTATAGAAATACGTTTGTAATATTTTATGTGATCAGACTCGCCTTAATAGATTTCGAGCAATTTAAATGCCCACTTCTGGTAGATCAAAGACCCAATTTCGGTTTTTCTAACTTAATAAAATCGATTGTAACTTGACCTCTAAGAAGCATATAATCAAAAAAAAGTATGTTTTTTAAAGCCAAAATATCGATGTATTAAATAAAATAGAAAACAAAAATATCGGTCTTGTCCGAATTTGGTCATTTTCAACGTGATCGGATACCTTAAATTTTCAAAAATAGTCTACACGTACGAAAACATTCTTTGAAAACCATGCAACACATCTCTCATACTGTGTCTTCCCTACAGCAGGCAATATTTGTGTATACTTAAAAAATTTAATACAGGATACATTTCCAAATCTTAAAAATGTTTTTAAAATTTGTTATGGATACATTGTGGAACTGTCGGTTAACTTCACTGAAAAAAATTGTTTTAAGTGTACTGTTTTGAAAGACAAATTAATTGGGGAGAACTTTTTATAACAATAGAATTTGTAATGACTGAATTGTGTGAAATGTAGTTATATGACAATTTTCTTGTAATAAAAGAAACAGAAAGATAAAAAATTATATACTTGAGTAGAAAATGGTTAGAGATACTGTCACGCGCATTTGAAGAAGTATATTCCCTATTTAAGTTAAAAATTATTGACTGAATGTGTGTTATGCCCATCACAATTGCCGATGTAGGAAAGATATTTTTACTTACTACAAGCAGTTCGAAAAGGAGAGCACTAGGAATGAAAATTTAGATTATTTCCGAATAATATTCAGTTAACATAAAAATATCCTTTATATGATTTAAATTAAAATAAATTAAAAGTATATTGAAATCCTTTTTTATGTTATTTTAAATTAAAAATATTACTGAATAGAGAAAGATCGGTTTTATTTCATAAATATGATCATCGCATGTATATCACCGTATGCACCATTTATTGTCTTATTGTTTAAAAAAAAGAGATAGGGTCTTTATTCTTTTTTCCTCATTACTTTTTTTAAAAACAGGAAAGTGAACGCGTTTTCTTACTCTCATATTTAAAAATGAATACAAGATGCTTTTTTCTGGTTCAAATCGCAATACCAAAATAATTTTTTTTTAATTTTTAAAAAATGACAGAAAAATAAATTTTGTTTGAAGAAAATATAACTATTTTCAACTTTATTTCATGTTTTTTTACCCTTCATTTTGTTTTAATTTTACTGTGACTGAACCTATCGGAAAAACGACCGTGTGGAACTACAACTTCCATACAAGATTGCCCAAAGCAACTTAACAGCTAGCTGTAAGCGATAGCTATCCTGGCTCTCACTGAACAAAGGGGATGAACTAAGTAATAAAATTGTCCCCGTTCAACCTCTCAAGTTTTAAGGGGTAAAGGATTGAAGTCTGTTGCATTTTTGAAGGGAATAGCAAAATAAGAGAAAAACGCTTTCGGAATAACTTTTCATGAGGAATCAAACCACCCGGAGTGTTAGTATTAGGATTAGTGGATTATTGGAGCTGATTTCTGCCAAATACTCGTATCTAACACAATATTAATATATATTCTTTAAATGGGCCAAAAATTTTTAAATAATTATATCTGTACTAGCTGGTATACCCGTTCTTCGCACGAAATGAACTGAAAAATTAAACAATACAGATTGAATGATAAATAAGTTTTTAACGAGTTAATTTCACGTGAATTGCAAATTAAAAAAAGCTTTATGCATATATATCTCAGCTGAACAAAAGAAAGAAAGAAAAAACTCCACCTTTGTTAAATATTAAGTCTGTAGATCTAATAGCTGATATAAAAAGGGCTTTTTTAAAATTTATAACGCCCTGTAATTTTCTTGTGGGTCGATTTTTGAAAATACCTTCCTAAACTGAACTCTGCTCAGCAAAAGTAACACATTGTTAAAAGTTTTGTGTAATGAACGCTTAAAATAGTTTAAATAATTTATATCTGAAAGTGTAATACGTTAATATTACTTTCTGTTTTTTTATTATTTTATGTTAAACTTGCAATATTCACGAGCAATGCCATTTCCTAAATTATAATGACGATTCAATGAAAAACATAGCGAAATGTTGACGATAGAGTCAAGTTTGGCAAATGTCTAGCTACTTTCATAGCTCGAGCTTTAATCGAGCTTTGAAAGACCCGCCGTGTAGGGGGATGATGCACGTTAACTCTTTAACTACAACATTATGATTTACTGCAGTTTTTTTCATGCAGTTATTTTTTTTTTGGATCACTACATTGAAAATTAAGGAATATACATGAACAAAATACTCAACTTTGGGAAATTTAATCCGTTACAGGTAATTAATTAATTAAAAATATTCCACTGTAAAATTAACTACATACACCGTTCAATTAAAATAAATAGTCAAACCGTTTTCTAAGGTCTTCATTAACATACCAAAAACACAAGACATTCCAATTTGGACATTAACTATTTTTTCTGGACAAAAATTATAATCTTTGGAATCCTCTGAAAACGCAATTTCTGCTACAAAACTGTTCGCCTTTCCCGCTAAAATACTCGTCATAGAACCTGTACTGCCATATATCATGGAAGAGTGGATTTCAAAGAATATTCCTGCTAAGTATTTTTAGAATATTCGTAAAGTTGGTTATTCTATGTTATTTTAATGTGATTGTCGGTAGATAGAGGGTTAAATCTGTCGAGAGCTCAAACGTCCTCGCGTTGGTGTGGTATGGTAGTTAGGAGAGGGTGGTGGTGCCAGCTCAGGTGTCGTCCACGTCACTTGACCATGGTTCAAAATTACGTGGTCCGTCGCCAAAAGCCCTGGTGCAGCTGAACAGTGCGACGTTAATATTCACTCCCTCCAAAAAATACAATACAGTAGTTATTATTATTTTTATCCTTAAAAAATGCAATATTTGCCTATTC
Source organism: Trichonephila clavipes (assembly GCA_019973935.1). Taxonomy (NCBI): domain Eukaryota; kingdom Metazoa; phylum Arthropoda; class Arachnida; order Araneae; family Nephilidae; genus Trichonephila; species Trichonephila clavipes. The sequence continues at coordinate 383,900 of BMAU01002798.1, read as the reverse complement.
AGTTAAAATTATAGCGTTATAATTGACTACTAACCACAAACAAATAATGCAAATTTGTTCAAATGATCTAGTGTGAAAGACAAAGTTTATTTCCTTTAAGTGTCAGAAGCGATAAAAGTATTTATTTTAATATAAGGATCAATTTCTTATAGTTCACACATGACAAAAATCAATAGTAGCTATCTAAAGAGAGATTCAGAGAACAACCTATCTCTTCAAAACTTAGTTTTATTCTGAAATAAAAAAATAGGGATTACACAAATCACAAGATTAAATTAGAAACCAGCGCCTTGCGTAGACAAAACAAAAAGTGTTCATTCACAAATAAAAGATAGATATATGCTGTCGCGGCTTTTTTGCAGCACACGCCAGAACTGCTTGCAGATGGCAGAAATTTTTCTTACTTACTTGACAAATATCGTTATATTTTGGACACTTCACACAATATCTTAATAAATTATAGCCTATGCTATAAATTATAGCTTATACTATAAATTATAGCCTATGTATTATTCTGATGTATATGCTATATTACTGTTAAGTTTCATTAAAATCCATTCAATTGTTTTTGCGTGAAAGACGACCAAACATTCAAACAAATTTTCACATTTATAATATATATCTTCATTCTTCTTTTTTTTTTAGGCCATAAAAGTACGTTAGGAGAAATAAAAAACTTCTACAAGTAAGAGCATTTTCTCTCTTTAATTTCTCAGCATAATCTTTCAAGACAATAACCCTTTGAGAAAAAGAACATTTTTTGTTTGTATTATATTCTTTCAGAAAATAAGTTTTCGTCAGTCGCCAAATGCCAACTGTCGCATTTAGAGAAAAAGAAAGAAAAACTATGGAAAAACTAAACTTTTTCCTTTTATAAAAATTCGTCAAAATATTACCGCTCCAAGTAATATGAGGTTCACTGAATAGTAATAGGAATGATGAAGAAGCTACATTTCCAACATTTTAGTAGATAAAGTGTTGCGAATGGCATCACCTCTCCAACCAATCAGTATCAAGCTAATGACGCAATAATGTTGCTGCTCTGTTCTTTCTGGAGATGTACAAAAAACTTCGCTATGTAATGTTGTGTTTTGTGTTTGCGCGATTAAATGCTTTATGTGTCACATCCTAGTCTGTTCAGTATTTTTGGAATAGTTACACCAAAACCAGACATAGGGTAGATGTCAGCCCTGCAATAAGAAGTAACGAAACGTGTAGCGGTGAGTTCTCGTTTTATATTTTGGCGCCCGAACAGGGACACGGTTTGGGTTCGTAGTTTATGTTTGTGAAAGAAAATATGGATGTGACACAGTTAAACACACAACGAAAGTTCCTGCGTACGTCGTTTACGCTGAGTGCTAAAGTTATAGAAGAGGATCTTATGAAAGAAGTTCCTGATGTGGAGGAACTTTCGATTTTAAAAATGCAAATTAGCGACAAAATTTCGCGTTTAGAAAAATGCCAAAGAGGTATTTCGAATATAATCCTGAAAGAGGAAGCCGACGAACTAGCTTATAAAGAGGGCTTTATGAAAGTCGAAATACACAGAGATAGATTTTTGGAACTTTGTGCAAAAATAGAAAGACTATCTGTAAAGGAAACAGAAAAAACGAAGTCCCTGAGAAAAGAAAATTTAATCTGCCGAAAATTGAACTGAAAAAAATTGACGGCAATACCTGACGTTTTGTAGTAAATTTTTAAAAAAATCATAAAGATGAAAGTGTGCCAAATGAGAACAAGTTTCAATACTTGCTGCAGGCCGTAGTCTCAAATTCAAAGGCGGCTCGAGTTGTCGAGAGTTTTCCCGCAACAGTGGACAACTATTCAAAAGCAATGGCCCAACTGCAAGAACGTTTCGGGAGAGAAGATCTACTTGTGCAGATCCATGTAAGAGATTTACTGTCGATGGTAATGTGAAACGCAGCCACTGGACGTTCTAAAACAGATCTCCCAGCGTTATATGACGAACTGGAAGCGAAGATTCGAGCTCTGGAGAGCCTATGGCGGACGCGGGACAAGCATGGCGAGTTTTCGAGTTCTTTGGTTGAATCTTGCCTCCCAGAAGACATATTATTAGCGTTTGAAAGAAGCAAAAATTTCAAAGAGGATTCTCCTGGTGAAGGCCGGACTTTGAAATTATTAATGAACTTCCTTAAACAAGAAGTTAAAAATGACGAAATGGGTGAACTCGCTAGGAATAATTTTTCACTCCTGTCAATCAAAAGAAAAAAGATGTCAACAAACCGTATAAGTTCCCCTCTGCAGCTACGTTGGTAAGCACACATGATAAGAATGGCACAGGTAAGCGAAATTTATTATGTATATTTTGCAATAAAAACACTCCCCCAAGGACTGTTCAGAAGGTAGAAAAATAACTTTAGATGAAAAGAAAAATAGGTATTAAGAAACAGAGCCTGCTTTGGCTGTTTTTCAGTTTTTCATTTTTCTAAGTACTATAAGGCAGTGCTTCTCAAACTTTCAATGCTGGCGCCTCCCTTTTCAATCACAATTTTTATCGCGCCCCCTTATACATTAATAATGTACTGAATGTAATAATAATGCACATTGACGCTAAAGCTACTATACGCGATCTTAATTATAAACCATACAAATTAATAGCATAAGTATTACATTTTGAATACTACTTTTAAGACCAAAATAAATAAATTAATTAAGTAAGACAGTGCTTCTCAAACTTTCACTACTGGCGACCCAATTTTCAATCTTAATTTTCATCGCCCCCCACCCAATAATAATGTATTGAATGCAATAATAATGCACTTTGAGTATTAAATTTTGTATACGTTACTTTTAAATAATATATATTTTAAGCAAATTACTTTTAAGTAATTGGTAGAACCCCCCTCAGTATAGAGGGCGCTGCTTGTAAAAACTTGCTTTGTTTACATCAGAGATCTTGTGTACGTGACCAAGTGCAGACGCACTCCACATTCTATTAAACTTATTATTTAATCTTACACTTGTCTTCGATAATTTATTGAATTTAATTGAGTCTAATGATTGTGATGATATGAAAGTTGATTGATATAAAAGCATTCTACCACTGATTACCTGAACCACCGATGATCGTAACATTGGTGCAACGACCAAAAAGTAGAAATATCATCGTCGACAGTGAATTCAGGTAAGCCGAATTTTTATTGAAACTGAATTATACCTGAATAGAGAGATGATTAAAATGTCAGAAAATCTCTCAAAATTTAAAATGAAGCGTACTGCGGTACGTTCTTCGTTGACAAAATTGATAAATAAAATTGAAGGAAAGATCAACAATGAAAATGAACCTGTTGATCAATTTGAAGCTTTTATAGAGCAATTAAATGATAAAGAAAGTAACTTAAGTTTATTAAATACACTAATTAAAGATCGTTTGTCTGTTGACACTATTACTAAAGATATGGAAGCTTCGGAAGAAATTAAAGAGAAGATTATATTTTGGAAAACGAAGCTTTCTTCTAAAATTAGGAGAATAAATTCTGACTCTATCCAGGTTGATACAGTTTCTCGAAATATCCAAGTTATTAATTCCAATAGTTTTGAATGTATGAACATAAATTTACCTAAATTGCATATAAATAAGTATTCTGGAAATTATTCTGAATGGTTAGATTTTTATAATTTATTTGAAAGCTCTATTCATAATAACAATAGACTAAGCAAAGTTGATAAATTTAATTATTTAAAATCATATTTGTGTGGTAATGCGCTTGCTTACATTAATGGATTTCCAATTTCTGATGATAATTATGATAGAGCTCTTAATTTATTAAAAGATAGATTTGGAAATAAAAACATGTTAATTAACGCTCATTTGAGCAATTTATTAAATTTAACACCTGTTAGAAACCCTACTGATATCGTGGACTTAAGAAATTTGTACGATAGAGCTGAAACGCAAATAAGGAGTCTTGAAATCCATCCTGTTGGAACAGATACCCTCAGAACTCATTTTGCAATTCAATCATTCTCAAAAGGACAAAGGGTTTGTGACAAACCTATACGGAACTTTATCACTATCCTTCTGAGACGTCTTTTTTAGGGAAATTTAATTCCCCTACCTATTTCCAATCAGCTCCAAAGAGAGGACGGGATTCCTTGTTATGCAGATTAAATAAAGTATTTAAGTCAAACGGAATAGTAAAGTAAAAAGCAGTAGGAGAGAGAGATTGAAGCAGGAAGGTATAATAGTGAAGTTAGAGATTTGTTATTGAAGATTTCTAGGTGGATAAATTAATCTCAGGAAGAGCTGAGCTGCAGTGTGGTAAATATTGATTAAAGTCTCATTAAAGCTTTATATTAGGAGTGAGATTAAAATTAAATGTTCAATAGGAATATTATTGAATATAATTCTGGGATCTCTTATTGCGGTAATGTCTGCGTGATCGATATTCTAATTGTTAATTAATTGGATCATTAGATATTCAAGTTAATTTAAAGGAAAGTCTCTTTTAAACCTCATATAACTACTTTTTTGATTTATTTGTTATTAAAAGTCTTTGATTATATTTGGGAAAGATAACCAAATAAAGAAAGTTATTTATAAAAATGGCTACTGGCTCTTATCTGACTCTAAATTATTCTCGTTCTCAAAGTGAGATCCAAGGGGATCTTCACAGGTTTGACCTGAGCGCTCTTTTGCAGTTCCTGCACTTGGAAATCCGTAGTAGGGAACGAGCTTCTCAAATAAACAATCATAAATTATGTCATTATTCCCCTCCACCGCAAGACAGAACAAAAAATAAAGGCTTCTATTTCCCCGGACAACGCATGAAGCCACCCCGAATAGAATACATTTCCGACCACATTCATTTCCCACCCTTTTGGAGAAAGTAGAACTTAAAAGCCGAAAATGTTTATACTGCAACAAAGGTCATGAACTCGACGCTTGCCGTTCTTTTAGTGCTAACGAAAAGCGAGAAATTTTAAGAAAAAAAGGGTGTTGTTATTTGTGTTTGTCGCCCGGTCATAGAGCAATGGAATGTGTAAAAAGGGAGTCATGCTCTATTTGTAATGGGTCCCACCATTTCTCAATATGTTTTCGAAATCGACATGATGACGATTTGTCTCCTAAAAGGGACACTGATAATATAGTTTCAGCAATAATTAAAACAGAAGTAAATAGTGTATTATTACAAACATGCGCCGCATTAATAGATGTCAAAAATGAACAAGAAGTTGTTAGATTATTTTTAGATAATGGTTCACAGAGAAGTTTCGTTTTAAAGAGTACTTCTGAGAAATTTAACTTTCCAATTCTTAGAAAAGAAAACCTTTCCATTTGCACATTTGGTGCTAAAGAAACTGAAACAAAAACTTTAAATATAGTTAAAATAAAATTGAAAAACAAGGAATGATCCAAATTTGTGCATTGAAATAGAAGCGGTAGAGACAGAACATATTTCTGTCACGAATTTACCGACTCCTGATAGAAATATTGATAAAAAATTTAGATATTTAAAAAATGTACAATTAGCCGATCCTTATGAATTTAACGATAAAGAAATATCAATTCTTATTGGTGCGGACTATTATTATCAAGTAGTTACAGGTAGAAGTACGCGTCTAAACAAAAATTTTGTGACAGTAGAAACATTATTCGGGTGGTCTTTACAAGGGCAGAGTACAGATTCTCTCTGAGGACATTTTAACAATGAGTGTTATTGTTAATGAATCCAATATTTCTAAACAGCTTAGTGAATTTTGGGATTTAGAGAATTTAGGAATAGAAGCAGAGGTGTCTGATGAGGAAAATATTGATAATGATATAATGTCTGAATTTGAAGCGGGAATTTCATACCAAAATAAGCGGTATAAAGTTAAATTCCCTTGGAAACCTAACATGAAAACATTGTTAGAAAATAATGAAGACATTGCTAGGAAAAGATTTCTAAAGTTAAGATCACGTTTTAAAAATGACAGTTCCTTATTTGAGGATTACAAATTAGTTGTAAATAATTATCTTTCTGAGAAAATCATAGAACGCGTTCCATTTGAAGAAGAAAATCTAAAGCATAATATATTTTTTTATCTATCCCATAGAGCAGTAATACGTACTGATAAAACTACAAGCAAATTGCGAATCGTATTTGATGCGTCATCACATGCGAAAGCACAACTATCTTTGAACTATTGTTTACACACAGGGCTAAACTTTATACCTAACCTATTTTTTCTATTAATCAAATTTAGAGTGAATCCAATTGCATTTGTAGCAGACATAAAAATGGCATTTTTGATGATTGAGATAGACGAAAGTGAAAGGGATTTTACAAGATTTTTCTGGGATGAAAATCCAGGAATTGATTTAGAAAACAAACGGCTTGATATTTTCCGAATGACTAGGGTTTTAATTGGAGTAAAATCAAGTCCATTTCTTCTTGCAGCTACGATAAAGCATCATCTTAAAAAATATGTGGATATTTTTCCTGATACTTTTAACCATCTTAACCAGTCATTGTATGTCGATGATTTTCTGTGTGGAAATGTCAGTGTCCAAGCAGCCTTGACGACCTGCATAGAAAGTAAACAAATTTTGGAAGATGCAAGTATGGATCTTCGGAAATGGAGAACCAACTCTTCCGAGCTAAATCAAAGGTTAAAAAATTTAAATTTTGAAGTAGATGAACATAAAGCAGTCATTGAACACGTTGATAGCTTCAAAGGTTTTAGGAGTTGGTTGGAATGAAAAATTTGATACATTCTATTTTGATTCCAGCGATTTAGGAACATTTCTTTCTAAAAGAATTAATACAAAAAGATATTTGTTACAAGCCGCAGGTCGATTATTTGACCCAGTAGGTTTCATAGGTCCTTATACGATCCGAATAAAATGTTTAATTCAGGAAATTTGGTGTTTAGGATTGGATTGGGATGACAAATTGCCCAAACAATCAGAAGTTTCATGTAATAAATGGTGTAATGAGATTCATTATTTAAGTGAAATAATAATTCCTCGATATTACTTTCAAAGCTTTTTGCCTTCAAATGCAACCACCATTCAGTTGCATTGCTTTTCAGATGCTTCCAAAAAGGCATATGGAACTGTCGCTTATTTACGCATAGAATTGAACGAATGAAAAATATTATTTCTAGTTTGTAGCATCAAAAGGTCGGGTAGCTCCATTAAAAACTCTTTCGATCCCTAGATTGGAGCTTATGTGTGGGCGCACTTTTATCTGCAAGGTTGACAAAATTGCAACTGCACTCATACTGCCTGTGAGTCGTTTTTATTGGACTGATTCGTCTATAACATGTTACTGGATCAAGGGGGACTTTAATAAATATAAAGTGTTTGTAAAGAATAGAATTAAAGAAATACACAAAATTAAGTGATCCCAAGGAATGGCGCTACTGTAAAGGAAAGGATAATCCCGCTGATTTAATAAGTCGGGGTTTGCCTTTAAATGATCTTAAAAATAACAAAATATGGTGGCATGGTCCCAAGTGGTTGACAATGAAACAAACAGAATGGCCATTATTTTCAGAACCTATAATTGAAACTGAAATAAACAACGATAAATTAGAATTGAAGAGATCAATTAATGTAAATACAGCGGTTGAAAAGAGGCAAATTGAAAATAATTTAATCTCTAGATATTCCTCTTTTAGTAAATTAATTAGAATAAGCACTCTATGTTTAAGACTTATTTATAACTGTAAAGTGAACCCAGTATTAAGGAAAATAGACTGTATAAGTGCTTCTGAATTTGATCATGTTACGAAAGTTTTATTAAAACAAGTACAATTAAATGAATTTCTAACTGAAATAAAGTGTCTCAAAAACAGACAACCGATTCCAAAGGGCAGCAAAATATCATCTTTAAACGTTTTTTTGGACGAAGATGAAATACGGAGAGTGGGAGGTAGATTGAAACATTCGACCCTATCTGAATTCCAAAAACATCAAATGATGTTGCCAAAGGCTCATCATTTAACTGATTTAATAATTGAACACTATCACAAGAAATCATTACATTCTGGCTTGTAAACCACATTATATTTAATAAGACAGTTTCATTGGATCCCATCGGGTCAGAACCGTGTAAGAAGAATATTAAGTAAATGTATTACGTGTTTTCGCACGAAAACCCAGACAATAAACCAGATGATGGAAGATTTACCACGAGACAGAATTGTGCCTCCTAGACCCTTCGAAAAAGTTGGATTGGATTACGCTGGTCCTATAATCACGAAACCAAATTTAAAAAGATCAAGAGTGACTTTAAAATCGTATATTGCCATTTTCATCTGTTTCAGTACAAAAGCCACTCATTTAGAAGTTGTTTCCGACTTGAGACCACAGAAGCCTTCCTAGCATGTCTCCTACGATTTATAGCAAGGAAATCCAAGCCATCCGTCATTTGGAGTGACAATGCAACGAACTTCAAGGGAGCAAGAAACATTCTTAATGAATGGAACGAAATTTGCAAGTCCAACAGAATTCAGCTATTCAGCGCGGAAGAGGGAATCGAATGGAACTTCATTCCACTCGCTTCTCCCCATTTCGGTGGATTGTGGGAAGCAAACATTAAGTCCATGAAACGCATTTTATTGAGGGTAGCGAAATCAGCTATCATGAACTTCGAAGAGTTAACTACGTTGATGGCACAAATCGAAGCAGTTCTGAATTCACGTCCCTTGTCTCCACTTTCTTCGGACCCCAATGATCTTAACCCTTTGACCCCGCGGCATTTCTTGACGAACTGTGCAATTTCATCCTTTCCTGAACCTTATACTGCTTCGGATTCTTTGTCCTATCATTCGAGGTGGAAACTCATTCAATCCCTGAGAGACAAATTTTGGAACCGTTGGAGCACCGAATATCTGACCCATCTCCAGACCCGTGCTAAGTGGAGTGTACAGAACCCTAACTTGATGGAGAATCAGCTCGTTCTTTTAAAGGATCCCAACACCAAGCCCTTGGACTGGCCTATGGAGCGTATTCTTGAAGTATTTCCCGGTAGTGATGGTCTTGTAAGAGTAGTTAATGTGAAAACCTCAACAGGTATTTTAAAACGATCCATCACAAAGGTAGTGCCTTTACCTATTCCAGTTGATCCTGCAACTGTAGAAAAGAACATTTGAACATTTTACAATTTCTTGAACTTTAACCTTTATATTATTCTATTTACATAATTGCTAATTTGATTTTTCAGTATGCATGTGATTTAAGAATTGCTAATTTTATTTCAGAATTATTGATGATGCATGTGATTTGAGAATTTAATTCATAGGATTTTATTTTTATTATTTCACATTGCATGAATTTTATTTGTATTATTTCACATTACATGAATTTTATTTGTATTATTTCATTTTGCATGAATTTTACTTGAATTACCTTAGAATTTTAATTATCTTAATGTAAACTCCGCAGGAGTTTAAATGGGGAGTAATGGTAGAACCCCCCTCAGTATAGAGGGCGCTACTTGTAAAAACATGCTTTGTTTACACCAGAGATCTTGTGTACGTGACCGAGTGCAGACGCACTCCATATTCCATTAAACTTATTATTTAATCTTACACTTGTCTTCGATGATTTATTGAATTTAATTGAGTCTAATGATTGTGATGATATGAGCGTTGATTGATATAAAAGCATTCTACCACTGATTAACTGAACCACTGATGATCGTAACAGTAATAATTATAATGTTATGTTATTTTTACTTTCTCATTTTTTAAATTGGGACAGATTGCAAAATGACATTTAATTAAAGATTTATTTCATCCTTCATGCATTTCTAAAAGTACAAATGTCATTAGAACAAGTAATATAAAAAATAAATTTTAAGTCAATTCCTACTTAGGCCAACAAAGAAAAACTTATTTTAGTTACTTTTTATTAAATAGTTACAATTAATACAAATATGTAATACATATGACAGAATCACAATGTTAAGCGACAAAAGAGAAAGCGATTTTCCTTGCAATTTTTTCCTTTTCCTTTCTATGTATGGGGTATTGGACTATTCTTTTTTCGTTACTATTTATTCATCAAATAAATTTAATTAGTGTAAGAAAATAGTAAAGTAAAGAAGAAATCACAAACATTCTCAGAAATTAGGCCATCTCGGATGGAAATCGAACTACCGTTCTTCAGATTAGAAGCCCAGCGCGCTATCCATTGCGTTACAGGGGAGAGCACGAAAAATTTTCCTTTCTATAAATGCTGTTGGACTATAATTTTTGTTTGGTACTATTTTTTCATTTTTTAATTTACAAATGTTTGACACGAGTGATAAAATTAATGCTTTTTGTAGAAAATTAGAATTATGGAGCCGAAATTTAAAGCAAAAAAAAACCTAGAAATGTTTGAAAATGCGGATAAATGTGTAAAAACTTACAAAACTGAAGAACAACATGTGGAAGTTGCTTATAAAACTATTGAATATCATTTAGCTATGTTAGAAAAAAATTTAAAAAAATATTTTTTTGCTGAGGACAACTTGATAGCAAGTTACGAATGGGTGAGAGATCCATTTCAAAATACCCCAGAAGGGCTCTCCCCTACCGAAGAAGAAATTTTCATAGATTTCACATCTAGTGGCGAAATTAAAAGATAATTTTGTAATAAAACTCTCTTTCAATTTTTTTTTGGGCAGAAGTAGATGATGAATTTTCTGAACTGAAAACAAAAGCATTTCGTATACTTTTACCGTTTTCAACATCATACCTTTGTGAAACCGGATTTTCTGCGGTGGCTGCTTTGAAGACAAAATATAGATCTCAGCTAAATATAGAAAAAGAACTCAGAGTGTCAATTTCTAATATTAAGCCTTCATTTGAAAACCTTTGCTCTGCAAGACAAGTCCATGGAAGTCACTGATAATAATTAAACTTGCTCCTAAATTAGTATTAATAAATTAGTTATAAAATACATTGTGCAGTACTGATACATTTATAAGTACATTGGCTGAAGTAACCGTTCTGCGATTATTTTTTTAAAAAATAATACATTATTCTTGATATAATAGCTTAATTGTAAGGAGAGTAAAACCAAGTGCACAACAATGCATACAAAATTATAAAATGATTTTTAAATGAATGCTCCTATTAAAAATAGTTTAAAACGAACTGTAATTTTAAGCCTCACAGAATTAGCATTTAGAATTAATATTAAATAAGGAAAACGAATGAAAAATTCCAATGAAGAATAATTGTGTTATTTTTAATATTTAAAGCAAAAAACCTTCAAAATATTTTAACCCGGAAGCAGGCGCCCAGTCCACACTAACGTTAATGGTCGCGCGATCACTTCACCATGTCACCCCAATCCTTTTTTTTTATAATTATTTTTTCTGTGGTCGATAAAAATCACAAAATTGCAGTGAATAATTTAACTAAGAGAACATATACTTACCTACTTTAAAGGACTTTTTAAATTTTTTTTGATGATTTGAGAAAAAATCAAATTAAACTAAAGAAACTGTTCCAAATGTGCGTGACCTTAATAAAGAACATAAATCACAGACACTTTTGACTAACAATACAAGAACGTTATTTGCAATCAAAACTGTCATATTTTGCTCACGTTATTGTAATTTTGCTATTCTTTGATGATCTACAAATAACATGTGTAACCTTTTCTTTCTTGTGTCTTTTTGACAAGGCGAAGTGTTACATTTATGGTTTCATAGTTTTCTTGATAGAGTTTTTAGGCAGCATTTGAAAATTACAATTCAACTCAAACGTTTCATGTCTATCACTTTTGTCATATTTACTTTCGCTATATCACGATTAATATGCATTATTTCATCAGGTTCTTCAATTGCTTGATCAGTTTCCTCTTCCTTCAATAGAGAGATCACAGATGCCCATTTTTTTATATTCTGCTCATTTACATTTATAAACCATAATAAGTTGTACAACACAGCAATTAAAACCACAAAGTTAATCGTAGGGGAAAGTATAGCATATTCATAGAAAATATTTCTGAACAAAAGTGGTCGTGAAGGGAACTCGATCAAATCAAGTACCTTGATTGTAAAAAACAGTTTGCTACTCTCAAAAAGGAGGCATAAATGTGACAAATTCATTTTAGTTTCCATTAAGACTGTCATATCGGAGGATACTGTCAAGAAACTGTTAACGAATGAACAGTTTTACCAGAATTTGGAGTGATTCAGCGCCTCATGCGACCGCTGACATGAAAAAAATTATTCGATACAAATACATCGATGTCAGTTCTAAAAAAATAATTGTGTAAAACGTTTTTTATAATGCATTATATTTTTCAGATTACTCATAAAAATGCATCTTAGCCAATTAATCCTTCAAAGTGCTCAATATGCTTATCCATATATCATAAAACTCATTTACATGGGGGGAAAAGCAACAGAAAAATATTATTTACAACTTTCCTAAAAGAAAAGTAGACGGAGTTAAGCATACCAGTAAGTTTGAAGGTCAAAGAGATGATAATCAAAAGTACTATTTTAGGGGTTACAAGAAACGTAATAAAAAAATCTCTCATCGCGGGATTACAGCAAAGCAAACAAAATATCCTTTTTTATTTGGTTTTAGGATCAAAGATTGCTAATGAGTGTTTGAAGTGGAATCTTTTGAAAGTGGAAAACCAGATGATATATATAATTTATATCAGTGTAAATGTGTATTTTTTATTTTGTCAGAAAGCATTTTGTTTTACTTCATTCCAAAAAATAATTTTTTAAGCCTTTTATATTTTCAATATGCTCGCGCCCCCCAGGGGGGCGCGCCCCACAGTTTGAGAAACACTGCTGTAAGGTAAAAAAACATGTTTATATTGTGCCAAACCGCACCATTATTTAATGTGTGACCAAGCGAAAAGCAATGTTAATCAGACATCTGATAGTATTGAAACGAATTCATTATCTAACAATTGTAATAAAAATAATGCGTTTCTAATGACTTTAATTGTTAAAGTTTGTGCTAATAATACAATCAAAAAATGTAGAGCTTTGATAGACAGTGGATCTCAATACTCATATATTTCAAAACATGTTATTCAGAAATTAGGTATTAAATCAAATAATAAGATTAAAATGCAGCATCAGCTTTTCGGGGGAAGAGAAACATCTTGTCAATTATATAATGTTTATGAATTATTAATATGTTCGATGGATGATTCGTACTCGCTTCGTGTCGAGATGTTTTCGGAAAAAAAATTGTGGCAGAGTGCCAAAGATTAGTAGTCCTGTTGTGATTAATGAATTGAATAGAAGGGGGATTGTTTTGTCTGATATTGAAAATGAGGATAGCAAAATAGATATTTTGATCGGCACGAAAGTAGCTGGCTTGTTATTTATGGATGGTTGTATTGAATTGCAATCGGGTCTGTTTTTATTAAAAACTCGTTTGGGTTATGTTTTGACGGAAGGCAGGGAGTTTTTGAAAAATGTGTAATGAAGAGCGTGATATTGTTTTAAATGTTATTTCTGTTTTGGTTAAATAATTGCCTGTTAATGAATTGTGGAATCTCGAAAACATTGGAATTTTGACCCAATTGAAAATTTAAATGAAAAAAAAATGAACATTTAAAGGTGATTGAAGAATTTAAAAACAGTATGGAAATTCTAACGGACGGTAGATATGAACTTTGTTTGCCCTTTAAATCGGAAGCAATACATTTGTCTTCCAACAAAAATCTGACATGGAAGCGGCATAAAAAGATGTGCGAACGCGCACAACGAAATGGGATTCTAGATAATTATAAAGTTGTATTTAAAGAATGGGAAGAATAAGAAATTATAGAAAAAATTGAAGAAAAAGGCGAAAACTCGTATTTTTTGCCGCATCGACCAATTGTGAAAAAGACGATAGCATTTCAACTAAAATACGACCAGTCGGCTCGTGCAACTGGTCAGAGTTCGCTAAATGACTTATTGTATAAAGGTCCAAATTTAATTGAGCAGATACCAGATATTTTAGGCAGTTTTCGTAGGTATCCGATCGGACTTTCTGCCAATATTGAGAAAGCATTCCTTCAGCTGGGAATTACCCCTAAGCATAGAGATTTTTTAAGATTCTTTTACCCGACGAGGGTGAGGGAATTGTTTACCGTCACTGTCGAGTGGTCTTAGGCGTATCGTCGAGTCCCTTCTTGTTAGCTTGCGCACTTTCTGGAAAATGTGCCAGCAGATGATACTCAACTAGGATCCAAGTTAAGACTTTCGTTTGATGTAGATAATTGCGTCACAAGAGTGAATGCTATTGCACAACAAGAAGAATTTATTTTAAGGTCTAAGGAAATTTTGTCACGTGGGTGTTTTAATTTACGTAATTGGGAAAGTAATGTAGAAAGTAAGCACATATCCAAAAGTAAAGGCACAACGAAATTATTAGGGATAATTTGGGATCTTGATAAGGACACTCCGAAGCGTAAAATTGATTTTGAAAGTTTATCAGGGGAAACTAAAATAACTAAAAGACTTATTTTTGCAACTGTTCAAATTTTTTTTATCCAATAGGTATGTTGTGTTCTGTGACTCTAACACCCTAAATATTGTTGCAAAACACATAGAAATTAAAATTAGCTTGGGGCTCATGTTTGCCAGAGGAGATAGTGAAACCTTTTTTTTAAATGGTGAAATGAAATCAAGATACTTTCAGATGTGAAAATTCCTCGTTATTTTGAAATTAATGATATTACAAAAATGCATGTTTTTGTTGATGCATGTAAAGAGGCCTCTCTCTATGCTACTTGTATATTTTTTAGATCAAACACTTCCCAGGGTATGAAAGTTGCCCTTGTTAGGGCAAAGGCAAGAGTAGCTCCATTAAAGCAGATAACAATTCCCAGTTTAGAGCTTATGGCGTGTTGCATTGGTGCCAGATTGGCACATTCGGTACAGGAATCTCTTAATATCACTGAAATGGAAACTGTTTTTGGAGTGATTCAATGGTGGCATTGTATTGGTTGAGGGAAAAGGGACATTGGTCTGTTTTCGTTTCGAATAGGATTAAAGAAATTAAAAATTTCTTTCTTAATATTTAATGACGTCATGTACCTGGGAAATTTAATCGAGCCAATTTATAATTTCTCGAGGATGCTCACCTAGTCATTTAGTTGAGTCACTTTGGTGGGAAGGTCCATTGTGGTTGGTAGAGTCACCAGATACTTGACCCATAACAAAGTTGCCTGATTATGATACTTCCGAAATTTCATTGGAAAGGAAAAAGGTTAGACTGTGCAATTTAAATCTTTCGGAGGAAATGTTGCCATGGTATGCTAGGAAATTTTCAAAATTTCATTCAATCTTAAGATAAGTTGCATGGGTTCTTAGATTTATTAATAATGTTAGAAGCAGAATCAGTGACAGAAAGAAAGGAAAATTGTCTTCAGATGAGTTAGAGAGTGCTGAGATCCAGCTGATCTGATCTGTTCAAGCTCACAGTTTCACAGATGAAAAGTTAATTTCAAACTTGAGTGTATTCAGAGATGATAACATCATTTGTGTGAAAACGCGAATCAATGAACGCATAGATACACCTAACTTTCTTTCGCCATTTTTACTGCCTAACAATTGTATATTTACGCAAAGACTTGTAGAGCCTTTTCATTTAAAGAATCATCATGCAGGGACGCAGTTGCTTTTAAGCATAATACGTGAAAAATATTGGATAATAGGTGGTAGAATAACTGTTCGAAAGATATGGAATGCCTGTGTTAAATGTCGAAGATTTAAAAGTAAATCTCCAATGACTGATCCTGTTTCTCTACCATCTGATACAGTAACAGATGCCGCAGTGTTTGAAGTGGTAGGTGTAGATTTGGCTGATCCCCTGTACGTCAAACGGGATGATAAGGTTTGGATTGTCCTCTATACCTGTGCCATTTATCGTGCGTTGCACTTCGAATTAGTTTCCTCTCTTTCGACTGATGCCTTCCTATTGTCTTTTCGTAGTTTTGTGGCCAGACGAGGAAGACCTCGAATAATATATTCTGACAATGGCACAAATTTCAGAGGTGCCTACAACGAATTAATTGATATTGATTGGAAGAAGTATCTCGATATGAAGATAACGTATATAACATGGAAATTTACACCTCCCACAGCTGCCTGGTGGGGAGGCTTTTGGGAGAGGCTTGCGAGAACGGTGAAAGAACTTCTCATGAGAACCTTAGGGAAGGTCATATTTACGTACGAAGAATTGCTAACTATTTTATGCGAATGTGAAAAAGTTGTCAATTCACGTTCATTGACATATCTGTCTGAAGATATGCAGGATCTAACTCCAATTACGCCCGCAAGGTTCCTGTTTGAAATACCAACTACCGTTACTAAAGACTTAGAAGTCCGGGATGCTAATCATTTCCGGAAAAGATTTAGATTTAGAGACAAAGTAATCGAGGAGCTAAAAAGGAGATTCAGAAATGAATACCTTGGTCAATTGATTCAACGACAAAAACAACACCCTCAGTCGTCGAACATTCAAGTAGGTGATATATTTCTGATCGGGAACGATTGGAAAAAACGTCTTCAATGGCCTTTAGCTCGTGTAATAAAATTGATTCCAGGGAAGGATAGACTGGTGAGAACTGTTAAACTCAAGACTCAATCTTGTATTTTAATTCGTCCCATTCAACGTGTGTTTCCACCTGGAGGTGAGTGAGAATGATATAACAAATCCACCGCTCCAAAAGGTTCAACAGACTGATTCGTCAGTGAGCTGTCCAAATCTTGATACTTTGAAAGCTACTGAGCAACCTCAGGTGACTAGATGTGGTCGTCCAGTGAAGAAACCCGACAAGCTGAACTTGTTGACTTTAACTGATGTTTTTGACTAAGCTATCAAGCTTATCAAAAAGGGGGGGGGAGGATGTTGCTAATGGCATCGCCTCTCCAACCAATCAGCGTCAAGCTAATGACGCAATAATGTTGCTGCTCTGTTCTTTCTGGAGATGTACAAAAAACTTCGCTATGTAATGTTGTGTTTTGTGTTAGTGCGATTAAATGCTTTATGCGTCACATCGTAGTCTATTCGGTATTTTTAGAATAGTTATACCAAAAACAGACATCGGGTAGATGTCAGCTCCGCAACAAGAAATAACGAATCGTGTAGCGGTGAGTTCACGTTTTATAAAGAATCAATTTCCGTTCAATAACAATGTATCGTTGTTCATTCTTTTGTTGAGTAACTTAACATTCTTTTTTGTGCAATTATTCTTTCACCGAGTCTTGGGATAATTAAATCATAGTACGAATAAAATGTAAAATAATATTTATATTCTAATAGTTACATGATGCAAAATAATATCTTAAATTATGACTCGTTATAAAGATTGGTATAACTCAGTGTTTTTGAAGCTTTCAATACTGGCGACCCAATTTTCAATCATAGTTTTTTTTACGCCCTCCCTGTATAACAATAATGTATTTACTGCAATAAAAATGCACTTTGACGCTAAAGCTACAATGCAATCTCAATTATAAACTGTATAAGTATTAAATTTTGTATATGTTACTTTTAAATAATATATATTTTAAGAAAATTACTCTTAAAATATATATTACTTGCTTATTATTATGTTATTTTTCTTGCTCTAATTTTTAAATTGGAACAGAGCACAAAATGATATATTTAATTAAAGATTTATTTCTTCATCATCCATTTCTAAAAGTACAAATGTCATTAGAAAAATAGTCTAGTCTATGTTGTTCTCTATCATATCCATCACATCTGGCATTATCGGGTACGTTTGCGTGAGTCTGGGCAACCTATCGGACGTCTGCGCAAAACATGTAAAAATGCTTTTCCTCGTACAATTCCAGTCAGTTTTGGTCGACTCGATACTTCTATAGCTACCGAATCTAGCTTGAATGTACATTTTTTAATTTACACATTAATTGTAATTCACGGTAATTAAGTATTTACGGCAGTAGATTAAAACAAATCATACATACATTTCTAAGTCGTAAGCAAACATTCGACGATAATAAAGGATCAAAAAGTACACAGACGAGCATAGTTACGAAAATTAAATCAAGGAAGAATCGAAAATTAAATACTTACATTTTGGATTTATCACTACTGAAGTAAATGATGAAAAAAAAGCCTCAGCTCGTTATGTGAAAACTTACAAATCTGAAGAAAAACATGTGAAAATCGTTTTTAAAACCATGTAAAATCATTTAGTCATGTTAGTCAAGAATTTTAAAAAGTATTTTCTTGATCAGGACAACTTGGTAGCAAGTTACGAAAGAATAGAAGGGATATATTTCAAAATACTCCAGAAAGGCTCTTAACTTCCAAAGATCCAGTGAAAAATTAAAAGGCAATTTTGTAATAAATCACTATTTGAATTTTAGGTAGTGGAGAGAGGATGGTGAATTCTCTGTACTGAAATCAAAAGCACTTCGTATACTATTACCATTTTCAACAGCCTACCTTTGTTAAACCGGATTTTCTGCGGTGGCTGCTTAGAAGACAAAATATAGATTTCAGCTAAATATAGAAAAATAACTCTAAGTGTCAATTTCTGATATTAAACCTTCCTTTGAAAAACTTTGCTCTACAAGACAAGCCCATGGAAGTCACTAATAATTATTAAACTTGTTCTTAATTTAGTATTAAAAAATTATTTATAAAATACCTTCTTCAGTACTGGTACATTAAACATATACTAGCTGAAACACCGGCTCTTCGCACGAGTTCATTTTTTAAAAATAATAAAACATTATTCTTGATATAATAGCTGATCAGTAAGGAGAGTAAAACTGTGTGCACGACATTGTATGCAAAACTGTAAAATGATTTTTTTAGATTAATGCTATAATTGTAAATAACTGTTTACATGAACAGTAATTTTAAACCTCACAGAATTAGCATTTAGAACTAATGTTGAATAATGAAAAATAATATAAAATTCCGAAGAAGAATAATTGTGTTACTTTTTAATATTTAAAGCAAGAATACTTCAAAATGTTTTAACCCAACAGCAGGCACGCACTCAACACTAACGCTAATGGTAGTGCGAGGGGACTCAGTCACCCCAATCATTTGCTTATAATTATTTTTTACTGTTCATGATAAAAATAGGAATTCCAGTGAATAATTTCATTAAGAGAAAGTATACTTAGTTGCTTTCAAGGACTCTTCAATTTTTTTATGATAATCTGAGAAAAAATCCAATAAAACTGAACTAAAATGATTCAAAAGAGCAAGGCTTTGGTAAAAGACGCAAATCAGAAACACTTCTCACTAATATTACAGGAATGTTATTTGCTGGCAAAGCCGTCATATGTTGTTCTAGTTATTGTAGTTTTAATGAGCTTTCATGATCGAGTGAGGGAACACTAACGTCGCACTGTTCAGCTACACGAAGGCTTTTGGAAACGGCCCTCGTAATTTTGAACCATGGTCAAGTGACGAGGAAGGCACTTGAGCTGGCCTCTTTTAACTACCACACCACTCCAACAAGAGCACGTTTGAATTCTCGACAGATTTAGCGGGCATCTCTCCTCTACACGGTGGGTCTATAGTGGTACTGGGCTCGAACTCGTGACACCTTTGGTGATCAACAAATATCAAGTTGAACTTTTATCTTTCTTGTGTCTTTTTGACAAGGTGAACTGAAACTTGTGGTACACTTTTGGCTTCATATTTTTGTTGATTGAATTTTTCAGGAAGATTTTGAAAATTTTCCTTTCGTTTCATGTTCATCGCGTTTCTCAATCATGAATAATATGCATTCTTTCAGCAGGTTCTTCTTTTGCTTGATCAGTTTCAACTTTCTTCAATAGAGATCACAGATGCCCCATGCCACCGCTACAGGGTTAAAAGTGAATTCAGAATAAAAATACGGATGTTCTAACAAGAATTATGACATTTTTCACTATGCTTTATATGTTTGAGAATACTCATAAAAATAAATCGTGGTCAAATAATCCTTGAAGTCAATCTCAATCCTTTTCCAAATATCATAAAACTCTTAATTATTTACGATTTCCCTAAGCGAAAAATAAACACTTAAAAGATGGGACGTAACTAATGTAGAACTAACCATACCAGTAAGTTTAACGGTCGATTAAATTATCAGCAAATGTATTATGCTGCCTGTCTAAAAATTGAATCATGTTTTTCTTTTCTTTCTACAACACTAATGTACAGTATTTCAATAATAATTACAGTGATGAATTTTTGATCTTCTTAGAATTTTTCTCATGGTCAGGGTTTCGTTTTTTCTTTTAATGAGTAATATTTTAGGTTTAAAAAGAAAACATAAAAAAAATTGCTCGCTGAGCAAATTACTGCAAATTAAACAAAATGTTTTTTTCCCTTTAATTTGGTTTTGGGATCAAAGATAGCTATTTGATGACGGAAAAAAGCCAGATGATAAACACAAATTATATCAGTGTTGTGTGTATTTTTTATTATGGAAGAAAGTACTCTGTTTTACTTCTTTCCGGTTATTTTTTTAAAAAAATTCTTTAAATTTTTGATATGCTCGCGCCCCCCAGGGGGCGCGCCCCACACTTTAAGAAACGCTGGTATAGCTACACAAAATAAATGATTTAAAAATAAATATTTAACTAACAGGATCCATTTTTTTAGAAACTTATATAAATAGTGCGCTTCCATTGCAGGTACTTTCAATGAAAACCCTTTTAGTTATAAATTGTACCAATAATAATTAGTAAATGTACTCGGTGTCTGTCTAACGATAAACCAATCCCCATTGAACAAGTTACAGACCTGTTTATACTCATTGCTCAAATTGTAAAACTGTAATTTGCATGCATTTTTGTAGCTCTATTTCGCAAACAATTCCACACCCTTACTTTATAATGGCATTTCAATGGGAACTTGGCGAAATATTGATGATGTAGCCAATTGGGCATCATTTTTGTTGACTTGAGGACCATGTTGGTAATCATGTTTGGCGACATGGCTGACCATATTGATCCTTCCGGAAATTAATGGAGAAATCTGTAACTTCACAAACTAGAACGTAAGCGAATTTTTCGAGAAGACAGGGGGGGACTCCTTAAGCAAATCGTTCCCGGTTGTTCTGTTTAGTTAAATTAAACTTTTTACCAACTATTTAATAAAGCATTACAAAAAGTTTTTCATATAGAGAGACAGACAAGGAATACAGTTAGATACAATAGCCTTTATAAGTAGTCAATATAAGTAGATTTTTCTTAAATACAAAGAAAAACAAGTAATATAAATTTTTTTAAACTCAATTCCTGTTCTGAATAGAGGAATCGAAAGTATTTTATTAACGATTGAAAACTCGAACAATATATATATATATATATATATATATATATATATATATATATATATATATATATATATATATACTAGCCGTAACCACCTGCTTCACTGGGTATTTCATTATGTTGTGTGTATATATGTATACTGTTTACAAATATATTAATTACTGATATCTAGTATTAAGAATTCGATTGTATTGAAAAATATATTTATAGCTGCTACACTCTCGCCCCTTGATATAAAAGAAACATAAATTATAATATCTAATTTCTATTTATATCTAAAATAGAAGGAGAAAGTTTTTTTCGCTCACACTTAACCTAATAATCAAGCGGATTACCACCAAAGCAACTTTCAGTGGATCTCTACTCCATAAAATAAACATGCATATTAAATTTAAAGTCTAAATCTAACAGAGCAAAAACGGAATTTTTATCATCAATACCTCGTTGAGAGCACTCTTAGCGGATTCCAATTCAACAAAAGAAGCATGCAAACCAAATTTTATTATTGTAGTCTTAGCAGTTCGAAAACGGAAATTTGGTCTATCAATACGCCCCAATAACTCTCCCCGCTTCCCCCTGGAGTTGATTTTCGTAAAATTCATTCTTAGTGGAACTCTAGTCCACTAAAGAAAAGTGCTCAACAAATTACAAGTAAATGAGTTAAATTCAAAAACAGGAATTTTTCTATAACACGCCTTAATCCCTCGCAACCTCACTCCTTTGGGGGTCCGTTTTCGCAAAAATCTTTGTAAAAGGAACTTTATTCCATGAACGGAACATACCTTCTTATTTTCAAGCAGGTGTTTCTATTAGTTGAAAAGCGGAAATATTTATCTATTACACCCCTTAATCCCCCTCAGTGACCCTTGGGGATCAATTTTCCCAAAACTATTTTGTAGCGGATCTCTACACCATGAAAGGAATTCGCTTATACCAAATTTTAAGACTGTACGTCTAATACTTTAAAAATGGAAATAATAATCTATAACGCTCCGTAAGCCCCCGCAACGCCACTTAGGAAACGATTTTCACAAAACTCATCTTATAGCGGATCTCTACATAATGAATGAAATCAGCTTACTAAATTTCGAGATTTTACGTCTAATAGTTTAAAAAAGGAGTTAATTGTCTATAACGCCACTTAATTCTCTACAACGCCACTTGGGAGTCGATTTTGACAAAACCCATTTTGCAGCGTATCTGTACTCTATGAAAGGAATCTGCTTACCAAATTTTTTTTTCAAGACTGTACGTCTAATAGTTTAAAAATGGAAATAATTCTGTAAAACGCCCCTTAAGCCCCCACCACGCCACTTAGGAAACGATTTTCACTAAACCCATCTTATAGCGGATCTCTACTTCATGAAGGGAATCAGCTTACTAAATTTCGAGATTTTACGTCTAATAGTTTAAAGAAGGAGTTAATTGTCTATAACGCCACTTAATACTCTACAACACCACTTGGGAGTCGATTTTGACAAAACCCATTTTGTAGCACATCTGTGCTCTATGAAAGGAATCCGATTACTAAATCTCAAGACTGTTCGTCTAATAGTTTAAAAATGGAAATAATTATCTATAACGCCCCTTAATCTCCCGCAACGCACCTTGGAGGTCGATTTTCGTAAAAATCATTATATAGAAAATCTCTACTTTATGAAAGAAATCTGTGTACCAAGTATCCCGACTGTACATGTAATAGTTTAGTAATGGAAATAATCATCTATAAAGCCCCTTAAACTCCTGTAACGCCCCTTGGGGTTCGAACTTTGCAAAATCCGTTCTTAGCTGACGTCTACCCCATGAAAGGAACCTACCTACCGAATTTCAAGTCTGTAGGTTAATAGTTCCGGAGATATCGTGGTTAGTCAGTGAGTGAGTGAGTGAGTCGCTTTTCTCCTTTATATATATATATATATATATATATGCATGTATATATGTATGTATAATTCAAAATATATAAATACATAGATAGCTGTTGAACCGAAGATAGCTAAACTAAATAGGAAGAAATAGGCGCAGTAGTACAATAACAAACTCCTGGCCTTAGGAACGAGGATTGCAGGTTTAAACAATTTTTAGGGCCAGCCAACTTTCACCTGTTGTTTGTCATACTACGTACCAAGAGGAAAGGAACGAATAACATAAGAAGGAATTTAAATATTATAAATAAAATCAGTAAACTAATAAAATATAATCATAAAGTTATAGCCTACTAGTACTCACAGTATAGATTTAAATTCGATGCAAAACGTAGATAGTATGACTTACTTCGAGAGTGCAACAACTAGTTATGTTTCCCGCCAAATGCATGAGAAGGAAAACAGTTCCGCTTAAAGTTAAATTATGATAGAATAATAAAAAGTTTATATATATATATGTACTTTTAAAAAATCATAACTATATATTTATATAAATATTAGTGGAAAATATAAATGATTCCTAGAAATTTTTTAATAATATTATTAATTTATTAAACATGTGGCACCATCTATTTAATAATTATATAATTATTTAAAAATATCAGTAAAGGACAATGCCAATAAGTTATTACAACAAATTGTAATTCATCGAGAGCTATTAGAAATATAATTGTAAAGAAAATTAGCAGGATAATCATGTTCAATACATTGTTTAATAAAGTTATTAATATTTAAATAAATATTAGCTTTATCACTAACTAAAACATTATTACGATAAATACAGTTGAAATAATATTTCTATATATAGATATTGATAAATTTGAATTCCAGTAAGGCACTTTAAGAATGTTAAAATTAAAGGCATCTCTTTTATCATAAATATTACTATATAATTTTAAATGCTTAATATAGAATGTTACATCTAAGTAATTAGTTTTAATTGGATTATTATTAATTTTAACTAAGTTTAAGTAAGCCGGATAAAAATTAATATTGGGATTTAAATTATCATTTTTACCCAAAATAATTAAATAAATATAATTATATATATATATATATATATATATATATATATATATATATATATATATATATATATATATATATATATATATATATATATATATATATATATATATATATACAGAGAGAGAGAGAGAGAGAGAGAGATAACTAATAGTAGGAATTGAAAAAAGAGTATGATTGGTCTGCATTGTTGTAACAATATATACCCGGTTTGGCTAAAAACTGGTTTTCGACGCCAACTTTCGTCATTGACTTAACAGTTACATTGCTGCAACAATGGATACGAGTCTAAGTTGGTGTCAAAAACCGGTAATTAATTAAATTAATTAAATTTAATTTAAGTAATTAATATTTGACAAAACTGTATCAACATCAAGTGTCATCCACTACAAGTTAAAAAAAGTTTATTTGAACTTGATTGGATAAATAAAAGTGTTTTATGAAGGATTCAAAATTTGAACAAGACATATAAGTATTTATATATAGGGAGAGAGTGAGCGAATAGTAGGAATTGAGAAAACCAGTGGAGGTTAGAGGTGTGAGATCTTTTGTCTTATTTGCATTGCTTTACTCAGTTTAATTTTATTTTACTTTGTTGATTCTACTTCTTCAGTGAGCCTATTTTTATTTACCGATTCATCTTTTTGCTAATATCTTGTAATTCAGTGGGTTTTGAAACAACGCTGATTTAACTTGGAAAACATCAAATAGGATTACGATTTGGGGTTAATTCTTGAACCAATTTAGTTGCAACTTGTATTTTACCCCTCCTTCAAATTGTTTTTTGGTAAATTATTAATTTACCACAAGCCGTGAAACCTACTTATAGTATGCTTCCCTACCTGTAGTAAAATTTTGTATAAATAAAAATAATTAGTTTTAAAGTCACATGAATTCTTGAGCATTCCAGCTTTGAAAGCATTACAGTGACTCAAACAGAGAGCAGTCACAAAGAGCTTACGAAGACTTATAATGTTCATTATAAATTAAGTAGAATTAAAAATAACATGCAAATAAATGTATTCAACATCTAAAACACTAAGTTTGTTCAAAGAGTTTATGATGAAATTTAGATGTAAATTTATATTTCACTACTGCGTAAAATACTTACAAGATTGTTCAAATTTGAATAAAGTACATTTAGAAAGAATATCACATAATACATTAACTTGGATGTTTGAAAAGTTTACCATTGGTTTTAAATCAAATTTTATTATACGTGCTGAAAGATAGCGAGTTTCTCCTTTAGAATTGTATGCTTTATGTAAAAGTTTTTTTCTAATGAAAATGAATAATCAACTGATAGAGCTCCTTTTTGGATTCAGCTCCAAAAATGGAGCTACAAGACTATTATTTGAAAATTTTTCTTTTTGAGTTTTGTATTGAAGTTGTGTGCTTCAAGATTACAGGGTGGTCCCGAATTCATTGTACAAACTTTAAGAGTAGATACAGGACATTGCAACAACCATTTATTGTACTGGAATGTATGGGTGCAAGTGACGCGGTGAAGCGCAAACAAAGGGAAACACACAAGTAATATAAAAAAGATATTTTAAGTCAATTCCTACTTTGAATGGATGAATAGGAAGTAATTTATTTCCGATTGAAAACTTGAATTATATATATATATATATATATATATATATATATATATATATTTAGGGAGAGAGTGAGGTATAATAGTAGGAATTGAAATAAACAGCAGGATTTGTCTGCATTGTTGTAACAATGCACACCGGTTTGGTTGAAAAACAGGTTTTCAACGTCAACTTTTGCCTTTGTTTTAACAGTTACATTGTTACAACAATAGAGACGAATCTAAATTGGCGACAAAAATCGTAATTAAATTTAATTAAATTTAAAATTAATTAAATTTATTTAGTTTATTGATATTTGAAAAGACCGTATTAACGTCAAGTTTAAAATTTTTTTTTGAACTTGATTGGATGAACAGAAGCTATTTTACTAACGATTGAAAATTTGAACAAGATAAATTTATAAATAAATAAATACATAGAGAGAGTGAGCTAATAGTAGGAATTGAATAAAATACAAGAAAAATGGAGTTATCGGTTGGTTACATTGCCGCTAGGGGGCAGTAGATGTCTAGTCACCGTTTACCACGATGCATCTCATTAACCTTATTTGCATTTGTGCTGACGTCTAAGTATGCCGAAAAAGCAGACCTACATTACATGTAACAGCAGATCTACGCTACTAATGTATCGAGTACAGTTTCCTGATCGACGCTGGTTTACAGACTTTTACAGCCATGTGCGCACTTTCCTGAATGCCACGTTTGGGGTGCGATGGATTGGTGAGCCAGTCCCTTGGCCACCCCGGACTCCCGATTTAACGAGACTCTATTACTTCTTATGAGGAATCTTATGTATGCGATTCCACCTGATTTGTACGACGCGTATCCGTTGTAAGCATATCGTTATTCGAAGCTGCAGTCCGTGTACTTGAAATACTTGGCATCTTTGAACATGTTCGCCAATTGCTCCACCGACGATGGTTTTAAAGACATTAACACCAGTGCTTCTCAAGGTTTCAATATTCGTGACCCAATATTCAATCATAATTTTCATCGCGCTCCCCTCATACAATGTATTAAATTCAATAATAATACACTTTGATGCTAAAACTACCATCCCACTTTAACCTCTGAAGTGCGTATATAAACGTCTCTCTCACGTTAATTTCCCCGGACGTATATATACGCTTTTCCGATGTATCATCTTTTCTGAGCACTGCTATCTATAAAATTATTCCGAAGGCTTTGGAATGCAATAAAAGGACCTGACAATGGAAAAGTATTGGCAAGGATTTACTTAATTCAGATTATTTGCTTCTTTATTCCTCCTCCCCCCCCCCAATACATTACGAACGCGCACCTATGTGGAAAACGGTTGGCATTAGGAAGTGAATCGCGTAACTTTTAATTGGTAGTGAAAGGATTATTTATAAACCGCACAAATTATCAAGAAAAGTGTTAATTTTTGTATATCATTTTATAAAGGGTGTTTTTTTAGAGGTATAGAACTTTAAATTGCAATAAAACAACGATGTATTATTCGATTGCCATGATTTTTTTTATTCGAAAGATAATCTTGTGGCATTACATTTTAAATATGATTTCTGGCATATGACTGCCACGGCTGGCTCGGATGTAGTCCAATCTGGACGTCCAATTTTTGATGACTTTTTCCAACAATTTTGTTTAGCGATGAAGCGCACTTCTGGTTGAATGGCTACGTCAACAAACAAAACTGCCGCATTTGGAGTGAAGCTAATCCACAAGTGTATGTCGAAACACCGTTACATCCAGAAAAACTGACTGTTTGGTGCGCTTTATGGGCTGGTGGAATCCTTCTTCAAAAACGATGAAGGCCGCAACGTTACAGTCAATGGTGATCGGTGTAGAGCCATGATTACTAACTTTTTCATTCCTGAAATGAACAATCATGATGTCCAGGAGCTGTGGTTCCAACAAGACGGCGCATCATGTCACACAACTCGTGCCACAATCGATTCATTGAAAGACACGTTTGGTGACCGCCTAATTTCACGTTTTGGACCTGTGAATTGGCCTCCAAGATCTTGTGATTTAACACCGCTAGACTATTTTCTGTGGGACTATGTAAAGTCATTGGTCTCTGCGCATAAGCCACAAACGCTTGACCATTTGGAAGACAACATTCGCCGTGTTATTGCCGATATACGGCCACAAATGTTGGAAAAAGTCATCGAAAATTGGACGTCCAGATTGGACTACATCCGAGCCGTGGCAGTCCTATGCCAGAAATCCTATTTAAAATGTAATGCCACAAGATTATCTTTCGAATAAAAAAATTCATGTCAATCGAATAATACATCGTTGTTTTATTGCAATTTAAAGTTCTATACCTTCAAAAAGAAACACCCTTTATGTGACACTCCCATGGGGTCAGTGATAATTGTTAAACTTGTTCTTAACTTAGTATTGTTAAATTATTTATAAAACACATTGTGTAGCACCGATACATTTATGAGTGTAATTTATCAGTATAAATGTGTTTTTTATTTTTCATTATGTCAGAATGCTCCTAACTTTTCTCGCGCCCCCTCGTTGTGTTGTCACGTTCCCCAAGGGAGGCGCGTCCCACAGAAAAGCAGCATTCCACTTATGAATAACGCTTTCACTAAACACTTTGTCTCCCCTTTCGTCTCTTACATTTTGTGTTTGTGCCTCACCGCGTAACCTGCACCCATATATTTTTATACAATAAATGATTGTTACGATGTCCTCTACCTACATTAAAGTTTGTACCATGAATTCGGGACCACCCTGTATATGCACTTAATGATAATTGACTGTTTTTGAATAAAAAACCATTCATGGAATAATTTGGGGCTTCTGGTCCCACTAAGAAGACCAGAAGCATTTCCCGAGTGAATTAAGGGTACCAGGATATGCTTGAAAGAGTAAAATGCCTAAATAATGCCTTTGTTTATATGGGACATATATCTTTTAAAACTTCTAATAGATCTCAGAATTTTTGCATTTTCATTATTTTGATGGTTCTGTAGAACTACACACAAGTAATTTTTTAATTCAAAATTTTTTTCCTGCCTAATTTAAGTTGGACATAATTTTTGAGATCTCATAATACACACGTAGTTTATAGGGGTACCATTTTTTTTAAAAAAAGTTTCTGTTAATTATATAAAATATTTTTTACCGTATAAAACAATATATAAAATATAGTAATCCTATTTTTTGAGTAAAATATTAGTATAGTTTATTTAAAAAAATATGAAACTTTGTGATTTAAATTTTTTTTTATTTTCCTTCCCTTTTCATACATAAAACTATTTTTTTAAACAAATTAGAAATTACTTAGACTAAAATAAACTAGGTTAACTATATACACAGACATTCTGTATAGAAGTATGAAAAAGGTAGAACCATATAGTGCAATAGTTTTTTTTAAAGACAAAAAATTATGCTTTCATCAAAAGTTAAAAAAACTAAAAGTAGTGATGTTTTAATACAAACTCTGATAATAAAGCTCGTAATATTAATGTAACATTAACGTGGATGAAATATTAATGAAAGTTGCCTTACTGTCCTTCGAAAGGATCCCTTCCCTAACAATGTAGCGCTGAGATCTGCTATACATGTCCGGGAAACTTTGCAAGAAGTCTTCTTTTGGGATGGGGTTCAAACCCTCGTCACGTTTCGTTGGATGTCAGGAATATTGTCAAATTTCTTTCCTTTCAAAGGGAGTTTGAGTCGTAGGGATAGGAAGAAGTCTGGAAAGTTGAGGTCTTGCAAGTAGGGTGGATGTTCAATTTGTACCACCCCCTTTTTTATCAGGAACTGTCCGATGATATTGACAGTGTGAGCGCGAGCATTGCCGTGAACAAAAAACCAGTTACCTTGTTGTGCGTACTGCGTTTGTATCTTGCGTTGACATTTCATGAAACGGGTAAAAATTTGAATGCCCCTTGCAGCATTCAGAGTCGTTCTTTCAGGTAAAAATCCCTTGTGGATAATGCCTTGACTAATAATAAAGGGGATGACCATCGTTTGGATGCAGGATTTATTCCGGATGTTGCCTGTCTTCCGCTGGGGGGTTGTCAGAAACATTTTCTCTGCCTTCTCGAAAACGGGAGAACCCCTTGTTCATGGACAGTGCTTTATCTTCATAAACTCGTACCAGAATCCCATAATTTTCTTTCGGTGTCTTGTCAAATTTAAAAACAAACTTAAATTGACCTTTTGTTCGTTCGTTTTTCTGTTCTGAGTTAAGAACCAAAGTACTAAACAAGAACTTTTTAAAACAACTTTTACATGGAACACAAACGACGCTTAACTGATCAAGAGGGGGGAAGATGGTCAGCAGCTGCGCTTGTACCGAACTTTATTGTCAGAGGTTGTATCTTACACATTTGATTAATATTTTCCTGCTAATCTTTTGAGTACCTAATAATGATAATTTAAACATTCCCTAGAGTTACAAAGGTACTTTTAAATTTAAATGCCCCCTGTTTATTATAGCTAAGCATGAATATAATTTTATTAAACATATTTTCATTCAGGTACCATTTTTATAAAAACATTTCTTGAATTTATTAAATCTTTTACACAATATAAATGGACAAAACTTTATTAAATAGTTTTTTTGAAGAAATATTTGCATAATTTCTATAAAAAAAGCAATAAACTGTTAA
Source organism: Trichonephila clavipes (assembly GCA_019973935.1). NCBI lineage: Eukaryota > Metazoa > Arthropoda > Arachnida > Araneae > Nephilidae > Trichonephila > Trichonephila clavipes. The sequence goes on along the minus strand of BMAU01002798.1, from coordinate 353,500 downwards.
GTTCCTAAAATCTGGATTTTTTTCTCATGTAAAATTAGTTATTTTTTAAAAAGTAGACATTTAAAAGAGAAAAGTATTATTTTTTCTTTCCAATAAAAACAAATTAATGGCTTGCATACATCAAAAATAAGAGGAACCATGTTTTAAACTGAGTCAAAAGAGACGCGTGGTCGTTGGTTTACATATTTATCTCAATTTTATTTTTTTCATATTTTAAAATTATATTATTAATGAACTTGTATAACTGTTACAAAATTTTTAGAATCCGAAAAATATACACTATTATTTAAGACTAAAATTGAAAAAGTGATTTTTTGAATTTGTTTGAAGTCCGGGTACCCATGTCGTTTTACTTAGAGAGAAATCTGTCTGCATAAAATTAGCAGTTATAGTTAGGTATTATTAAGATGTTTGAAATATAGCTGAGAAAAAAAGACGAGTTCTAATTTTAAACTTACTTAACATTAATAACTTTTAGTTTGGAATTTTTGACAATTAAAAGTTATATTCGATATTGTTAGAATTTTTTTCTTACAAGTATGGGTACTTACGTATTATCGCAACAATCGCCAACTCCATTAATAACTCGACAAGTTGGCACCCCCTTTCCTACATGACGTACGCGCTGAATTGGCAACCACGTGCTACGTTTCATATAACATTGCCAATAGGGTGCGATAATGCATAAGTACTCACGTGTGCTTTAATTTCGTAGTACGCAAATATTTCTTTAAGGAGATTAGCATTTGACTTACAACATAAGCCTTGACTGCCTCGAGAACTCTGTTGCATTTCGCGCATCGTAGGCAACTCTGATGCCACCGACGTTTCATAAACATCACTTTTTCGGCTGAAAAAAAATTGGGCATAATTAGCTTACATATTACATTATTTATAGAAAATAAGTGGTATTTACGTATTATCGCAACCTATTGGCGACGTTATATGAAACGAAGCACCTAGTTGCCAATTCAGCGCGAATGACATATAGGAAATCGGGGATGCCAACTTGGCGAGTCATTAAATGAGTTGGTGATTGTTGCGATAAAAAAATACGTAAGTACCAAATGAGCTTTTACGTATTTTAGCTACTTATATTAGAATCAAAACCTTGTAGAAAAATATTATGAACATATTGTTTAACAGCTCAATAAAACGAAATTTTCCTTTCGTAAGAAGTGAGTTATTCTAACTTCCGTAATTTTCATAGCACCTGGACAATATCAGTGATCACGTAAATAGATGAATTATTTTAAACTTTAAAACACCAATTCTGCCACGTCTGGGGAACATTTAAATTTCCTAATATTAAAAAAAAATATATCTTTTTTTTTATAAGCGAAATAATCAGTTTAATTACTATTATTAAATTCTAAAAGACTTGCTGAATTTAGAAACTTACGTAAATATTTGAATTTCGCTCAAAAAAAATAAAAACAAAGCTGAATTTAGATTTTTTTTTTGTGGTAACAACATTACTTCAATTCTAAAAAAAAACTCGATGCATATTTTTTTCTAACTAATAATTTTTACAGAGTAATGCAAATAAAATTGCATGTTTCAAAAAATTGATGTTCCATGTATGGAACATCGATTTGAGCATGTAATGCCGAATGTCACGTAAAAGGTTTAATCAACATCGTAAAATCTAAAAATGCATGTTTCTGTTATAGACTCCTATTTTTTTAAAAAAAAATAAAGCAAGAAATGTTTTTAAAAGCTTATGTTCCAAGTTTCATTTTAATCAAATTTCAACAATTCGGGAATTATTCGTAATTGACCGTAAGGGACCATAGAACATTTTCAAGAGCAAAAGATTCATTACTGCTTTCCCGTTTCTAAGCAGCCCATAATAATAATTACACACATGTCCATAAATTAAGGATAATTCAGAATCACACAGAAATTGAATTCTAAAATAAAAATTTCACCTGTAGAGTTATCACACACATCTTGAACAAGAATATGCAAATTACAGAAAGCCACCAGATGGCGCGGATAGTACATCACAACGACGAGAGTGTAAGAGATGGGTATATAAGGAATGGTGGCAAAGAAGTAAAATTGTTGGTGAAATATCTGGGTCTACACATTGATAGCCGCTTAATGTTCAAAAAGCACATCGACTATCTATCTGAGAAATTCTGGGGTAGGATTTCTCTCGCCATCTCCCTCATCGGGAGGAGGTCTCCTCTATCCCTGGACAATAAAGTTATTCTATACAAGCAGATTCTGCGCCCAGTTATCACTTATGGTTCACCCGTTTGGGGAGCCGCAGCCGCCACCCACATGAAAAAGATTCAAGTAATGCAAAACAAAATACTTCGCGTCATGACGAACGCACCTTGGTACGTTCGAAATGACGTGATACACAACGATCTACAAATGGAGCCGATTTCTAATTACATCACTAAACTCTCTAGAAATGTCTTTAAATCTATCGAATATCACGACAATCCAATTATAAAGCATAAACATTGTTTACGTATCCTCATCCTAAAATTAAATATTCATACTCTTCGACGAAGTGGAGAAACCCGCTCCGCCCCCCATAACTCGACAAACAACTCTCTTTTCACACTCTTAACAACATGATTTAGCTGCACTGCACTGCGTCTTTTACTCTGGGTTCTTGGGTGATAAATCACCGCCTTGATTCACAGCCTTCGGCCGTCCCGCGATCCTTCCTGCGTTCTTCCCCTCCCCCCGCCGGCGCTCTGCTTCGATAGAGCGTTTCGTGTTTTGGGGTACGTCCTCCCTCCCCGTTCTGTCGGGGAGATCTCTTGATTAGATCCGATATCACATTATGGTTTTCCTTTTCCTCCCATCCTTCTGGGAAAAGGCGCCCTTGGCACCGGCGCCCGCGATCATCTAATTTTAGTAGTAAAATTGTTCACAAGCGCTTTAAAAGCCTTTCAGTGCAATAACCGCATATGGCCGTGGGTAGCCTAGTGGTTAGAGCATCGGACTCCAGACCGGAAGACCCGGGTTCGATGCCCGATGCCACCAAACACCCTCCGAGTACACACGGAGTACGTGCTTGTTAAATCAGTGGGTCCGAAGTCTTGTGGGCTTAATCACGAGCGCAGGGACTGGAGAATATTTCCCTCCCCTTCAGTTCGTGGAGGTGGAGATAGAGGTCGTGTCGCCATCTATCGTCCCTTCGGGGAACTTCGCCCAGCTTAAATCGTACTGTCACCTGTATGGTGCTCAAGACCAACGACAGGCGTACCTTTTGCCCCTGCTACGACGAATTTCGTAGGCCTCGTTCTGACTGCGTCAGACAGGTGGCATAAGAAACAACAACAGCCGCATAGTTGTGGCTCAAAGGAAGCATTTGGACGATTTTTTACGTGGTAGAATTATTAGCCGACTGGAATGTGGACGTACCCAGCTGAAAGTATCTGAGGAACTTGGAATCAACCAGAGTGTCATCTCCTGGCTTTGGCAACGATTCCAAGATGATGGTAATGTGAGTAGATGTTACAGCACAGGTCGCCCCCGAGTTACAATGCCGAATGAGGACCGGTATATTGGGCAGTTACTGCCAAAAGAAACAGACGGAGAACAGCACCAGACCTGTCTCGTCCGCTCTCTTCAGCTACCGGTACGACAGTTTAAAGGCAGACCGTGTACAGAAGCTTAGGACACATTGGTCTATATGCTCGTAGGCCTGTCAGATGTGTTTCTCTTACCGCAACTCACTGTCGCCTGCGATTAACCTGGAATAGAGAGCATGCATTGTGGACACCACAACAGTGGTCTTGTGTGATGTTTTCTCTCTCCGAGACGAGTCCAGGTTTAGTTTGCAGTCTGATTCTCGCCGAACTTAAATATGGAGGTACCACCAAGAGAACACCATCGAAAGACACCGTTACCGTGGTGCAGGATGGCTCGTTTGGGGAGGAATTGTTCTTGGTTCCAGAACTGACCTGCATGTTCAGAGTGTAATATGATGACAGGCCACATCTATCGGAATGTCATTCTGGAACAACATGTACGTTTGTTTCGGGGCGCCATGGGTAATGAATTTCTGTTTATGGATGACAACGCCCGTCCTCATCGTGCAAACATTGTAGACGAATACCTTTAATCGGAGGATATCACCCGCATGGATTGGCCAGCATACTCACCGGACTTGAATCCAGTAGAGCATGTGTGGGATATGCTTGGCCGACGAATTGCAGCTCGTCAACCCCCTTCCACCTGTCTACCGGAATTTCCGATGGCATTGCTTGATGAGTGGTGTAATATTCCCCCAAATCAGATTGATAATTTGATACTCAGCATGCCTAGGCGTTGTAAGGTCTGTATTGCATCGTCATGGAGACATACTCCGTATTAACCATCATACTAACCATGTCATACTGTTTTTTGTAAATAGGCTATTTTTTGAAATTTGCTCCGGGGAGTAAAAATCGCAATTTTTATTACTTATGTCAAACATGTAGCATCTTTTTTGCTCTTTGCCTTTTGTTTAATAAATAGACTTTACAAATATGTCAAATTTGTTTTGCTTCTGTCTCTTTCTTTGCCTGAACTTCATTATCCTTAATTTATGGACATGAGTGTACATTAATGACTAGTAATTACAACTCTCTCTTATACATTAATATAATATCCCTTTAGGTAACCAGTTTTTTTATTTGGCTTTGAATGTTTCTTACATTGTTGCAAGGATTTACATATAATTTTGTATGGTATTTACGAATTAGCGTCACCTCAACCAAATTGGCACCACGGGAATGATGCCTTTCCTTCTCTAAGTCCTACTGAGTTAATTTTTTGCTGTTTTTATTTCAAGATACGATTCGCGTGGCGCAAATTTTGCTGCGGTGACACTAATACGTAAGTAGATTTTGTATTTAAGTTTTCAACGACAGTTAGGATTCAAACATGTTATAATGTTATAATTTTGATTTTGTTATAATTTACTTTATTTGTAATTGTATTTTACATTCATATTTTTAGATTCATGTTACTTTCTCGACTTATCTCATGGTTTTATAATTGGTAAGACATTTGGGACAACAAATTGAAAAGTGTAGGGCAGATTTTTTTTTACCTTTAAATGTTTGAGACACTAATTTAATATGCAGGATGGGGGGCTCAATCCTAGGAGGACCCACTTATGTCGCTAAATGTTTGGCGATAAAGGTGTGACGGGGATTTACCGAGTTTTTCTTATTAATCCTCTTGGGGAATCTTTGGGACCATTATTGAGTTATTTCACATGCAGTCCTCTCGAGAGGAAACCTTGTTATTCAGATTAGTTAGTAGATATATAGTGGAGGTTTAGTAAGAAAAAAAAGGAGGAAAAGGAAGCTGTGATGCTGCTTATGGTAAGGATTTGAACTTAGAAGTGTAATTATAGAACGGGCTTTATTGAGTCAAAGAAATTAAGGAAGATTGAGATTCATAGGATAACTTGATTTAAAGTTAAGTGTTTAGGACACCAGGCGCTTATCCACATAGACTTTAGGGTTAAGATACATCACTCTTGATTTCCTTCCTAGAGTAAGTTTGTCTTTGATATTATAATTGATGATAATAAATTGGTTTTATTATGGCTAGTTTGGGTCATCAATCCTTACCTCCCACAAAACTAGGTGGAGTAGATGAAGAGATGATAACTCCAGCTAGGGGGTTATCACAAAGGTTACAATATAGCCACCCTAACATTTCCTTCCAGAAAAGGGGTTTTCAAACAACCCCCTAAGAAAGTGGCAACCCTAAAAATTGATGATAAAAAAACGTCTCTTTTTGGACAAAGTTCATTTGTTGGTTGTTTCCTCTCGCATCGGTTTTGTAAAGAATGACTACCGAAAGCAAATTGTTTCCCAAAGGTGGATTGAAAAATTCTGGAAGAAAGATGTAAAAAGACAGAGCGACATTTCATCCTTTCTTAAAATGCTTTGTTAAAATGGCGAATTTCATGTACATCTTCAATTTTATCTTTGCGAAATGCTCATTTCATCTCTTTTTTATGTAAATCATGTACTACAAAAGGATTTTATAGAGTGCTTTTTTAAAATTATGAGTTTCGTGCATTTCTTCAATTTTATCTTTGCGAAACGCTCATTTCGACCTTTTTTTTATGTAAAACATGGACTACAAAAGGATTTTAGTGTATTTCATGTATCTCTTCAATTCTACCTGCAAAAAGCACACTTCGTCCTTTTTTTAATGTAAATCATGTACTACCAACGATTTTCAGACGTCCCTGACGCCGTTAAGGAAACCCTGTTCTTTTTATGATTTTTGACCATTTCGTCCGTCCATCTCTCCTCCCCTTTTGGAAACCTACGGTTTTTTTAATAGTTTTTTGTCTCTGTCGCCATTTTGAAAAACTCGATTTTCTCAATTTGGCGCCATTTGGTGAAAACTTTTTGGCACCAAAAACACCAGTGGATCCTGCTAGAATTTTAACTGCAGGATTTAATAAAAAGGATCATTCAGTAAATCTTTCATAATGTAGATTGAATTGCACTTTTATTTGCACTTTAAAAATATTTTTTACGGAAAAATGCATTTGTTGTTAGTACTTTTAGCCAAACATGCAATTATATTATGCTTAAAAAAAGGGTAAAGTCTTGTTTTAGTCTGCATATTTTGTCAAAGAAGAAAAATAAATTGGATACTTATGTACTATCACAACAGTGGCAACGATGAAGACAACTCGCTGAATTGGCAACCCGATTGCGCATGTGTCGTACGGGCTGAATTAGCAACTATGTGCTTCGTTTCATATAATATCTCCAATAGCGTGCAATAGTATGTAAGTAACATGAACGGTGTCATATTGCTCAGCTGCTCATTTTTCTATATTGGACTTCTATCCAATATAAAAATAATAATTTGCGGTTCTTACGTATTAACGTCACCGCAGCAAAATTGGCGCCATGCGAATAGCGCCTTATGAAAGCAACAGAAAGATTCTAACGTGTTTTATATGGGAAAAAAAAGTCAGACTTTGGTGCAAAATGGTGTGATTCGCACGGTGCCAATTTGGCTGCGGTGACGCTATAATATGTAAGGAGCTAATTTGCCAAGGTGATAAAGTAGGATCCCACAAAAAATAGTACGGGAAGAAGTTTACGGTACTTATGTATTATTCAAACAATCGCCAACTCTATTTATAACTCGCCAATTTGGCAAGCCCGATTACATATGTGTCGTATTCATTGAATTGACATACATATGCTTAGTTTCATACAATCAGAAACATTGAAAATAGCGACCCAAGAAGGAAGCTACGTACAATCGCGAAACAATGCAAATAAGTACAGCGTAATGTGATATGCAAATGATCCCAGTTTTGTGCCAATACGCATGTTCATACACACCGATGTGGAGCTACAATCAGAAAGAGGGTACTATATAAGCCAGCGCAAATTCGAAGATTCATAAACGGGACGATTACCCGCCGATTGTAGGAAGACTTTGGTAAGCGAAACATGCCAGGTAAACGTGCTAGAAGACATTTCTCACAATTAAGCGAGTTTGAAAGAGGCCTGATCATCGGGATGAAAACTGAAGGCTGGTCAACGCACCGTGTTGCTGGCCAGGTGGATCGTTCGGAGTGTGTCGTTAGAAATTGTTTTGAGCAGTGGACACGAAAAGGTACCCACACGTGGAAAACCGGGTCTGGAGCGACCAGGAAGACCATGAGGAGAGAGGATCGAAAGATCGTGCGGCAAGCACTTGTGGACCCCACAGCGACTCGTTCAACGATACGAGCAGACGTAGGCGTAGCAATTGTTCCACAAACATTTTCCAGACACCTTGCAGAAGAAAATCTTAAATCCAAGCGCCCTTTCCGTGCACTCCCTTTAACACCGGAACATCGGCAACTGCGTCTACAGTGGTGCCAAGCCAGATCAATGTGAAATGTCACAGATTGGCAAAATGTTGTGTTTAGTTATGAATCCCTGTTTGTTTTGGGGACAGATGATAACCGTGTTCGGGTGTGGAGGCACCCTGGTGAGCGGTACAATTCCCCCCACACTGTTCTACGTCCACTGCCCGCACAGCTAATGTAATGGTCTGGGGGCCATAGCCTATGATAACCGGTCCACTTTAATTATGATGCGTGGAACCTTAACGGGCCAACGTTACATTGATGATATTCTTCGACCCCATGTAGGACCTTTCCTAAATGGTCTCCCAGGGACTATATATATATTTTCCAGCAAAATAATGCTCGTCCGCATACAGCAAGAGTTGCTCAAGACTTCCTACGTCTTTTTCAGACTCTTCCACGGCCGACCCGCTCCCCCAATTTGTCCCCTGTATAGCACGTGTGGTATCAACTAAAACGGCAGATGCCATCGCGTCACTCTGTACATGATTCAGAGTTGGCTGTTCAAGATTTGTGGGCCCATCTGCCTCAGGACAACATAAGGTGTCTAATGAACTCAATACTGGACCGTGTGGCGGCATGTATTGCAGCTGGAGGTGGTCCAACGCGCTATTGAAGTTGCCCAGTATTTGTGTCGTTACACACCCCGTATACGTTTAATTGTCTTGTTTTTGAGATCAAGTGAATCTCTCATCTGTGTCATTATGTGTATTAAATTTCATTCCAATCCAATGCTTTCTTCTTAGGTCGCTATTTTTAATGTTCCTGAGTGTGTAATGTCGCCAATAGGTTGCGATAATACGATAGTACAAAGTGTATTTAGTTACTTCCTAATTTTAACTCACCCTCTCTATTTGTTTATTTATTTATTGATCTTGAGGGAATTTTCAATCGTTAATAAAATATATTTTAAGGTGCTCAATTGAGCTAAAATTTTATATACATGATTAATTTTCATGAGAATACAATAATTTAATTATAATTAATAAAAATGAATTATTTAAAGAATTACAAATACAGCCACGTAGGCGACTTAGCGACTATTTTTGAGACTTGTGTCAAAACTTGAAAAAAAAATTTTTTCTCACGTTTTAAAGCATTCAGTTGAACTGAAATTTTATATACACGATTGTTTTGGATGACAATACGATACTTTAATGATAATTAATAAAAATTATTGACCACTTAATATTGTGATTCTGTCCTATGTATATTTATATATTAATTGTAGCTATTTAATAAAAAGTAGCTAAAATAAAATTTTTCTTTGTTGATCTAAGTAGGAATTGACTTAATTTTTTTTGTCTACTACTTGTTTATAACCTATAAAGTCTAAAATCCTTCAAGAAAGGCTGAAAGTAAAAAATTACTCTCACGAAATGAGTTTAGCAAAAGGGAATGTAATAGTGATAACTTGACGTGATGTATTTACTATATTTGTGTGTAATATTTGTAATATTCTACGTATATGTAAAAGAGATATGTTTATACCTGCTTGAGTGCGCAGTTATATCTTCTGATATAGCTATATATCTTACTTACTAAACTTTATTCCCGATAATTTCAAGGAAATGTGGATTAAAAAATGTGGTTTATTTCTGCTATTTTTAAAAAAACCCAAAACCACTTCAGTTTCCTTAAGAGTAAATTAAACTAAAAAATTTGCTAAGCACAAAGCACAAGAATAAGAAAAATAACTTTACAATTTTTCAAGTGATGATGTGGCGGTTCATCGCCAAAACTACTTTCGACAACAGTGGGATTAGACTACAATTCATTCAAGATGAGTCGGATAAAATTGCACTTACCGTTGTAAACTGCTTTTCCACATGTTGGACAAATGGAAGCGCTGTCCTCTTTGAAATCAAACATCACAGACAACCTTACGAATCAGTCTCTATTGCTGCTATTCAGTTGTTTCAGAAAGATTCTGGCTTGAACTATGTAGTATTTTATTAACGCAATGTATGGAAATAATTGATCAATTTTTTCCAAGAAGTAAAACTGTTTGTAAATATCTCGCGTTTAAGTTGAAACAATACTGTTTTAGCTGTAATATTTTGATAAACTTAAAACAGGTTAATGATAGCCGTAACAGTGTCACGTTTCCTGTTGTAAGTGAGCTCGGAAAGTTTTTTTTTAGATTTAAAATTTCGTTTGAAATAGTCAATAAGATACATTATTATTTGTTGTTGTTGCTAATGTCACCTGATCGAGAGATAGATATAATATTTTAAATAAATAGCGGGCCGATAAAACGAAGTCGACATCAAAGATGGTATGTCACTTACTCCTTCATATTATACAAGCCTTGTTAAAAAATTTAAAAAAAAAATTACGTCCTCCAACGTCCTCTCGGACATAAGGTGTCTTGCAGTCCAATATGAAGCAGATGTTGCTCTAGCAGGAAGAACTCCACAGGCTTTGTTAATAATGAATTACAATGTTGCTCCGTATCTCACAAAACCAGAATTGAACTGAACTGAATAATTACAAAATGCGTCAACGATAATTAGTTGTGGCTGGTTTGATAAAATGTTCAGTAGTTTTGAATAATAAGTAGCATTTTGAGAATGTGTGCATGCATTAAATGTAAATAAATTCGAATTTTTTCGATGTTCCTATACTTTTTTTTCAAAAAAAAAACTTACTCGTATAACCAGAATCGTATTATCTATTATGTGACAGCGCTGAATCCTTCAATTTCTGAGGATTGTAAGGACTCTTATATACCTAAATGTATCTTCTTATAAATAATTTTATTAGTTTTGGGGAAGAGGTCTAAGTCATAAATCTCAAGAACCGCCAAAAATCAATAAGTTCTTAGCCAAAATTCGATTGAAAAAAAAGGCTAAAGTGTAGTATAGGGGAGGGGCTTTGGCGATTTTTATCTAGATGTCATGGTGAGATAACGAATTCATTCTTGCACACTGTATAATTTGGTAACCCTTGATTTTTGATATGTGGTCTTATGCAGATAAGGTCGATCGTTGATGAACTGGATGGAGTGCCTAGGCCTGTCGGCCTCTAACCTCCTATCAGGTAATTTTGAGATGCCTTTGACGAGTTCTACCATTGCCCAGTTTTAGGAATAAATCAGTTTAATAATGAGAAAGTTCCGTAGATTTTAAAAATTTAAGCTACTTGGATGTGAGATTAAAATAACTATTAAAAATTTAACTTTAAAAACAGTGAAAAAATCATTGAAAAATGCGAGAAAAGTGGGCGGAGTTATCCTAGCCAATCCGAGTGCAGCAAAAACTGACTATCAGAAAAGGCGGGAAAGTGATTTTGGGGAAAAATAAATAAAGTAAATAAATTAATTGAAATCTGGATTGACCAAGATGTCTCTTGGTCTTTTAACAGAAAAGTGGGAGAAGTAGGGGGAGATTTCATTAATAGAAGCATTATCTGAGTCGTCTATATTATTGAAAAAGTTGATAGCAAGTTTTCGTATGGTCTGTCGAATAGTTGGTATATTGCAAGCTATTCTTAGATCTTTATTTCGCATATACCAATGAGCATTGCAAATTTGTCTTATTATTAAATTTTGAGCAGTTTTAAGTAAATTTATATTAGTTTTTGCTGCATGTCCCCATACAGGGGAGGCATAGGTAAGTAATGGTTTCATGATCAGAGTATAGATAAGCAGTTTGTTATGTCTATTCAATTTAGACTTTCTGCAGATAAGGGAGTAAATTTTACGCGTAGTATTTTTAAATTTATCTCTAATATATGTTTGTGTTGTCGGAAAGTGAGGTTTTTATCAACGATTACACCAAGATACTTGGTGTGTTGAGACCAGGGTATTCTTTGATTTTGTAGAGTAATTTCAGGGGGAGGTTTCCTTTTTGAAAAGAAAACCGCTTCCGTTTTGGAAGAGTTTAAGCAGATAAGGTCCCGTGTCCTTTTTAATAAATTGCTATTGATTAGTTAAAAAAATTGCAGATGTTTTCAACAAGAGCAGACACAATTTTTAAATTAACAATTCCATTTTTATTTTAATTTTCATTTCGCATTTGGATTTCATCTATAAAGGATACTTTGAACTTTTCTTCCATTTTTTGTTATTCGAATTTTCTTTTTTTCATGATTTGGAACGAAAGGAGAAATTGTTTGTGATATATTGAGTGAAAGAAATTTACTTTCCTGTAGTAGAGCTCCCCTGAGCGCAGATAAGCCTTTTTCTGAAATATTCTAATTTGCAATTTCCTTTTGTTTAAAAAAATACAATTTTTAATTTTTTTGCATTAATGATAGCTTTATATAAATATTTCTTTTTATTTAACATTAATATATCTTCATTTTTATTTCAAAATTATAATTTGTAAATCAGATAGTATCATGGACCCAAATGACTGTTCTGGCAATCTGTTCAATATTGTCCACATAGAGATTTGTTAACGAAAAGAGGACGTAATGATTGATCAGAAACATAAGGAAAAGGGACGTAGAATCTTATTGCTGCACTTTATGCTTGGAAAATTCAGAATAATAAATTTTTAATTCTTAGAATAAATTTACAACTATTTATGAAATAAAATAGCCAAATACAATTTGTCAACAGCTTTTTAATAAATTCCAAGTGCAGTTTAGTTGATTATTGTGCTGGTTTAAGAAATCATATTTTTATAATACCAGCATATATCTTTACATGTATAAATATTCCATGCGTGTGTATGTGACTAAACTCCTCCTAAACGGTTGGACCCGTTTTGATGAAATTTTTTGTGTCTGTTCCAGTGGTTTCGAGAATGGTTTAGATCAGCGATACTCAATCTGCGGGCTGCATGTGGCTCACCGGACGTATCTGAGTGGCCCGTTGCTCTAACCAATATAATTATTTAAGTACAATGTTTTAAAAAAATAGTGAAAAATTCTATCAATCTAGCAATCCCATGTATAGATTTTGCTATCGATGAGTTACTGATAGGAATAGCAGGATAACTTTTTCTCTTTTTGTAATTGAAATGGTTAGATTAACAAATAACAGAGGATTAGCTACCATTTTATGAGTGAAACTAATTTTTAATTGACCCTCGTGACATCCAAACGAAAAAAATAACATCTGTTATTTTGAGACGATTAGAATTTTGACTGTTTGGTCGGAAAAAACAATCATGGATCAACAACTTGTTCAGTTTGTTATGAAAATGCTTTATTTAAAAAACATAACTTTGCTCGTCACTATACCACTAAGCACAAATCATTCAATACCTCCTTTTTTTTTGCTTTTTAAGATCTTTTTCAAAACGAGATGAATTCGCTTTCTTAAAAAACCTTTGTAACAGCAACAAAATATATGGGGGTGAGGGGACTTGGAATAATTGATGAAAGGAAATCGAAATCACCCCATACACAGAGTAACAAAAATGCATAAAAACTGTTTTTTATGAGTTGAGTTTGATAAGAGTTTAATAGATACTGCTGGCCACCGTAAAGGCAATACCCTGAAGGAAGCATGCAAATAACATGAAATTTACAGCATACATTAGCGGAGGTGAGATATGCAAATTATTAGAATTTCAGCGCGGACACACATCACGCGCGCCTGTGGCGCCACCTCAAAGCACTATTTCAGGCTTGGAGATTTCGACGATTTCAAGTTCGGCAATTGTGTTTTTCTTGTGGATTATCTTTCAGGCAAATCGGTAGTCGTGTTGGACGAAGCCAAACAACTGTAATGCAAATATGTGACTGTTGGATGCAGAAGAGTACGACGGACCGACGTGATCGATCGCATCCACCTCAGTGCACCACTTCACGTGAGGACAGGCAAATTGTGCGCTTGGCAGTGATGGATCGCTCAGTCACATCACGACCCGTAGCACAGCACATTGAGTCTTAACGCATTATTAAGTGTCTGCGCGTACCATTCGACGCCATTTACAACAAAGTGGTCTGTCCGCAAAACGTCCATTGCTTGGTCTACCCTTCACGCAGAACCACAGACGTCTCCGCCGCCAATGGTGGGATGAAAGAAGGATGTGGGCGGCAGAATGGAATGAAGTTTTCTTTACTGGCGAGTCACGCATCTGTCTGCTACATCACGATGTTCGGATTCAAGTCTGGAGACACCGTGGAGAGAGGATGCTGAACAGCTGCGTTCTGCACCACCACACTGGTCCTGCACGAGGTATTATTGTATGGGGTGGTATTGGATATCACTCTCGCACTCCTCTTGTACGCATTGCCGGTACTTTAAACAGCCAGCGCTACACCTCCGAGGTGTTGGAGCCAGTTGTCCTTCCTTACCTTCAGGGCTTGGCCACAGCCATATTTCAACAGCATAATGCACGACCACACGTGGCACGCATTGTCCAAAGGTTCTTCGTCAATCACCAGATTGAATTGCTTCCCTGGCCGGCTCGCTCTCCGGATCTTTCGCCGATAGAAAACATGTGGTACATGGTTGCTCAACGATTGACCCAGATTACACCCCCACCTTCCACACCAGATCAACTTTGGCAACGCGCGGAAGCTGTTTGGTCTGCTGTGCCCCAGGAACACATCCAAAGTCTCTTTGAATCAAAGCCGAGGCGTGTGCAGCGGTGATCTCCAACAATAGTGTCTACTCTGGCTACTGATTCTGTCAGGAACCACACTTCACAGAAGTCTATAAATTTAATCATTTGATACTTTTTTTTTAGTCAACATGTTATCTACAAAATAAATGTTGTTGTGCTATCCGGCAGTGTAGTTTTAAAATAAAATTCAAAATTACTAATATTTTGATAAATTTTTACCTTTTTAACTGTCCCTGATCTTATATCGCCCCCCCACATTAATCCGAATGTTTCGGCCCACGTGAAATAGTTGTCATATATATGGAGCCCGGCTGAAAAAAACGTTAAGTACCACTGGTTTAGATTTACAATTCGGTTCAATGGACCTTAAGGGGTGTTATAGATAATTAGTTACATTATTAAACTAATAGATATACAGTCTTGAAATGAGGTCCGCAGATTCCTTTCATAGAGTAGAGGTCCCTTTGAATGTGATGGAAAGAAATCGGTCAGGTCCGTTTGAAGAAGCTTTATTTTCTGTGTTTTTACTCAGTTGCAAAAAATACATCCGGTGGCTCTCGCGCGCCCTCTTACGGTGAAAAATAAGAAGGCGTTACATCATGCCGCCCACCTTGAAATATTATTTCAATATAAATTTGAACAATATAAAGTTACATAAATGAAAATTTAAAATTTAAGAAAACATTCACAACAATGTAGTATATGCATATTTAAATGAGCTACAAATAATAAAATATGGATTTAAATCGGTAGAAGACTTAATTTTGTTATATTTCTTTTAAATATTCCATCTGATGTTTTGACATTGACAACCCTGACTTTATTGTCTAGACCAGAGTACAATTGAACAATTCTACCCATTTTCCATCTAGTAAGAGGTAAATTGTCATCTTTTATAAGGCACAAGTCATTCACTTGAAAATTTTTAGTTGGCAGAAGCCATTTTGGCGTTTGTTGCAATCCAATTAAACACTCCTTGTGCCAACGTTTCCAAAACTGTTGAACTAGTTTTTGAATATGTTGCCATCTAGTTAGGAATTATTTGAGTCAATATAATTGGGTTCAGGAATACTTGTCAATGGACTTCCAATAATGAAATGACCAGGCGTTAAGGCTGATAGGTCATTTGGGTCATTAGATATGGGCTTTAATGGTCTGGAATTAAGACAAGCCTCTATTTGAGTTAGAAATGTTTCAAATTCTTCGTATGTTAATTTCGTTTCTCCAACAACCCGTTTTAAGTGATACTTAGTTGACTTTATTCCTGCTTCCCAGAGACCACCCATGTGTGGTGCACCTGGAACATTTTGATGCCATTTAATACCATTATCAGTTAAAAATTTACTAACATTTTGATTATAATTGTCTGATTTTGCAAGCTTTTCAAATTCCATGAGTTTGCGTTTTGCGCCAACAAAGTTGGAACCTCAATCACTGTATATTTCGCTGCATTTTCCTCTGCGGGAAATAAACCTCTTCAGAGCTGTAATAAATGCATCTGCTGAAAGATCAGTCCCTAGTTCTAGATGAATAGCTCTAGTAGTGAAAGAAACAAACAGAGCTATGTATGCTTTAAAGGATTTGGAACCTCTGCCTTTAATGGTTTTAATTTGAAAAGGACCAGCATAATCTACTCCACAGCGCATAAAGGCAGAAAAATAGGAGAGGAGAAATGCGTGAAGATGGCAAATCGCTCATCATTTGATTAGTAATGGAAGCTCTTACTTTGCAACATTTTATACATTTTCTGATTAAGTGTCTGATGACATCTCTAGCACCTATTATCCAATATTGTTCTTGAATACAAGATTGCACAAGTTGTGTACCAGCATGCAAGAGAATTTCACGATAATGTCTAACAATGAGATCTGTTAGAATATGCCTTTTTGGCAGTAAGATGGGATGTTTGTGGCCGTATGCCAGATTTGCAAGTCGCAAACGACCGCCCACCCTGAGAATATTTGAACAATCTAAAAATGGATTTAGAGATAAAAATTTGCTTCTGCAAGATAGTGATTGATTTCCTTTTAAAGCATTGATCTCATTGTTAAACTCAACAATTTGCACTGATTTAATTAATATATACATAGCATTAGCTAGTTCTCTAGTTTTTAAAGGTCCAATTATTTTATCATTTGAATTTCTACAATTATTAATAAATCTTAAACAATATGTTATTACACGTTTAAGTTTAGAAAGAGAAGAGAATTTATGAAGTAAATCATTAACATCAGGCAAGTGATTTGGTACAATAGTTGATTGTAATGCACAATACCTTTCTTCTGGCACAGCATCATTCAATGAAGGAACAGAAGAGTCTGTCTGAATAGGAAAAGTTTCATGTAAAAAGTTGGGGCCACACAACCATATTGAAGTGAGTAAAGTTGAAGATGATACACCACGGGTTGCAAGATATGCAGGATTTACACTTCCACTGATATGATGCCATTGGGTAGCAAAAGACAACGTCTGGATTTTCGCCACTCTGTTGGCTACGAAGGTCTTCCATCGGCTGGCATGGGATCCAAACAAAGCAAGTATGATAGTAGAATCCGTATAAAATTGGGTTTGTGATATAGGGTAATTCAGAGCTTTACAAGTAAAGTCCATCAGTTTAACTAACAGAAGAGCTCCACACAATTCTAGTCGAGGAAGTGAGACAGGTTTCAGCGGGGCAACTCTTGTCTTGGCTATTATTAGTTGAACATTGATTTTTTCTGTATCTGAAACAGAGCGACAGTAAATTGCAGCTGCATAAGCCTTTTTGGAAGCATCACTGAAGCCAAATAGATGAAATTGGTTGTCTGAATCAACGAACAAGAATCGTGGAATTTTGATGCCTTTGACCACTTGCACATCCTTAGCAAGTTGTTCCCATTCAAGTGTAATGTCTGGAGGAACCCTTTCGTCCCACTGCAACTGTTGTTTCCACAATCTTTGCATGATTGTTTTATACTAGATTGTGATGGGTGACAGCCATCCAAGTGGATCGAAAGTCTTAGCAATTGTAGAAAGTAATGTTCTTTTGGTTAAGGGGCCTTCAAAAGATAAAGGAGTGATTTTGAAGTAAAATACATCTGAAGCTGGATGCCACAGGATACCTAATGTTTTTACTGTATCATCATTGTCTATATTCAAAGAAGCATTAGATAAACGCATATCTGAATCGATTGAATTTAAGAGTTCGTTGCAATTAGAAGCCCATTTTCTCAATACAAGTCCGGCACTGGACAACATTTGAGTCAATTGGTTTTGTAGTTCCGAGGCTTCAGAGAGTGAATTGGCTCCGGACATCAAATCATCAACGTAGAAGTCATTGAGAGCTGCTTTAGAAGCAAGAGGAAAATTATTTGCTTCGTTTAATGCCAACTGCTGTAAGCACTTTATTGCAAAGTACGGCGCTGATGCAGTTCCATAAGCTATTCTTGTCAACCTAAAGTCTTGAATTGGCTCAAAAGGTGAATTACGCCAAACGATTCTCTGAAAATCCGAATCTTGTAGTGTTATTTGCCTATACATTTTTTCTATGTCTGCTGTAATGGCTGTTTTGTGCGTCCTAAATCGAAGGAGTAATGTTGTTAAATCAGTCAGTCGCTGTGGACCAACCATTAATTTATCGTTTAGATAAATCCCACTTGAGGACTTTGCAGATCCGTCAAACACCACGCTAAATTTATCTCTATTTTTATTGGGTACTGGGTGATGCGGGAGATAAAAACTGGAACTAGCTGGAACGTCAATCTCGTTTTCAGGGATTAACTCCATGTGACCAAGTTTCAAATAGTCGTTCATAAATTTGTGATATTGATCAGAAAGTGATTTGTTTTTACTAAATCGACGTTCAATTTGCTGTAGACGATGCACGGCAGTGTCTCTAGATGAACCAAGTTCCTCACTAGAATCTCGGAATGGAAAATTGACTACGAACCTGCCTGTTGAGTCACGAGTATGAGTTCTTTTGAAATGATTCTCGCAAGCAATTTCTTCATTCGTGAAAGGTTTTGTTTCACCGAGTTCCTCTAAATGCCATAATTTATCGAGCTGAAACTCTACTGCATTGTAACATGCATGATTTGAAATAATTCTTTGGCAAGAAAGTTTTGTTTTTCCAAGAACAACCCAACCGAAAATGGATTCCATTGCAGTTAAAGATTGTCCCTGAACATTTAAATGTCTATTGAGCATGATTTGTCCAAATACGTCAGCACCTAACAAAATGTCTATTGGGCCTGGCTGGAGACAGTTGACATCCGCTAATTTTAAATGCTTAAATGTATTCAAAGCAGACGCATCGACTTGAAATTGAGGAAGGTCGCAGGTGATTTGGGGTAAAATTAATGCATCTACAGTAATACTTGTGTTTTTGTAAAAAAGTGATGTTATTTCTAACTGACCTAAGCCTGCTACCCTTCCCACCTTTCGCGAACTTAAGCCGTCTACATTTATGTTTACGCTAGTACGTTTAAGTTGTAATAAATTTACACAACTCTCTCTAACAAATGAGCCTTGACTGGCTGAATCGATGAGTATTCTGCATTTTCGTAAAGCGCCATTAATGTCTTTAACATTAACAATTGCAGTAGGCAATAAAACAGCCTGAGAGGCAGGTACTGTTACGTTATAGCTATTAATCGTGGAATCCTCCGTGTGTATATCGGATACCATGTTGTGAATTAAATTTTTGTTGTTATTTGAAATTTTGCTATTATTTGGATTTTTTGAACATAATAAAGAATTATGTGATTTGGAACAGAATTTGCAAACACCTGCACGACATTTGGAAATGTGATACGTTTTATTTCCCCTAAGACAGTTAAAACACAATTTTTTTTTAACAACATCCCATTTTGCTTAAATCGGAAGTTCTAAAAAACTATCGCACATGAATAATCCAAAATGTGCATCGCTATTGCAATGTACGCAAACATTCGAGACTATTTGTGAAGAGTAAGAAAATTTTTTATTTGTGTGAGTTATTTTACTTCCGCCCGCTTCGAAGAGAACAGATGTTTTTTCTTTCTGGCACTTGGCTAAAGACGCAATAGCGGTCGCTCTGCTTAAAAAACAAACGATTTAAATTCGGAGAAAGAGGGATTTTTTTTGTTTGTTTGTTCGAGAGTCCAAACGCGTAATGTTTCGGAGTCGAGTTTCCCCCTTAGCAAGAAAATTATGAGGGTGTCCCAATAATCCACGGGCTGCCTCAATGTTTGCAGGGTGTCAATGCACTGTTGGGTGGTGTCAATTAGCTTTCGCAATCCTGAAGCTGATTCTTGTTTTAAAATAGGCTGCGAAACTAATTTATTTAATGCCGCATTTATAATTTCTGCTTCATTCTCATAGCGCTCAGTTAATGCATTCCACGCCTTTTTATAATTATCGTTTGTGATTTTAATGGATTGTAATAAAGTGGCTGCTTCGCTCTTTACAGAGAGTTTAAGATACTGCAGTTTTTGACTATCACTTAAAGTACTATTATTCCCTACACTCGCTAGAAATAAATCGCGAAAAGAGATCCAGTCTATATAATTTGAAGTGAATACTGGCAATTCTATGCGAGGAAGTTTAATATTGTTTACATTAGTGTTAACAATGTTTTGGCATGCATTAGTATTATTATCATTAAAAATTTTTTTCATTTTCTCTTTTAAAATAATTTTTAGTGTATCTAATTTCGAAAATAAATCATGCATTTCCATTTCATAAACGTTAAAATCTCCATCTGCACAAGTGCTTAAAAGATTATCTTTTAAATTATTTATTTCAATATCTATTGAATTAACATCTATTTCATAAACTTCAATAATGGATACAGAAGTTTCTTGATTTTGTAAATCATCTACTTTTGAAACTAAACTAGTTAGCTTACCTTTTAAGATTTTCTTATGTTTAAGAATGGCGTCCATGTTGGATTGTTTGTGACCTTCCCAAACTCCAAGTTCAATGTTTGCAATGATTATTGAGTAAAGTCTGTTTTTGTGCTTGATTACTTCGACAAATGTCGCAGACCGCTTTTCACTTCATCAATTAAATGTTTTGACTTGATAGCTCGACGGACCCAAATGAATGCGATGGAAAGAAATCGTTCAGGTCCGTTTGAAGAAGCTTTATTTTCTGTGTTTTTACTCAGTTACAAAAAATACATCCAGTGGCTCTCGCGCGCCCTCTTACGGTGAAAAATAAGAAGGCGTTACAACACCCTTACTAAACAAGGTTTTTGAGAAAATCGACTTCCAAGTGGCGCTGCAGGGGCCTAAGGGGAGTTATACATACTTATTTCTATTTTTAGAGTATTAGATTTACAGTCTTGAAATTTGGTCCGCAGATACCTTTCATGGCGTAGAGATCCACAAAAATGTTTTTTTTAAGAAAATTGACTCCCAAGTGGCGTTACAGGGGCCTAAGGGGTATTTTACATAATTATTTTCATTTTTAAATTATTAGACGTACAGTCTTGAAATTGAGTATAAGCAGATTTCATTCACGGAGTAGAGATCTACTATAGATGGGTTTTGTGCTCCCTAAGAGACGTTGCGGGAGCTTAAGGGGTATAATAGATCATTATTTCCCTTTTTAAACTATTAGATGTATAGTCTCAAATTTGGTAAGCAGATTCATTTCCAGAAGTAGAGTTCCGGTACAAAATGGGTTTTGTGAAAATTGATCCCCAAGTGGCAATGCAGAGAATTAAGGAACGTTATAGGTAATTATCTCCTTTCTTAAACTATTAAAAGTAAAATCTTAAAATTGAGTAAGCAGATATTTTCACGGAGTAGAGATCCTCTATAAGATGGGTTTTATAAAAATAGCCCTCTAAGTGGCGTTGCGGGGGCTTAGAGAGCGGTATAATTTTCACTTTTTATCCATCAGACGTACGGTCTTGAATTCTGGCAAACAGATTCCTTTAGTAGAATAGTGAAGTGCTACAAAATAGGTTTCACGAAAATCGATCCTCTCAAGGTGCATTTCGGGGGATTAAGGGTGCAATGTATAAATATTTCTATTTTTGAAGTATTAGTCCTACCTGCTTGTGTGAAAACTAGTAAGCATGTTCCTTTCATAGAATAGAGTTCTTCTATCAAAGAGTTTTGCAAAAATTGAATCCTAAGGAGAGTTGTGAGAGGTCAAAGGGAGCTAGCTCTACAGAAAAATTCTGGCTTTTGAATTGTTGGCCCATATACTTGAAATTTGTTAAGCATGTTTCTTTTGTTGAATAGAAATCCGATAAAAAAGGATTTTACGGAAGCTGGCTCCTGGAAGGAGTGCATGCTATTAGGGCGAATTGACAAAAAAAACTTCCCCTTTGCGAACTACTAGGACTATAATAATGAAATGTGGTTTGCACGTTTCTTTTGTTGAATTGGAATCCGCTAAGAACAATTCTGTTGGAAATCGACTCTCAAATTGGTTACGGGAAGTATTGATAGTAAAAATTCTGTTTTTTACTAGATTTAGACTTGAAATTTGTCAAGCATATTTATTTTATGGAGTAGAGATTCATTGAAAATAGGTTTTGCAGAAATCCACTTGGTTATTGAGTTAGGAGAGCACAAAAAGTTACTCGACAATTTTAGAGAATATTAGAAAATATTAGAATTTCTCTCCTTTTTATATAAAGATGGGAGAGTTACAGGTATAAGTATAATTTTCAGTACAATCAAATTCTTAGTGCTATGACTTAGATATCAATAATTTATCTATATAAAGCGTGTTTTTTTCCAGGTATAGATGTTTAAGTTGGCATTACTTTCCAAGATGGCGACCAATTTAACAGCTGTCAAGTGATTTATTCTCAGTTTGGTTTGGCAATTCATCAAAACGATCATCAAGCAAGGCGTAGATTCGTCGAATGGGCCCGAAACGAGATTGCCGTTGTTCACGATTTTCATAAGCGAATTTTGTTTAGCGATGAAGCGCACTTCTGGTTGAATGGCTACGTCAACAAACAAAACTGCCGCATTTGGAGTGAAGCTAATCCACAAGTGTATGTCGAAACACCGTTACATCCAGAAAAACTGACTGTTTGGTGCTCTTTATGGGCTGGTGGAATCATTGGTCCGTACTTCTTCAAAAACGATGAAGGCCACAACGTTACAGTCAATGGTGATCGGTATAGAGCCATGATTACTAACTTTTACATTCCTGAATTGAACAATCAGGATGTCCAGGAGCTGTGGTTCCAACAAGACGACGCAACATGTCACACAGCTCGTGCCACAGTCGATTTATTGAAAGACACGTTTGGTGACCGCCTAATTTCACGTTTTGGACCTGTGAATTGGCCTCCAAGATCTTGTGATTTAACACCGCTAGACTATTTTCTGTGAAGCTATGTAAAGTCATTGGCCTATGCGGATAAGTCACAAACGCTTGAAAATTTGGAAGACAACATTCGCCGTGTTATTGCCGATATACGGCCACAAATGTTGGAAAAAGTCATCGAAAATTGAACGTCCAGATTGGACTAAATCCGAGCCAGCTGTGTCAGTCGTATGCCAAAAATCCTATTTAAAATGTAATGCCATAAGATTATCTTTCGAATAAAAAAAATTCATGTCAATCGAATAATACATCGTTGTTTTATTGCAATGTAAAGTTGTACACCTCTAAAATAAACACCCTTTATATAACAGAGAAAAGTAACTCACTCACTGACTCATCACGATATTTCCGGAATTATTAAACCTACATACCTGAAAATTGGTAGGCATTTTTGTTTCATGCAGTAGAGATCCTCTAAGAAAGGGTTTTGCGAAAATCGAACCCCAAGGGGCGTTACGGTTGCTTAAGTGGCGTTATAGATAATTTTATCCTTATTTAAACTAATAGTCTTGAATCTTAGTATGCAAGTTCCTCTTATGGAGTAGAAGTTCACTGCAAAAAAAATTTTTTTATTCGAATCTCAAAGGGCGTTGCAGGGCCTTGATGGGCGTTACAGATAAATCAACTCCAGGGTGAAGCGGGGGAGTTACAGAGGCGTATTGATATAAAAAATTCCTGCTAGGACTGTAATAATAATATTTGGTTTGCATGTTTCTTTTGTTGAATTGAAACTTACTAAAAATGCTCTCAACGGGGTTACGGGTGGTACTGGTGATAAAAATTCCGTTTTTTCTCTATCAGATATAAATTTAAAATTTAGCACGCATGTTTATTTTACGGAGTAGAAATCCACTTGGTTATTGGATTAAATGGCGCAAAAAAAATCTTTCTACTTCTAAATTAGATATTATTAGAAATTATAGATCATAAGTTCTCTGTACATTTTATATCAAGAGGCGAGAGTTACAGCTAAAAATATATTTTTCAATTTTTTTCTTAATGCTAGATATCAATAATTTTTATATATGTTAACAGTATATATTCATACAACATTGTATATATATATATATATATATATATATATATATATATATATATATATATATGTAGCTAGTATATATATATATATATATATAATGTAATTCACATAAAAACAGTGTATATCTATATATATGAAGTAAGGATTCGATCTGGGTACCTTCCGTTCCGAACGCGAGTACTTTATCAACCACGCCAAAACGAACGTCTTCGCGTGATGTTCGCGTTCGAAACGATAGTATCCACATTATGTTGGTACTAGTTTATGTTGGTACTAGTTAATTCACATAAAAACAGTGTATATCTATATATATATATATCACATTATGTTGGTACTAGTTAATTCACATAAAAACAGTGTATATCTATTTGCGTCAATGTCTGATGGCTTTGGTTGCTTTTGCGGTGGATAGGTGGCGCCATGACTGTGGCGCGTGAAGCGTGCGACCCACTTTGCACAGTCCACTATCCAACGAAGGAAGGATTCGATCTGGATACCTTCTGTTCCGAAAGCGAGTACTTTATCGACCACCCCCAAACGATAGTATCCACATTATTTTGGTGCTAGTTTATGTTGGTACTAGTTAATTCACATAAAAACAGTGTATTTCTATATATATGAAGTAAGGATTCGATCTGGGTACCTTCCGTTCCGAACGCGAGTACTTTATCAACCACGCCAAAACGAACGTTTTCGCGTGATGTTTGGTACTAGTTTATATAGATATCACACCGCCACATACCCCATGCCAGGGATTCGGGAAACGAACGATACCATATTCGAGGCGAGCATGTGAGCAGTGGCGTCACTTTGTGGGTTGCGTCATTCACGTGTGAAGGCTTGAGAATTGCCTCACTTGTGTGAGACGTCTTTGTGAAGCGGCCTATTTGCGTCAATGTCTGATGGCTTTGGTTGCTTTTGCGGTGGATAGATGGCGCCATGACTGTGGCGCGTGAAGCGTGCGACCCACTTTGCGCAGTCCACTATCCAACGAAGGAAGGATTCGATCTGGATACCTTCTGTTCCGAAAGCGAGTACTTTAACGACCACCCCAAAACGATAGTATCCACATTATGTTGGTACTAGTTTATCACACCACCACATATATAACAAGTAATATAAAAAAAATTAAGTCAATTCTTACTTAGATCAACAAAGAAAAATTTTATTTTAGCTACGTTTTATTAAATAGTTACAATTAATATAAATATGTATATACATATGGCAGAATCCCAACATTAAGTGGTAATTAATATTTATTAATTATCATTAAGGTATCCGACTACGTTCGGAACCGGGGTTTTTTAAAATTGCGCTTATGGATAATTTTCATGATATTTAGTGTAACTTAGATTAGAATACATGTATAAAATTGTTTTAAGGGCCCTTTCACAAAATTTTTTTATTTAAATACAATATTTTGGCAAAAAATTAACTTAGAATAATCTTTTTTCAAAATGTTCTCCTTTTGTGAAAAATGCTTTGATTATAATAATATTTTGCATGTATATAGCTCCGACCTCTCTACAGAGGCTCAAGTGGAATTTTTGAAAAATTCACATTATTTTCATAATAACCACCAATTAAAATAATTTTCGGCGTTTTTTTCTTAAAATTGCTCCCTCTGTTGTCGTAAAATATTGATAAATCCACTTCTAAGTTGTAGATTTCAGAAATTCTAGTTGAGCCTCTGCAGAGAGGTCTGAGCTATATACATGCAAAATATTATTATAATAGAAGCATGTTTCACAAAATTAGAACATTCTGAAAAAAGATTATTCTAAGTTAACTTTTGCCAAAATATTGTATTTAAATAAATTTTTTTGTCAAAATCTCCTTAAAACAATTTTATACATGTATTCTAATCTAAGTGACACTGAATATCATGAAAATTATCCATTTATACGCTTTTGCAAAATTACGGTTCCGAACGTAGTCGAATACCTTAAAGTATCATACTGTCCTCAAAAACAATCGTGTATATAAAATTTCAGTTCAACTGAATGCTTTATAAAGCGGGAAAAAGAATCTTATAGAGTTTGGACCCAAGTCGCTAAAAATAAAACCAAAGTGGCTGTATCTGTAATTCTTTAAATAATTAGTTTCAGTCAATTAATTTTAATTATTTATAATTAAATTATCGTATTTTTCACCAAAACAATAGTGTATAGAAAATTTCAGCTCAAATGAGCGCTTTAAAATGTGAGAAAACCTTTTCAAGTTTTGACACAAATCGCCAAAATGGTCTCTATGTCGCCAAAAAAGATGCCAAGGAGCTATATTTGCAATTCTTTGAACAATTAGTTTTATTCAATTAATTTTTATTAATTATAATTAAAATACTGTATTGCCATCCTAAATAATCATGTATATAAAATTACAGCTCAATTGAGCGCTTTAAAATGTATTTTATTAACTGTTGAAAGTTCCACCGAGATAAATAAATCTATAGAGATTGTGAACTAATAGTAGGAATTGAGAAATGGATGACCTCTCTTCTCTAAATTACGAATTTTTCTATAGAGCGAACTTTTTCCAGGAATCTTCAACATTGCACAATTTTCTTTGTAAAATAACCTCTCTATAGCGAAGTGCATTTTCTAAATAACGAACTTTTACTTTTGTGATTCATTTTTTTTCTTCCTATTTTTAAAGTATTTCTGAACATTTCAAGTTATTCTCTCTTTAACAAATTTTATGGTGGTTATAAATCTTGAATTGGTTTTATTAGATGCCTAACTAGCCGAGATCAATAGGGTTCTGGACGTTTCATTAAAGATATGAAACCTTTGACACCACTTGTCCTGTTCATTAAAAATATCTTCGATATTCCCTTTCATACTCAGTGGAGTTGTCCCGTGATCCCGTGTTCTAGTTTTAAAATAATGTATGTTTAATATTACTTGTATGCTTTAAATTAGAAAATGTCCTTCAAATTCATTAATTTTAATATAAAATTATTTTCTTAATATTGAAAATACAGTGTATTCTTCCACAATATTTTCTCTTTTTTTCCTTTCAGTTTTTCTATCTTTCTTTTTTTTGATGGGTAAAATTTATAAAATAAACTTATATTAATTTAAAAAAGGATGTGAATAATTACTTTTTATAATATATAGTGTCTATGAATTTTTAAAATTTGTTTTTTTTTATGTGGCTTATAAAGTATATTAAGAGATAAACCTCTTTATAACGAATTTTCCATATAACGAACTTTTCCCCCCGAATTTTTCATTATAAATAGGTCTGACTGTATATGTATTTTTTTGTGGAGAAGGTTTTTGCGCTATTCTATTTGTTGTAACTCCCTACGAGTTGGCGCTACAGCATATCTACTTCTGCACCGTTCAATCAATCGCCAAGTTGCCAACAGGGTTGCCAAAAATGATACCCACTTGTCTCTATCGCCAACATTTCGTTGTGTTTCTATTGAATCACCATTATAATGTATGAAACAGCGTTGCTTACAAATATTACAATTTTAACATAAAATAAATACAACAGAAAATATTATTAATGTATTACGTATCCAGATATAACTTATTTTCAAGTTTTTATTTGTTCATTACACAAAATTTGTAATAATGTGTTACTTTTGCTGAGCAGGGATCAGCTTAGGAAAGCTTTTTCAAAAAAATTGAACCACAAGAGAGTTACAGGATGTTATAAATAAAAAAAAAGTAATTTTTTTGTATGCTATTAGATCTACAGATCTAAAATTTAACAAGTATGATTTTTTTGTTCAATTGAGATATGAAAAAAGCTTTTTTGTTTGATTTGCAATTCACGTAAAATTAACTAATTAAAAAAACTTCTTTATCCTTTAATCTATATTGATTAATTTTACAATTCACCCATGCGAAGAACAAGTATACCAGCTAGTTATGTTATAAATGTTAAGAAGCAATAACCACAAAAATAGATAGTAATAAAATGATGATAAAGAATTCCTAAAATTAGAAGAAACTGTAAAAACTTATAATTTGCTGAGTTCCTAGAACCGAGAGAAAATCTCTTTCTTCCTTACTAGATGATCAGTTTAAAACAATTTAATTTAATATTCCTGCATAAATCAAATTGCAAATTTTGGCAACAATATTAAGAATCAACAGCAATTTCTTTGAAGGGGCTATATTAGAACAAAATTAATTATTTACTGGCGTGGAATAATTTTCTGAATGGATGAGTTTCTGGACAAGGAGTGAAAGATGGGGTTAAAGAATTTCAATTGCCTGGAATTCGGATAATGTTGCTAAATGAATTAAAATTGTTAAGGGAAGTCTTCTGCTGGCTAAGGAATTATGTAAATTCAATTTCTGCAAAAGTAGATTTTCTGACCTAGTGCAGTTGAACCTAAAAATAAGTTGTCACTAAGTGTTAAAATTCCACATAATTCTTCATAATCCTCAACAATTTATTTTCAAGAATTTTAACAAACCGTTTCTTCAAAACTAAGTTTGGGATATTTCTTGGATACTTTCGGCAAACAGATGGTTTCCAAACATGTACCAGCAAATTTCTCATTAATTCTTTAGGAGAATTTACTTTTAAGAATTTTCTTAAAATTTCATTTTTTTCCAATGGGATTGCATTTTAGCTTTTGAAGACACAGCTTCTTCAAATGCAAGAAGCATTTTCTAGTGTCCGACTCTATACCAAATTTGGACACTTGATATAATTTTTAATTCAAGCTTTCATCGGATGCTAAATATTGCCATGATTTAATTTTGCCAAGAGTAACAGAGCGAAATTGATACTCAAGAGATCTTTTACATACCCCATAATCATATGACATGCGTGCGTACGATTTTCGAATAGAGAAAATCTATTGACTGTAGTCGGGGTCGAACCCACAACCTTGGGCTTACGAAGCCGCCTCTAATCTACAGGATCTGCCCAAGTCATAATTTAATATTGGACATTTTAGAAGATATGATAGAACTTATGATAGACTATGGCTAGCGTTTCTCAAACTGTGGGGTGTACCCCCTTGGGAGGCGAGACAACTCTACGAGGGGGGCGTGAGCATATTGAAAAGACGAAAACAAAATAATTAAAAATATATATATTTACTGAAAGTAAACAAACAAAATACATTCTGACATAAAAAAAAATAAAGTACACATTTACATTGTTATATTATACTTATAAATATACCAATGCTAGACAATGTATTTGAATTAGTTAAAAACAAGTTTAATAATTACCAGTGACCCCCTGGGATATTGTTAAATATAAATATATGAACAGATATTAACTCTTATCTCGATTATTTTTGTATGGTTTATAATTAATCCCTAAACTGCCCATTAAAATTTACGCGATTCTCTTTCCAGTGCCAACCGTTTTCCACGTAGGCGCGTATGTGATATACCGGGTGTCCATAATTAAGCGATACTACTTCAAAATTGTGTACAGACGAAACCATTGTTCAGAAAGTTGTAAAATTCTGTGTACGACATAAAGAATAGATGGGAATTTGTTTCAGCAAATTAAAAAAAAAAATAGTTCAAAATTTCGCCACTAGAGGGCGTTTTTAATGGAGATCATATTTATCATACATTAATACTTAGCATACATTTATAACAGATCACAAATTTTGTTACAACAATAAAGGCTCCACATGATGACCATCATTTTCAGCTACTATTTGAAATCGTAAGATAGCATGTTCCACCGTTGACGACAGTGTGTTCTGGGACATGTTAAGAACATGTCGTGAAATACTGTCTTTGAGATCAGGTAAAGTTCTTGGTTGATCACAACTTACTAGCTGTCTTAAATGGCCCCAAAGCCAAAAATCACATGGATTGAGGTCAGGTGATCGGGGAGGCCTCAGATGAAGAAATTGGCTGCTGATCACACGTTCTTCTGTGAAGTGATGTTTAAGAACGTCCTTAAACCAACGTGTAATGTGTGGAGGAACTCCATCATGCATAAAAGTTATGCGTGAAAGGCACGGACGTGCTTGCAGATCCGGAATAATTTTATTCCGTAATAACGATGCATATCGCTGTCCAGTGATAGAACATGTTACTGGACCCCCTGCCCCTAATTCCTCGAAAAAATTCCCTTCCAAGAATAAAAGACGCGGAAAACCCACACCACACCGTTACTTTTGGTGAGTGTAGCGGAACTTGTAAGGGGGAATGCGAATTGTCTGATTCCCAAATTCGACAGTTGTGAGTATTCACTGAACCGTGCAAATGAAAGTGTGCTTCGTCTGTCCAGAGGATATTCCAAGGCCATTCTGGATCAACTTCCAAACGAGCAAGAAACTGCAGTGAGAACAGATGTCGAGTCTCGAAATCCTGTGGAAGCAATTCCTGCACAAGTTGAAGCTTGTATGGATCGTAACGGAGAATGTTTCGCATGATCTTCAGGACAGTTGAATGAGGCAGATCCAATGCTTCTGCTACAAGGCGAACACTTGTACTAGCCTGCACGTTGGACGCTTTGTCCTCTTCCACGTGCAACTTTCTCTATTGCTTCCGTAGAAACAGGTTTTCTTCCTCTTCCAGAACGAACATTCAACGATTCTATTTCTTCAAATTTGGTTACCATTAATTGAAGATTTATAGCTGTCAATGGACCTTTTCGCATCTCCTTTAAAGTCCAAAATTTCCGTAAAGCAACTATTGCGGAATTATCGGTTTGATAGAATAACTTTACTAACAACGCTCGATCTGGTAAACGTAATGACATTCTGATTAGCAATACCGAGCACACTGAAAATAAACTAATCTCCCGTGAAAGTTTATTGCTTTTATAACAGTTGCTGTGTGACGTTGAAAAAAAAAGTTTGAAGTTCATTTTAGAGATTGTGTTTTTTAATGAGTATCAGTTATTGTGTTACCGCGTCCTGTGGATAAAAAAGCGATAAAATACAAATAGAAAACCGGTAATAAATGTGGCCTTCATTCAAAAGCGACCTCTAGTGGCGAAATTTTAAACTAATTTTTTTATTCGCTCAAACAAATTCCCATCCCTTCTTTATGTCGTACACAGAATTTTACAACTTTCTGAACAATAGTTAAGTCTGTACACAATTTTGAAGTAGTATCGTTTAATTATGGACACCCGGTATTAGGGGTGGGAAAGAACAAATACGCAAAAATAATCTGAAATAAGTAAATCCTTCGCAAACATTGTCAAGGCCCTTTTATTGCATTTCATAGCCTTCGATATAATTTATGCTTAGCAGTGCACAGAAAAGATCGTACTTCGGAAAGACGTATATATACGTCCGGGGAATAAACGTATTGACTGAGTGAGACTTTTATATACACTGGTGGGACTGGAGAGGTTAAAGTCGTATCGTAGTTTTATCAACAAAGTATAGCATTATTGAGTTCAATATATTATTATTGTATGAGGGGGGGGCGATGAAAATTATGATTCAATATTGGGTAGAGAATATTATAACTTTGGCAAGCACTGGACTATGTAATTAAAAATCATTCAATGGTTTGTAACAGATGAGTTGAAATAGCTACACGGTGCAATGGAGCTTCTGGATGGTGAATAAAACAAAAGATTTTTCCAATGTTTATTCCAATATAGTTTAATTTCCTAGCGAACATCGTTCCTTCTACCCGTAGACTTTACTAGTGCCTCACAATTGGATTAAGCGATTAGTATGAGCAGATAAAAAGTGGTCGCACAATAGGAGCTAAGGAAGCGGGATGATCCAAGAGAATGGGTTGGTACAATGCTATTATTCGAGGATGGTGGCAGGAATTAGAGAATCATGGTAGCCCAGAATGTCAAGAAGGTAATGGTTGATTAATACTGTCAACAGAATGCATGAACGAAATGTGTAACAATGGGCTATCAGTGAGATCCATATTCTTTAACTCGGGATTTTCCATCCAGCCAAATTGGAACTTTGAGTTAGAACAAATCCTTTCAGAAAACGAACGTCGCTACTAAGTATCATATACATATTTAGTGGGACGGAGGATAATTGTTATAAAGGACAATATAGCCATAACGGTGAATTTCTGTATTATAGTAGCTTATTCCTGAATTACAGCAGCTATTAGAAGATATTTGAGGATTTCTCTTTGGCGAGTTTCAGAGGTTGTATCACTTTTTAGATAAATAGCCTTAGTATTTTTTGTCTTTTAGTTGATTTGTCTGAGTATCGCGTACTTAGTTTTAACGCTTAAAAGTGAATTTCTGTGAATATATATTTTTGTTATTTCATGTCCAATTTAATGGCTACTCAATCCCGACTGCTTTCAGATTCCTCTAGGGAACCTCAACTATCACTGAGATCTCCACTTCAATTAACACGAGGATGAAGTACTATGGCAAGTGATGGACTGATCAGTGCTCACAACATCCCTTATGCGTCCTTACTAATGATCCGACATGCAACCGGAACTGTAATGACAATTGATAAGGTGAGTCAAAGAACAAGGTAATTGAACTAGTTATTTTTTATTGTTTCACACAGTCAGGTTCGTATGCATACGAAATGGAATATCATGGACTTGAGTAAAATTCTTGGTTTTTATTGAGCTCCGAAAACCAGCAAAGATGTTTCTGGAGACTTTCAGAACGGCAGGGGAATCTCACCTCCCTAACGTTTACTATACAGAATGAGAAGAAAGCATAGAATACCATACCTTTTCATTTGTTGGAAGGGCCCCTTGATTGTCGCCTGTTACACTTTTACAACATGGCGATACGTAATCGAGATTCTACGCCTCGAAGTATTGACCTTCTTTCTAAGAAGAGCAACACAGTGGCACAACCCTGAACATACATTTCAACAGTATAATTCTCGGCTACATACAGGGTGTCCCCGAATGCCGTGTACGAACTGGGAGGGGAGGTAAAGAACATCGTGAGGAGCTATAATTACATTGGAAAGTATGGGTGAAAACATAACCCTAACGAGATAAAGAGACACAAAGACTTTAAGGCCACAATACAGAATGCAGTTAAATTTATTTAAAAAAACAATAATAAATGAAAAGTATGACATTAAAGCAACACAGAAAGCGTCTGAATTTTCTACTAGTGGCATTTAAGCACGCACGACACCGAAGCGACATGGATTGGTGGACATGTTCGAAAATACCGGGCGTTTCATTGATCTTAGCAGAAGTGATAGATATTCGTGCCGCCAGGTCCATTTCAGAATTAAAGGGTGTGTCGTCAATCATGGCTCTGAAAGATTCATGTTCTGATGTCCCCGAGCGAACGTTTGATGATTCTGTTGCTGCCTCATTGGATATCTTTATCCAAACAACCGAACAACGACGCATCAATTTCCATTGGGTAGGTCATAGATGAAATAGATATCCACCAACTCAGCATTCGTATAACGATTCATGTTCTTCGCACGCTGTCCATGTATGAAATGAGGAAACTACATGTGCCGACCTTACGAGCTCGCGTACAACGCCACCTATCACTTTTCTTTATAATTATGGCTCCTCATGATGTCCTCTACCACCCCTCCATGTTTGTAAATGGCATTCGGTACCCTGTATGTTACTTTTTTGTAGCCAGACCATCGTTTCTCAAACTGTGGGGCGCGTCCATCTTGAGGGGTTGATTGATTGAATATTAACGTCGCACTGTTCAGCTACACGAGGGCTTTTGGCGACGGACCACGTAATTTTGAACCATGGTCAAGTGACGTGGACGACACCTGAGCTGGCATCCCCCTTCCTAACTACCCACCACCCAACGGGAGGACGTTTCAACTCGACAGATTTAACGTGCATCGCTGGGGGGTCTTTTGTGGTACGTCCCCGTGACAAGGCAAGCCACGGTCTGATACCTATACCACTCGGCTACCGCGGCCACCCCCCTTGAGGGGAGTGATGACCTTACAAGGGGAACGCGAACGTATCAAAAAGACGAAAATAAAAGATTAAAAAAATTGAAAACTTACCAAATGGAAGCAAAACAAAATACATTCGGACATGATAAAAGTAAAATAATAAGTATGATATAATCTATACATATAAATGCATCTGTACTGTACTACGTATTTGATAATTAATTTATCAATACTAAGAATAAGATTAATAATTACTACCGACTCCCATGGGCTTGTCATGTACAAAATTATACACAAAATTTATAATCTTGTACGTTAATAATTAAAGTCATATTGTAGCTTTAGCATAAAAAAATACGTTATTTTTTAAATCAATTCATTCTTATTGTATGGAGGGGGTGCGATAAAAATTATGATTGAAAATTGAGTCGCGCGTATTGAAAGTTTGAGAAGAACTGAGCCAGGCTATATAATGCTCGAAAAAGAGGATCGATTGGCTAGAAAAAGATCTGAAAACTATCAAAGTCAGAAACTGGAAAAAGTCAGGCAAAGAACAGGTCAGCTTAGAGTGGAATTAATAGGAAAGCTAAGGCCCGCCATGGGCCTTCGTGTCATTGAGGAAGTAAGGAAGGACTTAAGTAATACCTTTCTGCTCCTTGGTTTCATGTTTTTCCTAAATAACCCTAAATTGTGCAATGTGCCCAAATGTTTGTCCAATAAAGTCGCGTAGAGGGGCTCTTGCCCGTTATACCTGTTGTGTGGAGTGGCAGTTAGGAGAGGAGGTGAACTACTTAAATGTAGTTCAAAAAGACGAGGTCTATTGCCAATAACCTTTGTGTAGTTTTGGAATGTGACGTTAATATACACTTACTCACTCCAATAGAGGATGTTTGGGCTCAGAATTCAATAGTAATGCACAGCTGCTTGATTGCCTGTGAAGGGGTTCTTATTTAAAATTACGTTTTAAAGAATATTGCAGTTATAAAAATAAAAACGTAGGAAAAATTTTCGAAGGAACAAATTAAGAAAAAAAAGCTTCTCCAAAAAATCATTTCGTAATAAGTAAAACATTATTTCACCGCAAAATTATTTCAGAGTAAAACGCAAAATGATCATAATTAAATAATTATTTTTACATTTTAATGTTTAGAAACAAATAAATTTAAATTGTATTCAGTATACTTTAAATGTTGCATTTACAACCACAGTGGTTCGATTGGATTTTGTGTGTCTCTTTTGAAATGTAGATAATCTTGAACGGTTGAGGAGAATTGACTCATGTTAAATGTATTGCTACATTGGTGCATAGTGACGTTTTGGAATTGAGTTTTTAGCTATGGAGCGGTTTTTCCCTCTGATTGCGTTTCAAAACTGTGAAGCTTCTGGGTTGTGACATTTACAACACATTAAAATCTCAAAGTCCTTCGCAGTAGATTGTCTTTCAAGTTGAAGATAAGTTGTCGTAAGTAATCGGTAGGAAGTAAACCGTAATTTATTTTGGAACACCCCAATAATTACTGTAGGTTTAATTTATAGGAAGCAACATGCCTAAAATCTACAATAGCATTTCAAAACTTCCATAGTAATACAAATCTGTAATCACAAAATCGTATTAGATCGATGAAATGCAAACTCTCTGTCATGCTTTGATTTCCACGCTGCTTCAGTCCATGGTTCTTTTTAGCCGTTGGGACGTCACTTCTCAGCCAGTTATTTGCTACCCCTCTTTTGATCACCGGCATCTCAGGCGAGAAGACGCATCATATGGCTTCTTCCTATGAAGTGTGTGATAGATAAGGCACACCTATGTCAAATGCTGTTCGTTCTTTTATTCCATCTGACACTTGGCCATGCTACATATGTGTGGACAGGATGACCCGCTAATGTGAGGTAGAAATTATAGGAATTGTGTACTATGCGTCGGAGTGATATGTCGATTTATGGTCTTTTGATATGTGGTAACTAGATTGTCGTGGACCATACAGGATTTCCTTCTGCTATAGCCAATAATATTAGGGACCTCATCTGGGGGTGCCATGGGGAAGTTCATGTTTTTTCCAATTAGAAGTTGAAAGAGCGTGATAGAGCCCCTGATTGGAAAGTGAACAGGAAGACCAGTGAAATAAAAAAAAAGCCAACTTCTGCTTGACTATTTTAGAGAGTCTTGGATGTTTTGAGATTCGTTGCGGATAGCCTACACGACGACGATACAACGTCGTATTTAATAGCTATATGTGTAAATGTTCTTAGATATAAATAGGAGGGTTGTATGCGATAACTTTCGCTTTAAAATTGTAAATGAAAAAGTACTTTTATTAAAGTTGTGGGTAAACTCAGAAATTTAGTAGACTGCGCGCGCGTGGGAAGACCTTTTCATGCTTCCTGTTCAGATAGTAATACTAAATCTTTCTATATTTATCCAGAAGCAACTATTTTTCTCACTAAATGATGAAAATTGTAAGCCAAATTTGTCGCCAAGATTACGCCTATTCACTTAGTATTATTGAAATAGGAATGGAAATTGGAATACTAATGTTTAGTTATAATACAAACTGAGTCCAATTAGAGGCTTATTAAATTATTTAATTTTAAACTAAAGAGGTATAATTATTTTGACATTTTATATGCATAATTGTATTTTGAGTGCTGTATGTTTTCCTCTATAGTGATATTAAATTTCTGAAAAAAAAATCAGATTTGAAAGACATTCGTAAAACAATTTATTTTGGATTTATAAATAAAATTGGAATCAGCAATTCTTTATGTGATAATTAATCAGATTTAAAAATGTGTATCCATATTTCTATGAATTCAAAACTTTAATTTGCGTAATTTTCAATCAATTCGTTATTTCAATATCAATATATTTTGCGTAATTTTCAATACATATATAGAGAAATTTTTGATATCTCTTTCTAAATTCACAATGAAGTAAAATATTTTTTAATTTTATTGAATGCCAGATTAAATAATTTAATTTAATGGTAATTGATTAATTAAATGATTAAAATGTTTAACTAGAACAAATAACCGAGGTATTTGCTCCTGAATTATTAATTGTACAAGTAATTTTGTAGACACTATTTTCCATATCCTTAATCTCAAAGAAGTTCTACGATAAAATACTTTTAAACTAATACATAAATATACAATTATTTTATATATATATATACTAGCTGGTATACCCGTTCTTCGTACGGGTGAACTGAAAAATTAAACAACACAGATTGAAGGATAAAGAAGTTTTTAATGAGTTAATTTTACGTGAATTGCAAATTAAACAAAAAAAAAAGCGTTTTGCATATCTCAGCTAAACAAAAAAAAAAAAAAAAAACCCTTTGTTAAATTTTAAGTATGTAGATCTAATAGCTGATAAAAAGAATTTTTTTTGTTTATAATTCCCCGTAACACTCTTGAGGGTTGATTTTTGAAAATAACTCCCTAAGCTGATCTCTGCTCAGCAAAAGTAACACATTGTTAAAAGTTTTGTGTAATGAACGCTTAAAATAGAGTAAATAATTTATACCTGAAAGTGTAATATATTAATATTACTTTCTGTTGTATTTATTTTATGTTAAAATTGTAATATTCGCAAGTAACGCCGTTTCTTAAGTTATAACGGCTATAATGAAGATTCAATGAAAAACACAGCGAAATAATAACGATAGTCAAATTGGCAAATGTCTAGCTACTTTCATAGCTCGAGCTTTATTAGAGCTTTGTAAGACCCGCCGTGTAGGGGCGCGATGCACTTTAATGCTTTGACTACTGCATTATGATTTACTGCAGTTTTTTTCATGCAGTATTTTTTTTTATCACTACATTGAAAATTAAGGGACATACATAAACAAAATGCTCCACTTTGGGAAATTTAATCCGTTAGAGATAATAAATTAATTAAAGATATTCCACTGTAAAATTAATTATATACACCGTTCACTTAAAATAAATAGTCAAATCGTTTTCTAAAGTCTTCATTAACATACAAAAACATAAGACACTTAAATTATGACATAAACTACTTTTTCGGGACAAAAATAATAACCTTTGCAATCCGCTGAAAACGCATATCTGCTGCAAAACTATTCGCCTTCCCCGCTAAAATACTCATCATAAGACCCGTGCTGCCATATATCTTGGAAGAGTGGATTTCAAAGAATAATCCTGCTAAGTATTGGTAGAATATTCTTTCTAAGTTGGCGTGGTGTGGTAGTTAGGAGAAAGGGGTGCCAGCTAAGGTGTCATCCACGTCACTTGACCATGGTTCAAAATTACGTGGTCCGTTGCCAAAAGCCCTCGTGTAGCTGAAGAGTGCGACGTTAATATTCAGTCACTCCAAAAAATACAGTACGGTAGTTATAATTATTTTTATACTTAAAAATGCAATATCCGCCTATTCAATTAAAATTATAGCGTTATAATTAACTATTAACCACAAACTATGGAAATATGCCCAAAGGACATAGTGTGAAAGACAAAAGTTTATCTACTCAGTAGATAAACTAGTGCTTCTGGTACTTACAGTAGAATCTACTGTTAATACCAGAAGCAATAAAAGTATTTATTTTGAAAAAAGATCAATTTCTTACTACCAAATGTGCATAATAAAATCATTAAAAAACATTCAAGTAAAGAGAGATTTATAACAATCTCTCCCTTCAAAACATAGTTTTATTCTGAAATAAAATAAATTACGGCTTATGCTGTTTACAGGAATTAATTAGAAGCGATCGCCTTGCGTAGCCAAAACAAGAAGTGTTCTTTGACAAATAAAAGATAGATTTACGCTGACGTGGGTTTTTTTGCAGCACAAGTCAGAATTACTCGCAGATGGCAGACGTTTTTCCAACTTACTTGACAAATATCGTTATATTTTGGACACTTTTCACAAATCTTTATAAATTATAGCCTATGCTATAAATTATAGCCTATGTGTTATTCTGATGTATAAGCTATATTACTGTAGTTTCATTAAAATTCATTCAGTTGTTTTTGCGTGAAAGACACACAAAGATCCACACAAACTTTCGCATTTATAATATACACTTGTGTGCAAAAATTAAGGACGAGACGGTTTTTTCAATATAACTTTGTACAAAAGCTTTCCAAATCAACACATTTAATACCGTAATATCCCCAATACGTAAGGACATGTGTAATGTAAGCAATACTTACTAAAAGAGAAATCAGAGGGATAAAAAGAAGCTTTATTGAAAAAGTAGCATGGAGCGCAATGCGACTGAAGGCCGAAACATCCATGTGATGAGTGTCCAGCAAGAAACATCCGGTCTTTAGTAGGGGATATGATCTCCCCTGACTGCTAGGCAGGTTTCACAGCGTCTGCCCATGCTGAAAATGAGGGTGTCAATGAGTTGTTGAGGCATTGCTGCCCATTCGTCTTGCAGCGCCAATCGAAGCTCGCGAATCGTTACTGGTGGTAAGGTACGAGCTGCCAAGCGTCTGCCTAGAAAATCCCATATATGCTCGATGGGATTGAGATCCGGAGATCATGCCGGCCAATCCATACGTTCAATATCCTCACTCTCTAAGAGCTGTTCGGCAGCTACTGTGCGATGACATGGTGCATTGTCGTCCATGAAAAGGAACTGCAGACCCATAGCGCCTCTAAAAAGACGCACATATGGAAGAAGAATCTCGTTACGATAACGGGTCCCGTTGACTGAACCTGCGAAGATGTGAAGGTCTGTACGACTACCAAGCATGATGCCTCTCCAAACGAGAACACCGCGACCTCCATACCTGTCCCTTTCAATGATGTTCGAGGGATGATTGCGGCTTCCCCGCTCTCTCCAGATGAGTATGCGATGAGAATCGCTACTCAAACTGAATCTGCTCTCATCTGTAAAGAGTACTCGTCCCCATTCATTGTCTCTCCAATTCTGGTGTTCCCGGCACCACAGAGAACGCCTTCTCCGATGGGCAGGCGTTAAATGTACACACCGTACAGGGCGTCGTGCAAACAGACCACCACCGTGCAGTCTTCTGGCCACGGTAAAACGCGATATCGGTCGTCCAGTCGCCTGTGTCGTGTGTCTAGCGATTTCTCCCGCTGTCTGCCGCCTGTTTCTTCTGGCCTGTAAGACAATGTACCGGTCATCTACGGGTGTGGTTCCTCGTGGACGACCACTACTGAACCCCCGGATAGCTGTTCCTGTAGTTTGAAATTGTCTCCAAAGTTGTGAAACGATGCTGTGAGCGATTCCGAACTCTGCAGCGACACTTATCACACTGCGGCCTTCCTCCAACTTCCCAATGATTCGACCTCGGGTAAAAGCATCCAGATGTCGTCTAACAGATTGATTATTCGCCATTTCTCGCTGAGGCAGCAACTTGGTGTGATTTAAACTGCTATACGGCGTGCAATCTCTTTGCCAGAAATACTGATCTTACACCGACAACATGCTTTATACTACTCAGACACTCCCCCATTACGTCTACCTGCATATCTGCGCATGTGCTACCGTACATCACCTTACTTAATCTCCTGATTGGTCTTTCTGTCCGCTCTGCCTCTTCGTTCAGCTGATATGCTAATTTTTCGACTTCGTCCTTAATTTTTGCACACCAGTGTATATGAGATAATATATACAAGTAAACTCAACATCTCTCTCTCTCAACAAACATTTAAGAAATTCATTTTTCAAAAGTTATTATTTTTAATTTTGAGTTTATTATGATTTTAAATGGCAATTATTAGGGGCCATTAGCATTGTGATTAATAAATAATTAGCTCTTTCGGCTAGAACTCGGATGGGCAGAGATTTGGACCTTGAGATTCTCCATTTAAAATAATAAAACAAAGATTTTGCATAATTACTTGCTGCAAACTCTTAGATTCTGAGTTTTTTTTTTATTTGTAAAATTCGTTTGGATTTTTCCATTAAGAGTAATGCATAGAGTTATTCACAATTGCTTACCAAAAATATTTTTTTTAAATTTTTATTTTTAATGGACTGTGAATTGGTGTTTCCCCATTACAGACCTAGTACATTCCCCGGAAGCTGGTATGTCTTTTTAGTGTGGCACTCTACAGGCGGATACCAATCACCGCAGGTAATTTTGGCGCCCAATTTCCTTCCAAGAAGGATACACCTGAGCTCTGAAGATGCAAACCTATACTAGGAGGTAATTTTGTCGAGAGCACCCAAGCCAAACAGGTACTCAAGGGATCTTTTGCATGGCACATAATCATACGACATGGACCGTGTCGATTTTCTGCTTAATAAAAGTCCACCGACTTGGGCCGGGGTTGAACCCACAACCACCTTGGGTGCAGAAGACCAGTGACAAACGAACCACACCACCCTGCATGCGCATAAGAAAAAAAATTGTTTTAATTAATTTACTGCTTTTTGTTTTAATTAATTTACTGCTTTAAGGTATCAGGCTCGGAGTAATTTTTATTTTTTCCTAATAAAACCTTCGTTTTTTTTTTTACATTTTTAGTTTTGTTAAGTTAGAATTATCGTTCTGAGATTAAAAAACAGTGCGAGATACACGGAAAAAGCAAATTACAAAGTTTTTCAGCAGCATCAATTTAGTAAAAGAAGACACCTTCAGTAAAGTAATGTAAGAAATAGAAGGCGTCAAATGCATCCAACATCTGAGCGGACACTGATGACATAGGATGATGATAGACGCTGTAATTGACGCAGCTTCATTATGAACCGTTTACATGTCCTTCCAGAGCTTCTGACCAACATCATATAAACAGATGAGGCAACCTTTTTTAGAAATATTATGCACAATAAGCAGAACATCCATTTTTGGTCACTGAACAATCCTAGTTCGACTTTATGTCCGCTGGTCGATACATGTTTGGAGCGGAATATTGAGAAACTAACTGATTGGTCCGGTATTTTACGAGGTCACGTTTACGGGATCCCAGTACTTGTCATTACTGAAGGAAGAGCTATCCGATTTTCGAGAGCAAGAGTGTATAATTTAAAGACTAACTTTGGCCATACAAACAAACTTTAACTTTGGGTGGGCCGCAAAAAAAATCAATATTCATAGAAACGTAAGTTAACTTCGAATAATGCATTATAATAAACATAAATAAAAGAACAAGAAAAATTTAATGTTTACGTCCTGAAATTTGACATATCTTCTCTGCTACTATCTCTCCTATTTCGGGAGAAACTTTTTCATTTATAAACATATTATTAAATGCCGATATATTGGGCGGGCCGTAAGAATCTTCATTGTGGTCTACATGGGAC
Organism: Trichonephila clavipes; assembly: GCA_019973935.1. Classification (NCBI taxonomy): domain Eukaryota; kingdom Metazoa; phylum Arthropoda; class Arachnida; order Araneae; family Nephilidae; genus Trichonephila; species Trichonephila clavipes. The sequence continues at coordinate 311,709 of BMAU01002798.1, read as the reverse complement.
ATCTCTGTTTTAGAGCATTTGCCTTTCAGGGACCCCCGAATGTATGGTTCCAACTTAATGCGCTCCTCCACTCAAGTTATCATGTGTTACACAGTACATTCGAGACACGTAGTAGCAACAAGTCACCGGGTATGGTGGTTGCGTTGAATGACATCAACAAAGCCCCCACCATCAACATTGGAATCACCGTATGACTGGAACCTATTGGAGCAGCAGGAAATGCAGACCCGTGACCATTTTAGTATTGCAGTTGAAAGACACCATCTTGAATATGGCAGATAAACCTCATTTCTGGAAACTGTAGTTTTGCTACATCAAACAATTTTATTTTGAGTGTTTACAACCCCACCATCAACATTGACGAATTAACCGTCAAAACCGTACTTCTCCGAGATTTTTTGGCTAACGAAATTTAAATGTGGACATAGTGATGCGAGAAATTTAAATCAGTGACGCGAGTGGAAGTCAAACTGAACGGAATGGCGATCTCCGACATCAAAATCAATCCACCAATGGGAAAAACTTTAAAGTAGACGTGAACTTTGGTATCTCAAGCTGGAAAGTATCCTTAAATTTTCATCATAGAAAACACTGCTCATCGTGTGCTTGATTTATTTTGTAGGAGTTCTGGTAAGTCTTTTAGGCAAGCCAGTAACGACATTCCATTCTGTTCGAACAAGTCGATGTACATGTTTGACTCATTTATATTTCATTAACCAGAGTACGCACTATATCTTTTACTGTGGCATCCACATCTTTATTAATGAAATCAGAGTAACAAGTTTATCGTCTGCGATTACAGAATAATGAGAGCACGTGCGGTCGATCGGACTAGACTAAAAAAATCTCGGATTTTTTTCCAATCCATGGATGAACAGTTTATTACATTCTGATGGTAGTACCTTAAACCCGGACACCTAGTATATGTTTGTAATAAATCGATGATGATGAACAACTTTGTAATTGACTATTTTATGTATCTAGCACTGTTTTAGAGTTCACAAAATTAATTCCAAATTTATGTGCCAGGTGACGCTGTAAGCAGGTTTTTTTGTGTGGCACATGACAGCTTTTCTATATCTAAGTCCAACTTTTTTGACTATAGCTCTCGCCATTCATAAATAATTGGGAAGACAACGGACTTAACAGACTCGCTGTATATATGTAATAATTTTCAAAAATTTAAACTTAAAGAATTTTTGAATTTTGCATGTTTATTTTTAGTTAAGTTCTATTTCCAAACAAATTTGTTGCAGTGCATTTTGTAAATATAGGGTGTATATAAACTCTGCGCCAAACTTTAAGGGGTGATAGTACACATGAAGACAAATAAAAGTAAATAGGAAAATTAAGGTCCCAAATGTCTACCGAAGGAGATAGATGCCATTAAAGTTTAGGGTCCGATATTTCAAATGATGATAAAAAACGGAAAAATGGGTCGATTCGTTAGCGGTTTTAGCTAAAATTATTCTTTTTGTCAGTATTTTCTTGAAAAATATATTTTAAAGATAAAACTAAAAAAATTCGGTAGAGAGCGCTTTAGACTTTGGAGTAACGAACAACTCTTTTTGACTGATATTCTTTGTATCCCATTAAATGCTTTCAAAATCTTAGACAACTTAAATTTTTGAGCTCAAAATTTGAATCGTTGGGGGTGGTTAAGTAGTGTAAACTCAATTGTGTTCAGGAGATGAAATTTGAACTCATCTCGTTCCCTGGACACAGTTCAGTTATTAACGATCTTCGATGCTCGGTCGTAGACTAGGCAGCAGCTACCACCCCCTAAACTTAAAATAAACGAGAGAAGAACGACAAAAGTTATTCATAACAGACATGTACAATTTCTCCCCGCAAAATACCCGACTATGCAAATCACCCAAAGTGTAGTACACAAGGATTTAACTGTATGGTGCTAATTGTATATAAGGATGTAAAGTTCTACTGCAAAGTATTCCAGCCAACATAAAGGCTCGTATGGTGTTCCAACATGACGGAGCACCTGCACATTTCAGCGCACATGTGCGAAGTACATTGGATACACCATATCCAGGGTGACAAGGTGGTCCGGTAAATTGCCCGGCACACTTGCCTGACATCTCCTGCCTAGACTTCTTTCTCTAGAGCCATAATGAAGAGTCTTGTTTACGCAAGCCCCGTCGACTCCGACGAGGCCCTGGTTGCGAGGATTGCCGTCGTAGCAGGCGAAATCTGGGAGATGCCCGGGGTATTTGCTAATGTTCTACATTCCCTCCGCCGGTGGTGTGAGGCCTGCATTTTGCTGGTGGGCGCTTTTTCGAGCAGTTTTTTTTTGATTTCGCAAGAAAATCATGCGTGTACCATTTTCTACGCGTTATTATTCATTCAACCTTCATTCATACGCACTAAGTGTGCACATCAAATTGTTTCCTTTTATTTTGAGCAGAGAAGCTGCTCATGTCTATTATGAATGATTTTCTTTTTAATTTTATCATCCTCCTCTCGTTTACTTTACGTGTAGGGGGTAGTAGTTGCTGCCTGGTCTTCGACACCAAGTCCTATGACATCAAGATCGGGAATAACTGAACTCTGTTCAGAAGGAAGGGAGTTTCAAATTTCACCTCCTGAACTCAATTCCGTTTGCGCTACTTAATCACCCCCAATGGTTCAAATTTTAAGCTCAAAATTTAAGTTTAAGTCTAAGCTTTTGAAAGCATTTAATGCGATACAAAAAATAACGGTAAAAATAGTTGTTCGTTACTCCAAAGTCTAAAGCGCTCTCTATCGACATTTTTTAAGCTTAACCTTTAAAAATTTTTTTTACAAGAAAATACTGACAAAAAGAATAATTGTAGCGAAAACCGCTAACAAATCGACCAATGTTTCTGTTTTTTATAATCATTAGAAATTTCGGACCCTAAACTTTAATGGCACTTATCTCCTTTAGAAGACGTTTGGGACCCTAAGTTTTCTATTTACTATTATTTGTCTTAATGTGTTCTACCTCCCCTAAAAGCAGTGTTTCTCAAACTGTGGGGCGCGAGCATATCGAAAATAAAAGATTAAAAAAATTATTTACTGGAATGAAGTAAAACAAAATACTTTCTGACATAATAAAAAATACACATTTATTTTGATATAATTTATGTATATCATCTGCGCGATATTACGTCATCAAAAATAAATACTTCTACTTCAAAACCTCATTAGCTATCTTTAATACTATAACCAAATAAAAAACATTTTATTTTCTTTGCTGTAATCCCATGATGAGAGATTTTTTTATTGCGTTTTCTTTTCAAATCTGAAATGCTACTCTTTCAGAAAAAAAAAAACTAAACTCAGACTCATAATCAAAAAAAAAAAATTTTTAGGAAGATAAAAAATTCATCACTGTTATATATTATTGCCATCAGCTGTATGCACCAGAATGTATTTGCTGCGGTTTGACCATCCAACTTACTTCTACGTTTAGTTACGTCCCTTCTCTTATGTATTTGTGTTTTCATTTAGGGAAGTTGTAAATAAACTATTTCTGCTGCGCATTTTTCCTTGTAAAATACTTTTATGATTTTTGGAAAAGCACAGAGAGCTCTTTGAAGGATAAAGGCCAAGATTTATTTTTATGAGTATTCCCAAACTAATAAAGCATAATGAAAAACGTTTTACATAATTTTTTAGAGCATCCATATTCTAATAAATACGCTTTTAATCCGGGAGCGGTCACGCCGAGCACAGAGTGCAAGAAATCGGTAATTCTGGCAAAACTGCTTAATTGTTACCAATGGCCCTGACTCTATCCTCCTATTTGACAGTCTTGACGTGAACTAAAATATATTTGTCACATATATCTCTCTTTTTTGGGAGCGACAAACGTTTTTTTACAATCTTAAGGTACTTGTTTTGACTGAGTTCCCGGTGTGATAACTTTTTTTCCGAAATATTTTCTGTGTCCTTGAAAGTAGGTAAGTATCTTTTCTCTTAATTAAATTATTCACTGGAATTACGATTTTTATTGTGTACTATAGAAATAATTATAAAAAAAAATTGGGGTGGCTCAATAACCCCCACTCGACCATTAGTATCGAGTGCGTGCCTGCTCCAGGGTTAAAACCTGTTGAAGTCTTTTCGCTTTAAATACGAAAAATAATACAACTATTCTTTATCGGAATTTTATATTATTGTTTATTATTCAACATCAATTCTAAATGCTAATTCTGTGAGGCTTAAAATTACAGTTCGCTTAAAACTAATTATAATTTGAACAATCATTTAAAAAAATCATTTTACATTTTTCTAAACATTGTCGCGCACTTTGGCTTTACTCTCCTTACAATTCAGCGATTATATCAATAATGTTTTATTTTCTTATAAATGAACTCGTACAAAGGGCGGGTACTTCAGCCGGTATACTTTTAATGTATCAGTGCTGCACAGAGTATTTTATAACTAATTAATTAATACTAAATTAAGGACAAGTTTAATAAGTATTAGCAACTTCCATGGGCTTGTCTTACAGAGCAAAGTTTTTCAAAGAAATTTTTTATGATTAGAAATTGACCCTCTGAGTTCTTTTTCTATATTTAGCTGATATCTATATTTTGTTTTCCAAGCTGCAACCGCCTTTTGCAATATGTTCCAATTTACAAATTAGAGAAAGGAAAAATAACATAATAATTATCCTATTACTTAATTTTTTTTGCTTAAAAGTAACATATACAAAATTTAATACCAATGTCATGAGTTTGTACGTTTTATAATAAAGATTGTTGCTTTAGCGTAAAAGTGCAATATTATTGCATTCAGTACAGTATTATTGTATAAGTGGGAGGGGGGAGAGATAAAGATTGTGATTGAAAAGGGGAGCGGCAGTATTGAAAGTTTGAGAAGCACTGCCTTAAAGTTTTGTTACACCCTGTATATTTCTAGTCAAAGGACTAAGAACTTTAAATCGCTCTTATTGAATCAAATTAATAACAAATCAAAGTAGCGAAATAAGATTGATCGACAATTTTTCTATATTTACTAAGAGAAATGCAACAGTAACTTTTCTAAAAATCATCCATTTTTTCTAACTTTCTATTCGTTATTTAGATAATACTATTGAAAAACATTTGCATGAAATTTCATGCAACCATTTCTTTCTTCTTGAGTTTCTAGAAACTTTACAGAAATCGTTAACTTCATAAATAATTAACACATAAGATCCTTAACTTTACAGAAATAGTCTTGAGTTTTAAACTAAATTTTTTTTGTTTAAACAGATGTAGTTGTATTTAAAGTGTAGACAAACGTTTTGTGGTCATCTGACGAGTCGAAATTGTGCTAGGATTTAACTTTGCCTAGAAGACCTAAGGCAACTAGCCACTCTAGGAATCTTTAACATACTGCATAATCATGGGACATGAACGTAATCGATTGTTTGCATTATGAAAATCCACTAACTTCGACCGGGTTTGAACCCACAAACTTGGACTTACAAAGCCAGTGCCGAACCAACTACGGCCTCCAACCGGCTACTCAGATAAAATAATACCAGTTAAATTAAGCGTATAATTCTCTAAACTTGGTTTATTCTTCAAAATATTTAAAACTTTGTTTTACTTATAAAAATAAAACTGATAAAAACAGTACGGGATGTGACAGGTCTCGCAACAAGAATTTTCTTTTTTACACACTTACATGTTGCCTTGTTAACCTTTTTTAAGACCGTGATAAGACACTTACCACAAATTGCATTAATTTTTAAATGTCCATGGTAAGCTATTTTATCAACTAACTGCTGTTGCCACATATAATGAGATTACAATCAACTTCCACCGAACATTATGCAATTGGAAAGCGTTCCAGGAAATGATGGCCATAATTCTTTTACTTCCTCATTGATCTGAACATTTGCACCTAATTTCAATCATATTTTTTATTGCCCCCCCCTCCCTACATCAGCGATGTTTGAATTCAATAGCACTATACTTTGACGTTAAAGCTGCAATACGACTTTAACCTCCTAAGTGCCACCGCTGTATATAAAAGTCTCGTTATGCCAAAGCGTTAACTGTCCCCGACGTATAGATACGTCTTTCCGAAGTACGATCTTTTCTGTAGAACTGCTTTTCATAAAATTATTCCAAAGGCTTTTGAATGCAATAAAAGGGAATTGACTGTGTTTACGAAAGATTTACTTATTTCAGGGGCTTTTTGCTTATGTATTTCTTTTCTTCCCTTCTCACAATACATCACATACTCGTACCTACGTAGTGGTGGCATTAAGTGAATCGCGTCACTTTTAATTGACCGTTAAAAGATTAAATGTAACTGTACAAATTATCAAGGTAAGTGCTAATTTTTGTCTATAATTTCATATGTGACAAGCCCGTGGGGACACTGGTAATTATTCAACTGGTTCTTAACTTAGTATTGTTAATAAAATACATTATGCTGGATTGATACTTTTTAAGTATATTATATCAGTGTAAATGTATATTTTATTCTTATTTGTCAGAAAATCAGTTTGTTTGTTTACTTATAGTAAATTAGTGATTTTTTTAAAATAATCTTTTGTTTTTGTCTTATCAACCCGCCAATTGATTTAAGGATTTTCAAGTCAGAAATGAAAAGGACGGCCCATTAGTTTCTTGAGCAATAATTAAAAAAAAAAAGGTTCCAAATGAAATGAGATTGAATAAAATTGGTAACCATATTCGAAGTTTAGGAAATACATACAGGGATTCTCGCTTGTGTCTACTAAGTCACATCAAAATAGAATATGATATGATATTTGTACACAGCTTGCGTTGTTTCTTTATGTATCCGTGCTTTCCAAAATTTCATGGAAAATAATATTGTGATTTGTCATTTGTGAATAAAAAAAGGTATAATGTACAATTTTTGAAGTTTGTAGTATTTACAAATATATATGTAAAAAAATAAAATAAAATCACTTAGCCTTTTACTTTTTTAATAGGACTCAGTAGGTGCTATAGTAAGTATACTTACCACTGAAAATTCAAACATAAAAGTTAACGAGTGTGTTCAATATCAAATTAATTTAATATAATAAGGCAAATGAGTTTTTTTTCTTATATCGATCTCAACTGTATTTTAATATTCTCTCGACGGGGGATCCAAAAATAACTGAAACCGAACTGCTGCGCTTGCAGGCTTTATAGTTAAAAGTTATGTTGTTAGTTGGGAATCTTCTGTGACTGTTAGTGAGCTGGAATCAGTCTGAGTTAAGTGAATTGCTTGCAGTACTCTGTCGTGTGCACTCCTGTTTCAACCCTTTGACGATTAGTTGGATGGCCGACCACAAAAAATAAAACGTGGATGTGAAAGTTTGCTTTATGTTAGGGAAAACGGTAGCCGAGACAGTTGGGATGCTTCGGCAAGTATTTAATGAGGACGTTTTGGGTAAATCATAAGTCTACGAGTAGTTTTCTCATTTCAAATCTGACAGCATGTCAACTGAATATATGGCAGCATCAGGACGACCTTCGACAGGAAGAAAGAGAGAAAACATTACCAAAATCAAATTTGCAATTGATGACGTTCGTCGAAAGACCATCGATAAAATTTCTGAGATAACGTAAGAGACATTGAGACACTTTACGTAAATGCCGCAGCACACGTAGCTTTGATAGTTTGGTAGTTTTTGATAAACAACTTGGTACTTGTGCTTCATGCCCTACCCACGTGGTCCAACTCCTCAAGACTTTTTGTTTTGTTTCCATGGATGAAGAGAAGTCAGGAAGGAAAGCCATTCAGAAACGTAGATGAAATCAAAGAAAACACGCCTAATGGCTCTAAACAGGATATTGTTTCAAAAGTTCCAGAGCTGTTTTGAGAGATGAAACAAGTGCATTAATGCTGTTTCAAACTTCCATCTTCATTTAAAGAGACAGCAGTGTCACCATTTGAAAAGAACTATTTAATTCAGAATAAAAATGGACATGTAGAAGAAACATACTGAGACTACGCGATAGCTTCTACAAATTGATATAGATGTATAAAAATGTTATTTGTCTAGTATTTGTGCCGTAGTAATTGTGTAATATCTAGCATATTATTATGTGTGCTGTAAGAATTAAAAATTTATAGAAGTGCACAAGATTGTTTTCATTCATGGACTTTGTTTTATTCAAGGTGTGGCAGCCCTCCATTGGCAAGGATGATTGATTTTTTTCTCACCTTGATTTTTTCTTCGTTTTAAACAACAAAAAAATGAAAAATGCAAATAGGCAATGCTTTGAAAGGGAATAATGTAGAGTTCAGCAAAAAAAAAAAAAAAAGAGGGGAGTTGGTGCAACAGCTGTTTTGGTGAAATCACCCCACGCACCTCTTCTATCCATGTGGCCAGTTTCGATCCCGCCAGCTTGGAGTACTGCGTCATTGTCATTGAGTGAAGACGTGCAACTGCATTCTGCTGGAAAAGTGTTAAATCAACGTCAAGTTTCTTAGAAAATTTTATAAATCAGCCACGAAAACATTTCAAATATTAATCGAGGCTTATGGAGATGAAACTTTGTCTCGTACACATTAATTTGAAGGGCATAAAGGATTTTTAGGGGGAGCTGACAGTGGGGAAGAGTATGGTGCCCAAAGTAAGCGAGTACAGACGAAAACTTTGCCCAAACTCGTGATACGAATGAGTTCCCACCCAAGTCAGTGGTCAGACTGTTAATCCACACTACTACATTGAAGTAATAAAAAGACATAGGGAAAAAATTAGGAGAAAAAGGCCTGAATTAGGGAGTGATGGATGGCTGAATGCACCCGTTCTATCTGTCGAACTGTTTCTGACCAGCGAAAACATTACCGTGATGGAGCATCTTGCGTATTTACCTGATTGGACTCCATGCGACTTTCTTTTATTTTCAACAGTTTAACCTTGTTTAAAAGGAAACCATATTACCTCAGTTGAAAAGATTTAGGTGAAAACGGATAATCTCCTGAAGGGCCTTCCAAAAAACTCGTTCCAGAACTGTTACCAGTAATGACAGCATCGAATGTAAAAGTGTTTAAATGCTGAAGAAAACTGTTTTGAAGGTGATAATGTCACGGATAATGGATTCTGTAAATACAATGATTTGTTGAACGTTTTCTTGTGTAACATCTCGTAAAGAAACAAAAACAAATTCTGGTTATTTTTGATCCCCCCCCCTCAATCCTTTACTAGAAATAAATGATCCGTTAAAGGTTTTAAAAAATTAATAAATTAAAAGTAAAAATTTTTTTTTAAAAAAAAGCTTTTATTTAAATGTTCTAAAAGGAATAAAATAAACTTTTCTTTTAAAACTGTTTTTGCTATCAACTTATAAAGTCGTTATACAATTTATGATATAAAAGCTTGTCGCAAGATTTAAGTACTCATATTTACTTAGTCTGAAAATTTTAAAAATTAAAATCAATCAGATCAAGTTATATTCTCTTTTTTTTTGTTTTTACTATAACACTATATTAAAAACGAAAAACACATTTTTTTGTAAAACCAAAATTTTAAACCAATTTTTTTCAATTTTTGCGCAAAAATTTGGATAATACTATTCTACAAACGAGAAAATATTTTCGTGCGACTATATTTAAAAACGACGAATTTTTTAAATGTTTTATTCAAAATTTAAGTATTTTTGAAAAATCGGAAAAAAAATGTTTTTGGCCTTTTATTTTTTAAATGACTGATTCTTAAAGATAAAAGCCTGAACTTTCTTACTGCAGAATATCGATTCATTAACACGCAAAAAATCATACGGAATGATTTAGAAATCATTTTCATGAAAACGCATAAATTTTGACTCATTTTAGAAAAAATTGTAAAAAATAGAAATATCATTATTGTTTTTAAAAAATTATACCGTATCGTAGCGAAATAAATAATATTTCCCATTAGGGTATTTTTTGTCTCAGTTTCAGAGAAAGAATAAGATGGTTTTTTAAGAAAGGTCGAAGAGAGAGAGAGAGAGAGAATCGGAGCTTATTTAAGCTCTATCCGATAAGCTGCCGGGCAGAATAAAAAGCTAAGAGTAGTAAAAGCTTTTCAATTAATATATTTTTAACTAATTGCGATATCAGAATATAAATCATCAAAACATGCATTGTCATCTAAACTAACCATGTATACAAAATTTCAGCTCAATCGGTTGAAGACAACAGCTGCAAAATTGAGTTGCAAGATTCCACCCAAAAAAATTACTTTAATTAATATCTGCACTATTAAAACTCGAAGGTAAACAAATGAATGCAACTATACGACAAGGTGTATCTTCTCACGAACCGCAGGATGCATGCACTTGCCAAATGTACCAAAAGATTGGAACTGATCCGAGGAATCCGTTTTGAATACTTATACTTCAATAGTGCAATTAGTTAAAAAATATTAATTAAAAACCTTAAAACGCATAATTATTGGCATTTTTTCCTGCCAGGTGCCAAAGTTCCAATTTCCCGAACTTTTTGTTTTTATCCCAGACATTTTTAAGATACGATCCAATTAAGACTCAAACAAAAAAAAACTGCAGAATCGGAAAGATCCTTTACTTTGCCACGTTACATTATAAATTATTTTACAAAAAAAATATTTTCTTTTTTTACGATATTTTCAAAAATGAGCCAAAATCGAAATTTTTTTATGCAAAAGATTTCTAAATCACTACGATTGAATTTTCTTTCAATTTAATGAAATGGTATTCTACACTAAGAAAATTCATGCTTTTCTCGTTCAGAAAATCAGTCATTTAAAAAATAAAATGACAATCTTTTTTTACGATTTTTAAAAAGGACTCAAAATTTTATTTAAATACTTAATAATTTCTTTATTTATAAAAATAATCTCATGACATTTTTTTTCAGTGAGTACAACGATATTATCCGTAATATGTACAAAGTTTGAAAATATTGCTTAAAAATTACAGTTTAAAAAATTGTGTTTGTCGTTTTTTATTCCCTTTTTGCGAGAAATATTAAAGCATTATTTTTTTTGTTATATTTTTTATTTAAAAATTATCGTTGTTTGCAATCGATACATGAAGTTTGAAGGCATTAAATTAAAAATGAAGCCCCCCAAATTTAAATTTTAACAAATAACGCTATGCGAAATTGAATATCTCTTTCTTTTATTTTACAGGTCTTTTATTGGGTGTTTTTTAGAGGTATAGAACTTTAAATTGCAATAAAACAACGATGTATTATTCGATTGACATGATTTTTTTTTATTCGAAAGATAATCTTGTGGCATTACATTTTTAGTATGATTTCTGGCATATTGTGAAGGTCCCCCGAGACCTCACTTTGAGAACGAGAATAATTTTGAGTCACAAAAGAACCAGTAGCCATTTTTATAAATAACTTTCTTTATTTGGTTATCTTTCCCAAATAGAATCAAAGACTTATTAACAATAATTTTACTAATATTATGAGGTTTTAAAGATAATATCCTTTAAATTAACTCGATTAATTAATGGTCTAATTAATTAATTTATTAAATAACGATCACGCAGAAATTACCACGATAAGAGATCCCAGAATTATATTTAATAATGTTCTTATTGAACATTTAACTTTAATCTGACTCTTAAAACTTTAATGAGACTTTAAAGTCAAAATAATATTTACCACTCGGAATCTCAATTCTTCATGAGATTAAATTATCAACAACAATAAGACTTCAATTCAAATTCACTATAACTCTATGTTTCAATATCTATCTCCTACTGCTCTAACTTTACCATTTCGTTTGACTTAAATACTGAATCTAATCTACATAACAAGGAATCCTGTCAGCTTTTTGGAGTTGATTGGAAATAGGTAGGGAATTAAATTTCCCTAAAAAGGTCGGTTCAGAAGGTTAGTGATAAAGTTCCGTATAGATTCGTCACAATATGACTGCCTCGGCTGGTTCGGATGTAGTCCAATCTGGACGTCCAATTTTCGATGACTTTTTCCAACATTTGTGGCCGTAAATAGGCAATAACACGATGAATGCTGTCTTCCAAATGGTCAAGCGTTTGTGGCTTATCCGCATAGACCAATGACTGTACATAGCCCTACAGAAAATAGTCTAGCGGTGTTAAATCACAAGATCTTGGAGGCCAATTCACAGGTCCAAAACGTGAAATTAGGCGGTCACCAAACGTGTCTTTCAATAAATCGATTGTGGCACGAGCTGTGTGACATGTTGCGCCGTCTTGTTGGAACCACAGCTCCTGGACATCATGATTGTTCAATTCAGGAATGAAAAAGTTAGTAATCATGGCTCTATACCGATCACCATTGACTGTAACGTTGTGGCCTTCATCGTTTTTGACGAAGGATTCCACCAGCCCATAAAGCGCACCAAACAGTCAGTTTTTCTGGATGTAACGGTGTTTCGACATACACTTGTGGATTAGATTCACTCCAAATGCGGCAGTTTTGTTTGTTGATGTAGCCATTCAACCAGAAGTGCACTTCATCGCTAAACAAAATTCGCTTATGAAAATCGGGAACAACGCAATCTCGTTTTGGGTCCATTCGACGAATCTGCGTCTTGCTTGATCATATTTAAAATGTAATGCCACAAGATTATCTTTCGAATAAAAAAAATTCATGTCAATCGAATAATACATCGTTGTTTTATTGCAATTTAAAGTTCTGTACCTCTAAAAAAACACCCTTTATTTCTTTCTTTCCGAAAATTTCGAGGAATGAACGCATAGAACTCTGCATTATTAACTTTTGTCCTCTGGTTATAAACAACACCATCGCTTAGTTTTTATGGTTGTTTTAAAAAGCACTCAAAATTTTATTCGCGCATTAATAACTTCGCCAGGAATTTTGTAATTGGAAAGAAGATTTATTTCGTCACGATATACGTAATTATTTTCTTTTTTTTTCAAAACAACGATACTTTCCATATGACCTTTTCTAAAATGAATCACTATCGATGCGTTTATATGAAATTGATTTTCAAAAAACTCATACTTTGCTTTTAACAGTTAGTGATTTAAAAAATAAAATGTTGAAAACTTTTTTACGAATTTACTTTGTGTAATAATTCATTGTGCCACTAGAGTGCTGCACCTGTCAAGCTGTTTAAGTATCGTTGAGTGTTCACTTTCTCGAGAGCTCTGATTGCGACAGGGGAAGGGGAATTTCCATGACAATATGTTATGCATTTAAAACTGTTCGTACAATGCCGGGAGGTGGGGAGTAAACCTGCCTGACAAAGAAAAAAGCAGAAAAATTTCGAAAGATGAAATTTTAAGTTAAACACTAGGTAGAAGCCCGAGCAATATCGGCCAAGTTAGAGGAGGGGGAGGTTGGAATTCATTTTGAAAAATATTATTAGAGAAGTGCTGATTTTGTGAAGAAAAGGGAAAATTTATAAAAGTAGAGAAAGCGCGTGTAATGCCAGGACATGCAGCTAGCCTTTTTAACTAAATGCGATATCGGAATATAAATGGTCAAGACATGCATTGTCATCCAAACTAAACGTGTATACAAAATTTCAGCTCAATCGGTTGAAGACAACGAATTTACATTGCAAGTTAAATAAAAGCTTGTAAAATATAACATACTTTGTACGTGTACAGAGTAAAAGTATTATAAAATATCTCGTAGTACAAATCAAATATTTTATACGAAACGAAAAAATTATAATTGTAGGCGCAAGGTATCTATCCCTACTAAGCGAGCGCTCTACCATCTAAGCTACGCTCCTGGAAGACACCTGTGTTATATTGTAAACATGCTCCTGACAAGTTAGTTACAGTAACAAGGTCAATTATAAGTGTTAAGGGAGAAACTAGAATCGAGTAAATAGATATCTTAGAATTGTTTCAAAGTAAATAGTTTTATAGATCTGTCTTTCTCTTAGTGTTCCCTGTAAAACAGTAAAAATATAATATTCTTTGTACGTATGCAGAGTGGAAGTATTGTAAAATATATCTCGTTGTACCAAATTAAACGAATTTCAAAAATCTTTTATACGAAAGAGTAACTACTGGAGGCGTGGGGTATCGATCCTTGAACCTCTCGCATGCTAAGCAAGTGCTCTACCATCTGAGCTACGCTTTTGGTCGAAACCTGTGTTATTGTAAACATGCTCGCCTTAACACCTAAACAAGATCGTTACAGTAACTAGGTCGTTATCGGAATATAGATCGTCAAAATATGCATTATCATCCAAACTAAACGTGTATACAAAATTTCAGCTCAATCGGTTGAAGACATCAGCTTCAAAATTAAGTTGCAAGCTTCCACCCGAACATTTTACACTGCAAGTTAAATAAAAGCTTGTGTGTAAAAAGTCAATTTAAAGGAAAGTACAGCACACAATAACATAAAATTTATTGTTTGAATACAACACACAAGACAGAAATCAGATAATGTTTTTCGACAGCCATTGCGCGCATTCGCGCCTGCGAGTTATACGGACAAAACAAATTTTCATTGGGGGTGCTCTGGAACGTCTCGGGGGTGTGTGTCACTTGTGCACTCAGATGGAGGAGAATTGTCTGCACGTTCCCCTTCGTCGTTCCCTAGACAGAGGAGACGAGCTAAGAGGATTACGAATGGAATAATGTCCTAGTGGTAGTGATGTCTTCGCTTCCGCGCACAAAAGGTTTGAGACTAGTCCGTTTGAGAGGATGACCACCGCCGTGTAGAGATTCAGCATCTACGAGATCGGCTTCTGAAACAAGAAAAAGAAAAGTCAACCCATTATATGCCAAAACTCTATTCAAATATTTCAAAAACAAAATACATTATTGTGAAAACATGAATAAGATATGAAAGTAAAAACAGTTTCCAAGTTTCCATGTGCATTGATGTGGAAACTACATATCGTCCTTTTTTGGGGACATTGGCCAAATACGCTATTAAATATACGCTATCCACAATATTATTGGTAGTTCAAGAAACTGTAATAAACACCATGGAAGACAAAAAAATTGAGTTTGTAATGTTTTTATATTTCTATGGTATGTAGAACGTTCAATGGGGCACATGATCTCTGAAGAGGGCTTAATTCCTAATCTACAAAATTGGGAGTTGAGAATTAACAGATAAAAAATTAAAATTTAAAAATTAAATCTAGTAATTACACTCTGGAAAATCAAATTAAAAATGCTGAAGCCTATGATATGATTGCGTTGTATTAAAGTGATGTCATGTGTGAAAATGTTTTACTAAACAGGAGGTGTAGCTTGATAAATGAGAGAATTTGTGTCAGCCGAAAACAACCTATGAAAATCAGAGATTTGAAACCAGCCGATTTATCTTCATAAAAGCGTTGGCTTTGTCAACAAGTTTGGCTGCCGGGAGAACCCAGCAGCTCACTCATCGGCCGGTTAAATGATAGTTTCCGTCGCTGGACATCATTGGGCACTGGAACGCGAAGCGTTCCTCCGTCCCATACTTAAAGTATTGGGCGCTTGACGTTGGTTGGTCTGCTTTTGAAATCGTGCTTCCTTATTGGTAAATGATAGTTTCCGAAAAACGGCAGCTTCTTGTGTGCATTTGGAGAACAGATGCTCGTCCAATCAGGAAGCTGCTACTCGTTGAAGGGTGTGTCATGCGTTAGTAGACGCCGCTTTCTGATCTTCGGTTCCTTGTTGCAACCGGCTTGGCCAGATTAATTCCGTCCACTTTCTGACTTTTCGATATTCATTTTTGAGATCTTAAAAGCATTTTTTTTGTTTATTTTTCTGTATTTTTACAGCAATTAATTTTATTTTATTAATGTGATCTTATAAATTCTATTATCTATTTAAAATGGGAAATGGTGAAACTCGTTACAGTCATCTTCATTCCAGAACAGGAGATTAGAGTCCGACAGGACTAAGTGCTCCGAAAAACATATAACAATGATTCTTCTGCTTAGTAGACGAAATTTATTAGTTGGGTCTTCGGTTCTGGAGATGATGAAAACCCCTCTCCCTATTGGTCAAGCAGCTCGCCTCCTACTGAAGGATTGAGTTGCTCGGAAAGTTAAGGCGTTAGTGAGAATGCATTAGTGTTAAAAATTTAATAAAAATTGAAAAGTAGCTAGATTAAGGTATCCGACTATGTTGAAAAAGTGCTCTTTAGGTGTTGTTTGGGGGCCATTAGGAACAAAAGAAACATAATTATTGAGGAAGAAGGACTCTCTCTCTCTCTCTCTCTATATATATATATATATATATATATATATATATATATATATATAAAGCTAGACAGTTTTTTAAGTTGTTTTTTATAGCATGTACTTTATTTAATTTATAAGAATAATTTTTTAATAAATTTTTTGAAGAATAAAATGTTTACGATAATTTGCGCACAAAAAACGGGGTATCTCCAAAACAATCCAATAAAATTCAATGAAATTTGTAACATATATGTGTTATAAGCCCTTCAGAGTGTAACCAAGAGCAGGTTTTAAGATAGTTAATTAGATTAAGATTAATAAGATTATTAATTTAGATTTATAATATTTTGTACCTATTTTTAGCATAGCACATAAAGTAATTTTGACTAAAAATCATTAACATCAAATTTAAAAACGCTTATAAAATATTTATTTAAAATATTTTTTATCCTGTGGTTTGTGACACTTCAAATAGATTAAGAAGTACATGAATGAAAATAAAATTGCATTATGTTCAATTTAATTTCATTTATGGTGTTTTTCTTAAGAGGACTTGGTAACCCCACAATCACAGACCTATCGTTTTTTTTAATTTTCATTTAATCTTATTCTTTGCATTATTATCTTTCGATTGATATATCACTTGTGCATATTGGAAAATTAGAAGTTGAATAAAACTTCATTTGAAAACAAATTAGGCAATTCAGCCACGCCCCCTTGTTAGAAAAAAGCTAAAAAAAGAGTTTTGATAAAAAAAAATCTATTTTATAAAGAGAAATAATAACATTAAAAAAGAATGTGTAATATATAAAGCAGAATATTTCCGAGGCAATACATGCAATCATTTTTTTTTCTTTGTGAAATGTGTGCATGTAAAATTTTTAAATTAAGGCATTTTATATTAATAATTTTATAATTTCAGTTCTTATTTCTGATATATTTTTCATACAAATGTAATACTTTAATATTATAAGAAGAAAAACAGCTAAAATTTCTATCGTGACAGAAAAAAAAAATTGTTTTTTAACGTTTTTCTTGAGTTTTCTTGTGCAATTAGTACTCTCTAAAAGTTGATCATTTATAAAAATGTGTGGGTTGAAAATGCAATTATTTTAAAGAAAAATGTATAACTAATATCTTAAAGTGGTATTTTAAGTTTAATTAAGCTTATAATAATTATTTTCCAGAATTATAAAATTTAAAGTGGTTTTGCTCAATTTGTGTTTTTTGAAACCTTAGTGCATTCAAAATGCTACTCCTTCGACAATTATTTACCAATCACTTCTCCATTTTTTTCCTGCGTGTTAAAAATAAAGCATGTAATAAAATTAGGGATTTGTTTTGCTATACGCTGAGTACTTTTTTTTAAAAAAAAATAAAATGTGAGACATGTTGGCTTTTTTGTTGATTTTTAGCCTGTATATCAACATTTTATTTTTTTTCTCGAAAACGAATAATGTTATTGTAAAATCGACCCCTTAAGTTGTTACGAACATTCATAAGAATATTATAAAAAAATTTCAGGTCAAAAAGCTAATTTTTACAAAAGGAGTAGAATTTTAAAATTTTCCAAATTTTCTTCAAGGAATTTAAAATTTTAAAATTGTGTGAATAATATGTGAAAAATTTTATCTCGTATCATTTTTTTGAATACAAACATTGTATAAAATGTTAAAATATAATTTTTAAATACATAAATAAAGAAAGTTGCTCAAAGGGTACCAAATCCTCATAACTTTCAAAATGTTTGCTAAAAATTTCATAAAAAAATAATTTTTCAAAAGCAAAGGATGATACTTGTTACTTATTTAATAATTTTTACTGTTTAAAGCTATTTATGTTCTTTAAAACAAAATTATTCTGAAAAGCAATTTTTGAAAAATTGGTTTCGAACCTACTCGGATACCTTAAACTAGCCGAGATGAAAAATAATTTGAAATTTTAAAGAAGGATATTAAGTGGTCTGTTAAATGAGGGATATGGATCATAGATGTCAATTTTTGGTATGTAGAACGAGACAGAGATCACTTACCATGGAAACCAACATTACAACTATATATCACGCACTTTCGTCATTTTTTTCTTATAGTACAAACATCTTTTCTGTGTTTTAGTTGGCACGATGAAGTGATTTCCTGGATCAAGTCGTTTATCTGTGCTAACCCATCCTACCATTGGTTTGTTTCCTTAAGGTCTTCGACGTTTCACCGTTTATCCTGTTTTTTTCAGAGGTATAAAAACACTATTCTCCGTCGAACATCTAAAAGCGAGAGCTTTTCATCTGGATTAGCAATTTGGTATGCATGCCATGTGTTTACAAAACAAATATCGATCATCTGTACAAACGATGGCCACCACTATTTCTTTAAACTTATTCCATTCTGATATCGACATAAGAATGATATTGTAATATGCCATTCTCCCATTATTGAGACGCATAAAATAGATTGATCTTACACTTAGCTCAGGAATTCGAGAATCAACTGAATGTTGCGTGGGCATCTGTATATTCATAACAAACACATCCATTTAAAAATATTTCTCTCAATTGTTGCATAGCTCCTACCACCGCCCGCAACCTTACAATGCTGCCAAATGTAAAACTAAAAAATGCCTGCCATAACAACGTCGATATTTACACTGATCATTATTAGAGGATTTCGTTTCTTGAAACAAAGCACACATTGAGTTATCTTTTGAAGGAATATTCGCGTCATCTGCTGCACAAAAAACTTCACTGCTTGGCAATTTCTAAGAAACATGATTTATGCAAAATTGAGTCTCAGACAAATGACCAATGAAAGTAAATCCTAATTCAGAGGGCGTGGTAGACCAGGATTCGTTATCTGTATAAAAGACAAGCATACAATATCATGATTCATACGAAAATTCATGCTCTTTCATGTTTGACGAAAATAGAGCTGGATATTTTTCTCTGAAATTATGTTTGTTTCTTACAATAATTAAGAGCAAAATGTCAGCAAGACATCATTTGAGTGACTACGATCGTGGACGAGCAGTTGGACGACTGGAAGAAGGTAAGAGTGTCACCAGTGTAGCTCTTGCAACAGGTGTATCAAAGAATGTCATTTCACGATTAAGAAAGGCCGCTGAAGGTGGAAACATTTTGTGAAAGCATGCCGGGGGTTTTGTTAACAACAGCATACCTTTAACCCTTAACTTCCCAATTTTTTAAAAAATTTCTATGAACAAATTATTTCAGTTAGCTCTTAAGTAATAATAAAAGGGAAAAATATATATAAAACAAATTAAGCTGTTTTAAATTGAATTTCAGTCATTTTTTTGTTTGTATCAGAAGTGTAACATTGTGCAATAGTGCTGTAAATTACAAAACATTTTTTTGTATATGAGGACTTTATTATTCATCATAAAATGTTTAAATTTATTACCTGGTAATTTATTCCGTCATTAAACAAGAGGAAGCATAAAATATAATGGATTCTTTTTATAGCAAAAACACAGTTCTTGAGGCATCAGTTATTTTTATAATTGTTGTGATTTCTGGAAAACATGCACTTCCATCTAGTGACAAAATTAGCATGTATTTCGCTGCAGTAATCTTTTTTTCTCAGATAAGTGATTTGTAGGTAATTAAAAAAATATTGAGTCTGTAAAATTAAAGTATATCATATGTTGCAGAAATGCAACAGTGCGAAGTTAAGGGTTAAATGATCGCTGTGTAGACCTCTTGGTAAAAGGGGAAAAAATTCACTCCTGGCCAGATAGTTGCAAACCTTGCAACCTCTACCGGTACGAATGTTTCAGCAAAAACAACCTTACAGTGATTTAATCAAATTGGTTTGTATGCACGCAATCCTTTTTATTACATCCCACTCCAACCACACCATCGACGAGAGAGATATAGTTGGTGTAAGGAACTTGTTGGTTGAGATCACCAGAACTGGTCTAGGGTGATGTTCTCTGATGAATCTCGTTTCAGTGTGACAAATAATTCTGGCCACCAATTACTGGGGAGTGAACGTGGAACACGTTATGCATAAAAGTTTGTTCGTGTACGTGATGGGTATGGCCCAGGCGTGATGGTGGGGGCAGGCATCATGCACAAAGACAGAACACCGCTTCACATCTTTGAGCGAGGAAGTATTACATCGCAACGGTATTGCAAAGAGATTATTCTGGATCATTTTCATATTTTTAGGGGTGCTGTAGGTCAAGAGTTTCTGTTTTGGGACGATAATGTGTGGTCTCACAGATGCGTTGAGATATCGGACACACAGCAAAGTGAAAATATTCTCCGTATGCAATGGCCTGCTTACTATCCTGACCTAAATCTTATTGACCACACCTGAGATGCGCTAGGTAGACGTGTTGCAGAAAGAACCATCCCTTCCCGTTCAGTGCAAGAGCTCAAAACCACATTGAGACAGGAGTGGGACAATATCCCCAAGGACTCCTCGATAGTTTAGTAAAGAACATGGTGAACAGATGTAAGATTAGTGTCCTTGGGTAACACACATCTTACTAATGTACTCATGTCTGCATCATTCTGACCTGAAGATAAATTTTTTGGGTTATTTGGGAATCATCTACAGAGTATCTTTTTTATTTTTAAGTTTTTAATTCTTCGTTATGGCGATATCCATACCATTTTGCGCTATAATAAAAATTCACATCATCCTTACAAAATATTTACTTAATTTCTTTTCTCCAACCAGTGTCTATTCTTAACTATTCCGGAAAACAACTGTTTCTTAGAAATTGTCAAGCAGTGTATCCAATGAGTTAAATGCAATAAGAAAAGTTAAATGCAATTCGTTATAAATTAAGTGCTATATTTATAACCAGGGCAAAACTTTGGGTTCACACTATATTTTTTTTGTCTACACAAAAGCTGTTAAATGTATATTTAAACCACAGCACATTCATTAAAACGTAAAAAGTATTATTATGATCATTTCGTTTTATTGGAAAA
Organism: Trichonephila clavipes; assembly: GCA_019973935.1. NCBI lineage: Eukaryota > Metazoa > Arthropoda > Arachnida > Araneae > Nephilidae > Trichonephila > Trichonephila clavipes. Next base: position 290,680 of record BMAU01002798.1, on the reverse strand, counting down.
TTCCACTAAATTATATATATATATAGCTTTCGTTATGAATTATTTGGTAATATAATATTTTGTGTTTGTTTCATAAAATCTTTTAATTTCAAATAAATTTTTCCCATAACAGTAATTTTAATTAAAAAAAATGATGTAAAATTAAAAAAAATTTACAGCTTAAGTTATGTTTCGTTGTCGTGATTTTTAGTAATTATGAGAGAAATAAAAAAAATGCAAGCCTTCTGATTGATATTGATAATCAGTGGCATAACTGAGAATATTATCCCCCTGCAAAGTCAGGTTTTGGGCCTCAAGCGCTAATACGTACTAAACATCAGTCAGGCTTTGAAGTCCCTTAGAACCCTGGGCGTCGTTGCGATTCGGGGGTGTACATTACGCCACTACTGATAATCAACGACTTTTTCCTGCATTTTTTAGAATACTATTTCCATAAAATCTATGACTTAAACACACATCGTTAGTCCCAATAGCTGAGTGTCATGGACACGAACTCTTAACCAACGGATCGCAAAATCTAGTCCTGGTGCCTCTGAAAACCATGTCACCAGGGTTAAGGGGTGAGGCACGTTAAATATTTTGTGACGCAAAGTTCATTCGTTGGTTTGGCTTAGGACATTTGGGTGGACATGGTAACCTAGTGGTCAATGTATTGGATAGTGGCTGGCATGTCACAAGTTCGAGCCCTGTACCACTATAGACCCGCCATGTAGGGGAGCGATGCACATTAAATCTGTCGAGAGCTCAAACTACCTCCCATTGGTGAGGTGTGGCAGTTAGAAGAGATGGGGTGCCAGCTCAAGTGTCGTCCTCGTCAATTGACCATGGTTCAAAATTACGAGGTCCGTCGCTAAAAGCTCTCATGTAGCTGAACAGTGCGACGTTAATATTCACTCACTCACTAACTTGGGATGTTTGGTGAGTGGGGTGCCAGCTAAAGAATCGTCCTCGTCACTTGACCCAGGTTAGCTAATAGTCCTCGCATTGCTTTAGAGAGTAACGTTAATGAAGAATCAAATATAAGCATACATCGTGACGAATTTTCTTTCATATTGGTTCTTTATAAATGAATTTAAAATTTAATTTTAAAGAAATGCCGGCTATGTAGCGTTGTTTATTTGGTGCACCTTGACCCTATGAACTCCATTTTGTGGGTTCGACCCCGGTTCTAATCACGGAGGAAAAAAAATCGACAGTGTCTATATAGTATGATTTTGCGGTATGGTAAAGATCCCTACTGTGCCTGTTTTGTTGGATGATCTTGGCAAAATTAAATCCCAGTACTATCCCGCATCGTTAGAGCTCAGGTGTCTCCCTCTAAGGAGGAAACTGGGCGTCAAAATTACATTGCAGGGATTGGTATTCCACCTTTTTGATGCCACACTAAAAGTGATACTAGCTCCCGGAGAATGTACTAGTTCTGTAATGGTAAATACCAATTCGTATCTCCATTGAAAATTAAAAAAAAACATCTATCATAAAAGGTTCATATACAAGTGTGTGGGTGGCTTATTTGGTTATGCACTGACTTGGTACTCCCGAGTTTACAGACTCGAACCCGATCTATGTCGGTGGATTTTCATGATTCAAAAATCCCTGGCTCGCTTGTTTGGCTTGAATGCTCTCAGCAAAATTAAATTCCTGGTCAGAGCTTAGATTTTTCCATCTTGGGAAGAAAGCTGGGCGTCAAAATTACTTTGTGGAGATTAGTATCCAACTATATGAGGCCACACTTAAAGGTGTTACCAGATCCCAGGTAATGTACTAGGACTGCAATGGTAATTACCAATCTACAGCCGCATTAGCAAAAAACAAAAAAAAAAACAAATATATATATATATATATATATATATATATATATATATATATATATATATATATATATATATATATATACTAGCTGCATGACCCGGCATTACACGGGCTATCTCTACTTTTATAAATTTTTCCTTTTTTTCACAAAATCAGAACTTCTAATACTCATTTTCTAAATGACTTCCATCCCCCTCCACCGCTTAGCCCGGCGTTGTTCGGGCTTTCTCTTTTCCTCATGACACCAGCATTTCTGTGTGTGTGTTTGTACGCGCACAATGTGAGTGATTTCTAAAATTGGGTCAAAAAATTTCCCTTTTTCGAAATAGCTGCATGGCCTGGCGTTGCACGGGCTATCTCTACTGTTATATAAATTATCCCTTTCTTTCACAAAATCAGAGCTTCTAATACTCATTTTCAAAATGACTCCCTCCCCTTTCCACCTCTTAGCCCAGCGTTGCACGTGCTTTCTCTTTTCCTCGAGACACCAGCATTTCTTTTTGTGTGTTTGTACACGCACAATGTGAGTAATTTCTAAAATTATGTCAAAAAATTTCCCTTTTACGAAATTTGTTCCATTCCACTTATTCTCTTAAATAGACTATGTACTTTTTAATTAACAAAAAATTAATTTCGCAATGAAATAATAGAAATAATCCTTTTAAAAAACATATATATATATATTTATTAAAATCAAAATTCCAGAAGTAATAAATGAAAGAAAAATTAACACATAGCTATTGAAATGATTGCTTTTTTCTGAACGTTTGATTAAACATATATATACAAGTTAGGAAAAAAAACAGTACGGGGAAGGCCTATATATGTATATATATACATGTACTGAAAAGAAAACGATCTGATAAAAACATTTTGGTATTTCATTTTAATTTTAACCTTCAAAAAATGTAACAAAAATAATGCTTAAATATTTCTCGCAAAATGGGAAGAAAACGAAAAACACAATTTTTTTAAAGAAAAAGTGGCGTGATGCGAAATGGAAAGTCTCTTCCTCTTCAGATTCGTACCTGGGAAGCACCGATCTATAAAGCAGCGCCTTAAACAGCTGAGCTACGCTTACTCCGGGGAAGAGTATTGAATTGATCTATAACTAAAGGTAGATTTTTTTTCAATACGCCATTTCGGTATTTGTTAAAGTAAAATATTTTTTTTCGCGCTTGATTTTTAAGTTAATGCTTTCAAACTTCATATATGGATTGAAAGCAACAGTAATTTTTAAACAAAAAACTTTAATAAAAAAGTAATGCTTACATAATTATCGCAAAAAAAAAAAAAAAAATTGAAAAACACATTTTTTTAACCGTAATTTTTAAGATATTTTATCAATCTTTGTACAGATTACGTATAATATTGTTCTACACACGAAAAAAAAGAAAAACATGAACTTTTTTTAGTGTAAAATATTTTTTTCAGTAACGCGAAAGAAATTTTAAGCGGAACAACTTATAATGGTAAAATAATAGGAGAGCTCACACCCTTGGCGACAAACCGAAAAAAGCGCCAAGCAAAACCGACAATGACGACAAGGAAATATAGTGGGATAAGGTGGATGCTTAATGAAAATATATGTAAACAATGCAGAAATTAAACATTTAAGATAAAAAATATAAAAACAGCACTTACTTTCTTACTGCTGATCTTTTCCGAGTGGAGGGTACAGCGTAACATAAGATTTAAAAAAAAGCCTTAAAGGTCTCGTCGCTAAGCGAATGATTGTGTGAGCGCCACCATATTTAATCTGCGAGGTAATGGTCGAACATACATTCGGCATGGCTGGTACAATTTCGAAGAAAGCGTTTTATTGCGGACCATGTTACACCATGCCGATCATTACATTTAGGACATTCATAACTCGAAGCAATCAATTCTTCCTTCATACATACACCATTCAGTCAATTCTTTCTTAGCTTTCACATTCAACAGAGTAAAAAAATCTAAAGTATAAACCCTCACACACGCAGCCAGCCCGTAGCCCAATAACAAAATGAAATTCGAAATGCGCGCCCACAAAATACGAAAATGCTAGAAATAGTTAGGGTTGCCATATGTAGTATTTAAAAATAGGGTTCAAGATGGTGCAATTATCTCCAACCAAAGTAATTCGCTCCAAGAGTGTGGGCTCTCCTAGGAGTGAAACCTTTTAATTCGTATTCAAAAGAAGGAACGGATGTCCTAATTTAACTACAAAAGCTTTACTTTTTTTTCAAAAAATAGTTAATGAAAACCATTTACAGTGTAATTAGTTTGAATTGTTAAGAATGTGTTATTCACAAAGAGAGAGAAATTCTGCCTGAATGTTTTTTGTTTAAATAAAATAGTGAACCATTCCCTAAATTAAAAAAAAAGGTAATTTCTAAATTTATTTTGTAATACCTTTAAAATGAAAAAAAAATTCGGATTTCATTTGATAAAGACCGATAAAAGAAAAAATGATATATATATATATATATATATATATATATATATATATATATATATATATATATATATATATATATATATATATAGTTTTATTATATTAATTTTTAAATATTTTTAAAAATCTCTGAAAAAAAAGAAGTTTCGAATTTTCCCATGGAAATAAATGATCTTTCCGATTCTCTGCAGATGGCACCACGTGAATAACAAATGCGTTTTAAGGATTTTAATTAATATCTTTTTAACTATTTGGAATATCGGAATATAAATGGTCAAAACGGATTCCTCGTATCATTCCCGAAATTTTGACATCTTCTGCTAGTTTCTGCGACTTGTGGTTCTTAAGATCATTGGGCGTCATTCCTACCTACATAGATACGTTTGTTTACCTTCGGATTTTATATATATATATATATATATATATATAGTGTAGATTATCATTTTTAATACAGCAATACTGGAAATTTGAAAAATAATTTTCATTAATTTGACAAGACTTTTTTTTTTTGACGAACGTAACGATTTCAATAGTTTTATTTCATTCGGAATCGATTAAATAATCTTTCGTAAAATGAAAGTGTAAGTCTTCTAAAGTTATTTCGTTGAATTAACAAACCAATTAACTAACTAATTAGACATTATTGAGTGAACAAGCATTAATAATTACTGCTGTTTTATTGAAAGTAAATTTCCGGTACGATTTTAGTTATTTAAATGTATCCATTTTCTATCTAAGTTTTTCAAACTGTTTTTCATAGTAATATGATACCTAAGATGATTTAAGGGGTTATTCTTCTACCCTTTTGCTTTGAATGAAACCTTTCGAAAAAATTTACAAAGCTTAAAAAGAGAATTTATATATAAGTAACATACATTGCTTTTACAAAGTACCATGTCAAGTATCTAACTAAGATTAAAAATATAGGGTAATATCTTAAAAAGTTTTCGAGCAAATATTTCCGAGAAGGAACTAGAATTATTTTTTAGAAGGTCTTGAAAAAACTTTTCAAGAATCATAAAAACTATTAAAAGAAAGATTATTTTTTGGACTAAAATGACTAACACCATAGTCAAAAACAAAAACTATTAAAAAATTAGAAGATTAAAATTTTGCAGTATGTATACCTTTTTATTAGTTATCCGAAATCCTGTAACAAAAATAGGGTAAATATGATTGTATACTTAGTTTCAATACGACATAGCGTTTGTATACAAAACGACGGATACTATGTTTCTTATATAACAAATAAACATGTTTGACCTTAATATATTATCTAGGCTAGACAAATCACTGATCTCAAGGAAGTGGTAAAAGCATTCTATATCCAATATTTATAAAAGAAAATACATTTAACTAGTGAAATGTTTTTTGTTGATTTTTCATGTAAATATAATTAATTTCTTCCTAAAATAAAATATTTATCTGAGGATTTGTAGCTTATGAATTAATAGTATAAACGCTAAGCCCAATTACATGCAAATATCAAAATAAAAATTCAATGTCGTATATCATTCACTGTTTCCACAAATAATCTTTTAAGACACACACTTCTTAAATCTTCTTCACTAAACCTTTATAAAGTGTTTAAAAACCAAATTGTATTGGATTATGGAAACGTGTTCTGGTATCCCACAAATCCATTCGCTTCTTTTTAGAGGGCGTTGAAGAGCAGCAGCTTAAGTACTACCAATTTCACACGCAGGAAATGTTATCAATGCTCCAAAACGAATTCGGTATCCAGACGAAAATTGTAAGTTTATTTATTTAAAGCTTCTCATAAGAGACAAAAGTATCTCATTGTAAAACAAACTGATGTAAATGTCTGAAACGAAGTTAGATTTTATATAACATTCTTTTGCATTTCTGAATAAGTATTTTACAATGATTATGTATTCTATAATAGTCTACTTTGTGATAAACTTGGCTTAGTAAGAAAGATACAGGGAAAACGCATAAGACGAAACATCGGTTAACATAAAATAATATAATGGTCCCGACAAACTACTATAGATTTTCATATAATTTTACCATGTTTTTATTGACTCGCTTTCTTGCTTTTCCGGGTGGAATTTTGTAATTGATTTTAAACTAACTTCCCGATAAGCTAGAGCAGTGCTTCTCAAAGTTTCACTACTTGCGACCCAATATTCAATCCTAATTTTTATCGCACCCCCCTCTGTGCAATAACAATGTATTTAATTTGGCAATAATGTACTTGGACGTGAAAGCTACAATACGATTTATACCTCTTTAGTGGAACTGGCGTATATAAATGTCTCGCTCACCCAAAGCACTAATTACCCCGGACGTATATATATGTCTCTCTGGAGCGATGTGCACTATTATCCATAGAAATTATTCCGAAGGCTTTGGAATGCAATAAAAGGACAATGTTATTTATTCCTTTTCTTCCCTACCCCCACTACACCCCATACGCGCATCTACGTGGTAAACGGTTTTCACCGAGGGATTCATTATAAACTGAACAAGTTATCAAGATAAGAGTTCATTTCATGTATGACAAGCAAGAGGTTCATTGGTAAATTAATTATAAAATACAGTGTGCAGTACTGATCCATTTATAGGTGTATTAGATCAGTGTCAATGTCTATTTATTTTTTATTATGAGAGAATGTGTTTTGATGTTAATACTTACAGTAAACTAAGAACTTTTTAAAATAAACTTTGGTTTACAATATACTCCCCCAAGAAGGCACAGTTTGAGAAACGCTGAGTTAGAGACTTGGAATTTAGACCATAGAGCTCAGAAGTGGATGACAATGCATGCAAATGTGAAAAAAGAAGTTACCCGGGGCTCTAAAGAGGCACACCCCGATTTGGACAGGGGCCCAGTAACACCGGAACCTACACGAAAAAAGATCCCCTGTCAATAGCACCGATCAAGTGGAGTCTACGTATTCAATTTCGTGGCTCCAGGGTCAAAGGCCCAGGTTTCATGTTTTTTTTTATTAACTCTCTTTCTAGCTTGCCTGTTCAGGTGGAATTTTGTAATTGATTTTAAACGAACTTCCCGATGAGTTAGAGACTTCAAATTTAAACCATAGCTCAGAAGTGGATGACAATGCATGAAAATGTGAAAAAAAATTCTAGTCTTCAGCCCAGCCCTCCGAAGAGTTGGGCCCCATTTTGACAGGGGCCCCGTAACTCTGGAACTTACCCAAACAAAGACCACCGGTCGATTGCACGGGTCGAGTTGCGTCTACGTGTTCAATTTCGTGGCTCTGGGATCAAAGAGGGACCCCCAGGTCACCGGGGTCCGCAAAACAAGAAGTTGGATTTCGCTCAAACTTATTTGAGCCAAGTCCTTATATATAACTTATTATATACTAATCGCCCAAGACAGCAAGAACAGCGCTATAAATTTCTAAATATGTGTCTACTTGAATTTGAAGTGAATTTTGAACCATTTTATGCAAAGAAAGTGGAAGACGGCGAATAAAGTATTGATGCAGAAAAGGAATAACACCCAACAAGACAAAGACTCATAAATCTAGCAAACCACACTAAAATGGCCATTAGCAATGTTCCCGCTCGTGTACTAGTGCTATTTTTTCATATGCCGACGGATCCAGAAAATTATTTTTCTTGTCTGCTCATACAATATGTACCATTTTTCTCTGAAGATGAATTAATTGATGAGCATTATAATGCACGTGATGCTTTTCTTGCTCGAAAACAGCAATTGAGACAAATGCATATCTTGAAACACATTGGGCAAGAGATAGACAACTTTAGATTTGCTTTTCATCAGGTACATGATTTCAATCTTTTTGAAAATCTAGAAGAAATTGTTGAGGCAGAACTTAAAGATGATGTTACTGAACAGTCAATCACAAGTGTGTGGGCAGTTTCACTGGATGGATTGAGAATAGTGGAGCTGGATTGCTCGAAACTCTCAGACAACGCACCGTGCACAATGAAGGAGATGAAAGGTATGCGACAATTAAGACCTCAAGCATCAAGAATAGAGTCATATATTTAAAATTTTGACAAACGGATTTCACATTGATTGTTTTTAATATTTGAATATAAGTTTTATAAAAAATTATTTTCGTTTGCTTCGTTATTTTATTTCTAAAACAATAATTGTATAGTTTGATGTACAATTCGTAAGTAGCTACGACATTTTTCAGTTTCAAATCTAACCATAAGAAAAAAAGACAGATAAATCAGAAATTTATCGCATGTCTCTGTAATTACGTCATCAAAGTATTTAAAATAAATTCCAAAATTTCATTCACATAATCCTAAAAAGCAGAAAATAATAATAAAATAAAAAAAATTTTAATGTACGATGTTTTACATAACGGACTAAAAAGCATAAAATAATTTCTCTAATCCTTATGAAGGATTAAACCTCATACAGATTTCTAACTTTTCTAAATTATCCTGAAAATTAATATTTGGCAACTTTTGATAGGTATTAAAATACTTGTAAGGTTGGAAACGAAAAAACATGGCGGTCATGCAATACACAATTATAAAGAATGTAGAGCTCTATCAATAAAAGAACCTAGTTACCACTTCACATTACTTGAGGACTAATGAAATTGTTAGTTGAGCTACTAATCAATTATCTACTGCAAGCGTCCCATGTTTTTCTTTTCCATTCTTACAAGTATTTTAATAGATATCAAAAGTTGTCAAATACGAATTTTCAGGATAATTTAGAAAAAGTTAGAAATCTGTATGTGCAGTTTTATCCTTCATAAGGATTAGATTTTAGTCCGTTATAAAAACATGGTACAGTAAAAAGTTTTTTTTAAATTTTATTGTTATTTCTTTTCTTATCACAAAACGAAAATCACTTAACCTGAAAAGATTTCCCTTCTAAAGAATGAAAGTTTCTTATTAAATTACTGTCCTTCGGTATCAGTGGAAGAATTCGTTGTAAAGGGTGTTTTTTTGAGAGGTATAGAATTTTAAATTGCAATAAAACAACGATGTATTATTCGATTGACATGAAATTTTTTTTATTCGAAAGATAATCTTGTGGCATTACATTTTAAATATGATTTCTGGCATAGGACTGCCACGGCTGGCTCGGATGTAGTCCAATCTGGACGTCCAATTTTCGATGACTTTTTCCAACATTTGTGGCCGTATATCGGCAATAACACGGCGAATGTTGTCTTCCAAATGGTCAAGCGTTTGTGGCTTATCCGCATAGACCAATGACTTTACATAGCCCCACAGAAAATAGTCTAGCGGTGTTAAATCACAAGATCTTGGAGGCCAATTCACAGGTTCAAAACGTGAAATTAGGCGGTCACCTAACGTGTCTTTCAATAAATCGATTGTGGCACGAGCTTTGTGACATGTTGCGCCGTCTTGTTGGAACCACAGCTCCTGGACATCATGATTATTCAATTCAGGAATGAAAAAGTTAGTAATCATGGCTCTATACCGATTACCATTGACTGGAACGTTGTGACCTTCAACGTTTTTGAAGAAGGATTCCACCAGCCCATAAAGCGCACCAAACAGTCAGTTTTTCTGGATGTAACGGTGTTTCGACATACACTTGTGGATTAGCTTCACTCCAAATGCGGCAGTTTTATTTGTTGTCGTATCCATCCAACCAGAAGTGCGCTTCATCGCTAAACAAAATTCGCTTATGAAAATCGCGACCATTATTTTCGAAATAAAATTGCACAATTTGAAAGCGTTGTTCAGGCGTGAGTCTATTCATGATGAATTGCCAAACAAAACTGAGAATAAATCACTTGACAGCTGTTAATTCGGTCGCCATCTTGGAAAGTAATGCCAACTTAAACTTCTATACCTGGAAAAAAACACTCTGTAGTAGGTGATGATAATGCGTGTCCAGCCTCAATCATGACAGAGAAAGACATTTTGGAGTTTGTTCAAAGCTAAAAAAATACCCTTAATGAAGATTGCGGTGACGGAAATGATATGAATATTGCTGCTCCCCTGTCATCCGAAATGAGGAACATCATTAAAAATATACACAGTTTCTTAGACGCATATTCCAATGGTGAGTGGATAGCAAAATTGGACGACATTGAACTATTTGTTGACAACTTGATGCTAAAAAACACAATGCATGGAAAAATATTAGATTATTTTCCAAAAACTCGATAAATGTTTGGTTTTTCAAAATACTTGAAAATTTCGTATTAAATTTAACTGAATTCTTGTAAATATTTTTGGTTCATTAATTTTTATTAAATAAATGCCTGCATAGACATCTGCGTAAGTAAAATATACTCTAATAAACTTAATTTGTTAAACATATATATATATATATATATATATATATATATATATTTTAATATCCTTTTACACAAAAAAATATTTTAGTCCCCTCAGTTTCGTGTTAAACGATTTTCCCTGTATGTGTAATTTTTTATTTCATGTAAATATCTTCGATTTGGAATTTATGAATATTTTGTATTTATTTATGAAATCTGTAAAACGAAATCTTTTTATTAAACTTGGAAAAAAATATTCAGAACAATCATATTAGCTAATTAATTTCTTTCGACTTTGTTCCAAAGTTTATGCGAAACGTTTTTTTTAAAATAAAAATTTTTTTTCTTTCTCAGTTAAATACATTTCATTATAATTTTATAAACTCAAATTCTACGCTTAAATTATTTTTCAAATATAAACTCTGCATTTTGCTTTGCACAAAAGCAGTATTGGAGTTTTTTGTACCTTAAGTAATTGTCCGAAGTTCAAAATATTCGCGGTATTACATAATAGACTGGTCAAATGCTACATTCCAATTCTATCATTCCAAAGTGACACTTAGTATCCTAGTTTAAATGAACAATTTCTTGGGAAAGTTGCGCAACGTTGACCCTTTACGATGCTGGATCCTTTTGTTCTGACTCCGATGTAATGATTCCTGAAGCCACATACTGACCAGTTGTTTGCAAATGAAATAGGCGATGAATTCAAAGTAGCCATTGAGAGAGAGAGAGAGAGGAATCTGGAACTTTAATATAAACTTTTGCCTTAACTGAACACTGTTTATCACTTCATTCTATGAGAAGTGAAATGTCATGTTCTAAGACATTGAATGTAATTTAAATAATGACCTATACTAAACTAAGTGGTGTGAATCTATGGATATTTATTAGCATTATTTATTAACTAGAAAAACGAAATCATTGAAAAATATGAAATAAAACTAATATTGACCGATTTAAGTTAGAAATGGGCTGGCTGGGTGGCGATGTTGGTTTGTCGTTGACCTTCTGCACCCAAGGTTTCGGGTCCGACCCCGGCACAAGTTGGTGGATTTTCATGGTGCAAAAAATCGACAGTGGCCATGTCGTATGATTATACGACATGAAAAAAATCCCTTGAGAGTCTATTTGGCTTATGTGTGCTCTCGGCAAAATTAAAATCCTATGCACAGTTTCGCATCGTTAAGAGCACAGGTGCCTCCCTCTGGGGAGGAAACTGGGTGTCAAAATTACTTGCAGTAATTGGTATATGGGGCCACATTAAGAAAGATACTTGCTTCTGGAGAATGTACTAGGTCTGCAAAGGTTAAACACCCATGTGAATCCCCATTAAAGAAGAAGATTTAGAAATGGAATAAAACGGTTGCTATTTAATGCTCATAAAATAACACAGTTAAAAATAGATTTTTTTTGTGCATTTCTAAGACGGCGTGATAACAAAAATTTTTTTGTTTATATATTTGCATTCAAACTATAATGAAGGGTTGTAGTAGAATTAAAAAAAGATTTAAGATATTACTGTTTAAATTCTGGAAAAAATCACTAAATGCCTGTTCTAATGTCCTGAGTCAGCTTTTAATGATCTTTCATAGATATTTTTGGTCCTTATTGAGACTCTTTTTGTCTTTACTATTTTTTAAACGAAAATTGATACCTTAAATATTGAAATTTATTTTTTACTTAAAGCATTTAATGTACACCACAAGCATTAGTAATAATCAAAATTCAAATATCTGAATCAATGTTTTAATATTTGAGGAAAAACAGTTTTAAAACTCCATTTTGAAATATTAATTTACATAACAGCTATCTGACTCAAACATTTCCGGTCAATTATTTAAAAATTGGTGATAAAACGTTTAATTATTGTCAATTTAAAATTTAAATTCCTAATAATACCTAAGGATTTGATACTACGGATTCTTGTTTAGTATTAATAAAAACTGTCACAGCTAGTGTTTCAAAATAATGTTTTTCCATTTTACTAAATTTCAATGCATTTGTAGATTCACAGAAAACATTGTTTATATATACGAAAGTAATACTTAGAAACAATTTTTCTTGGATTTTTAATGAGGGATTTTCACGGTTTTTCAATTCCTACTATTAACTCACACTCTCTATTTTTTTTTATTTATTTATCGGTGGAATTTTTAATTGTTAATAAAATACAATCATTACTTCGACAGGTTCTTTTAATGCAACACAATAAAAGCTGCAATGTGGGCTGAAGAATACTCAGGAATCATTCTCTTCGTAGACATTCTCTTTTGTTCTTGGATAAATTTCCGTTTTCTCCTCATAGATGGGCCATTAATTCGATTTCTTTGTAACCTTTGGGCTATTGGTAGGTATCTTGTGTTTGTTGTTTTGTATCGTTTGTATTTTATTGTTTTCATCAATCACAAAAGCAAAGATAGTGTAGAAGGTTGAAGTTAGAAAATTGCAGTGCTTGAAATTTCTTTGGTACAAAAAATAATAAAATAATCCCTTTTTAAAAGCAGCTTAATTTTTCAGCAATGAAGGACAATAAATTGTGATGAGTAATAGTTCAATCAATAATTACTTTTTGACTAAATACTTATTAGAACATAATTCAGTAGCATAGTTTTGATAATCAATATTTGTAATTGTATATATGTCAGCACTATTTAAATGTATTACAATTATAAAGCTGTGAGACAGGAAAAAAAACACCAAATGAAATTGAATTTCTAATTAATGTTTTTTATATTAAAAAAACATTGCTTATAATTGAATTAAGTTCTAAGTGAAAATTATTTATTTCTAAATAAAGAAAATTTTTATCGAACGTTTATTCTTCCTTCTGCTATTTTCCATGTTTTTTTCATATTGCTGCTACTGTCAGACGTTGCAGAACTACAAATCATACTTCACTCTGACAGACTATGTTTTAAAATATATCTTAAAAGTACTAAAAAGCAATTGTTTTTGAATATATCGTAAGATATTCAAATGTCTGTACAAATTTTGAAAAAAAAAACAACTAGGTCATTTCAAAATTTCTCATTCTAATTCTTTTGTAATAAATACTTAATTAAATTTTCAAGGTGAACATTATTTATAACGTGCGCTACTATTAGTCTCTACAAATGGTTTAACTTTTTCATTGTATAGTGTTTCAGATATACAAGCAATGGTGGTGTTACGGATGACTTCGAAGGTTGTCACACAGTCGAGACAAGGAAAACTACATACATACTTCCATACCGAGCAATAGGTTATTATCTGAAATGTACGGAAACAGCTTTGTCTAGGTACTTGTAAAAATGGTACCTGCAAGGAATTTATTGGCGGAATGAAGGATCCAGAAAGACAAGATGTATAATTGCGAAGCTGGATCGAATACTTCTGTGATAAACCTGCACCATCTCGAAGATTTAGCTTGTTTAATACTCTTTTATAATAAAATCCTGTCCAAAAATAAGGTCACAAACATGATTTTCGTCATAATTTTAAAATGCCTCTGGTAAAACTATTAGAATTTGTTTTTTAATATATGTTGAAGAACGCGTAGTACAATATTAACCTTTAGTGTAGGAAGAGATGGTGTTTAGCGTTAGCTTTTTCAGAACTACTGGACTGATATCTTTCAGGCATATGGGAATTTTGCTTCCAGTTTCCTGAATATTACATACAAACAAACAGTCTGTTTACAATGAGAATGACTTCTCATGATAATTTAGACAATTCCTTGAGATGGAAAGCCGTTGCAAGACTTGAAGCTGGCAAGTCTCAAGCTGAGTGGCCCGAAAGTGGTCTCCCGGTGATGGAATCAATTCCAACAAGTGGTACTGTCACCAGGAAGGTCGGCCAAAGTCGCCACAGAGCATAGACATCTGCACAGGATCACTACCTGGCATTAAGCACATGACGACATAAGCGGACAACAGCTCTTCAGCCTGCTCAAGATCTTGCTGCTTTGTCCGTAAGAAGAAATCCCGGGTCTTGAAGCAGCTGTCTTGAAGAGATTGGAGCTTACACCCGGCGTCCAATCTGTTACGTTCCTTTGACTGCATCCAGCAGGAAAGACTGGTTATTGGAGAGTGGAAAATCTCAGTCGTGGACACCACAAGAATAGAGGTATGTTCTTTTTAGTGATGATTCGAGATTTCCAGGTAAAGTGATTCTATACGAGTCTTAATCTGGAGAGAAAATATAGCTAACTTTCATCCCTCCTTCGTAACAAAAATTGACAGATTTGGTGACAAAGGAAACCTTGTATGGGCTGGCAGAATGTTGGGCAGTCATGTCTTTGATGTGGGTTTGATGTGGTATCAACTCACAATGCTATAGGGTTGAGATGCTGGAAGCCTATGGGAGTTTTTTCTGAGGGATATAAGCTACCTTTTTATGGATAATAATGCGCGACCACATATTACTCATATTTGTGATGACTTTCACAAAGGAGTGAATATTTGTCGTATGGAATGACCCTAAAGGTTTCCAAATCACAATCCTATTGAATATGTTTGAAATGGTCTAGAAAAAGCTATTTCTTCACGTAGTTTCCCTTCGGGGACCCCCAGGAATTAAAAGTCCCGCTTTTGAAAAATGGCATTTGTTGCCATAGATACTTAGTGACACCCTCATAAACAATATGGCAGCTCGTTGAGGCTTGTACAGCAGTTCACAGGGGTCACACTCCATATTAGACAGACTTTTCTAGAGGTAAATACTTTATCTCTGGTTCACGATTTCACACTTTTTGATATGACTTGTATATTAATTCACAATTAAAATCTTTTCTACATTGTTATGTTGCTGTGTTATTTCTGACATTGTAATAAGTCTCTGAGCCAAATTGCTTGGCATTACTGTACATTATTCTTTTGTTTTCACATATTTTATGTTTATAACCTTGATTTGGGACCTTTGGCCTCACTTACCATTTCACGAAGTTTTGTTGTGGTGGGAATTTGTTCATCACGGTTTTTAAGACGAGTGAACAACATTAAAAAGAAGAATGCTTTACATAGTATAGTAATTGATGACTGAAAGCAAAATAATATCGCATGAAATTCAGCAAAGAATGCTGTTTTAGTCTTGGAGCAGTTGGCCATCATATATATGTGAGGAGAAGCAATAACCAGTAGTCACAATCTGACTTCTTTTCATAAAGGAATACAGAAAAGGCTATTTATTACGAAAGTTGGTCACTTGGAATCATTCTGTGTACAATTTTATCAGCTGAACGATATGCTGATGACATCCTCGGGCCATTTCCGTTATCATTCATAACATGTCAACTTGAAATTATTTTCCGACAAGATAATGCCAGACTCCGTTTGGATTCTATATCTCTGTACTGCCTTGATGATAGTTATATTCTTCTTTGTCTAGCGAAACTTTCAAACCTTTCCTTAATCAAACACACGTGGGACACGATAAGCCTCCAAATTCTGGAAACCAAAGTGAAGGAGATCTGGAGTAACAATTGATGAATACCCGATGGAATGTATCACAAGACGAGATTAGGAATTTTTATCACATATCAATTAGGAATTTTTATACGCCTGTGTGTATCGCTTCTACACTCAATAAAAAAAAAACGACGCACCAAGAAGGAGTTGCCCGATTGTAATGAAATTTCATATGCGAAGACATTTGTACCGAACATGCAAATGATTAAAATTTGGTGTCCAACAAATAAATAGCAGAAGCTACAGCGCATCGGAACCCTTAGCAGGTGTCTATAAGAAGCAATTTTCAATATGAATTTCAAACTTTCTGTTCAATTGCGATATAGGATCCATTCCAATGACTAAAAAATGATTGGCGCAGGATTCGAGCTCTTTACAAGCAACTGTCTGTGTTTGAAAGAGGTCGTATTATTGGATTATAATAAGCAGGTTAGGCAAATCGTTAGAATCACTCGTCATATGGGTCGAAGCGATGCGACCATCAGAAAATGCTGACAAGACTGGCTGAACAGTGTCAGATTACAGCGTAATGATGGTAGTAGTCGACCTAAGGTTACAGCAGATTGGGAGGACAGATTGATTGTCAGATCAACTGTCACAGCGCCTGATTCATCGTTATCAACGATCAGACGTGTGACCCACACGTGAGTGTCCACGAAGACCATCCACAGACTTCGGATAGAGCGAAATTTACTCTCGTACCAACCGCTACGCCACCTACCACTTACGCCTGCACACTGTCAAGCCAGATTGCGGTGGTGCTTGGCTCTCTCAAGTTGACATCTTGCTGACTGGGGATGTATAGTGTTTAGCGACGAATACCGCTTCCAACTGTGTACTAATGATCATCGAAGACGTGTTTGGAGACGCCCAAAGCAGCGTGATGATCTTGCTTTCACTATTGCATGCCACATAGGCCCTCAACCAAGAGTTATGGTCTGGGGTGCTATTCCTTTTAAACAGATGAACCTCTTTGCTTATCCTGAGAGGCACACTTACAAGCCAATGGTGCGTCAACGACATTCTGAGAACTGTTTTGCTACCGTTCCTTTTGCAGTACCTTGGCCTTATTTTTCAGAAGATAAGGGCAGACTACACTCGGAAAGTGTTGCTATGAACAGTCTTACAGCTTGTCAAATACTTCCTTGGCCAGCCAGAGCACCGGATTTCTCTTAAATCGAACATGTCTGGGATATTATGAGATGACGACTGCCCTTTCAGGGAATATGGATGACCTTGCCCAATTATTGGAGCAAGACCATCTCCGATGGCAGGAGACCATCGGGGAGCTTTATCACTCTATGCCACGTCTTGTGGCAGCTGCATCCAGGCTAGAGATGGGTCAACACCTTATTGAGCTTGTTAGTTTGTAACTATGTAACTCTGAAAAAAATTCATTCAATTTTTCTGAAATTTGAATCATTTTCTATTCCGTACATAACCTTTCTGCCACCAATTTTTGTTTTTATCAGTCAACATTTTCTTGACGCGTCATTGTTTTTGTTATAGAGTGTATTATTACAGATTCATCAATTACTGAGAACTTATTTAAAGTCACTTTAATGAGATTTTCTCAATATTATTCTTTCTGAATACTAATCATCCTTTTTTATGACACAACATTATAAAGTCAAAACTGTATGCCGTTTTTATAAAATGTCACATACTAAAACTATGGACATTTTAAATTGTAATGAATATATGTAAGATCTTTTACAATATGTCTTTGTAAGATCTTACAAATATATGTCCTTTAATTACGTATGATTTTGAATTACATGAATTCTTAAAAATGCTTTGGGATAAAAACTCCATGTTCTAAAACTGCAATCTACAAACTGAGAGCTAATGAACATAAAAAGGTTCATTTTGATTTTGGATATAAAATATTTTGCCAAATGAAATGAAATTTAAAAAATCTAGACTCAGATTTTTGAAACGCTTTAATCAAAAACACTTTTCAGTTATTTCCTCGATAATGCATTAATTTAAAACGAGAAAAAAAAGTATATGAAACTTCCTAAATATCTTTCTGCTCCATAGAATAAATCAAACACAATTCTCTGGTCGATTCTTTGTTAGAAATAACAATCCGAATTCTCTAAATATATCTTAGATGGTAGTAAAAGAAATTTCTCTTAATTGTACACCTTAATCTCGGCTCTTATTAGCGTTAAACGATCCCATTAGAGGCTTATCTGACGAAGATAACTTTGAGAAAGTATAGATCTTCAAATGAAAGCAGAAAAAAAATTGTGCGTCGCTTCTCAGAATTAGATCCGATTGTGGAATTAGAGATTATTATCCCGAGTTAATTCTATTAGCGGAAAAAAATAATTCGAAACACCCATTTCTTTATAAATTCCTCATTTTATATATTAGAAAATAACTTCCGAACTCTATATTTATAAGGAGACATAAGATGTTATTTTTTAATACTTTGAGTAAGGAATTTGACGAGTTTGCTTAAAAAGGAGTAATTATACTTATAGACGAGAAATATGGAAAATATTAATTGTCTCACAATAACAAAAATATATGTGGTAAAAAGTAAAAGAAAAATGACATGATAATAAGATATAAAATAAAATGCATTGTTGGTATTAAGTACTATATAAATGTTAAATAATTTTTGAAAATGTTTCTCTGTATTATTGATTTCTGTTTTATATTCGATTTAAATTCTTGAGTATGAAATCTTTCCCTTATATTATTAATTTTTCATTACAGGAATACAGTATCATAGATTTTTCCTTTTGATATTTGAGACGGGCTCATCGCGTTTTCTACTAAAATCTCCTCTTGGTTTCCTTGGGGCCGAAAAAGGCAAATTCTTTCCAACCAAATCCAGAGGCGAAACATTAACATGCAAATTAGAAACCTTTTAAATAGTAGAAGTTTAACGTAAGTGTATGATCTATTGGGAAGTGATTATGCTAGTCTTGTTTAAGCGCGTGAACTAAAGGAAGAGAAGAAAGCCGTCATTCAGTGTGAAGCTATCCGTGACAGAACGATCAAGTCAAGGTGGATACAATTCCACGCGAGACAAAAGATATTTAGGATCCGAGAGGATTACGGTTAAACAAGAGATTGAGGTAGGATAATTCTAGTACCAATTAGTAACTGTGATATAAACAGAGATTAGGAATAGACGGGAAAGTTAAATATAGTGGTTAAGGTATACGCGCTTATTTGGTAATACGTATTGTGTGTTTTCTCACCTCAGATCCGCTAAGTTCTATTATAAATGTTATTATTGTTAGTGTTTAAGTTAAGATCTTAATAAAGACATTTTAAGATCATGGCAACCCATGGTTCTTCATTCAACTCCACACCTCTAGGTCACGAAGATAACTTAAGAGTGAGGTATCACCCACGGTTGAATACCTCACATACTTTACTTTTTTATTATGTACATATTTCGTGTTCCAAATGATTGACAGATAAACAACATTCATAAAAATGTAGAATCAATTGATAGCCAATTTATTAAAAGATTAGTAGAGGGCAAAAGATAAAAGGTGCGTTTTTAAGTAAAACCAGTTTGATATTTAAATTATAATAAAAATAAAAACAAAATACATCTTTTTCGTGACTTTTTTTGCTATGTGTACTTAATTTGTTATTCGATGTAATTTCCACTATATTAAGACACTTATCGCAGTGCTTCTCAAACTTTTAGTATTTGCAACCAAATTTTCAACCATTATTTTCATCACACCCCCTCCCTCATACAATAACAATGTTTTGAATTCAATAATAATTTACGTTGACGTAAAGATACAATGCGACCTTAATTCTAAACCGTACAAATGATCAGGATAAGTATTAAAATTTTTAAATGTTACTTTTAAGAAACAGATATTTAAAGTAATTTACTTTTAAGTAATAGGACATGTATTGTGTTATTTTTCCTTTCTAATTTTTAAATTGGAACATATTACAACAAATATGCATAGGGTGATAATGTACTTTATGTTTTTGTTTTGCTTTCTTCTAGTAAATTAATAATTTTTTTAAATAATCTTTTAGTTTCTACTTTTCCACATGATCGCACCCCCCTTCGTAAAATTATCGCGCCTCCCACACTAGAGGGAGTGCCCCACAGTTTGAGATTCCCTGATTTATAATGCTGTACGACTAATTTATGAATTTCACTCTCATAGTAGCGTACCATTTTGTAAAATAATCACTCTAGTAAAGCCATTAGATGTTCTTATAGTTATCCTGACACCAACTTCCACTTGAAATTCAAGAACAAGCAATAGTATATGTTATGTGTTATTATTGATTGTGTGTCTCATATCCATTAAAAAACTCTACAAACCAAACATCTTACCTATCCCGAAACAGTGTCACCTAAAAACTATCTTCTTTGATGATGAAAGTTAATGCCTGACCTAAGAGTTTCATTTTGTGCAACTCAACATTTCTGGAACCAATCTGCTACACAATCTCCGATATTGTATGTGAGTTCTGTAACAATTTAAATAATCTAGGCAATATTTGTCTTACTATTCCAGAGTTCGGAATATTTTTTCGCCATACCTTTCACAAATCTATTTATGACATTTTGTCCTTTCCCCGTCTTGAATTTGAGAAACGTATGGAAGTGAATATTTTACCTTGGGAGAATTTGCACTAGTCCGATGTATTTCATACACGC
The DNA here is from genome assembly GCA_019973935.1 of Trichonephila clavipes. Classification (NCBI taxonomy): domain Eukaryota; kingdom Metazoa; phylum Arthropoda; class Arachnida; order Araneae; family Nephilidae; genus Trichonephila; species Trichonephila clavipes. The sequence continues at coordinate 270,079 of BMAU01002798.1, read as the reverse complement.
AGTAACAACTGCATAAACAAACTAATGCTTCTGCAGCGGCCAATAGACGAAGGATCTTAGTACGCATGCTCGAAAACACCATTCGAAAATCTACAACACTCACATTCGCAAGGCGTGCACGCACATACACTCACACAACACACATATGCGCATGCACAAATATACGCTTGCACACACGTACAAATGTACACGCAAGCACATATACACTTCTAAAAATATCGGCAATCAGGAGTATTGAAAAATCATGAATAAGATCCCAACGATCGTGTTCAAACTGAAGAATTGTCGAATTTTACGTCAATTTGTTTATACCTTTAACTATTTGCAGTGTTATGTTCAGTGAATTATAATAATTTTTATTTTTATTTTTAATGAGCTGGGGATTGGTGTTTTACAATTGCAGACCTAGTACATTCCTGGAAACTAGTATCTGTTTTAGTGCGGCACCATAGAGGTGGATACCAATCACCGCAGGTAATACTGACACCCAGTTTCCTCCCAAGAAGGAGGCACCTGGCGATGCGAACCTGTACTAGGATTTAACTATGTCGAGAGCATAATTGAAGGGGATAGGGATCTCTTACATGCCATATATGACATGACCGCTGTCGATTTTTGCATCATGGAAACCCACCGACATGGGCCGGGGTCGAAACTACAACCGAGGGTGCAGAAGACCAGCGACAAACCAACCACGCCACCCAGTCATAAAATAAATGAATACAATAAAAGGAATTTAAATAGATTTTATGTATTAAATGCATATATGTGCACACACACACACACCCATATATATATATATATATATATATATATATATATATAATATTTTATAATTTGTTAATAATAATTTTTAAATTGTTAATTCTTTTGTAAAATATAGTTGAATTCTTTAAAGAAGGTTAAAAAAAATGAGGATTTTAACTTATCTCTTGCCAGATACATCTCTCTCTCTCTCGGTGCTTAATATCTCAATACATGAAGAAGCTACGAAACAAACTTTACATAATATCCTTCAGAATTTTTTTAAGTTTTATTTTTGTAGAATTTAGTATTTAGACACAATATATTAATGTATTTTCTGTAGAATATAGATTTTAGTAATTTTTTTTTAGATTTTTTTATCCTTAAGATAATCTTTGAAATAAATAGAACTTTTTAGTTGAAATTTCCCAGGAAGGATATAATTTTTTATCGCTATCTTATATTGTACTTAAATAAATTGACTAGTTCATCATAATGTTGAACTTAAGTTTCTAAAGACACTTTATAATTGTTTGTGTTTCTAAGGGAAAATCGAACTTTTAATTTTTTCTTTTTTTATATGGATATTTATACGCATTTTATGAAAAGAAATGTAAAAATATTAAATTATAAATGAGATTTAATTATTTTTATAAAATATTTGTTTCTGTGAGAATTTAAAATTGAAGATATTATTTGGAATCATCAATATTGCTTATGAAACAGTTTGTTGCTTATTTTTCTTATGAATCACATAATTAGTTTTATTTGGAAGATAAATGCTTCTTATAAGTAAGATTTACTTTTTATCACTTTTTTATAAAAGCTCTCATTAGTTGAAATATGATTGCTATTTATTGAAGTTATATTTTAGTCGCAAAATCTTTTTTGCACAATTAAAGAGTGTTCCAATTAACTAACGGACATAACTAACAGTTAAAGATCTATTTCAAAATTTTGTTTTGATTCTGTTAAATAACCAACAAAGTTGAAAACAATATGCATTTTTTTTTAACAAAAAGTTATTAATAGCATGAGTGTTGTTTGAGGGTGTTGTCTAAGCAATTACTTTGTTAAATATACGAAATGTAATAATAACATTTTATTTCCTTAAGAAATTGAGCTAATTTACTCGTATGATGAGAATTCTCAATATCGAAAGATAACAAACATTTTAAGAATATTTGGAAGCCTTACAAGTATAGAAGATTTGCTACAAACTATTAACAAACAATAGAGATGGCTTTGCTTACATAGCAAAATATAAAACTGTTTGCAATGTGTATTACTCAGCAAATGCGCCGCCTGTAAATTTACAGGAGAAAAAAAAAACTACTAACGCATTCACTCACATACTCACTCATGATATTTTAGGAACTATTAAACCTACAGACGATATTTGACAGGCATTTTCTTTTCATGAAGTAGAGATCTGTTACAAAAGGGGCTTTGTGAAAGTTAACCCCAAGGAGGGTTGTGAGAGATTAAGAGGCTTTATTTGATAAATATTTCCATTTTTGAACGATTAGATATATACAGATTTAAAACTTGGTAAACATGTTTCTTTTGTTGAGTAAAGATTCGTCAAGAACGGATCTTACAGAAATCGATTCTTATGGTAGTTACGGGGTATATAGATAAAAAAAATTTCGTTTTTTGAACTATTAGACTTAGACTTGAAATTTGGCAAGCATATATATGTATTGTTGAGAAGAGATCCACTAAAAGTTTGTTTTGTGGAAATCCACTATGGTGAGAGGGTTACGGGAGTGTAAAAGATAATTCTGACTCAATTTTAGAAACTTCAATACTTCTTAAATCAAGAGGTGAGGGTCATAAAAATGTTTTTCAATACAGTTTGTCCCTTATAAAAAATGCTGGGACTATAAGATATCTTTCAATAATTTATGAGCAGTACATGCTCAACATCGTGAAATACCCAACTAAGAGGGTATGACTAGTATATGATATTTAGTTATGAGGCACATCGTCTTTCAAATTCAGAAAAAGTCAAATCATTAATGGAAAGATTTTTTTCGGAATAAATAGACATTTATTTTAAGACACTCCAGAAATTACACTTTATTTAATGGGAAAACAGCGTATATAAAATCCGCATTAGCACTTATTCAAAATTTCGGCAGCCAAACCAATCCGTTGTCACAATATTGCCTTAGGGTAGCGTTGCTGTTGGCGTGTCATTCCCGGAGGGAAGGAAGCAAAGTTGTCTGAGACAGGTTGCACTTCTATACTATAGATGGCGGCCCCACCTATCTCCACCTCCACAATTTAGAGGGGAGGGAAATATCCTTCCGCACCCTGCATCCGTGGTTTCTGCTGCGACCGCCTACAGGACTTTGGGACCCACTGATTTAATAGGCACATACTCCGTCTGTACTCGGAGGGTATTCAGAGGTATTAGGCATCGAACCCAGGCCTTCCGGTCTTGAGTCCGATGCTCTAACTACTAGGCTACCCACGGCTCTGTCTTAGGTTAATTATACGTTATTAAGATTTAACTCTCTTGTTGTTTCCCTGCATTGATCTTGTATAGGCTGCGAAGAGCTTTTTTCATAGAACTCTCAAATAATTCCCGCAAATAATCTACCTCGGGGAACTATTAGATATTTTTAGATGCGCCTATTTTTATCTTCATATTTAGAGACTCGACAATTTTTTGGGAACCCCGTTGCTCCTCCAGAATTAATACTTTTCTATACTGAAGGGAAAAAAGTGTTGGCTGTGGATGAGGAACTCGGCCGCGCGCAGGCAGCACCATCCCTTGACCACTGCTTCCAACAGTGGATACATTCCTGCCAAGTCATTCTTCACGGAAAGAACATCCACCTTCTCGTAGCCCTATAACACAACCGAACTTGGTGAGCAGTTGATAATGGCTTCTTAGTCTTCTTAAAAGCAGTTTTGGTTAAGTTTTAGTATACTAATCTGTCCGTTTAAACTGGTTTCTGTCGGATACGAATTCTTGCTGAACATCGACACCGCATTAAAGTGCAACGGATTCAAAAACACACACACACAACAGCACCTTCTCTTATATCCAATACTAACAAAATTTTAACTTAAAGTTATGATAAGCAATTTTTGTCATATTTTTCTTCAGATACATGTGAGATTCAACACCCTGATGGGGCCGTGGTATCCTGGAGGTCAAAGTAACGGACGGCTGACGTGTCATGAATTTGAGCCTAGTACCACTGAAGAAACACCCTATAGGGGAGCGATGCACGTTAAATCTGCCGAGAGCTCAAGCGTCCTCCATGTTGGTGTGGTGTGGTAGTTAAGGGAAGGGGGCTGTCATCTCAGGTGTCTTCCTCCTCACTTGACTATGGCTCAAAATTACGTGGTCCGTCTCCAAAAGCCCTCGAGTAGCTGAGCAGTGTGACGTTAATATTTACTCATTCACTCAGCACCCTGATACTTGCTGCATTTGACCTTTTATACGAAACAGAAAGTAATAAGATGCAGTGGCGTACACATTTATCTCTCATGGGGGGAAGGGTTAACATTCTAAAAATGTGCAGATGGAAGCGCTGAATGGTAAAAATTAAAAGTGTGTAGGTCTGTGGGGCCCTTTGATCCTTCACTACAAAGTGTACGCCATTGATAAGGTGTGTAGTCATTCACATTTATTACTATAAACTTTATTTATGGAAAGAAAAAGTATTTTTATTTGACCTTTTTTCTTTTAAATGCTGTTTTGACAATTAATACGAAATTGCCCCAAAAGGAATATTACTTAGGGACACAAAAACAATGTTTTTTCGAAACCAAAACACGAGTTGGCCATGGGAAACATTTAAAACCGGATGAGGTGACATTTAAAGTGAAATGCAGATTATATATGCATTACTAACAATATAATTTTTAATCAGTGCTCACCACGGAATATCAGGTCTTCGATCAGCACAGAGAATGACATTGGAGAGGGTGCAGAACACCCTGCGTAATGCACTTCCTTATGCAGTCCGGGCCTCGTTTCCGGAAGTCGATCTGCAGTCTCCATGGGAACATTCCCGAATTCCTCCCTCCATAGGGAACCGGCATCGCAGGAGGAGCTAGAAGAGACAGACACACAGATTGTGATTGGCCATGTAGGTTCATATGATGATATACAGTCACTCCTTACATAAGGAGGAGATAATTTCAATGATAACAAATTCATTAACACTATGGGCATTTCTTTAAAAAGATCCACAGGTGTGTGGAGACTACAGCAACTACCCTATTATAAGGACCTCTAAAACATTTCCAGACATCTCAAATATTTTCAGGCATATTTATTGATTCTAGAAATATAACTGATTGACTGGCTGTAGCCACCGCCCAAATATATCTGATGTCTCGAAAAAAATCGGACAGAACTTTAATTTGAAAGTTGTCATGGATTAGAGCAGTGTTTCTCAAAGTGTGGGACGCGCCCCCTGAGGGGGGGCGCGAGCATATCGAAAATAAAAAATTTAAAAAATAATTAATTTACTGGAATGAATTAAAACAAAATACTTTCAGACTTAATAAAAAACGCACTTTTACTCTGATATAATTTATAAGCGCGCGCGCGATATTAAGCCAACAAAAATAAAAACTTCTTCAATACCTAATTAGCTATCTTTGATCCTATAACCAAATAAAAAAACTTTTATTTGATTTGCTATAATCCCATGATGAGAGATTTTTTTACTACGTTTTTTTTTAACCTATCATACTACTCTTTCAGAGAAAAAACAGATCCGAGACCCAGAATCGAAAAAATTTAGGACCATAAAAAATTCATCACTGTCATTATTTTTGAAATACTGCACATTATAGCTGTAATCTGTTTGATCTTCTAAGTTATTGGTACAATTAGTTATGACCCCTCTCTTATGTGTTTGTTTCTCATTTAGGGAAGTTGTAAGTAATGTATTTCTCTGTTGCGCTATTCTCAAACATATAAAGCATAATGGAAAAGGTTTTACACAATTTTTTAGCAGTAACATACATATTATCATAATGAATATACTTTTTACCCGGTAGTGGTCGCGCGGGACACACAGGTTACGAAATCTTTTATTCTGGCAAAACTGTTTATTTGTTGCCAAAGAAAAATTGAAAAGTCCTTGAAAGAAGGTATGTAAACTTTCTCTTAATTAAATTATTCACTGGAATCACGATTTGTATCGTGTACCATAAATTTATTATAAAAAAAAGGATTGGGGTGACTCAATAACCCCGCTCGATCGTATCGAGTGCGCGCCTGCTCCCGGGTGAAAACTTGTTGAAGTATTTTCACGTTAAATATTAAAAATAATACAATTATTCTTCATCGGAATTTTATACTATTGTTCATTATCTAACATCAGTAGCGCACACAAGGGGGGGGGTCCTAGGGGTCCAGATCCCCCCAAAGCCCTTGATTTTTTTCCAATTGATCATAATTCTAAGTATATAGTACGCAAAGTTTAATTAAGTATTTGTTATTAATGATTAATTTTATTAATTAATGATCAGTATTTATTCAATAATTAGTTTCTTACTGTTTTTTGTTCCTGAAAATTGACAAAATCAAATGGAACCTGATACAAGATTGGTGGACTTTCGACCCCGCCCCCTTGAAAAATTCCTGTGTGCGCTACTGTTTAACATCAATTATAAATGCTAATTCTCTGTGAAGCTTAAAATTACACAATTCGCTTAAAACTAATTATAATGTAACCATTATTATTGTGTAACCACTTAAAAAAATCATTTTCCATTTTTGTAAACATTGTCGAGCACTTGGCTTTGATCTCCTTACAATTCAGCTATTATATCAATAATGTTTTATTTTCTTATAAATGAACTCGTGCAAAGAGCGGACACTTCAGCCGGTATACTTTTAATGTATCAGTGCTGCACAGTGTATTTTATAACTAATTAATTAATACTAAATTAAGAACAAGTTTAATAAGTATTAATGACATCCATGGGCTTGTTTTGCAAAGCAAAGTTTTTATAAGGAATGCTTATGATTAGATATTGACCCTCTGAGTTCTTTTTCTATATTTAGCTGATATCTATATTCTGTCTTCTAAGCAGCCACCGCATTTTGCAATATGTTCAATTTAAAAATTAGAGAAAGGAAAAATAACATAATAATTATCCTATTATTTTATTTATTTATTTATTTGCTTAAAAGTAGTATACAAAATTTAATACTTATGTTACTAATTTGTATGGTTTATAATTAAGATCGCCTATTGTAGCTTTCGCGTCAAAGTGCATTATTATTGCATTCAGTACATTATTAATGTACAAGGGGGGCGCGAAAAAAATTGCGATCGAAAAGGGGGGCGCCAGGATTGAAAGTTTGAGGAGCACTGTGTTAAACCCTATTTCATTTGATGAAGATAACCAGTAAGATTCAATTCATATTTAGTAAACCCCAAACCTTTAAGTTTTTAGTAGTTTTTTCATTGGCCTTTCGATTAGTATACAAGTGACACATTGAATTTTCTCTTGCTGAGTTACTTATTTTTTCTTCTTTTTGAAAGTGTCACTTATGCACCATGATTCATTTTATAGATTATTTGGTTTTATATGGTACTTCCATTTTTCAGGAAGAATTACAGCCCAGTTATTCCGAATTAATGATGTCCTGTTGCATTTATTTAGCTTGCATGTTATAATTATTTTTGCAATGAATTTCTTAACTATAACCATATGATGTGAGAAAAAGACAGGGGCTGAGATAGTACTATATTTAATTTGAAATTGAAAAAAGAATGTAATGCTTAGTTTTATTTCTGTAAAATACTCGATATTACTTCATAAGATATCAATGAATGGAACCAAACCGGAATCCGAGGATCTGCTTGAATATTCTTAGTCTTAAATTTAGAGACTTAAAAAAATTCTAGTAATGCCTTTTATTGAAAAGTTTTAAAATCAGATTTGATAATATAATATACCAAAATTAGGATTTAAGATATTGGATTAAAAAATAGCCGTCTGGGTGATGTAGTTGGTTTGGCTCTTTCCTTGTACACCCAAGTTTGTTGTTCAACTCTTGCCCAAACTGGTAGATTTTAATGATGCAAAAAATGTACAGCGTCCATGTTGTGAGATTATGTGGCGTGTGTGTGTTCAAGATACCTAGAGTGTCTGTCTTGGGTGCTCTCGGAAAAATTGAACCCTTGTACAATTTCGCATCGTCAGAACTGAGGTGCTTCTGTCTAGGGTGGAAACTTGGCGTCAAAAATGGTGCCCCACTAAAAAGAGATACCAGATTCCAGGGAATGTACAAGGAATGGAATGGTAGATACCTATCCACATCCCCATTGGGAGGGGAAAAAAATTTGAGATATTATGAAAGTGCCGGGCTGAAATAATAAAAACGCTTAAAAGTAAAATTAAAGAACAATTTAATTTTTTCCCAAGCAAAATAAATTATATTGACACATTTGTAGAATTTTTCTGTTGTTGAAAGGAGCAGTTTAAATCCCACATTGTTACATTATTTGAAGAAATGGTCCCCAAAATAGAGGGATATCATAACATTGAGTAAGATATATGTGTCTGTAAGTGTTAAGAAATAATCCCACTACTTAACACTATTATCCTTGGAATTCTGAGATATTAAAATAAAATAGGGCTAAGGAATTCCTATAATAATAATGGTATATTATTTATTAATGGTAGCATACGTGTTTTTATTCTACTATTTATAACAAAAATGTGATACATTTTTTTCTTCTTTTGAAATGGAAAGTTTTTCCAAACGAAAATAAACTTTTCAAATGTAAGCTTAAATGTTTTATTAGTCTAGACGTACAAAAATAAATAATTGATTTGGGATTTACTTATGAGTAAAGAAGAAGAAAAAAACTGACGAAATATATAATCTGCAAATGAAACCTTTTGCATTAAAAACATAAAGATAGCTAAATATGGAATGAAATTATATTGGTTATATTTGACAATGTTTAAGAAATTTTCATTCTTTGTCAGTCTAAAATTTTTTTATCTGTATTTATAAATTTGTTCAAAGTAGCCATTTTCTGTGTGTCCAAACGATATATTCAAGTTAAAGTACATTTCTTCTTTTTATGACTGTTAAGATTATTTTATAAATTTTATTTCTTTAATTTTTGTCTTTTGAAGCATTGAATGACGATGAGTATATTTTCACAATGAAGTTGTTTATGTGGAATAACAAAATTAATTTCCATTGTTCCATGCCACTTTTGAGCACGTAATAAAAAAAACTAAGAGTTTCATTAATTCAGTGTTTCTCAAACTTTCAATACTTGCGACACAATTTTCAATCCTAATTTTCATGGCACCTCCCCCTCCTTACAACAATGTAATGAATTCAATAATACTATACTTTGACGCAAAAGCCACAATAAGACTTAAACCTCTCAAGGGCCACCGGCGTATATAAACGTATCACTCAACCAAAGCGTTAATTGTCCCGTACGTATATATATACGTCTTTCTGTAGCATGATCTTTTCTGTGCACTGCTATCCATAAAACTATTCCGAAGGTTTTGGAATATAATAAAACCTTGACAGAGTTTGCGAGAGATTTACTTATTTCAGAACATTTGCTTATTGACCCCCCCCCCGGTGGCATTGGGGAGCGAATCCTGTAACTTTTAATCGGCAGTTAAGGGATTAATTATAAACCGTACAAATTATCAAGATAAGTGTTAATTTTTGTAAACATTTTATGAATGACAAGCCCATTAGTTCACTGGTAATTATTAAAATGATTTTTAACTTACTACTGTTAAATTAATTATAAATTACATTGTGCAGTAATGATACATTTATATGTGTATTATATCAGTGCAAATGTGTACTTTATATTTTATTATGTCAGAATATATTTTGTTTGTTTACTTTCAGTAAATTAATAACTTTTTTAATAATCTTTTGTTTTCAACTTTTCAATATGCTCGCGCCCCCCTTGTAGAGATATCACACCCATCTAGGGGGGTGCGCCCCATAGTTTGAGAAACGCTGCATTAATTGATTGTTTGCGTCGAGTTTCTAAGAAACACAAGGGATTTTGTTGATCAATCCGTACTTTTGAACCTTTGTTAAGTGAAATAGCATCCTATTATCCAACGATCACACGATGTTCATGTGACAAATTAGTCTCTCCAGATGTAACGCAGACGTCGACCCGTCGAAAGGATTAATCCTTTATGCACCAGGGGTACTGCAGAGTACCATTAGAATTACATTTGTTTAAAAAATGTTTCCGTTTTCGATTACCAACTGCACGTTTCTGGATTAACGCTAAATAGTTCCTTCAGTCATCGGCATATAACATTAGTAGTGCCATGAAGCATAAAATCCCTGAAAAAGAAACATTTCTCGCCATGTGTCTCATTTCCTCTACCATTTTCTTATGTGATATGTGCTATTAAGTTTTTGCATAAAACATCTTAACTAAGTCCACTGTCGGTATATTATTCCTTATTTTATAAGCCCAGAGAAATATTGTTTCTTGTACAATAAAAGAAAAAAAATGGAAGTTTTTTACTTTATTTTTCACAACCATCTTGAAGTCTTATTTTTATGTTCCGTTGGAACAAACCACAAGATCTAAAAGAAAAGAAAATTATTTAGTATTAACTTATTTTTAAATACTGTACGTTTTCGTCAAGTATTTTAGCTTAAGAATTGAAGAATAATTGCTTTTCTTATAAAAGTTTTAAAGAATAAATTTGAATCCCAGTTCTTTACTTATTGTTGCTGTGGTGGCTCAGTGGTTGTGGTCATGAATTCGTGTCAAGGTACTACCGAAAACTCGCCGTGTAGAGTTTAGATTCACAATAAATCTGTCGAATCTCAAACGTCCTTCTGTGTGTGGAAGTTAGGGGAGGGGCAGATAGCTTGGTTGTCGTCCTATTCATTTGGCCGAGATTCAAAATTCTTAGGTCTATCGTCAATAGCCGTCTCGCCACCTTATTGTGTGAAGTTAAAAATTCACTCACCTTCTTTTTATTTTATTTTCGTGTGCAATGTAAAACAGCGTTTCTCAAACTGTGGGGCGCGCCCCCTAGGGGGGCGTCATGACTTCACGAGGGGCGCGAGCATATTGAAAAGTCGAAAATAAAAGATTATTTTTTTAAAAAAAATTATTTAATTACTGAAATTAAACAAACAAAATACATTCTGACATAATAAAATACATTTTATTACTGATAAATTACATTTTGTACACTAACATAATACCCTTTTAAATGTATGGGTAATGCACAACGTATTTTACAATTGATTTAACAATACTAATTCAAAAACAAGTTTTCTAATAACCAATGACCCCCATGGGCTTGCTAAATGAACACTTCTCTTCACGGTTTAAATTTAATAGCTTTACTGTTGATTTAAAGTCGCGTGCTTCGCTTCCCAATGTCCCATGCGTATGGGATGTATGGAGGGGGCAATTCACAAGAAGCCAATTATTTAAAATAAGTAAGTACTTCGCAAACATTGCCAATGCTTTCTTATTGCATTCCAAAGCCTTTGGAGTTTTTTTTATGGATATCAGTGCACAAAAAGATCGTACTTCGGAAAGACGTATATATACGCCATTGGCAATTAACACTTTGCTTGAGCGAGACTTTTATATATGCTGGTGACACTTAAGAGATTAAAGTCGTGTTGTAGCTTTTGCTTCAAAGTATAGTATCATTAAATTCAATACATTGTTGGAAGGGGGGCGCGATGAAAACTCTGATGGAATATTGGGTCGCAAGCATTGAAAGTTTGAGAAGCACTATAGATTAGAGACTTAGGTAAATATATTATTAACAAGAAATATAAAAAATAAAGTCAATTCTCACTTAGGTCAACAAAGAACATTTTTATTTTAGTTACTTTTTATTAAATAATTACAATTAATGTAAATATGTCTATACATATGACAGAATCACACTATTAAGTGGCGAAATAGAAAGCGATTTTCTTTGCAGTTTTTCTTTCTATATAGTGTGTTAGACTATTTTTATTTGTTTGTTAATATTTGTTTATTCATTCATAAATCCCGTTCTCAGAAATTAGGACATCTCAGGTAGGGCGTGAACCTACGACCTTTGGATTAAAAGTCCAACGCGCTATCCATTGCGCTACAGGCAGCTTTCCTCACAGGCAAATTTTCCTTTTTATATATGGTGTCGGACAATTATTTTTATTTCTTAATATTTATTCATTAATTAAATTTAATTAATGAATTAATATTTGAAAAAACTGTATTAGCACATCAAGTGCCCTCCACTAAAAGTTTTAAAAAATATATTTGCATTTGAATGAATGAACACACACACACACAAAGTATTTTATCAACGATTGAAAATTTGAACAAGATATATATATATAGGGAGAGAGTGAACTAAAATAGTGGGAATTGAAGAAAAAGGATACTTAGAACTGTATATTATTGAAGAAGAATAGAAATTGAAGAAGAAATAGAGAGCATTGGTCTTTTCATTTTCCGACTGTTTTCGGGCGCTATCCTTCCCCCCCCCCTTGCCATTAGAAAAATTTTCCTTTAAATATTTAAAGTAGATCAACATGTTAGAGGAACTTCATGGATCTACAATTTTAAAAATACTGCATTTTTCAAAAAAGTTTTATTTCATGTATTCATATAATATCACACATTAATAATATTAATTTATGATTCAAGTGCCACTTATCCAATAATTTCATTTAATAACTAGGATGTGTGCTTGCATTTTTCTGCTCAAACTGCTGATGTCTAGGCCTATTGAATTTAGTTGCATTTCCTATTTTGCGTTTAATTCGTTTTTATAATTTGTTTTTGTAGCCATCCATGTTGAGAGAAATATTATCACTTAATTTCATTGTGCTGACTGATATCAAAATTTTTATATCTGAGTGAAACATTCTATGTTTTTGTATGAATAAGAAACCATAAAATTTAGAAGCTGTTCTTGCTTAAATTTAGATTTTAACATCAAATCTGTTGATATGTCGAAAAGTGGTTCCATCTTCTTCATTATAGGAGTTTTTTTCCCACAAATATAAAATTTTGCATTTTGCATTAGAAAACTATTTAGTTGAACAAAACATTGCACTAACGAAGGTAAAGTTATGCCTTGGTACCCGGGATAACAGAAAATAGAATTTTCACAATCTATAGCATAGGTGGCACACTTAAAGAAAAAAAATTACGTTTTAATATATTTTTTATTATATTACAATAAACGTTAAAAAAGGATTACAAAATAAATTTACATTATGTTTAAATAAAATTTTCAGTTTTAATGATTGGGATGAGGCTTGGAAACGTGTTTATACACAATTCATAGAGATTGCAAATCCCTTTTGCACACACATTTATAATTTTAATTTAGATTTTTATTGTGACTCTTGGAACCCCTGGGTATGCCTCGTGAAACCCTAGGGCTCCGTGGAATACAGTTTGAAAACCACTGTAAAAGAGTATCACATATAGAACCATATTTCATTATCATTATAAAATCATCATCATTACTATAGAGAGTTTAAGAGATTAGAATGGATTAATCCCTGATTATATAATAATTAATGGTGAATAGCACGGTGTTATATATACAAAGGGTTAAATATGTTCAAAATTTGTCTCCACGAAATATTCTCACTTTTTCGATTTGGTTGAAATTTTTAGCAACGTTACACTTTGAAAGTCTGTTGGGTCTGGACAATCGAACTCATAACTTAAATCACGGTCACGTGACGAGGATGAAACCTGTACGGAACTTTAATTTTTAAATCGGCTTAACTCGAACCACCTCAGTAGCGCAATGGTCAACGAGCTCTATGTATGATTCAGGAGACTTCTTATGTTAAGGAAACAATTTGATGCAGTATTTTACGCATATTGCATAAAAGCCTTGATAAAATTCGCTCCTTTTTTATTACTTATAGGTTTAAATACTGTTATTTTTAAAAATTTAACGTTCAATGAAACATTCTTATTTTTAACATGCTTTTTTAAGTTTCACTTGTATGTAATGGAATCTTTGACTCGAGTTTTACCCACTTTAAAAGGCCAGAATTATTCGAAATTTTGCACACTTCTCAAGGACCGATGACAATACAATAATTTCATATTTTTTTATTGTCCTGATAAGGATCCTCATACATAAGTGTTTAGTTTGCACCGATTCATTACACATTAATTTAAAATCTCTAAAAGATTACACCACACATTAAATGGCGAGACTAAGATAAAAGGAATTTTATTAGAGCGTTCTCCATACGCTCTTGTTCTCTGTCTACACATACACTGTTTACACACTGTTTTTTCACACACTAGCGCCCTCTCGCGACAAATATGCACCTGTTGTTGTGGGTGTCACAAAAACCATTTGTTCAACACTGAACAATAAGAATTTCGAGATTTCGCGAATAAATCATTATATCGTTTCCAGATTTGGCGACTAATTGCATAAATCATTTTCAGATTTGCTAATTAATTTCATATGCCCTTTCCTGATTTGGTGACTAAAAGATTAAGGAGAAACCCTAAAACCGTGAATAGTTTTGTGGTTAAGAGGGCATAGTACCTTTAAACGGCAAAATAACCCATTTTTCAAAAATATTTTTAAAAATTAATACAGACTGTTAGGAGCATTTTAAAACAAACCGCGTCAAAATCGGACCAAAAGTACGGCAATAGCAACAAAAAATGTCAAACGTCAGCACTGGATTGTCCATTTAAATCCAATGTAAAAAACCATGTTCGTTAGTTTCGGTTTTGAAATCGATGGTGTTATTGAAATTATTTTCTCCCCAGTTGTTGCTAATTTTTAATTTTATCTATTTTTATTGAGAGAAGGATGTTTGCAACTCAACACTGCCCTAGTTCGAAGTATTGCTTGTTTACATTTGTATTTCATACTGTTTACTGCTGCTTTATTGAGTGTTATCTCGTTATTCTCGTAATTCGTAAGCTTTTTAAATTTTTGTTGATTGAAGTTTATTTTGCATCTTTTTAATTAGTAAAAAATGTCTAGTAAAGCTCAACGTAGAGGCAGTGACTATCGCCGAAAACGAAAGCGTTTTCATGCGAATCAATACACTCGAAATGTATCAGATACGCTTGCTGTTGACTGCATATCTGCTTCCGCTAAGAAATTGTGCAAAGAAAATTATCTTGACAAGGAAGTAAGAAATTCCAATCAATCTAATGGATATAGAATGATAAACATTGATATTTTATTATCTGAACTATCCAAATATGTCCTAACTGCAATACTAAAGTAGTTCTAAAAGAAAAGATTTTGTATGGATTGGTATCTGAGTTTTATGTTGAATGCTACTCATGCAGTACATTGACCACTTTTAAAAGTTCCTCAGTTATTGCTTCAAGTAAGGACTATGAAGTTAATACACGAATAACCTATGCTATGCGTACAGTAGGATTGGGTTTTTGTGGAATAAAGAATTTTTGCACAGCAATGGATTTGCCATCCCCAGTATCACAAAAATCATATGAAAGGATAATGCGAAAAATAAATTTGGCCAGTCGTGAAGTAGCAGACGACTCCATGAAAAATGCTGCGAAAGAAGAAGTATCAGCTTCTGGAAGTAATGAAATCTGTGTCAGTGGTGACGGTACGTGGAAAACACGTGGACACACTTCCCATATTGGTGTTTGTAGTGTCATTGGAGATTTTACAGGGAAAGTGATTGATGTTGCTGTTCTCTCTTCATATTGTAAAGGATGTGAAAAATGGCGAGGTCCAAAATCTGGACATTCATATGAAGAGTGGAAATTGAAACATCAACCACACTGTGTAAAGAACCATATTGGTTCTTCCAGTAAAATGGAAGTAGACGGGATGAAGGAAATATTTCAAAGATCGG
The DNA here is from genome assembly GCA_019973935.1 of Trichonephila clavipes. NCBI lineage: Eukaryota > Metazoa > Arthropoda > Arachnida > Araneae > Nephilidae > Trichonephila > Trichonephila clavipes. The sequence goes on along the minus strand of BMAU01002798.1, from coordinate 254,466 downwards.
TGCCACAACGAAATGCGAAATATATTAAGTATATCGGCGATGGGGACACAAAAACGTTCCCAGAGCTTCAAAGGACAGCACCATATTCTATCGAAAAAGTTGAATGTGTTGGCCACATACAAAAGCGTATGGGTGCTAGACTGCGAAAATTAAAAACAATGAATCGTGGCAAAAAATTATCAGATGGTAAGAGTATCAGCGGTAAAAATCGTCTGACTGATAAGTTCATTGATACAATTACCACCTATTATGGCAATGCTATTAGACAGAATAATAGCTCCGTTAGTGATATGCGTCAGGCCATATGGGCAATTTATTGTCATTATAGGTCCACTGATGAGGAACCTATGCATCACTTCTGCCCAATTGGTGATACTTCGAGGTGCAAATATCAAAAGGCAGTTGCTACGAATAGTGCTTCTTTATTCAAACATAAAAATATCGTGCCAATTGCGGTAATGGATGAAATAAAGCCTATAATAGCAGAACTATCTGCACCAAAATTGCTGAAAAAATGTGTGGGGGGTAAAACACAAAACGCTAATGAGTCGTTCAACTCGACTGTTTGGAAGTACTGCCCCAAAACTTCTGGGTCATCTAAAAATATTGTAGACATAGCAGTAAATGAGGCTATAGTGATGTTTAATGAGGGAATGACGGGACGTATAAAGATAATGAAAGCTCTTGGCTTTAAAATAGGACATTTTACTGTTACCTCTGCCTTTAAGGCCAATTATGCACGCATAAAAAATGCCGAAATTAAATCAAAATCATATACATTAGAGGCCCGTAGGGCTAGCAGAATGAGAAAAAAAGCCACAAATGAGCATTTTGCTAAACTAGAAGGCCCTACATATGAAGCAGGATCATTTTAAATATTATGTATTAAGTTTTATTTGAAATATTGAAGTGTCATTCTTTAAACTTGATTTTCTCAGTTTCAATTTTTTACACTTTCCCGCAAGATTGTAAAAAAAGTTTTTACTCTAGAGCTACAAAAATTAGCATGCATATTCTAGTCATAGATCTTAATTCTGTATGCAATAATTATGTTTTATGGTTTAATACATTTTGATTTGCAACTGTATAAAAATTGAAATTTTAAAAAAAAAAATATTTTTATGAATTTTTAATTTTAAAAAATATTTTTTTAAAAATTTTAAAAAGTATTAAAAAAATATAAGATACTTTTCAATTAAGTGGTATACACACACAGAATAAAGGTTACATTTAAATTCAATTTAATGCAAAAATTGAGATTCTAAAGTGTATAATTTAAAAATTATCTTGCGGGAACAGGAGGTAAGTAATATTTTTTTTTTACAATTTGGTATATATATTTATCTTCTTTTTTAAAATTTTGTATTTATTAAAGAACAAAATTTCTCTAGTTTTCTTAAAGTTTATACATTGTTATAGATAATATATAAAATTCAGATCAAAATTAGCAAAATTTGTTAACTTATGATGAATCGTAACATGTATATGACAACGAACAATTTTTGTTCTCGCAAGGTACTATGCCCCCTTAACCCAAATAAAACAAAAAAAAAAAAATTCTTTATGTGAAAAAGGGTAGAGTGGGTGCGTAGTTTGTCTGAAAATGGAAATAAATAAAAAAATGACTTGTGCATGTGAATGATAATAATTTATGTTCTTACTGCTAAATATGTTTTATTTTTATAAAAAATATTTATACTTTTAGAAGTTTAGAAGGTGATAATACGATTGACATTTAATATTTCTTAACACACTTTTATTAATTATATCTGTATGTATAGAGACGGAATCTTTGAAATATAATGATGTGGGACTCATCCGAGGCCCCGTAAACGGAGATAATAAATACCCTTCAGACCCATTAGTTAATATCCATTGAAGAGTAAGACTAATTCCGTCTCCAAATATCAAACTCAAAGATAAATTCAACATAGAATAAATGATAGTTTTAAAATCTAACAAAACAGGCTTTTATTGTAGATCGAACTAAAAAATGAAAAATAAATAATAGATTTTTAAAAAAAAAATTAATACTCACACTTTTATAGTGTGTGTGTGTGAGAGAGAATCGAACTTAAAAGTAAAAAAATAATTCTTAATATAAGAGTAAAATAATTAACGAGAAAATTAATGTCATTGTGGTAAAAGAGTGGGGTGCTTTGTACTACATTTTTGCTCTAACTCAGCATTTCACCCCACGCTTTTCTCCCAATGACATTAAAAAAAATTTCGTTTAATCATTTTATTCTTATATATTAAGAATTATATATATAATTTTTACTTTATAGTTCAATTCACTATAAAAAGTGTTTTTAAGTTTCTTTTAAACTATAATTTATTAATTTATTTTTAAGTACAAATGTAACATTATCTGTGTGGTTAAACAGAATTTTTCATTATTCCGCAAGATCTTGTCTTGAATCATTCTTCATTTCTTGCTCTACAGTTTAAGCTTATTAAAACCCGTAGGCCGGGAACAGGAAGTAATGTACAATTTAATCACCGATCAGTACCTTTTGATAACGTAACCTGAAACAACTTAAGTTTAATGCACCGTTCGATGACTTTCTAAAAATAATTAGATTTAATAAAGCACTGCACAGAATTTTTAATAGCTTTAAGTAATAAAGTATTTGAAAAATCTCATTTTTCGTTCTTATATATATCAAGAAAAATAACATTCCGAAACGCTACCTTCGATTAGCAGGACTTTGACCTTACCTCAGAAAGTAAAAGTGCGAGATGTATTGCACTCTCTTTTTCAAAATTCTTTTTTTATAATCACAAATACTTACCAGGTGTATACGATTAAAAGTAATCTATCAACATTTTTCTTATAAATATACCTCTTACTGATCTGTATTCCCACACATTCCCGATATTATCTTAATCACACAGATTAAAAATTATATTTTGTTTAATATTCTGTGTAATTTAATAGAATAAGAATCATGCATTTTTTTAAGAGAAGGTATACGTTTTTCAATTCAATGACCTTTTCCCAGTGGACATAGAAGCAATGATGCCAAATTAAAAAGTAAAATAATTCACCCAAGACATATAAAGCCGTTACGTCAATGGTTCAGAATGTTATCGTCTGGTTCGAATGGAATATACGGACAAAAATTGAAGGATCTATGACCTTCTAAATATTTTTTGCAGCGCCATTATCTTCTCTATGAAAAAGTTTTTGTGCGATAAATATTTTTGAACTTGAAATGATTTAAACGCATTTTTTCTCTGCACTGTTCGTCAACCCCAGAAGTAGGAAGGAAAACTTCTTTCTTCAGTTTTTTTTTCCGTTTTACAAATATTGAAGCGAATTCTCTGGAGGTCGTAGTATCTAACTACTAGTGAGCATTTTTTTAAATGAACATATGGGGACTTTTTAATTAATAGATTTATTTAGTACATTTTAAGAGAAATATGCTAAAATTAAGAAGAGAAAAATAAATTATTATTACTAAACTGGGTAAAAATTTACAAAAAATTAAATAGAAAGGGCCCAATCTGTACAAAGAGTTAACGAACAAATTTTTAATTTTTCGATTTTGATGTGTTGCTTTGCTTTTCATTTTTAGATTACATTCAGGATAAGAGATATTTTAATTTTTACAAAAACTAGAGCATTTTTGTTAGTTGTATGAAATTGCAGAAAAAATGGTGATTATATCCACATAAGGGACTGTAAATTTTGTAATGAAACAGTGATTGATAAATCTGAAGGTTAAAACACTTCCACTATTATGCAGAACATATACGCAAAAAATTTCATTTAATTATTTTTAAAACTTTTTGAGCACCCGCTATCCAAGTTTGATCATTTACAAAAAAACACTATTCGTAAAACGCATTTTAAAGTTTGACATCTTGCTTAAAGTAGTGGCATCTACTTTTACTTAAACACTTGTAGTTTTTGTTCTAATGAATGGAAAATAACCAACTTGGTATTTTTTTAAAGCTTATAAGATGGCATACAAATTAAAATCAAACAATTTATCAATTTATGGCAAAATAAATCATGGTTAATGTTCTAAAAGCTGTCAGAAGAACAGAATAGGAAATGAATACGTTTCAGACCTTGCAACTTATGAGCGTTTGAGTGTAGAATAGACCATTAAAAGAAATTTCCTAGTTTTTTAGTTAAATGAGATGAATTTGGGTTGAGTAGAGTAAATTGTCCTTTTAATTTACTCTCTCTTTCTGTATATATATCTTTATATATAAAAATCTTCTGTGCGTGTGTTTGTCACTAAACTCCTCCTAAACGGCTGGACCGATTTCGATGAAATTTTTTGTGTGGGTTCAAGTAAATTCGAGAATGGTTTAGATTTACAATTTGGTCCGATATCGCAATTAGTTAAAAATATATTAATTAAAAACATTCAAAAAATACAACTCAACATTCACCTGCATTGTTGTAACAACGCTATTGTTATAAACAAGTAATATAAATTTTTTTTTTTAAATCAATTCCTACTTAGATCAACCAAGAAAAAATTTATTTTAGCTACTTTTTATTAAATAGTTGCAATTAATATAGATATGTATATACATATGACAGAATCACCACATTAAGTGGTAATTAATTTTTATTAATTATCATTAAAGTATCGTATTGTCATCGAAAACAATCGTGTATATGAAATTTCCTTTCAAGTGAAGGCTTTAACGTGGAAAAAAACCTTTTCAAATTTTGACAAGTCGCGAAAAGGGTTGCAAGAGTCACCAACATTGCTGTATTTGTAATTTTTTTAATAATCAGTTTTAATCAATTAATTTTTATTAATTATAATTAAGAATTATTATATTGTCATCCAAAATAATCATGTACACTACATTTCAGCTCAATTGAGCGCTTTAAAATATGTATTTTATTAACGATTGAAAATTCCACCAAGATAAATAAATAAATAAACAATTAAATTATGTATAGAGATCGTGAGCTAATAGTAGGAATTGAAAAAAACGTAAGTTGGCGTCGAAAAGTGATTTTCAGCCAAACTGGCCAAACCCGGTCTTTATTGTTACGAAAATGCAGATGATTCACGCTTTTTAGCGTTTTTAATTAAACTCTTTTCAAATAATCTTTATATATGTAATTCTTCTGAGCGTGTGTATGTAACTGAACTCCTCTTAAACGGCTGGACTGATTTTGATGAAAGTTTTTGTCTGTTCCAGTGGACTCGAGAATGGTTTAGATTTATAATTCGGTTTAGAAATGTTTATTTAATTAATTTTTTATTTATAAGTTGTTGATCTTGGAATGTTTTACATTGGATCCGGCAGACTGCGCTACGATCTTAGTATCGAAAATTCAAAAATATTTTATTATAATTCAAGTTGGTCCCGACAGTTGGTGCTGTGATCATTTCAGGAAAATATTTTGTCACATCATGTTATTATTTTGTTGAAATAAATCGTGTGTTAATTAAATTATTACATTCAAATGTAATTAGTGTTTGAAATTTTACTCAAAACGGACCAGATTGTTAAAGTTTATTCATAAAAATTTAGAATTTTTGAATTTAAGATGTCTGCGTAGGACAACGTCTGTCGGGTCCTCTAGTATATATATATATATATATATATATATATATATATATGGCTAACCCTAATTCGCTTGCCTAATTCAACGACAACTTTAGAAATCATAATAGGTCTCCAGTTTAGTCCTATGACTTTTTGTATCTACTTTTGTTGTGTTTGCTGAATTCCAATTTCTTACTTCTTTAGTACTGTGGGTTATAGTTTTTTTCACTTTTATTTTATTATACTATATATATAGTATAATAAAATTATATATATATATATATGTATTTATATATATATATATATATATATATACTGGCCATTAGATTTGTTACACAAAGAAGAAATACAAATAACAAAATAATATTTATTGGATAATTATACCGGGTGTTTCTAAATGAATATATATATATAAATCGGAGTTTTAACGCTTTATAATATTTATTACATATAATGATGTACAAGTACAATGAAAGAGTAACTGAATCAGTTTCACCTACAAGCTTACGAATGTTAAGTGTTAGCCCCACTCGGCACACATCCAGTCAATAGGTGAGTTCATCGCAAACTTGGTAACTGAGGTAATTCTTGCAACAACTGCTTCAATCCTGTGTGGAAGGTCAGGTGGTTCTGGAGGAACGTACACACAGTCTCCTTAAGGAGATAAAAATCCCGTGGCAGCAGATGAGGTGAACATGGAGGCTCTGCTAAGCAAGCTTTATATATCGTGAGGCCCTTTGCAGAAAATCCATTGGTCGAGTACAGCGATGCTCAACCCATTATATACTGAGAGATGCCAATGAGGCAGCGCATCAGCTCTCTGCCAAATAAAATGATCTGATTTATTTTCCTTCAATTGAGGAAACAGCCATAATTGTACAGCATCAAAATAGGCAGAACCAGTTAAAGTTGGTTCTCCGGAAACGAAAGGCCCATACACTTTCCGCCGAGATATGGCACAAAAAAAACATTCAATTTAGGGAAGTCTCGTTGCGATTCTATCACCTCGTGAGGATTTTCTAAACTTCAGATACTCGCATTATGAGTGTTCACATGTTCGCTGACTTGTATACCGGAACTCTCGTTTCACAGTAATAGAATATTCTGTCTTTGCAAAATAAGGAACACAGAAGGGTTTCTGTTCACTGGTCACTATTTTTATACAAGCGTGCTGATGGGCGAAGAAAGGGGAAAAAACTAACTACGTTTCACACGTATGCGCACACATGCCACAGCAAACGAAACTGTTTCTGTTGGTCTTTCATTTGATGTATGAATTATACTAATAAATTAAATGTAATAAATACTTCAAAGCGTTAAAACTCCAATATTCACTTATAAATACCCTGTATTGCATTGGAAATAACAAGTGATTATAAATTTTCAAGAAATTTGGGTGCAAGGATCCTGAGAAATCAGTACCCAGAACAACCACCTCTGGCAGCACTTATACGTTCAGATGATGAGTCGAACAGAGATTGGATGACAGGTACAGATGCACATGCAGCTTCAACATGATGCCACAGCTTATCAACTGTAGTGACTGCCGTATGTTGACGAGCCAATCGCTCAGCAACCATAGGCCAGACGTTTACTTTTGGTGAGAGACCTGGTGAACGTACAAGCAAGGGAAAGAGCGAATAGTTTCCGTATCAAGGAAGGTCCGTACAATACTGGTAACATGTGGTAGTGCATTATCCTGTTGACACATAGTGTTTTACAGGACTCAAATAAATGGTAGAGTAACGGGTCGTAACACACCAGGAATGTACCGTTCACTGTTCAAAGTGTCATCAATCCGAACAAGAGGTGACCGAGACGTGCATCCAATAGCACCCCATACCATCACGCCAGGTGATGGGCCAATATAATGAAGACTAATGCATGCTGACAATGTGCGTTCACCACGATGCCGTCAAACACGGATGCGACCATCTTGATGCTGTAAACAGGACTTGGATTCATCTGAAAAAAATAACGTCTTGCTATTTGTGCGCCCAGGTTCGTAGTTGATTACACCATTAAACACGTTCCTGTCTGTGATGCAGCGTCAAGAGTAGCCGCAGCCATGGTCTCCGAACTGAGAGTCCATATTGTTACAAACGTCGTCGATCTATTCGGGGAAACATTTGTTGTCTTGGAAACGATCCCAATTCTTGACTCAGGGCTCGTGACATGGGTACAAGATTCATTAAGGCCATGCGGGTAGCATGCCTATCTTCTGGGCTGCTAGTGATAGGGGACCGTTGAGGTACAGCACGACATGCAATATTACCGTCCTGAAATCGTCGTTTCCATATTCTGCTAACAGTCATTAGATCTCGATCAACGCAAGCAGCAATACTGTGATACGTTAAACAGCTTTCCCGTTACACTACAGTTTGACATTTATCAAAACCCAAAGCATGTTGGTACGCATTTCTGAGTATTACAAGGAGTCATCACAACAACTTTTCACCAGGAAGCAACATTCAAATGCGATTTATGCATGAGAAACCAGCTGAACAATTTCATCATTTAAACATATTGTAAAGGGTGTTTTTTTAGAGGTATAGAACTTTAAATTGCAATAAAACAACGATGTATTATTCGATTGACAAGAATTTTTTTTATTCGAAAGATAATCTTGTGGCATTACATTTTAAATATGATTTCTGGCATATGACTGCCACGGCTGGCTCGGATGTAGTCCAATCTGGACGTCCAATTTTCGATGACTTTTTCCAGCATTTGGGGCCGTATATCGGCAATAACACGGCGAATGATGTCTTCCAAATGGTCAAGCGTTTGTGGCGTATCCGCATAGACCAATGACTTTACATAGCCCCACAAAAAATAGTCTAGCGGTGTTAAATCACAAGATCTTGGAGGCCAATTCACAGGTCCAAAACGTGAATTTAGGCAGTCACCAAACGTGTCTTTCAATAAATCGATTGTGGCACGAGCTGTGTGACATGTTGCGCCGTCTTGTTGGAACCACAGCTCCTGGACATCATGATTGTTCAATTCAGGAATGAAAAAGTTAGTAATCATGGCTCTATACCAATCACCATTGACTGTAACGTTGTGGCCTTCATCGTTTTTGAAGAAGTACAGACCAATGATTCCACCAGCCCATAAAGCGCACCAAACAGTCAGTTTTTCTGGATGTTATGGTGTTTCGACATACACTTGTGGATTAGCTTCACTCCAAATGCGGCAGATTTGTTTTTTGACGTAGCCATTTAACCAGAAGTCGCTTCATCGCTAAACAAAATTCGCTTATGAAAATCGGGAACAACGGCAATCTCGTTTTGGGCCCATTCGACGAATCTACGCCTTGCTTGATCATATTTAAAATGTAATGCCACAATATTATCTTTCGAATAAAAAAAATTCATGCCAATCGAATAATGCATCGTTGTTTTATTGCAATTTAAAGTTCTATACTTCTAAAAAAAACACCCTTTAGATGCCGCTACTGGTGCCTTCTTTGTTTGGATGTTCTGAAAAACTAATCATTTGTATATCACAGCACCTTCTTCCTGTCGTTTAAATTTCACGTCTGTAGCACGTCTTCTTCTTGGTGTAGCAATTTTAATGGCCAGTAGTGTAGTTTCTTGTGCTTTTCCACTGTGTTATACCAGCATTCCTTTCAATGCCGAAAACATTACTGGAAAGCTTCTTTTGGAATGGTGTTACACTCCACCATCACGTTCAGCCTTAGCTCTTCTCTACTCTGAATAGGGAATCTCTTCAATGGCATTTTTCATTTTCGGGAACTGTCAGGAGTCACAAGAAATCAGGTTCAGAGTTTATAGTGTCCGATAGGTCCTGTGCAACTGCAAGACGAAGTTTTTCTGCTTGGGAACATATTTCGTAGCCACTCTGTGCAGGATCGTAGAAAACTACACGCACAGAACCTGTACCTATCTCAACTTATTCAGCAGTGTTTTGTACGGTTGAACGTCGACGATTCTGCATTATCAAATTTTCCTCCCATTCAACAGTTGCATTTTGAGCGGTTTGTGGCCGCACAGTACGCTGGTCACTCTTCCGACGTGCGGTCACTTTGGAATTGGTTAAAGCCCTCTTTAATTTGGGTCGCTTCCATAGCATTGTCTCCAAAGACTTGCTAAATCTTAGGGATTGTTTAACTTAGAAAATCCCCAAGCCTTTGACAAAACATTTCATGCAGAACCTCTGCTTAAGTCGTTCAGTCATAAGCAGAGAAATAAAAATATGACGAACAGGAATAACGGCATGTCACTCGACTACCGGCAAGAAATGACTATTACACTAGAACGGCGGGAAAAATTTAAGCATCTGCTTGAAGCTGTCACCTCTCTCTGTGCATAGTGGCGTCGTTTTAGAACCTCTACTGTGCGAGGGAAAATCCGTGGCCGCGGTAGCCGAGTGGTATAGGTATCGGACCGTGGCTTGCTTTGTCACGGGTTCGAGCCCAGTACCACTAAAGACCCGCCGTGTAGGGCAGCGATGCACGTTAAATCTGTCGAGAGCTGAAACGTCCTCCCGTTGGTGTGGTGTGGTAGTTAGGAGAGAGGGGTGCCAGCTCAGGTGTCGTCCACGTCACTTGACCATGGTTCAAAATTACGTGGTCCGTCGCCAAAAGCCCTCGTGTAGCTGAACAGTGCGACGTTAATATTCAATCAAGCAAGCAAGGGAAAATCCAAGGTCGGATACTTTTTGAATAGACCTCGTATATGTAATTTTTATTTATAATATTCAAACTGAGATATTTAACAGATTAATAGTTTTTTTTATAGATAATGAAAACTAAATAAGAATTCCTTTTCGGAATAGTTCAACAATACTTTCTTAACTGAAATCTAAAAAATTATTTTTTTATCTTTTACTGCATTTTACAACATTTGACAATAAAGTTCAGTGAATGAAATAAAAACGGCTGATTTAGCCACACTGGTGAAATAAACCACAGTACATTTATAGTGGCAGGTGTTGACCATCTGCCCCCACCATTGTGCAGTTGAGTATCATTTGTGTTCAATGTAAGACTTGTTTTACAAAGTGCTTATTTAGTGCGCTGGTTCTAAACTGAGAGCAGGAAAATGAACGAACAAAAGATCGATTTAAAGTTTTGTTTTAAGCTTGACAAGGCACCGTAAGAAACTTATGCGATGCTGGTACGTGTTTATGAAGATCAAATACTGTCCATCAAATGTGTGTACAAGTGTTTCGTCCGTTTTCAAAAAAGCCGGGACAGTGTTTCTGACAACCCCGTAGTGGTAGACCGGTGACCTCCGTCAGTGATGAAAACATAGAGAAAGTGATGTCATCTTTTTTTTTTATAGTAAATACATTATACACAAAGAATTTCTACCTGAGGGAACGACTATGAATGCTGCAAGGTGCACTTAAGTTTTGACCCATTTCATGAAACGTCTAAGCAGGGTGCGATCCCAGTATGCACAACAAGGTTCTTGGTTCACGACAATGCTCATCCTCACGCAGCCAATATCGTCAAACAGTTCCTAGCAAAAAAAGGGATGGAACAAATTGAACATCCATGATACTTGCCAGATCTCAATCCTGCAGACTTCTTCCAATTCCGGAAACTCAAACTCTCTTTAAAAGGAAAAAGATTTGATGATATTCCTGGCATCCAATGAAACGGAACGAGGCATTTGAACTCCATCCGAAAGGAAGACTTCTTGAAAAGTTTCCAGGACATGTATAGCAGGTCTCAGTAGTCCATAATTATGGGAGGCGACTATTTAGAATAATAGTAAGGTAACTTTCTTTAATATTTCATTTACGTTAATGTTACAGTTCTATTCACCGAACTTTATCGTCAGAGGTTGTATTTATTCAGTAAAACTTTAGCTAAACATAAAGTAAAACGGTTAATTTATCTATTGATTGATTATCAGTTTTAATATTTTTGGAAGTATCTTCTTTACCTCTTACGGAAGCTCTTAACTACCCATTACGTATGCTTCCATAAGACTATTGGGGACGAAAGAAAAAATTATTTTGAAATTAGAAGCCAACAGTATTTTGGAAATTCAAATTAAAGTAACTTTTTACAGCATTTAATAGGGTAAATTTTCAGTGAGACTATATTCAAAACTATTTTTAAATCAATAATAAAAAAATCGAAATTATTTATAAAGCCACTCAACTATCAACCACTCTTTTTCTTAAAAAAGACAGACACAGAGAACCGCATCGTAACTTAAAACCATTTCTACAAATTCAGCAAAAAAATCCTCTTTTGTTTTTAAAGTAAACCTTACTCGAGAAAGATAAGGAAAACATGAAAACTTTCGAGGGGGCAAAGCGCACGCCGTTACGAACGTGCTGTCATCATCAACACATCCTAAGAGGATTTCCACGCCCATGAGAAGCTAAGAATATCAGATGAGATGGACTTAGCAATGAAATTGGATTAGCAAAATGAAGAAGAGGGGCAAAAAAAAGTTTCACGAGAGTAAACAGATTCCTCAGCAAAAAAATTCTCTCTGTAGCCTATTTACGAGGCGCCAAAAAAATCATTTTGCAATGATCACAAGATCGAGACGTCTCATTGATGTAAACAGTCGATACATTATAGACATGTCTGAAATGGAGGAAATGGAGCAGATGAATGAGACGAGATTTTTGAAATGTCCAGTTTATGAAGCGTGGGTTGTTTTATTTAATGAACAAGATTTTCCCTGGGATGAAACGTGGATTTTCAATCTTGTTTAATAACTGTATCTTACGTCTTATTTTAAATTAGAAAAGAATATCCCACAAATAACTGATCTGTTTGGAACAATATTTTAATAGCTTGCTTGATGAACTACTTTTAACACCCTTTTATAAGCTTCACTTGTATGTAACGGAATGTTTAAACTCAATTTTTATCCACTTTAAGAGGTCAGATAAATTCAAAATTTTGCTCACTTATCAAGGACCGATGACAATACAATAATTTAATAATTTTGTTCCAGTGTCTTGATCAGGGTCATCAGGATTAACGATTTCCCATTTTCAGATCCCATCCCGCATCTGGCGATTCATTTCAGATCCTATTTCCAGATTTGGCAACTATTTCCATATTTGGCGACTAAAGATTAAGTTGCAACTTTGATTAACTATGAAAGGGTGTTTTTTAGTTATTTTAAAATATAATTTTTTTTTGCCAAAGACCCTAAAGGAAGCTAACTTTTAATGACTATATAATTCCTGTTTGATTTATAATAATATTAGGGAAGAACCAATAGCAGTGTCGTACAAGAATAATTCACGTTTCAAATGCATTGCCGAGCAACGGAGAAGGAATAAAAAAATTGTATGTGTGCTTATAACCACACGATAAAAGTGAAAAATCTCTAAATTATTCTGAGCGAGGGAATTAAATTATTTGGAGATGTACTGCGTTTTCTTTTATGGCACTTTTGCATGCGGGCGTTAAGTAGCTCCCTTTTTTGTACCCATCCATTGGTGGATTTGTTTACTTCAACTATATTTTACAAAGGGCAATGTTTAAAAAAGTTATGCATTCTTAGATATTTATATAGTAAGAATATATACGATTTATATGTAAATGTGAATTAGTCTAATTATTTAAGGTACTTACGTATTATTGCAACAATCGCCAACTCTATTAATAACTCGTCAAGTTGGCAACCCTAATTTCCTATGTATCGAGTGCGCTGAATTGACAACCATGGGCTTCGTTTTACATAATGTCGCCAACAAGTTGCGACACTACGTAAGTACCTTATATGGTTCTTATGTATTTCGAAACTTTGGCAACGTTCAAGATAACTCGCTAAGTTGGCAACCCTAATTTCTCATGTGTTGCATGCACCGAATTGGCAACCATGTGCTTCCTTTTTTATAATGTCGCCAATACCATTGCGATGAAATGCAAGTACCATTTATATAACTTTTCTCGCCGTATACTATGAAAGACTAGGAAAATTTATGTTCTATGTTTACTTATCTTAAAAATTCCCTAAGCAAACGAAAGGAGAGGGCTTGTAATTTTTACAATGAATGGTTTTATTTTCTCGTAATCTTAGTGGTCATCACTAATATAAACTAAAATATTGGCAACTTTCACGCCAATTAACTTCATTAAAATTTTGGGTTTAATTCTTTTGGTACATTTTTGTGCTTAAATGCTCTTTCTATACTGAATCAAAAAACAGATAGCATGCTTCGTTTCTTCTTTTCTTTGATCTCCTACAAGAAAAGAATCTTTTTCTCCAATTATTCTCGCTTGTACTTCTCTTTTCTAGTTCACTCGCTGGAGTTGAGTGAAATTGGGCTTCTGGACAGTAATATTTAAATACAGAAAATATAACTTCACAAAAAAAGTGTGCATGAAATTTTTACTTAAGAAAAAACCATGTGTTTAAATAAATTTTAATTTAAAACTAAGCTTCTCTCTCTCACCTTCGCTGACTAGAGCCGAAAAAAGCCGACTAATCGTACCGCACCTACACCTGACGCTTAATTTAAATTCATTCTTCATCAAAACATGCCTAAAGAAGTTATCCCTTCAAAAGTTCGCTAAAATTTGTGGTACTTTCGTTTTCCGGCCAAGTCTCTCCAAATAGGCTTTATTGGCGACAACGCACAATTTGCGCATAGAAAAATGTTGTAAATGTTATTTATTGATTTTTCATTTATTTTCGACGTATTAAGAAAAAGACATTAATGATAAAAAGAGACCGTGGCTTGGTTTGAAAATGTGGCGGTAAAAGTACGTTTGACCTAAGTTGTATAATTTTTAGCGACATTTTTTCTTGCGCCGGGGAAACGAAAAAGTACCGATTACTTTTTATACATTACGCACAAATTTGTTGGGCAATTTCGTAAGTTGAGAAATTTCATTTATTAGGGCGTTAGGTGCCATTTGGGGATAGGAAAATCCTCCAGCCATTCTAGAACATGAGAAGGATAGTCCCAAGGTGTAAATGTGTTTTGTGCAGTGAGTTCATTGAATGTCCTCGACTCATTTTTTTTGCAGCTGAAAAGACTGTTACATGAACTATTTTCCAGGATATACCTCTACAAATTTTCCTCATGTCAATCATAAGAGAAAAAATGCCAAGAGTTTACATTTTTCAACAAGATTGCGAGCCTTTTCACCACCACAACGTCTTACCTCAGTGTTGAGGTACAAGTTTAGATTGGTCGAGGAGGTGCTTTTTAGTGGCCATCGCGATCACCACTGGATTACAGAGTGTGGGACTTTGTAAATGACCGTCATTTCCTACAAGCTATACTAAACTAAAATTAAGAATCTATGTTACAATTAATTGGTTCGATGGAAACATACAAATCTGTCACAAGAACTGATTGGACATTTGAATAGTAATGAAAGGAAGACACATCACAAAAACATTTGGGATAGTTGGTGGACTATTTTTCTATCTTACAACAATATGTAATTTATTTTTTTCCCCGTAAATTGCATGCAATGGATCATTATTTTTGCCCAACAAATTTTCAAACACACGGAATTTTAAACGCTTTGAGAAAAGAACTTCAGAAGTTTCTAACAAAAAGGTATGATAGTTTATATTACGAATAATAGATAGATTCACAATAAGCAAATCGGATAATTTAATTGGATAATATCCATTATAAAAACAAATCTTGTGTTTATTTCATTAAAATTCAATGCATTTAGAATTTTTACACAATTTACCAATTTTTTTTCTTCTTCAATAGATTTACCTAAAAAAAAAAGATTTTTGGAAACTTAAGGCGACTTGGTACCCAAAAAATCACAGACCTATCGTTTTTTTTATTTTCATTTAATCTTATCCTTTGCATTATTATCTTTCGATTGATATATCACTTGTGTATGTCGGAAAGTTAGAAGTTGAATGAAACTTCATTTGAAAACAAATTAGGCAATTCAGCCACACCCCCTTTTTAGAAAAAAAAGCATTTTGATAAAAAAATCTAATTTATAAAAAACAATAATAACATTAAAAAATAATGTGCAATATACAAAGCAGAATATTTCCGAGGCAATACATACAATCATTTTTTTTTCTTTGTGAAATGTGTGCATGTAAAATTTTTAAATTAAGGCATTTTATATTAATAATTTTATAATTTCAGTTCTTATTCCTGATATATTTTTCATACAAATGTAATACTTTAATATTATAAGAAGAAAAACGGCTAAAATTTCTGTCGTGACAGAATTTTTTTGTTGTTTTTCTTGAATTTTCTTGTGCAATTGGTACTCTCTAAAAGTTGATCATTTATAAAAATGTGTGGGTTGAAAAAATATGAAAATGCAATTATTTTAAAGAAAAACGTATAACTAATATCTTAAAGTGGTATTTTAAGTTTAATTAAGCTTATAATTATTATTTTTTCAGAATTATAAACTTTAAACCTGTTTTTCTCAGTTTGTGTTTTTCGAAACCTTAGTGCATTCAAAATGCTACTCCTTCGACAATTATTTACCAATCACTTCCATTTTTTCTTGCGTGTTGAAAATAAAGCATGTAATAAAATTAGGGATCCGTTTGCTATAAACTGAATACTTTTTTTTTTTAAAAAAAATAAAATGTAAGACATGTTGGCTTTTTCGTTGATTTTTAGCCTGTATATCAACATTTTATTTTTTCAAAAACGAATGAAGTTATTCTAAAATCAATCCCTAAAGTTGTTTAGATCATCCATAAGAGTATTATAAAAAAATTTCAGATCAAAAAATTAATTTTTACAAAAGGAGTAAAATTTTAAAATTTTCCCAATTTTCTTCAAAAAATTTAAATTTTTAAAATTGTGTGAATAATATATGAAAATTTTCATCTGGTAACATTTTCTTGAATAGAAACATTGTATAAAATGCTAAAATATAATTTTTAAATACGTAAATAAAGAAGTTTGCTCAAAGGGTGCCAAGTCCCCTTAAGATGCTTGAGAATTGTTGATATAAAAAATAACTGGATTATTATTAATAAAATTTTTATATTAAAACAACTATTTATTGTTTTTGATTTGTTGTAGCAATTATTTATTGGTTTCTCTTTCATTTCAGAGAGCAATCCTAAGTCAGAAGGAGTAATTTTGAAAATAATCAAAACTATATACGAAACGAATAAAAATGTTAATAAATTTTATTTTTTTCCTCTAATATTATCCTCAATAACTTAAGCAAAAGTGTTAAATTCCATTTCGAAGCACCTTAACTAGGAATCTACTCGTAAGCATTGCTAATTACTCAATATTTCCCACATACGTAATATGAACCAAACGTTTGGGGACGTTGAGTAGAAAACTTTACCCTGAATAGTTCACAGCACCGAAGTACACTCACCTTTAAAGTAGTCCCCTTTGGCGACGATACACTTCTGCCAGAGTTTGTACAACTTCTGGAAGCACAGCTTGGAACCACTTTTCCCAACCTCCCTTAAGACCTCCTGTGATGCTGCTTTCATTTCATCTGATAACTCAAAGAGGCATCCCTGTAAATGTTTTTTCATGGATGGTAACAGGTAAAAGTCACAGGGCGTTAAATCTGGCAAATAGTGGGATGTGGAAGCATGCCAGTGTGAGTTTTGGTGAGGAACTATTTTACCAATTGAGATCGACGCGCTGTTGCGATGTCATGCAGAAGAAACCAGTCGTCCCTCTGCCAGTTCTTAAGCCGTTTACGACAAATGAATTTCCTAGAACGACATCTTCAAGAAGTGTGTAACCTCAGCAATTTGTGCAAGTGTTTCACGACGATCTTTTCGAACACATTTAGACACCAACGCAACGTTTTCGGCGTTCCATGAAGTCAAAGGTCGTGTAACGCGTTCATGGTTTTCGATAGATTCTCCGCCCTGTTTAAAACGCAGATTCCATTCGTAAATCTTGGATCTCGACATGGTAGGTTCATCATACACCTTACTTAGCATTTCCAAAATCTCAATTGTTGTTTTACCTAAGCATTGACAGAATTTAATGTTCCACGCTGTTCACAAAAAAACATCTGTGTTAGATCGCGGAACAAAGATAACTAGTTTTGGAAGATAACGGCTGCGGGTGAGATTCGATCGAATGACATGGATTAAGCAAACCTGGCCATGTAGGGGTGAGTTGGAAGAATGCATTTGAAATGGTTTAACGTTAGAAACTTTCTTTCTCGTCGTCAACAATCGCCGCTTTTCCCGAATTTTCGGATTGTACTACATACTGCAGTACTTGGTATGCGTCGGCTTTCTCTTCTGTCATTCGTCTCTAGCAACTAAAGAGCATAGTCTCTAGCAACTATTTGTGTGTTTTTATTCCTTTTCTACAGATATCCAAATACTAGGACTCACCTGTTCTGTGCACAGTGGCTGCTCCGAGCTGATTGGACTTCCAGAAGAAGTGGGTATGTTCCGGCACCAGAGGAAATAGGGAGTGAAAGAGGTTCGTCATCTCAGCCATGGCGGACTCTGTATCATGTTCCATCCTATACCCGTCTGCAAACATAAGGAAAAGAGCTTTTAATTATCTTGTAAACTCTTAATCAGGGTAAACTATTACTCGGGTTAAGAAAGAACTATAAATGAATCACACACAACTATGGGACTTTATAATGAAAGTAGTCAATTATTTGATAGGCTTAGAAGAGTTTTAGATTCTGCACTCTGGAAACACAGATAACAAAATATTTTTCAATGAGTTGTATGTAATGCACATAAAAGTGTGTATTCTCATAGTTATTTTAAAAAAACTTATTTTTAAACTATGCTCTGAAGTGAATAAAGAAATTTCGTTTTATCTCCAGACATCTCTATCTATCTACCTATCTATTTCTCCGTATATATTGGTGTTCAAAATTAAGAGAAGTTCCAGATTTGGTTGATTATCCGTAGAGCTACTGGATGGATTTTATTGAAATTCGGTATGTACATAGGGTTGTGATATAATGCTAAAAAATCATTTATTTGTTATAATACAGGCATGATCATGTGTAACACTCATCGGAGATGGAAGGTGGGAAACAGCAGTTACAGAATATAACAAAAAATAGTTAATAGGATGTATGGTAATATCTTACAGATATACAGGTCTCGCACCGTGAGTTTAAATTGGAAATAAGACTATTTATGAGTTCCTGTGGCAATAAATCCCTTCATTCAGCAACTGTTTTCATGCCTTGGATGGTTTTTGGAGGGGGTTGCGAGTTTCCCTCTCCAGAGCATCCCAGGCATGCTCTCTAGGGGTAAGGTCTAGAGATCTGAGTGGCCAATTCATCTGGCCAGTCAGAACTTCACTTTCCAGAAATTCGTCGACCAGATGAGGTCTATGTATCTCGCGATGTCATTCATTAATATAAAATCTGGACCAACTGCACCTGTGAAAAGTGAACAAAAAGCTTCAAGGCATCATTCCTATACCTCACAGTAGTCACAATACCATTTTCAAAGATATGGAGGGGTTTCTGGACATCCAGCGGGATGCCTGCTCAGACTATCAAACCTCAGCTGCCTTAATGGTTGATTTCTCAGACATTGGAGGGCAGGTAGTGGGTTCTTGGTTCTCTCCATATAAAAGTACGGCAGGAATCATTAGTTAAGCTGAACCGGGATTCATCAGTGAAAAGAACGGTCATGCATTGATCCATGCTTCAGTCTCTATGATCTATACACAATTTTAAATGGAAATTTCTGTTTTTAGAATTGAGAGGGATGGAAACAACAGATTTTCTTACAAACAGTCTTCTCTCATGAAATTTTCTGGAGACAGTAACCCTTTAAATTCTGGTTTATGTGGCAGCATACACCTCAATAGAGAGCTGAAAACTGTAGCATCTCCCTGTTACACTTCGACATAATGGACAAATTGTGATATTTTCTGGTCGTTGTGACTCTTGGACGACTTGGCCCAGGCTTTTCTTAATGCATCCGATATCCTAAAACAGTTTCCATACTTTGAACACGACGATGGGCGTTAAATTGAATTCTCTACAAATCTGGATTTGAGACTGACCTGCCTCTAGTATACCCACAACTAGCCACCTCACTCCATCATCTAAACATTGGTGATTTTTATTGTTTGAATCTTAATTTAACTGATTGCTGCTGCTGCTGCAAAAAAAAAAAACATCGAGTTGTAATGGTGAACCAAATGCAGATTTTGACACGCGGGCTCATAAATCCTTTTACTTGACTAGTTCTGCCCACACAAACTTATACGCTTTAGTATTCGATCCACAAGATATGTATCTTTATTTCGAAGCAGTATTTTTACATTCCTTTCAAATCTTTTCCTGAAATTCGACAAAATATGCAAATTTTCTTAATTTTGAACACCAATGTATATATAAGAGAAAAGCAACTATTTTAGATATCACAATATCTACGTAACTATTAGACCTACAGACTTGAAATTTGCAACCATGTTTCTTTTGTTAAGTAAAAATCCACTAAGTACGAGATTTGCAGAAATCAATTCCTAAGGGAAATTGTGGAAGGATTTAAAAAAATTCCCGTTTTCAAAATATTATATCAGTTGAAATTTGGTAAGCATCTTTTTCTTAAGTAAAAAGTCGCTAAGAACAGGTGATTAGTGCTAGAACTTAGTGGTAGGTATCACTAATTTAAAAAGTAGTATTAATCATACAGCACCATGAAATCCCATTGAAAGTGTATGAATATAACGGTTAGTATTTTTATATACAAACTTTTAAATGTTACCTCCATACTCACTTGCTTTAAACAGTAATGAATTAATTTTTCATAGTACATGCATTTAAATACTCTTATTTGATTCTCTTATTGCATTAAGTAAAATTAAAATTGAAAATTAAATATGTAACATTCACAAATGAGCCATGAAAGTTACTTGTTCTTGGGAGCTTTGTCAGGAGGCTTCTACATTGTCACTACCTTTGGATTATATTCATCTTTATATATAATTCTTCTGTACGTGTGTATGTGACTGTGTAAACTTCTCCTAAACAGCTAGACAGATTTTGATGACATGTTTGACTTGTGTTCAAGTAGATTCAACAATAGTTTAGATTCACAATTCGGTCCAATATAGCAATTAGTTAAAAATATATTAATTAAGAACCTTAAAACGCATAATTGTTTCCCCCCCCCTATGTGTTGTTTATTCCGCTAATGTGCGGCTAGAAAAAAAAAGAAATAAGCGAAGAAAATTTTGTTTTTCGCACGGCCAATTACGTGTTTCGTGACCGAGGGTTGGCAAACCATCGCATTTGTTTGCTTATACCCCTGAAGTATTACCCAAAACTATTGTGCATGCAACGGGATTACTATAATTTTATTTATTGTGCATCAAAAAATATACTTGATATGAAAATAGCTCGAGTTTTATCTATTTTATCATTTAAATAAAACAAGTTTAAGTTTCAATTGAAAAAACCTTCTACTATACTCAATTTATTTCATAGTATACATTTACTCATACGCAATCGATAGGTCGAATTGTAGTAACTGTGCATGTGATGACGTCAGGTATTGTACGAACTTTTTTTTAAAAAAAGAATTTCATCAAAACGGTACCGATTGGTACAACTGATACAAAAAGTTTGAAATTTTCGGATTGAAGACGTGCGTACAGGACAACGTCTGTGGGCTTCTAGTCTTGATATAAATCTTGAACTTCATGTGAAAGTATTAAAGAGGGAAAAGTCTCCCAAACAACTTAAAGCTATAACTCAGGAAACTATTTAAGTGAGTGAGTGAGTGAAGATTAACGTCGCACTGTTCAGCTACACGAAGGCTTTTGGCGACGGACCACGTAATTTTGAACCATGGTCAAGT
The DNA here is from genome assembly GCA_019973935.1 of Trichonephila clavipes. Lineage (NCBI taxonomy): Eukaryota > Metazoa > Arthropoda > Arachnida > Araneae > Nephilidae > Trichonephila > Trichonephila clavipes. The sequence goes on along the minus strand of BMAU01002798.1, from coordinate 233,179 downwards.
GACGTGGACGACACCTGAGCTGGCACCCCCTCTCCTAACTACCACACCACACCAACGGGAGGACGTTTCAGCTCTCGACAGATTTAGCGTACATCGCTGCCCTACACGGTGGGTCTTTAGTGGTACTGGGCTCGAACTCGTGACAAAGCCAGCCACGATCCGATGCCTATACCACTCGGCTACCGCGGCCACAGGAAACTATTTAAAACCGATTACCAAAAAGTGAATGGCTACATCTTTTCTCTGATGGCTCCCTTTTAGGTAGACATTATGGTTCTAAAGCTGGTACTTTTGTTATTTTTTAGCTTTTACCTACCAATAGGTCTTTTTATTACTAACTACCATGGCGAGATTGAAGCGATTGCAATAGCGGTCGATCAACTATCCCTAAGAAGCTCTGATTTCTAGAGGACAGTAAACTGTTCCGACTCTAAATCAGTATTACAGGCTTTATCCCAAAATTACATCTGTAATTCTCAAAGAATTTTGAAATGCAGATTGTTTTTAAAAGATTTTTCTCATAAAATTTCTTTCCAGGGGTTACCGTCACTCGTCATCCAAAGATTCATAAGTGTGACAAATCATTCCCTTTGAGACTTTTTACTAATATGACCTTCAAACATAATTTTAAACTGGAAGCTACAGAGATTCTAAAACATTGAAGTGGACTTAAATGTCTGTGAAAATATCTCTCGAAAATATCATATCGTGATTTCACGTTTTAAAGGGCATACATAAAGTAATGTATTATGTAAACTTCTTAAACAATTATAACAAAATACATTGTAAGATGCCTCTAGAAAAGAATTGTACTCTTTCAAAGGCAACAAGTTTACCTCCAAAAAAGAAATATTCTCTTCTGAGGTTTACCAATGGAACGCCCAGGATTTCGATGACCCTTACACGTCGGCCGTGTCGTTTCGACACCGTGATATATAATGTAAAATAATAATAGTAATAGCGAAATAATTGCTGGACTACTGTTCAGTAGGGTTTAGTTTTGTCTTTTTATATATTTTTTCATGTAATTATCATATATTATGATACCTTATACCATAAAAAACTGTAACAAAACAAATGACTTAATCTTGTAAAATGGAATAAAACTATAATATTCATAAATATTAGTATAATAAGCAAATTCATAAATTCTGTGAGAATGTAATTTTTTTCATCATTACTTATCGTTTTTTGTGCATAATGTTTTGTACATACTCATTTGCTGTGAATAAATAGATATTCAATTTTTCCTGTACATTTTACGCACACCATTTCCAAGCAAGAGAAACACATTATTTTAGTTGCATTTCTATCACACAATTTGATTTCGCACTTTTGGTCTTTTTGTGAATTTGTAATTCCTTTAAATTCAGTATTTATACCTGATTTATCAAATTTTTTGCCTTTATGTATCTTTGAATGTAATATCATATAAACAAATGCTGTGTAACGAAACACTTAGACACAAAGATTTTATTATAACTGACTCATTTCCTATGTGAACCCAATAACACTGCTTTCAAGGTGAAATAAATGTACGATATTATTTCCGAAAGTTTGTTTTACTAATGGTATCTTCTTAGTTAACTATCTTTTGCTGAACGACAGCTATTTATAATGATAAATTGCCCTCGTGTCGAGTCCCTACCATCGGACGTTCTAGGTATATTTAGTTCTAAACTCTCTCCTAAGAAGCACGGAACCTTTTTGTATAATCACCGTGAAAAATGATTAAATGTCACGAAAAATTTTCAATATCCCTGCGAAAAGGAGAACAAAGTAAACAGGCTCCCGTGTCCAATCAACACCGACGAACGTTCTAGTGTTAAAGCTTAAACGGGAAAAGAAAATGAAACAGAAATAACTTGAGAAGGGAGAAAAACACATGGATGCCATAGATTTCTAATTTGTAGTAAGAGTAAAGAGTATTTTTTGAGTGATATTTTATGGTTAATTAAAGAACCAAAAGAACTTTAAACTTCTTGAATTATTTCATCGAATGTGCTACATATTACAATGCCACATATTCAAGTACAGGACTTTTAATAGCTTCAAAAGTACATATTAAAAAGAGTCAATATTTCCTCTAGAATAGTTTAGATTTAATAAATGACAAAATTACACAGAAAGTAAAAAATAAAAAAAATCTATACATTTCAATATAGTATGTGAGCTTTTCTTAGATTAGCTTAAGATTGTTAACACACTAAATGGATTTTACATGACAAATTTAATATAGAGTTAAACTCTTGTGTTATATGTTTCATTTTATATGCGGATAAAGACGAATTAGAAGTTGGAAATCTATATTTAAACCATTCTACTTATTCTACCATTTTTTTTTTCTAAATCCCTTTTAAGTCTAGGGGTTTTAAATTTAATCTCGTTTTGCGACATGAAAATAAAACTTAACAGGGCTTTTAAATATATAGGATTTGAACAGGTTCTTAAAATTTTTTCTTCTATTCACATTTTTTTAAGGAAAGCTGGGAAAATGAAGTAAGTAATATTAGAATTCTTTTGGATATGTTTAGTATACATATATATGCATGTATATATTTGTGTGTGTAAATGATACATGTTAGAACAAATTTACTTCTAATCGGATTAAATGTTAACAATTTTCAGACATTTGAAAACTGGTTAGACGACACTTAACGTGTGAACTAAAATATATTTGAAAATACACCGTCTGGTTTGATACAATCTTTTTCCGAAATATTTTCTGTTCTTCTTAGTGAGAAAAAAATAATTATAAAAAAAAAGTTAATTATTTGTGTAAACCATTCTACTTATTCTACCATTTTTTTTTCTAAATCCCTTTTTAAGTCTAGAACAACGATTTAAAAATATCATTTTACATTTTTGTAAAACATTGTGTTTGGCTTTATCAAATATCAATAATGAAAATTTTCAAAGAGCGGGTACTTTTGTAAAATGTATCAGTGACACTTTACCATCCGTTCAGTTTGCTACTTAAAATGAACTTGAATATAATTATTTATTTCTCGAAACAATTTTTATTAAATTTGTTTTGCTTTAGCGTAAAAAAGCTGAATTTAAGTATAAGCATAAAAATTGAAATATTTGAGAAGCGATTTTATTCGATTTTATTCTTATAATTATACCATCCAACCTCCATGTATATAATGAATCTTTATTTTGTGAATTTTCTCCTGGAACCCATTTTACAATTTTCTTCGTAAAATAACCTCCAAATACCGAAATGCATTTTCTTTTTAACGAAAATTTCTCTTGCGATTTCATTTTTTTCTCCCTATTTTTAAAACATTTCAGGAAATTTGTAAAATCATTTTCTCTTTTAGTACATTTTATGTTCATCAATGGGCTTGAACTGGATTTACCAGGTGCCCAGCTCACGTAGAGCAATGAACGTGCTATAATTTTTCGAACTAACAACTCAAGTAAAATTAATAAATTTTATCAGTAATTAAATTTATGGACGCAGGTGGTAATGTATGCTTATAATTATTGCTTATAAAATAATGTGTGTTTAAAATTAGAAAAAGTTTTTAAAAGATTCATTTATTTTAAAATAAATTTATGTTTTAAAGTTAAAAATAATGTGTATTTGAGGACAAATTTTTTTTCTTGTTCTCCTTGCAGATTTCTTTTTGATTGATAAGATATATAAAATGAATGGATATTAATTTTCAGAAATATGAATAACTACTTTTTTCAAATAATATATAGTGTGTTCACGAATAATTATAAATCAAGTGCTTATAATTCAAAGTGAATCTTGTGGATTATTTTAAATTAAATACACAGCATGTAAAATAGATATTTCGTATTTTCTAGCTGGTTATTGTTTACATTTGAATGCTCATGAATAACACTATATGTTTATAGCACTGTTGGTTTTACTTTAAAATATATAAATATCCATACGTATGAGTACAAAAACAGAAATTCTTTTGTTATAAATTTTAAAAACAGAGTTTCATTTAATACCAATATACGATATCCCCATGGCAAACACATTATCCCACGATAAAAATATCAAGGTAACCATATTGTTATGTCATTGCCCATCTTGACGCGTAGCTCTCCGATATCAAATTAGCACCCCAGCAGCCTCATGATAATCAGGACAAGGAAATGATACAAGGTAAACAGGAGATTATTTTCTGTGCACGGTATACTTTTTACAGCAAAGTTTATTGCAACGGGCAATGACTCATATTTCGTTCACAGCAAAAGGATTTGTATTCGTGAATCTATGTTTCAATGTGCATGGTGCTCATGTTTTGGCAGCAATAAAACTTTTTTCTGCGAAGATTTAAGCCGGTATTGTAAACGATTTTCTCGAAAGCTTGTATCTCCAAACAAATTTACTCATTTGCCAATGCTACATCTTTGCAGAAGCGGATTCACTAGATTTACTGCACGATAATCATATTTGACTGGATTTGCGTTAATGCAGAATTCTATATCAAGCAGGGGCCGTAATTTTGAGCCTTGATTAAATCAAGATGATCAGAGAGTCGTTCCTAATCAAATGTGGTTTCATCATGATAAAGTGTCAGGATACAAGCAATTGTTTGGAGACTTTTTTTAGGGTGCTAGAGTCCAGCGTTACATTAATTGCAAAATTTGTCGAGTCAGAATGATAGCACGTTTAACTCCTAAACCAAAGGCAGTGGTTTCGAATCCTTCCTGGGAGGGCTTAATTTCTGAGACTGTGGAGTTTTTATTACTATAGTTTTTTATTGGAATAATTAAATTTAATGAATGAATAACTAGTAAAACAAGCAAACAAAAAATAGTCCAAGACCGTATATAGAAAGGACAATGGAAAATTACATGCAAAATCGCTTTCAATTTCATCACTTAACAAAACAGTGACAGTCATATATATGTATATGCATTTTTATATTAATTACAAATATTTAATATAAAGTAAAACAAAAATAAAAATTTTCTTTGTTGACCTAAGTAGGAATTTTTTTCATATTACTTTTTTAAAAATAAATCGAAATTTAATATTATCAATCATTAGAAAATATATATTGTGTTAAAAAAAATCTAGTTCTTTGCAACGGATCTAAAAATATTCAACATGTTTTTAAGGATAAGTGTGTAATTAGAGTATTTTATAAAACCAATGACTGAATTTAGTCCCCATTCTGTGAAGTATGTAACTCAGAATGATATTAATAAATGAGAGTTTGATATGCGTTATTTTTCTCTAGCACTCAAAGAACTGTTTTTGCTAAAAAATATTTCCAAACAAAGATTTTAAAACTTCCTAATATGTTCACAATTTCTATTTCAAAATGTAGAATTCAATGAAATTGGCGGTTATTGTCGAAGGAAGCTAGTTAATGCTTTTCCCCCTCCACACCGTTTTTATTTAAATATTTATAATTTGTTCAAACTTATTGATTTTTAAATTGAGCATAAAATAAATATCTTGGTTCATCGAAGAGGAAAATTAAGTCCGTAAATATTTGTTTGTAAAAGGAACAATATAATTAATAATCTAAAATAAATGCATACACATTTTGATGGCTTATTTGGATGTTATTTTGGATTGTAGATGTGTCCAAAAATGTTCAGAAATCCATACTGATCACACTTTTATCTTTGACGAGGATAAAATATTTTGAAGATAACTGAGAAACCATAATTCATTTACTAAACTTAAGAGCTGCAGTGACATCGCGAAATAGAGCGAGTGGAGCTTAGGACTAAAAATCAGTTGTTAACTTCACTTTTTTTTCAAGTTATACACTAAGTCCTGTTGTGAATGGGGGGTTGTGTGTGTGTGTGTCACACCTTGTAAAAGACCCTTCAGATTTGTATAAGACCTTTCAGATTGCGCTACAGGAACACGATGAAGGTGTTTCCTTTCTATATATGGCGTTACACTATTATTTTTGTTACTATTTATTCATTAATTAAATAGAATTAGTAATTTAATATTTGAAAAAACTGCATTAACATCCATTGTCATCCACTACATGTTTAAAAAATTGCATTTGAACTTGAATGGATGAATAGAAAGTAATTTATTAATGATTAAAAGTTTGAATAAGATATATGTGTATACATATATAGAGAGAGAGAGGGAGAGGAGAGAGAGAGAGAGTGAACTAATATAGTAGGAAATGAAAAAGAAACGAAATAACGAAACGAATGAAAACTTTAAAAGATAAAATCTCCCAAGAGTTGAGGGTTTCTTAGAGAAGAGGCTATGTCTCTACTTGCTGATTGATTTATTCATTGTTTATTAATGTCAGACTTTAACACCATACGATTGGTGATTGACTACGTAATTTTCAACCATTTTCAAGTAACAAAATTGACACCTAAGCTGGCACCCAATTCTATGAACTTGGACACCATGTCAACGGGAAAACTTTGATCCTCGATAGATTTAACGTGTAACAGCTAATCTAAACGAATAGGGTTTGGTGGTACCAGCATTCAAACCCAATAAACAGGAAAACTCCCCCGATCATGAGTGTATGACCATGAACACTTGGCTACCATGGTCACATGTTTCATTTTCTTAGATTTAGTAAGCAAGAGATATTTTGATTAACAGAAAAATTCTGTCAATTCTAGAATGGATGAAAGTGTGCAAAAACAGACATCCAATTCGTTTCAGTGAGCAGAATTAAAATTTAGAAATGTCTACAAAGCGAGAATCTTCAGGAAAAAACTCATAAGTAAAAAGTACTTTAAAAAAAAGAAATTGAAGATTAACTAAAAGGAGGGAAGGGGGATAGAGATTAGGCATTACTTCGAAAAAGTTTCATATACTTATTTTTTTAAAGGGCACAATTCATTTCTTTGGAACAATAATGTTCAGAGTTATCTACATGCTTTTTCTTCCTTTATATCTGAAACTTTTGGGAAACTTTTGCCTAGGTAAACTTAGATTTTGAAAGAGACCATGAATGTTTTTTTAGCAGAAGAGCGGATAAGACAAAGAGGAGGATTTTCATTTTGTATTTGGGCACACAAAACTCTCAGCCAAGGCAAATTCAAAGGAAGAGCTTTTTCGAATTTTTTTAGTTTCAAATATATGTGAAAGAACTGTCTAAAAATAGGGATTCTTCGGTCATGCTTACACGAAAAATTTATGCGACTGGAGATGAGGGGAAAATCTCTCATGTCATCTATATTTTTTACCTATTTCATGCCCTGAATTTTTGATAAAAATAATGCACTAGTGGGAAATAATTACAAATATTTTAGATAAACTTCACAAAGCTATAATTATTGAACAAAAGCTGGTACCTATTGATAATAATAAACACTTTTTCGAATAAAGGATCTCCAAAGTTTTAAGAAATAGGTGATATATATTTTGGAGCACCACACTTCAGACAGCATGATTGTTCTGGAAAAATGAATTTTTCCTCTCTAGGCACAATGGTAGGTTTAGCTAGTTATTTTATAGTTGGAAAATAAATAAATACACTTCTCCATCTTATACTGTTATTCATACTATATATAAAAACATAGTTTTCCCTAATCTAATGTTGTAAGCTTAATTTTAATTTAGTCCTAATTTACCTAAAGTTAGTTTTAATTTTAAATATACTATTCTGTATATTATTTTATTTTACCTAGTTCTTACCTTGTCAACATACATAATAAGTGTATTAGTTGTATTTATTTTTTCCTGTAGACAAGAGCTATAGCTCATTCGGGATATTTGTATAATTTTGTGTGTATGTATGCACTATTATTTAACAATTATCATTATTTTTTTTTCTAAAAAAAGTGTAACTTACAACAAATCTAGGTGGGACAATAAACATATATATCCCTTATTGCGAAAAAATAAGCGGAATGCATTTTATATTTGTAACGCGAACATGGCCTTTAATAGCGTGGAGGTACATTTTTTGGACTCTCCTATTTTCATACAAGCAATGCACACGTGAGGTACTAATTATTGCAATATTGACTTATTTAGTTACATAATGCATCCTTATTTGGTTTGTATCAAATATCACAAGAATCACTTTCATTTACACTTAAAAATACACTACACAGTCATTTCCAAATAGTACCACTCAACAGATTCACAGTTGATCAAAGAATGAATTACTGCATACACCCATTGTACATAATTAGCTTCTGATATCTGTTGGAAACTTGAGTAACTGCTAGGAGTTGACCTCTGCCATGGTTCAGTGAATGTACCAAGTAGCATCAATTTCTGAGGCATTGAAACAGGGGGTACGTTTTATGTACCGCCATATAATAAACGAATAAGAATGGGTGGTACAACTTACCACCAAGCATAAAAGGGTTAGTGTAATTTTCATTCGAATTTGCATGGAATTTCTTTAGTAACTGTATTAATTTTTTTTAAAATTGTTACTGAATTGTTTCGAATATTTTATGAATGAAAAAATGTAAACTGATTCCTTAACTTCAATAAATAATAATAATAAATTATGGCAAAACCAAATGAAAGTTGAAGAAATCTGTAAAAACTTATAAAAAAAATTGAAAATGAAGCAAAAAAATAGGAAATAATTTAAAAAATGAAGTATATGTATGAAGTATGTAAAAAGTATGCATTTAAACTGAAATAATGCGCTGAACATTTTAAAATTTCGAAAAGAATAAAAATTTCAATCTTTTTATAAGCAACTTATTTTTTGTAATTTCAATAATTATGTATTTTTTTAAAACATTAAAATTCAACATTTAGAAATCGGCAATTATTTATTCATAACCCAAATTTTCAAATGGTCGAAATGTTTAAAATGATTTCCATTACTTATCGCTTACAGAAAAGGAAGAGGAGCGAAAGTTTCTCTCTCACTCACTCAAATTTTGTTTAGGTAAAAAAGTAAAATCTTTATCTCTGTGTTTAACTGTATTTATTTTTGTTGGAATGTTTAAAACCGTGATTTAGCGCATATTATTACCAGTACATAGTTCTGTATTACACAGTAATAATTAAAATTGCTAATAACAAATATTAACATGTATTTTACTGTCTAATCTTTTTTTGAACTTTTTTTCCATATGTGCATATTTAATGTATTGTAAATTGCGTATTTTAAGCTGCATATTTTTAATAAAAAGTGTTTTAATTGCATTACAAAGAAATTAGTTATGCGTAGTATATTATGCAGAGAAATTTAAAGTAGTATTTTTTTAAAACTGTGATTTTTTAACTGAAATTTAATTCCTTTAGAGATAAATTTAACTGTATATAATCAATTATTCAATTGATACAATTGTAAAATGTTTGAAGTTACAGATATTTTTGTGCGAATAAGGTTTATTTTAATCATTGTATATTCAAAAAAAAAAGTTTTGATTTAAAGAAAAGTATATAAAACGATAAACCATCCATTTCTGAAAATTTCCTCTTTTACACTTGATTTGTTAATATCGCCCTCTAAAGTAACACGAATTCAATTTGTGACAGATCTCGCAATTTTGAAACACCGTGAAGTGACGAGGATAACACTCAAGCTTACAACTTTTCAACACCTTATTCAAACTTCCTTACTCTGTCAACAGCAGGATTTTGAGCTTCGACGGATTTAATATACATCGGCCTTTCTAAGTAGACTTGTGACGGCTCTATCCACGTCCTTCTGACTAACAAGTCCTCTTGTAAAATTTGCAACGCACCCTCTGAAGAAAAGAGAGTGATTATGTAAATTAGGTATACTATATATAGTCTAAGATTTCAAGTTAAGGAGAGAGATAGGATGGATTACTAACGGATCAGTGATTAATAAAATTTATAGTGTAATGCAGATATCTGATAATTTTAATAATTAAAGTGACGATTGGTTCGAAGATATTAAATAGAAAGTAGATAGCTAGGAAGAAAGTGTATTCGAACCTGAAAAAAGTGTACTGGTATTTAAAGTCTCCACATATTTCGCATATCTCGTCATTTATCTAAGTATTGCTTCAATTCATCTTTTAGTTTTGATTGCTTGAACTTGTGTTGTTGATTATGTGACAAATAAATTGAGTAATTTTGGACATGGCTAGCCTTCCTTCCCTTTCTTCCACATCTCTAGGCGTGGATCCGAGAGAACCTTACAGACTATCTTTAATGGAATCAGGTCTCAAACTTACAACTCAAGGAAAACAATTCAGGGCACGAATTCAAAATCCTGACCAGTAGGCTACTGTGTTTCAGTACTTGAATAACGAAATATATAATGTTGTAAATGAAGAAATGCTAATCAATAATTTAAAGGTTATAGATTTCTTTAAATATGAGTAGTTTTTTTTGTGAAGCAATTAATTTTACATCTTAAATTTTTATTTATTTTTAAAGAGCTGCATTTTGGCAGAAAAACCTTTACAGACTTGTCAAGTTACCAAAATTGAGAGCCATATCGTTGGTAGCACCATCTAGTGGGGGTTCTAACTATTAAATTTTTGGCACTTGATTTTACACTCATGTCCATAAATTAAGGATAATTCAGAATCACACAGAAATTGAACTCTGAAATAAAAATTTCACCTGTAGAATTATCACACATCTTGTAGAAGAATATGCAAATTACAGGAAACCACCAGATGGCGCGGATAGTACGTCACAATGACGAGAGTGTAAGAGAGTGGTATATAAGGGATTGTGGCAAAGAAGTAAAGTTGTTCACAAGCGCTTTAAAAGCCTTTCAGTGCAATAACCGCATAGTTATGGCACAAAGGAAGCATTTGGATGATTTTTTACGTGGTAGAATTATTGGATGACTGGAATGTGGACGTACACAGCTGAAAGTATCCGAGGAAATTGGAATCGCCCAGAGTGTCATCACCAGGCTTTGGCAACCATTCCAAGATGATGGTAATGGGAGTAGATGTTACAGCACAGGTGGCCCTCAAGTTACAACGCTGAATGAGGACCGGTATATATATATTTGGCAGTTACTGCCAAAAGAAACAGACGGAGCACAGCATTAGACCTGTCTCGTCAGCTCTCTTCAGCTACCGGTACGACAGTTTCAAGGCAGACCGTGTACAGACGCTTAGGGCACATTGGTCTATATGCTCGTAGGCCTGTCAGATGTGTTCACTTACCACAACTCACTGTCGCCTGTGATTAACCGAAGTAGAGAGCATACATTGTGCACAACACAACAGTGGTCTTGTTTGATGTTTTCCGACGAGTCCAGGTTTTGATTGCAGTTTAATGCTCGCACGGACTTAAATGTGAAGAGCACCAGGTACCCGGTACCACCAAGAGAACACCATCGAACTACCGTTACGGTGGTGCAGGATGGCTCGTTTGGGGAGGAATTGTTCTTGGTTCCAGAACTGACCTGCATGTTCAGAGTGTAACGATGACAGGCCACATCTATCGGGATGTCATTCTGGAATAACATAATAATTGTTTCGGGGCGCCATGGGTGCTGAATGTCTGTTTATGGATGACAACGCCCGTCCTCACCGTGCAAACATTGTAGACGAATGCCTTCAATCGGAATATATCACCCGTATGGACTAGCCAGCATACTCACCGGACTTGAATCCAATAGAGCATGTGTGGGATATATTTGGCCGACGAATTGCAGCCGTCAACCCCCTCCCACCTGTCTACCGGAACTTCTGATGGCATTGCTTGATGAGTGGTGTAATGTTCCCCAAGATCAGATTAATAATTTGGTACTCAGCATGCTTAGGCGTTGTAAGGCCTGTATTATATCGTCCGGGTGACATACTCCGTATTAACCATCATACTGACTATGTTATACTGTTTTTTGTAAATAGGTTCTTTTTCGAAATTTGCTCCCGGGAGTAAAAATCGCTTTTTTTATTAGTTATGTCAAACATATAGTATCATTTTTTTGCTCTTTACCTTTTGTTTAATCAATAGACTTTACCAATAAGTCAAATTTATTTTGCTTCTGTCTTTTTCTTTGCCTGAACTTAATTAACCTTAATTAATGGACCTTAATGTATTTAATTCAAGCTTTCGTCGGATGCTAGATATTACCATGATTTAATTTTACCGAGAGTATCATAGCAAAATTGATATTCAAGGAATCTTTTACATGCTACATAATCATATAACATAGACACATGCTTATGATTTCCGCATCCAGAAAATAATCTAGACTTCAATGGGGATCGAGCCGGGCTTATAAGGTAAGAACTCTGCCTACAAGCTACCGGGTAAACATCCTTAAAATTAAAAGAAAGTTCTATGGAAATAAATAAAGCACCTTTTTGAAGGGATAATTTCTTCAGGCGCGTTTAATGGGGAGCGAACTCGAATGCTGCGTTTTAAAAAGCCAAGCATTGTTACTCTCGTAACAATGGTAACAATACTATTGAATCATTTGGGTTGAATGAATCATGTATCGGAGAAATGTGAGCAGCGAAATGTAGAGCAGAAAATGAACAAATAATTCTAATGGTTACTATTTACATTTCACCAATTCAAAGTGTAGACAAAAATTTACCTGCCTACACTGTGAAGCCGGATCAACCTATGAAAAAACTGCCTATTATTTTAAATGGGGATTTTAATATAGATTTTTCAAAAGACAAATCAAAGCTTTTATTTGATTTTTTAAAATCAAAATTCTATTTAATTATGTCAAATGATCCAAATTAAAGCATGATGAAGTACAGAGCAACGCTTGACGGATTTTTTTTAGATATTTAAATAATTTTGAATCTAAAGTAGTTATAACATTTTTCAGCTACCACAAACCTCTATTGTTTCCTCCTTGGAATACAATTAATTCACAAATATGATTGTATACTTCGTAGAAAATATTACTTTAAGAGTACAGACATATGAATAAAAATTTTATATGACAATACTAATATCTTCCCTTGTTTTTTATTCACCTAACTAATCCCTGAAATAAAATTACAAAGTTTGAATTTATCACTTCTATCATGTGGTCATAAGCACACACACTCTTCTTTGTTTAAATGAAATTCCATTCGTTATTAAAACATATCAATGCATTATATATTCGAAAAAAATAATTACGCTAAAAGCTGCTACTTTTTTACAAAAATCTGAAAAATTGGGCGCGAAAAAATTCACGAGATATATTACAAACGGCGTGAATACAGAAGAAAGCCTTCACTCTAATATTAAGCGACAACAATACATGCCATCCATTAAATAATTACATCAGCGCTTAGACATTAAATTAATAAAAAGTTGTATTTCTTTAAATCCGTTTCTTGTGCAAAGAATTTAAAAATCCTTTTGTGGTCCGTTGACGATGGAATAAGAAAAGCGATCATTACGTTCTCATCTGTGGAAGTGATACACGTTCCAGTGATTCGATCGCCGGAATTAAATGACTTCGATTCAGGTAAAACGCGCTGTTGAATTGAAAACATAAGTTCTTGTGTCGGAACAGAAAATAGGAGTGAAGCTGTGGGGGTGTAGGAAGGCATTTGTCCGAACGCTGTTGGATGAATATCGATGTCAAAAGAAATCACGTGTTCTAGTGAATGCTTTCAAATGTAAGAAGATGTCTTGGTTTTTAGATTCTGGGAAGTATTGGATACAGGAAGGAGACAATAAAGTATCATGTCAGAAAAAAATTCGAAATTCTAATAATTTTACTGTGTTTTTAAACTGGATTCTATTTAGAATAATTTTATTTTTAATTTCTGATTGTATTTTTTAAATGTTTCCCTTTTTTCGTGCTGAAGTGTGTTGATGATTTCCGGAATTCATTTCTTTCCTAAGTACCTTTTAATTATTTTAACCCTTGTTTTTAATAGTATTGCTTATTTAATCCATGTTTAAAATTGAAATTTAATTCAGAAAATTTGTAATGAGATACCAATTTGGTGTGCAAAATTTTTAATGTAACTATTGAACACACTGTGTATACTAGAAAAAATGTCATCTTCATAAGTTTGTGTAACATGATACAAAAGATTAAATAAATATATTTAGGTTAAAAACATTGTTGAAAAAATATAATTTTTATTTTTTTATGAAGTAATATTTATTGTTTTACGTTTTTGGATCTTTGCGTGGAGGGAAGCAGCTATGGACTTCAACTATTTGAATAGCGACAGATTTTTTAATAGACAAGAATGGGCAGATGACTACACGAAGACAAATCGACGCAGGTGCACAAAAAAATATTGTAATAGATTATTTATAAGAATACAAATACAAGTACAAATACTAGTATACCAGTACTCATGATAAAAAAGCTTTACAACGTTCCAGAAACGGCACTTAGAGCAGTTCCACTAGCTGGAACTCAGACTGATATCGCTGTCATCGCATATACAGGTTCTGAACTCAACTGGGCTCTCTTTTGAACCGATTTGACAATTGTTTCAAAGGTCCTTTGTGTAGTCCCAAGGGAATTTCTGAAATGATTCGATTCTAGAGTCTTTTAGATGATCCTTTGGTGAAATCCTATTTTCCCCTAATTTGTCACCAAGGGCGATTTTGTCGACAACCAGCTAACACTGGTCACATCTTTTGTGGTTGTTATAATTTTGTTATTCAAGTTCAAGCTAGGAAGTTAATCAATTTTCCTACAAGTAAAATGATGCTACAGAATGAAAAATGAAAAATAAAACGTGTTTCAATATATTTATAAAATTGTTTAAAAAAAAGGCTTGATTTAAAATACATGAATATAAAATAATATTCTTGTTTTCATCACCACTATCGTTAATTGAATATTATCTTCCAAATTTTTTTCTGGCAATATATCTAGTTCTATGTTCTATCATTTTATTAAAAAGTGTCAGATATTTCTGATGGTGTACTTTTATCTAAAGGATACAGATAATTTTTATTATATGAAAATTAATTGACATATGATACGGATTCTGGAAAAATCATTTTAACGCAGAATATTTAAAAAATATTTTACTACTTATTCAAGGGTAAATTTACATGGAAAAATCGTTAGGCATACCTTTATCTCAAGGGGGTCTTTTAAATATTCAAATGATATGATACTCGAGAAAATGTTATGTATTATTTTTTTACGTCTTAAAGTTTATTCCCCACGAAGAATTATTATATTTTTCTGTTGATTAATTTTTTTTTATAGAAACATTTCTTTTTGAAGTGAAAACTTCTTTAAGCTAATTTTCGCGGAAGAGTGTGAATATAAATGAATCGTCACGTTAGGTTCGTTTCCCCTGAATCGGGTTAACTCGGCTTCATTCGCAATTAATCGCACTCGGGTTGGTGACGTCTGCTTAGTTTAGAGTTGAAAACTTTTAAGGCACATTTTTTTTAATTAAAATTTCATGCACAATTTTTTTCGTGGAATATTCTTTTATTTTTCTTTATTTAATTATTATTGTCATGCAGCCCACTTCCACTCAACTCCAGTGAATAAACGAGGGAAGAGGAGTAAGAGACTAAACGATTTAAAAAAAGGATATTTTTGATGTGGTAGATCTGAAGAGGGATTCTGAGTTATTCTAAAATCGATCAGTAAAGTTGTTAAGAACATCCATACGAATATTATAAAAAAATTCAGGTCAAAAAATTAATTTTTACAAAAGGAGTAGGATTTTAAAGTTTTCCCAATTTTTTTCAGAAAATTTAAATTTTTAAAATTGTGTGAATAATATATGAAAAATTTTGATCTGGTAACATTTTCTTGAATAGAAACATTGTATAAAATGTTAAAATATAATTTTTAAATACGTAAATAAAGAAGTTTGCTCAAAGGGTGCCAAGTCCCCTTAATTGACTTTTTTAAAATCAAAATTCATTTTAGTTACGTCAAATGATCCCAATGAGAGCTCAATGAAGTCGGAAGAATGTGTGCTTGGTGAAGTTTTTTTTAAAGAAATATTTAGGTAAATTTGAGTATAAAGTATTTATAACATGTTTCAGCTACTATAAACCTGTTGTTTCCTTTATAAAATATAATTAACTTATAAGTATGAATCTTTATTTTGCAATTAACGTCATTTTATGAAAACAGACATAAGAATAAATAATTTAAAGCTATACACGGTACCCTTTTTCAAAAAAAAACATTTTGGAGACAGTTACAGTAAAAATAATTGATGTTTTATCTTTAGATTATATTATTAAGCTGATTCTGTAAGTAAAAAGTCAGTTTGATAAGCCATTATTTTACAGTTTTAAAAAATTAGGAATTTTTGAAGTCTTTTCAAACTTTTACAAAATACTCAATTTTTAAAATGTTTTAGTCGTTTTAAGTTATTTATGTTTCTTAGGTTATTACAAACAAAAGGTAGTATGGATTTGAAAATCTATATTCCGTTGTTGATTTTTAATTATTATTTTTATAGAAATAATTATTTTTTATAGATATCGTGCATGGAAAACACGAAAATTTTTAAAATATTAACTTAAGCATTTTTTAGAAAAATAACTAGAGATCTCACAGCCCTAAATCCATACTAACTTTTATAGAACATACAGTAGGTAAAAAAAGTATTGGTAATTGCCTATAATAGGTCAAATTAGCTAACAAAGGAAATACTTGACAATTTTAACTGGACATAACGAACACAGGAGGTAATAAACACAAAAATATAATGAAACTTTCATTTTAATATGTCTTTTACAGAAAATATACAACACACAAAAACGTATTTTTGCATGTCAAAAAAGTATTGGCAAAATAATAAATAAAATGTGAGAACAAAATCAGGATATGTTTAATACTTTGTATACATACCTTTTGCATTTATAAGAGCTTGTAATCTATTTCTTATAGAGAAAACCAAAGTCTTGGTTGTACTATTGGGAATTTTGTGCCATTCTTGCAGTATACGCTTAAGTTCGTCTTTACACGAAATTTTTGTTTCCTGACTTCTACGTTCAATTTGTGCCATAAATTCTCAATTGGATTTATGTCAGGCGATTGAGGCGGCGTCTTTAACTGGCGAAGAGAGTTATACAGTAACCACTCCCGGGTGAGGTTCGCTGTATGCTTAGGGTCATTGTCTTGTTGAAACACAAATGATGTTCCTAAGCCAAGTTTTTGGGCAATGGATTGCAAATTATGGCGCAATATGTCGATGTACGTACGTGCTGTCATAATACCATCAATGAAGCACAGTTTACCAACTCCGTTTGCTGCCATACAGCCCCAAACTAAGACGCTCCCTCCACCATGTTTCACAGTCGGTGTTAAATGTTGTTTTTCCATTTCGGTGTTTGGCTTTCTCCATACATATTGTCGTCCATCACTCCTTAAAATGTTAAACTTCGATTCGTCCGAAAAAATAATTGTGTTCCGAAACTCATCTGATAAATTAACATGAGATTTTGCAAAATCTAATCTCTTTCTTCCGTTTCTTTCCGAAATGAAAGGTTTCTTTCTAGCTGCTCTTCCATAATAACTTTCTTCATGTAAAACATTCCGTATAGTCTGTACACTAAAAGTTTTATGCGAAGTATTAGCAACATCTTTGGCTAACTGGGGTGCACTTATTTTGGGATTTTTCTTAACCTCTTAGATAATGCTACGTTTCTCCCTTGCAGAAAATATTCCAGGCCGTCCACTTCTTACCTTATTTTCTGTGGATCCTGTCTCGTTGAACTTTTTTACAACACTTCTGACAGTAAATAAACTTATATTCCTTTGTATTCCTATAGCACGATAAGTTAAACCCTCATTTCTGAGCTGAATAATCATGTTTTTAACAATAGCATCCAATTCCTTCGATTTAGAAGCCATTTTATCGTAGCATTAACAATCTAACGCTTTAAAAATTTTGAAATAGCACTGCAGACATGTTAACTACTAATAGGCTTTCTTATCAGTCTAAACACGTGACCTCAACATGACAAAATTTACATAACAGTTAGAACTTTGCCAATACTTTTTTGATATGCAAATTTACGTTTTTGCTGTATATTTTGTGTAAAAGGCATATTAAAAAGAAAGTGTCATTATATTTGCGTGTTTATTACCTCCTGTGTTCATTATGTCCAGTTAAAATTGTCAATCATTTCCTTTGTTAGCTAATATGATCAATTATAGACAATTGCCAATACTTCTTTTACCCACTGTATGTTTGGGAGTATATACAAAGAAATTCAATGCTCTATCTTGAACAGGAAAAAAGACTTAGGGATTAGAAAACACTTATACCTTCAAAACTGAAAGTCTGAGAAAAACGCATTTAAAGTTTCTAAAGTCATAAAACAAAAACTTATAATGCCCGTAAAAGCCCTAATTTTTTAATATGTTATTTTCCAATGTATATTCTGCATTAAAACACTATTTTTTATTAAATATGCTTGAAAATTGTTATTTTAATTCAAAATATATTTTTGCATAATATTGATAGCATTTCTTAAGACGTCAGTTTATTCAGCTTTATCTTAACCTAATATTTTCACAAAAGTTTTGAAATACGAAGCATTTTTGTACAAAATAATAATGATACTAACTTAAGCTAAAAATAGTCAGGATTGCTCATAAAATTTAATTTATTTCAATTTTAAATTGGGGCAGTTTAGGAAATTTTAGCTCTTGTTGTACGACTTTAAAATATTAAAATATAGTACTATAAATATGTTCAGTATAATCCAGTTTGGTATAGATCAAGAAAATATTCAGTTATATCTGCAACATTTGAATTCAGAATACTTGTATTCGGAAGTCTAATTGCAGAATCAGCTGAATACTGATTTTTAGATACATCATTTTCAGTAGTATTCCATCTCTTCGAAATATTGTTTCACGCAGTAACATGAGAACGCATTTGCCATGGCATTTTTTCTACAGGAAAAAAATTAATGATAAAGCTTTTAAGTTACATAAACTATTGTTAAAGCAAAAATTGGCCATGAAATTAATCTTAATTAATTAAGATAACTAAAAAAACTCAAAACATAATCAGGCAGAAATGATTTTAGTAATAAAATTTAAATTAATAACCATTTCAAACTAAAAGCTCAAAAATATTTTTAATTAGTTCAATTTAAGAGTGAAAAAATACTTTAGAATGAAACCAAAACCAAAGACATAGCTCAAAAACTTCATTGCTAACATATCTGAAATTTTGTGGCAAGCTTCTCAATGATATGAGCCACCAGAAAATGCAAAAAAATGGTATAAATGAGATTGTTAGATACTGTGCAATCTTAATTTGACAATAGTCATGTCATCTTGTTTTTTATTCGCTGAACTAATCCGCTCTGATTCATTATTAAACAGAAATACAATTGTTTATACATATACATTCGGACCTCTATTTAACGAAGTCACTCATTCTCGATAAAAAGTTCGTTACATAGAAAATTCGTTATACTTTCATCTTTCAATATACTTTATAAACAACATAAGACAAATTTTTTATTCCTAAACACTAAATATTAAAAAAGTAATTGTTCATACCTTTTTGTAAATTTTTTAATATCTATTTAATTTTTATATCTTACCCATAAAAAAGGGGAAACTGCCAAGGAAAAGAGAGAGAGAGAAGTCACTGTATTTTTTCAACATTAAGAAAAAATTTAAATTGATGGATGTTAAGGACATTTTCTAGTTTAAAGCTTAGAAGTAATTTTAACCATACATTATTTTATAACATTATTTATTTATCGAAGATGTTTCCAGTGAACTGGACAATGGGGGTTAAAGGTTGCACTTCTTGAATGAAGCGCCCAGAATTCTATTGCTCTGGGTGAGTTAGGCATCTAAAAAAACCAGTTCAAAATTTATGACCACCATAAAATGCGTTAAAAGGGAGAATACATTGAAATGTCCAGACATACTTTAAAATAGAGAGAAAAAAATCAAATCATAAGAGAAAAATATCGTTATATACAAAACGTACTTCACTATTGGGAGGTCATTTTATGAAGAAAGTAGTTAAATGTTCTTGGTTCCTAGAAAAAGTTCACGGTTTAGAAAAATTCGTAATACAGAGGTTCCTAATATGGAGGTTCGACTGTATTCAAATTGGAAAAATAGAAGTTTTCACTTCTATCATGTGGTCAAAAGCACATAGATTTTTTTAGTATTATAACCTTTATAATTGATATTAAAAGAGTTTGCAAGTCATCCACTATACTGTAATGTTTTTGGTTACGATTTATTAAAATTAAATCAAAGGAAGCCATCAGCACTTCGAAGATGCTGCATGACAAAAGTGCACACACTCATTGAATATATATGAAACGGTCACTTGATTGATTGAGTGTTTATTATCCTCACATTTAAAGGCAACACCTGAGTTATTGACGATGGATCTCGTAATTTTGTATCGTTCTCGTTATGTGACGAGGATGACACTTGAAGTGGCCCCTCTTCAAACTTCTACACTGCATCATATTAAAAGCTTTGAGACTCGACATGTTGAACGAGCATTATCCCTCACCCCCTCTAACGTGGCTGGTCAGTGAAATAGCTTTCCATTAAAAAATATTACCAATGATATTCTTCATCAGAAAAGGAAGTTATTTTGCATTAATCACACAAAAATTATAAATTAAAAATTATTTTTATATGTTTTAATAAACTGATTAAAACACCTCAACTAACTCTTTCTCAGGGAAATATAGTCCTTTAAATACTTAAATTTTAAAAAAAAATCTTTAAAAAAGATTTCAACTGCGTCTCTGCATTTTCCGATTACTACATTTCGAAGGTTCTTTGTCAGAACAACAACTTGTTGCAAATAAGAAGAAAAAAAACACTCCTTTCCGCAGTGTCGGAGAAGGATTGGTTTCTCTTGTAAGTAGAAGATAAATTGCCTGGAGCAGGGGCGTCCGCTTTTCAGAGCAGCCCCAGCTGTCTCCCCGAGTGATCACTCACTATGAGAAGAATTCAATGTGTATCAAAATTTCATGACAAAATTCGTTTCGATGGTTACCAGATATGGATACAAAGAAAGAATTTGCAGAAAATGGAATATATTTCACATAACAGGAATAATAACAATACTAATAATAAAAATTAGAAACTTTTTACTTTTAATTTATAACTCGAAGAGTTTTTTTTATGGGAATATCAATATAATTTCTTTATAAACATTTTTTTGGCTACATTATATAGTTTGAAAAGTTTCTTTAAAAAACTTAATGTTAAAAAAATAAAATTTCAATAGTGAATATTTTTAGTCTGATGGCTTATTTATTATTTTTTCACAGACGCTTTGTATATCGTTTCTTGAAAAAGTGATTAGTTTTTGATTTTTTTCCTTATTTAAAGCATTATTGCTTAATATAAATGCTGTTCTGGACATTTATGTATGGCCGCGGAAACTCGTGGCAGGCGTGTCATGAGTTCGAGCCTAGTACCGCTGAATACCCTCCTTGTAGAGAGAGCCGATGTATGTTAAATATGTCTTCAAACATCCTTCAATTGGTGTGTGAGTTAGGGGAAGGAAATGCCAGCTCCGGTATCTTCCTCGAACGTGATTCAAAACGACGAGGTCAGTAGCCAATAGCCCTCGTGCAGCTTTATAGTACGACCTAAATAGAACACCCCCGCAATTTAGTGAAATAGAATTTCTTTCATTATAGTTGAAATTGCTATATTGGAATTGTTCAGCTATACTTTGTAATGTTAGAACTTTTAACATTTGACTTATTTCCAGAAACATGAGTCGTCTTCATTAAATTTACAATAAATTAATTCAAGCAGTCTTCTAAGGGATACATAGACTGTCTCTGCTACACTGTTTATGATAAATTATTCTGGGGTGAGTTAACGTTTCAATCAAAATTCCTAACAGAAAGGAAAGGAAAGAAACAAACTTTTGGATTTAAGCGATACGAAAACCTCTAATGTGAAGATTACTTAATTAAGATATGGAAAACGTTTTATTCCGCATTTTAATGAAGCAAATTAGATAATCTTCAGATTATTTTGGTAATCTGCACATTTATACGGTTTCCAAGATTTAACGGTATCACCTTTATTAGCTTAATAGCTTATTTTTCTTTTATTTACGCTTTTTTCGTTTCTTGTGAGCTGCTGATTAATTTTTAGTTTTTTTTAATGCATTGTAGATTTACCTAAATGCTTTTCAGAACATTTTTCTTTGTACAGGGAAGTAAGTACATTTGGTATACGAAAGTATTGTATAAGGAAGTACATTTACAATAATTTGGCAACGAAAAAGGTTTTATTCGAAAAGTATTTCTCAGATTATATCACGGAAGCCCATTTTAAACTGTTTTTTGTCTTTTTAAATGAAATATATTTAAGGTATCCAAACACGCTAAACCGACCAAATTCAGTCAAAGTACATACCTAGTTAGTTTCCACTATATCTATAAAGGCCAAGTTACAATCAATTTTATAAAATTAGAAAAACCCTAAGTGTGGACATTTAAATTGTTCAAAATTTGTCAACGTGAATCTGACAGATAAAAATATTACAAACTTATTTTTATGAAACTTTTTGAGCCTTGTATTTATGTTATTTTCTAGAGAATGTACTTAAAATATTTCTTATTGCATGAATATTTTCTGAGTTATGGCCTATTATTTAATTAATGGTATTATAAAGAATGTCACATTTCTTATAATATTTACTCGATCAGCTGTAAAATTTTAAAATTTTTAATAAAACATTAATATTTTAGCACATTCTTTATATAAATAAATCTAATGTGCTTTAGTAATTTTTTACTGATATAAGTTTATTACTTTTTTTTCTTATTGCTTTCATGTTTTTCAAAAATTATGCTAAAATTTCTGTTATAAATGTGATTTTTGTAAAATTTAGACAATTTTTTAAAAATATGGTTATATAGTTAAATATTAATATTTATTGGTAAAAAAGCCTAAATTGATTCCTAAAAAAATACTTATAATGATTTAGTATGCTATTTTTAAAAAAGTACTCCAAACGTGTTCGGATGCCTTAAGTTTCAAAATGTTTATATAGAACTGACAAATTTTGATCCGCAATCAAATATAATGTGTATACAAATTTAGAAACAAGTAAAGCAACTAGAAGTGAGGTTTTAAAAATAAACTTTTAACATTATTGTAAAGAAATAACTTTTTAACAAAAATATGTTACGCATATCATTTAACTGTAGTATGACGTTATATATTTTTTCTTTTAGAAAATATGGATAGATTTTTTTCTATTAAAAAGCACATGATTTTTCAATTCCTACTGTTAACTCTTACTCTTTATATATTTATTTGTTTATCTTGGTTGAATTTTCAATCGTTAATAAGATGCCTTTTAAAGCACTCATTTGAGCTGAAATTTAATATACATGATTATTTTGGATGGAAATACAATAACTTAATTATAAATTAATAAAAATTAATTGATTAAAACAAATTATTTAAATAATTACAAGTACAGCCACGTTGGCGACTTAGCGACCCTTTTGCCGAATTGCGTCAAAACTTGTGAAAAGGTGTTATTCCTCACGTTTTAAAACACACAGTTGGACTGAAATTTTTTATACACGATTGTTTTGGATGACAATACGATACTTAAATGATAATTAATAAAAATTATTTACTACTTAATGTTGTGACTCTGTCATATGTAAATACATATTTATATTAATTGTAGCTATTTAATAAGAAGTAGATAAAATAAAATTTTTCTTTGTTGATCTAAGTAGGAATTGACTTAATTTTTTTGTTTATAATACTCTTTTTTTTTTGTTATTTAGTATCTTTCAGTTGATGTGTTATAGCAAAAATCTTCACCATAACTCCAAAATTATAAATAATGAATTAATTTTTAGTAGTTATCAGTCTTTTTTAAAAAAAGTTTTAAAATATAATATTTCTTTATAGAAAACGGGAGTGTTTTTCTATTGATTCTAGTTGATTTAAAATTAATATATAAGGAAATTATCAGTTTTCAAGTTGACACTAACATTGAAAAAAATCCTGTTTTTCGGCTGTGACGTTGAAGGAAATTAGTTATTTAATCCTTTCGAGGGCAGTGGTTAATAGGTCTAACCACACAACAAGAAAGTTTTCTCCAAGCGGGCGGTGGATATTTAGTGTATCCACATGCGTTAATAGAAGCTAAAGAGCATAAAAATCAATACAGATGGCAGCAGGGTACTTTTTTTGTATTTCATGTCCTCTGATAGTTAATTAAAAACAGTTTTTCTCGGTGTAAATCTACAAATTGCATTTTGATTACTATAAATAAAATTTTTAATCAGTGAAAAAAATTTCGAGAAGTTTTCAGTATACTTTTCCCTCATCTGACTGAATTAAAAGGTGTTGGAAAGCTGAAATCTTATTTTTTTTTATTTTTTGAGATTTTTTACATTTTCTAATTGTATAGATTTTAACCTTTCTAAAAATACTTTACCTTAACCTTTAGGGTAACCCTTAAAACCTATTTTTAAGAAATCGTTGAATCCGGGCCACGCCCTTTGAATGGCGAAAAATGTAAACAAAGTACATCGTTTTTGCTTAAAAGTTGACTGTCTCATATAAATCAAAAAAAGTATCTTTTATTGTAAATATAGCCTTTTATATTTTATTTCCTAGACGATTAGAAGTCTCTCTGGATACATTAAAATAAGTTTACATAAAAATGTAAATTTTGATGTTCTATGTACCTTTTTCTGAAAATCTACTGTTCGCAGGTATGTAAATTTTTTATGATATATTTATAATGATGGCTAATATATACCGAAATGATCTTTTTGTAAGAACTCAAAAATTTATTTCTTACAAATTTTTTATGTGAAAAATGGGTCAAAAAAATTTCACTGTATTTGATAAAATATTTTATAAATTAGGAAAATATTCAAAATTAGCTAAAAGCTCAGTTCAGTATAATGAGAAAGGTAATTTTTGATTGTATGAAAAATTTCAAACATGTACATATAACAAATTTTGAGAAAAGGTACATAGAAAACAGCCAATTTAACATCGTCGGTATAGAGGTTCCCCTACTTTTCTTAAGCAAATGTTCAATTAAAAAAGTTTTATTTATATTTTTAGAAAGCTTTTATGTGTGGATAAAGGCTCTATCCACTGCTCACATAGATCAGAAAAATGAACTTGAAATTTTCGCTCTTCCTCCACTCGAGAGAGAGCACTTAGGATCACGTGAGAATGTTGGGGGTGGGAAATATAAGCAAACTTTGTTTACAAAATGTGGTACGAGATTTTTGAGTTCAAAAATCTTTCATTATAGCTTTTCTGTGGATACCATTGTGCCATCAAGCAAATCGTCTGACTTGCTTTGAAAAGTTTCACATCAAATATCTCATCAAATTTGTGAAATAACTAATTTAATATTCCTCAAAAATATTACTTTATTTCTCTAACTTTTTATACTAAAATTAAATAAGCTATAAAATTTGGATGTATACTGATTTCAATGTATGTTTTAGTAAGTATTCTATATTGTATAGTTATTCTATTAGTATTTTATTACACTTGCACTTTGTATTTAATTGTTATTGAAACAGTTACTAGCATAAATGCTAATTTTTCTTTAAAAGTTTATTGTAATATGATTCATTATTTCTATCCTGAAAAATAAGTTAAATGTCTTAAGTACCCAGGGGCTATAACGTCCAGCCACCACCCAGGAAGATTTTTTTAGACAAAATAATGTTTATAGAGGATGAGAACATGACATTTATCAATTACTTTATCACAGAAAAGTGTATTTTAGCTTTGATCCCGCCAAAGGTTTGATTTATTACATATATTACTATTGATAAACCTGTTATAACACATATTAATACAGTAAAACCTATTTTTGTACGGTAGATAGGGACCCCCATAAAAAAACGCACAATAAAAATGTTCGAAAACATGCTTCATAAATTCGTAGATATAACAGACAAATTCAACGAAATACTACAGAAAATTTTTTTATGTGGTGGAGAGGGACGACATAAAAAAAAAGTCGTGCTTAGAATATACGTCAATTATTTACGAAATTTGTGAGAAAGTACTTCCATAACAAAATAAATAGTTAAATTACACATGGAAACATTTTTAAAACATTTAGTTTCTCATTGTATACACGGAGAAGTTTTCACAAAATGCTCATACATAATTCACTGTTACTCATCGTAATCCAAAGTGCTTACCTTCCTGTAATGAATAAGTTCAAAACCGCTTTTGTCGCCTGAAGATGCTACTTTAATTGATTTTTTTGGCACCATAAAGTAAAAGATAAGTTTTTGTGAAGAGGGTTGGTTGGTCAGTTGCTTGTAAATGTCACGATAACCAGATATGCATTATCGAAGCTCTTTTTGAAATTTCATACTTATTTCGAAATTGGTATCGTTTTTAAGAAAAAAAAATTCCAATTCGTTGGAAACCTGTATTCCTGATTTATCCACTCTAAAAAAATCGGGTTCTTCCTGTCCGTCTTCATAATCTATCAAAGTATTGATCATGTTACTGCCATTGAAAGTGTCGTCTTCAATCGAATGCGGGCTGCTGGAGCGTTGATAGAAAGCAACTGAACGTGCTATGTCGGAAGATTGTTTATAACAAATGAACACACAGCGTCTTGAAGTGTTTATATGTGTATTGTAATTTTCGTAACGTACACCCCCGCAAGGCCTGACTAACGCCAAGTATGTATTGACCCAATTCATAAAATATTAAAGGCAAAACCTGACTTTGCAGGGGGGCCGTAGCATTCTCCGTTCACCATTGGTACATTGATAAAAAACGTTACAGTGGCGCCAAAGCCGCTGAAGTTCCTATATCGCATAAAAAAGATCACACAGAAAAAAATCGCACAAAAATAAAGTCGCACAAAAAGATCAGCACAAAAACAGTTTCTACTGTATATAAAATTTGATTAACTTGTTAGTATACAATAAGTAACGCTAATTTAATCTTTGAATAATTTTTAATATAATTAAACTATTTACTATTTGTAACCCAGTTTATAATATTTAGAACCTTTTCATGTGTTTTTTGAAATTTTTGTATCCATTTCAGATTGTTGATATCTAAGGTAGCTGGTGACGAAGAAATTAAGCTAGACCTGTGGAAAAAACAAGTAACCTAAAAAAATCTCTTTAAGTTTGACATTAAAATGCTACATTAATTATTTCGTTTAATTAAAAAGAATTTATGTTTTGCCCTTTAAAAAATTGCGAGTATCTTTCTTAAGCATTTATGTTTCTATAACTACATGTGGAGGGTTTACTTCTATATATTTTATTAAAAGATATTTTTAGACTAAGCCATGCACATGTGGCGTGTCAGAAGAGCACTAAAATAATCATCTGCAACTATTTATAGAAAAGCCCTAATTGTAGATGATTTATTCAGTTCTCTGCCTTATGAATGAAGTTCACCACTTTTTGGATTATCTTTTCTTACCCCTTTGTATCGGTTTATTTGATTTCATGGAACTATTATTTTTCCTAAGCAAAAAAATCTAAAATAAAGTTCACATGCATTTTGATAATACACTACTTTATCGAAACATGCTCTTGGAGAGAAAAAAATTTCACCAGAATTATTTTGAGATGGAACTTTGCCTGACTGTAGATATTAAACTTTTTTTCTTGTATTACCAAATTCTGTTTGGATGCCTTTTAAAGAAAGAAGTTATTTCTGTGTGTAAAGATGATTTTGAGCACGATATCTATCGTGTTATTGAAATGTGTTTGGAACAAGTGAAGTTTAAGAATTCGTTTAAGAACGGAACGTAGGAAATACTACAATCGATTTCGAAACACACACACACATATATATATCTATATATGTTACCGGCAAAGTATGAAATGCCGGCATTTTATACAATGCCTAGGCATTGTATAGAATGCCTGACGTTTTTAGGCAAAGTATGAAATATGAGAATTATTTCATACTTTGACAAGGCATTGTATAGAATGACCAAAGCTGTTTAGGCAAAGTATGAAATAAGGTCAAGATAAGGCTATTGTAACAATGACGTATATTTCTAAAAAAATACATATGTTATTCTGACAAAATAATGAGAGTGCCATAAAAAAATATTCAAAATACGTAAAGGAAAAAGAAACTTTATCAAACAAAATTTATGTCTTTCTTATTAAAGAAACAAAATTTTCAAAAAAAAATTAGTAACAACTTAAAATTAACCTACTTATTCCAACATGGTAGGCTAAAATGTCATTTTGAATTACATTTCGTTATATTTTTTTCACGCAAAGACCGTTATTATTTTGGTATTTTCTTTTACACATACACTTCACAAATCCTTCACCGCTTCCATTGGACAGAGCAATTGCAACTGACAGAAGAGAAATTTCATGGTCAGGAATATCTTTAATTCTAAGCAAGTTCTTAGGCACACAGAGTAAATTACGATTTCGCATTTACTTGTTTTAAAATTCCTTCAGAAATTTCAAGTAGATAGAAACTTTTTCCCACTCGTTATATTGTCATTCAGAAAAAATCACAAATTTCACAACAATAATAATACATAGCTTTTCTGTTTTTTTCGGTCAAGATTCACAAAGTTGGATGCTTAGTTCAGTATCATAACATGTTAACGTTTTTGTATTTGATTGAAAGTTCTTTCAGAATTATATCATGTCCTCCGTGTCCAATAGCCAGATGAGTTTCACGAAGTACTTAAAATAACTCAGAATCCGCGACATAATACTGTGTACAGAAGTGCTACCCAACCTTTTTTATCCCGGTGAACCAGTCAACGTTTGATAATATTACCGTTGCCACTTAAGGTGGGACAGCGTTTATATTTTAAATCTTTTGGAATTAATAATTTAACTGTATTTAAACATGCCTTCAGAATAAAATTCAGTTACGCCAAAAGGGAATATAAAGTGATTTTACGTGAAATGTGTAAAGTGATTTCCATGGATAGTGAAACAAAAATTTGAGAAACAACCCAGTAAATAAAATGGAAATAATTTAATACTCCTTGAGTGACCTGATACCATTTGATCCATGGACGGTGGTAGGGACCATTAGTACTGACGACTTCTTCATTTAACAGGTTACATGAGTTGACTTTTATTTTCACCAAACATCACATCATAGCTATTCAACAACTAAGAGGCCCTGGGTTCTTTTTTAGTAGTCATTTTGGCCTTTTGTACATCAGTTATTAACTTCTAGTAAGTAATTTCAGTTACAAAAATACTTTTTTAGCAGATTTAACTCGAATTTTGGGCAGCTTGGCGTCCAATTGTTGTTTTATGCCTATGGACCAGGGGTTAACAATCTTTTATAGCTGTGGCGTGTCAAAAACCAATGTACCAATTAGGATTCAGCGTGCTAGACCGTAGGACATTTCTGAAACAATTCGATTCTCGCCATAATGTTTACAGAGATGGGAGAATAGAGTTCAATTATATATATAGATTTACAGCTTTATCACACATTAATTTTCATCACAAATATTTCTTAACATAAAAATAAACAGCATAAAATATAGCTTTCTTCAACAAAAATATTAAAAAAACTTGAAATTGTACATATACTATGTTTTTAAACATATTTATTAAAATGAGAAATAGACTACGTTAAATATAAGTATTTCCCCTCATTACAGTTAAATAAAAAGAGAAATAAAATTTTTAATGTTAACCTAGTGCTGCTTCTCACTTTTAAATCACAAAAAATATGGTGTAATGTATGACTTTCACTTGCACATGATTCTGAGCATTCAGTTGTTAAACAACTTCTTTGCGCACTCGAAATATTTTTCATATGAGTAAAGATATTTTACTTAGATATGTAGAACCAAAAGCCAAAAAACATAGAATACATGCAATTTTCTCTCTTCAAACAATAAATTTACCTTTACAAAAAGCTGTAAATTTACCTTTAGAGTTATCTTTCAAATTTTTTCATAATTCCTTAACTGTCCAAAATTCCGGAGATGTTTGTCAAATAAGGTCGATTACAAATTTATGAAGTTTCATCCATTCAAAAATTAACAAATTTGTTAAGTAGTGCTGAGTGCCACTGATAATTGCACCATGTGCCATACGTTGCCGACCCCTGCTATAGACCATGACTCCTTCTCCAACGCTACAGCTTGCTTCTCCATTTTTATGCAGCACAAGAGAAAACCAATTTTTTGTTGAACAATTTTAAGTAAAATTGAGTATTTTGACACTCCCGTACAAACCAAAATGTGCAACTTACAAATTATGAGCCTGGAACACGAGTTAAGAGTCTCGTACCTTGCTACACAATATTCGAAACGAATCGGAGATGTATTTCATACTTTGCTGGTTTCTCATTAGGCATTCTATAGAATGCCTAGGCAATGTGTGGAATAAGAATAATTTCATACATTGCCGGTAACACACACACACACACATATATATATATGCAGAAGGGAGGGATTCTTGAAGTATTAATTATTGTTAAGGGATAACCGAGATATCTGGATAAAATTTACTCCTCATATTAGTAGTCCTCATGTGTTGTGGAGTGTATTGTTGCTTATGGCATCTGATCGACAGTAACATCAGATCAAGACCCACGAAATTCATCGTGGCATGGAATATATTTTTACGCCTGTCGTTTGCTGTATCTTTGAGCATCACAAAGGTGACAGTACGATTTGGCTCTGTTCCACCCCAATCTTGAGAGAGAACACCCTGGTGGTGGTCAGGAGCCTCATACACCTCTTCCCCTTCCTCCAACCTCACGAGAGGACTTGCGGCTCCACGGCTATTTAGAGTAACCCCATGCCGCGAAGGCACTATACATTTATCATCATCCATGCCTTATCCCGGATTCGAACCCAGGCCGTACGGCACTGCAATCAGCGTCACTAACGACTATATCGGATGGGTGGTATATCCTTATGTACTAATGCTGTACAATATAGTTATTAATGTTAATTTTCATCCAGAAAACCTTAGATTGAAGTAACCTGCATTATGAAGAAGTTAGATTCTCACTAAGACTTCTTCCTTTGAAAAGTTCTACAAATGCACGAAATGATGTTTCTTTGTGACGGTTTCTATTTTCGCACTCTTTTACTAATCCTCTAGGACAGTGATCCGCAGCCCCCGGTCCATGGATCAAATGGTGCCGGGCCGCCTAAAGAACATTAAACTGTTGCCATTTTATTTAAAGTGGTGCATTTCTCTCGTATTTGCTCAACTTTCCTCGGAAATCACTTTATATTCCCCGTTAAATCACTTTTATTCATTTTTGGTGTAACTATATTTTATTCTGAAGGCATATTTAAATGTAAATAAATTACAATTGTTGAATCAAAACAATCTAAAATATAAACAATCAACTTGTCCCACCCTCAGCGGGCCTCGGTAAAAGTATCCAACGTTGACCGGTCCGCAGCGATAAAAAGGTTGCTCTAGGATAGTGTCCCCCAACCTTTTTATCACCTCGAACCGGTCAA
This sequence comes from Trichonephila clavipes, assembly GCA_019973935.1. Classification (NCBI taxonomy): domain Eukaryota; kingdom Metazoa; phylum Arthropoda; class Arachnida; order Araneae; family Nephilidae; genus Trichonephila; species Trichonephila clavipes. Next base: position 201,916 of record BMAU01002798.1, on the reverse strand, counting down.
GGTTTGTTAATTTTACTGCGGCCCAATGATGGGAGGACGTTGATTGTTTGTATTTTAGACTGTTTTGATTTAATAATTTTAATTTAATTGTATTTTATCGTGACTTCAGAATGAATTATATCTACACCAAAAGATCAATATAAAGTGATTTTCATAAAAAGTAGCCCAAATACAAGAAAAATATACTACAGTAAAAAAAAGGGAAATAATTTAATGTTTCTTGAACGGACCGGTAGTACTTGACCTACGGACCGGTACCAGTCCACGGACGGAGAGTTGGAGACCACTGCTCTAGAAGAAAAAGACTTTTTAAACTGTTTGAGTTTAAAGCTGCCTTCCGAAGAGAGAACTTGATTTTATGCTGTTTTGAGTGCTATTAAAACTCTGACAAAGTGAGAGTGTTAGAGTTAGTCCTTTGGCTGTTATTAAAATGAGGTTATAGAAGTGACTATTGGGAGTATTTGGAGTTCTTGAAAAGAAGTTTTAGTGTGAAATATCCAGTTGACCGGTGAGACAAAAGGAGTGCAGTTACATCGGATCTCACGCAATTATGTGCATAAGTACTTGTATTTAGGAGTTTAGGATAGCAATTAAATTACTGCTCCTTCAGATTATAACATTTTATGAAAGAAAATTAATAGATAAAAAAATTAGTTAATTTTATAACAATGGCTGATCTTTCGGAGTTCCAAACTTCACCATCGAGAGTAGGAATGCGACATCTTTATATAAATGGTAGCTCGTCAAATGATATTGCATGGGTGTGGAAGAGGACTTTTCTAACTGGTTACCAATCCATTACAGTGGATCCAAGAAGTAGAAGATTATCAGTCACGGAGGCGGCTACTTCTGTGATGTAAGTGACGAACTTGAAGATTACTGCTGTTTTCTTCCTCGATTGAAGTCCCCCTATGAAGGACAAGCTTACTCAGAAAGGGCTTAGAGTTTACACAAGTCTGCAACGAACAAGTCTATTCACGTTCTTCCTACTAATACTATAGGGAAATAATGGGTCTTTAAATATTATTCTATTGAAAACTTTCCTCCGAAGAAGAAGACGCAATTCATTCAAATCAAAGTCTGTATTTAAAGATTAATTCTCAAGTTAGAAGGAATGTAGGATAGAAGCTAACAGGATATCAAGTAGTGATTAATGTAAAACTAGGCCAGAGCACTTCGTAAATGATTTGATTAATATTAAGAGGACTTTGCAACTTTTCAACGGATTTTTTTAATGTTTTTAAAAATTATACTTTGATATTTCATATAATGTTTCTATTCAAGAAAATGATACAAGATGAAATTTTGCAAATATTATATTCATACAATTTTAAAAATTCCATTTTTTTAAGAAAAATTTGAAATTTTTAAAATTGTACTCCTTTTTGTAATTATTTGTTCTTTGACTTGGAATTTTTTTGAAATATTATTAAGGACGTTTTAAGCAACTTTGGGGGTCAATTTTACAATAACTTAATTATTTTTGAAGAAAAAAAATAAAATGATACATGTATGCTAAAATTCACCAAAAAAGCCAAAATCTTCTACATTTTAATTTTTTTTAAAAATAAATATGAAGTTTACAGCAAAATCGATACCTAATTCTGTTGCATGCATTATATACACTGAAGAACAAAAAAAAAACTGGTTCACTTGCCTAATATCGTTTAGTTCCTTCACGAGCACGCAGAAGTGCCCCAACACGACGCGACATGTATTCTATTAATGTCTGAAGTAGTGCTGAAGGTAATTGACACCATGAAACATACAAGGCTGTCCATAAATCAGTAGGAGTAATAGAGGGTTGGGATCTCTTCTGAATATAGCTCGTTGCAAGATATATTCAATAATGTTCATGTCTGCTGGTTTTGGTGGCCAACGGAAGTGTCTTAATTCAGAAGAGTGCTCCTGGAGCCACTCTGTAGCAGTTCTGGACGTGTAGAGTGTCGCAGTTTCCTGCTGAAAACTCCCCGTCGGAATGCACAATGGACATGAATGGGTGCTAGTGATCAGACAGGAGGCTTATATACCTGTCACCTGTCAGAGTCGTATCTAAACGTATCAGGGATCCCGTATTGTGCCAACTGCACACTCCCCATACCATCACAGAACCTCCACCCAGCTTGAACAATCCCCTGTTGACATGTAGGGTCCATGAATTCATGAGGTTGTCTCCATACCAGTACACGTCCATCAGCTCGATTCAATCGGAAACGAGACTCGTCAGACCAGGCAACGTGTTTCCAGTCATCAACAGTCCAATGTACGGGTTGACGGGCCCAGGCGAGGCCTAAAGCTTTGTGTCGAGTGGTCCTTCAGCTCTGAAAGCCCATATCGATGATGTGTCGCTGAAGGTTCGCACGGGGACATTTGTTGATGGCCCAGCTTTAAAATCTGCAGAAATTTGTAGAAGGGTTGCACCTCTGTCACGTTTAATGATTCTCGTCAGTCGTCGTTGGTCCCGTACTTGCATGAACTTTTTACGGCCGCAGTAGCGTCGTAGATTTGATGTGTTACCGGATTCCTGATATTCTCGGTACACTCGTGAAATGGTCGTATGTGAAAATCCAAATTCCATCGATACCTCGGAGATGCTATGTCCCATCTCTCGTGCGTCGACTATAAAACCACGTGCAAACTCACTTAAATATTGATAACCTGGTGTTGTAGCAGCATTAACCTATCTAACAACTGTTCCAGACACTCGTTGTCTTGTATGGACTTTGCCGACCGCAGCGCAGTGTTCTGATTGGTTCCGTATCTCTTTATTTGCATACGCATGCTTGTACCAGTTTATTTGGCTCTTCAGTGTATAACACACAAGAAAAAAAAAGTAGAAGTGATTGGTAAATGATTGTGGAAGGAGAAGCATTTTGAATGCAAAAAAACTAAAACTGAGAAAAACCATTTTAAAATTTATAATTCTAAAAAAAAGTTATTATAAGCAAATAAATAAATAAAGAAATAAATAGAAGAAATAAAAAATATCCCTTTAAATTATTAGCTGTATATTTTTCTTCAAAATAACAGCACTTTCATATTATTTTTCAACTCATATATTTTACGAATTATCTTTTTTTAGTGAGTATTAATTGCATAAGAAAACTGAGGGAAGATGTTAAATAATTTTTTTTTCTGTAATGACAGAAATTTTAGTTTTTTTCTTCAGATATATTAAAGTATTATATTTATATGAAAAACATATGAGGAATAAGAACTGAAATCATGAAATTATTAATAAAAATATCTTACATGAACACATTTCACAAAGACAAAAAATTACATTATTGCAATGCCTCAGTAATATTCTTTTTTATATATGGCACTTTCTTTTTTTATAGTTATAATTTCTCTTTTTAAAATAGATTTTTTTATCAAAACGTTTTTTTTTAGATTTGTTTTCTAAAAGGGGGTGCGGTCGAATTGCCTAATTTGTTAATTTACATTTTTCCAATGAAGTTTTATCCAACTTCTAACTTTCTGACATGTAAAAGTGATATATCAATCGGAAGATAATAATGCAAAGGATATAACTAAATAAAATAAAAAAATGACATTCAGGTCATTTTTAAGGTGCCAAGTCCCTTAAGATTGATGATTTTCTCAATTAGTTGTTAAATTGGATTCGGGTCGGTTTGAATTAGATTAACTTAGTGATTGGCTTCAAATATTAGAAGGTGTATTGCCAGGACGTGCTAAGAATAAGGGATCCGATTTATAATTATATCTCCAATTATCTCGTCTGTCTCACAATTACTCCCATATTTAACTTTTGGTGCATTTCTTAACTTGGGTTGTTGAGTTTGTGTCGTTGTTGATAATTTTTAATTAATTTTGTATTGACTATGGCTAATCTTCGTTCTGATCGTCGTACATAAACGGATGAGAACGCCCATCCATTACAAATCTTCTGGAGGGACCTAGAATGTTCGAAAGGCTTACAGAGTTTCTAAGCTGATTCCCCTAATCGGCACATAAACCTGATGTTGACCCTTTTTTGAACTTCCACATCTCGCCAAGGGATCCCCACACATTCATACTTTTGGTTACATTGCCATTATACTGTTTGTTATGAATTTCGGTTCTAAAAATGTAGTGGTAGTAAAAAATATATTAGTTATATTATAGCAATAAGAGATTGTAGCAACATAATTCTGAAAACTATTTGACAGTTTCTTACCTACATAAAGGAGAAAAGCAACACACTCATCATGATTTTCCCGGAACTATTACACCTACAGACTTGAAATCCGGCAGGCATGTTTCTAAAATGGAATGGAGGTCCACTAAGAGCGAGTTTTAGGAAATTTTAACTCCTAGGAGCGTAGCAAGGAATTAAAAGGTATTATAGATAAATATATTCCCCCCTTTTTTAACTATTAAACCTACATACTTGAAATTTGGTAAATAAACTCCTTTCATTGAGCAGAGACCTACTACAAAAAAGATTTTGCGAAAATCAACCACCAAGGGAGGTTGGAAGGGGTTTTAGGGGAGCTATAGATAAAAATTTCTGTGTTTTTGTATTGTTAGACTCACATACTTAAAATTTGGTAGGCGTATCTCTTTTGTTGAATAAAGATCCCGAAGGACGGATTTTAGGGAAATGTATTCTCAAAATGGGTTACCAGGCTTATATATGTATATAAACAGTATATATTCATGTAACATCTTGAAAACCCTAGTGAAGGGAAGGGTAGCGGTACTATATCCAAATATATAGACGCTTAAAAGTATAACTCTTTCCTATAATGATGCATGTAGTACCAATATTATTTTTACAGAATAACTTGGTCTTTAAATGAAACTAATCTTATTAAAAAAACGATCTTAAGGAATAAGAAATATTAAAAATTAGCGTTGTTAATATTAGAAATAAAAATTTTCAATGCATTAAAGGCTCTTGAAAAAAAGTTTTTTTCCAATATGTAATACATTTAGCAACAAACTTAAAATGCACAAGTTATTTTACAGTTATATTTATAACGAGTACTATATATATATATATATATATATATATATATATATATATATATATATATATATATATATATATATATATATATATATATATATATATATATATATATATATATAATCTTCTCATATCATTAATAACTAACCGTCTTCGAAATTCGTGAGTAAAGTACGATTATTCTGTTCGAAATTTAAAATCGAAGTTGCAAGCAAGGATTTATGTGACGAACTAAATAAATATACTAATATATATTATGTGATGCACCGAATGAAAATAGAATGGGATAAAATTATCTCTCTATATCATCGTTTTTCAAACTGTGGGGTGTGCCCCCTAGGGGGCTCGATAACTCTACGAGGGGAACATGAGCATACTAAAAAGTCGAAAACAAATGATTCTTCTAAAAAAAATATTTGTTGTTGTTGTTGTTGTGGCTAATGCCACCTGTCTGACGTAGTCAGAACGAGGCCCACGAAATTCATCGTGGCATGGGCAAGAGGTACGCCTGTCGTTGGCCTTGAGCACCATACAGGTGACAGTGCGATTTAAGTTCAGTGAAACTTCTCCGAAGGGACGATAGAAAAATATTAATTTACTGAAAGTAAATAAATAAAATACATTCTTACATATAAAAAATAAAATTGATATAATACATTTATAAATGTATCCCTACTGCACAACGTGTTTTATAAATAATTTAAGAACATGTTTAATAATTACCAGTAGTCCCATGGGTTTGTGATACATTAAATTATATGCAAAATTATAACACTTATCTTGATAATTTGTACAGTTTATTATTAATCCATTGACTGCCGATAAAAAGTTACGCGATTCGCTCCCCAGTGCCGCCGTTTTCCACGTACACGTGCGTATGGGATGTATTGGTGTGGACGGGGGAGTAAAGGAATAAATAAGGAAAAATCCTCTTATATAAGAGTTAATCCTTTGCTAACACTGAAAAGGTCTTTTTATTGCATACCAAAGCCTTCGGAATAATTTTTATGGATAGCACTGCACAGAAAAGATATATATATATATATGTCCGGGGCATTTAACATACCGGTTTCGCGAGACGTATACATACGCTGGGGGCACTTAAAAAGTCAATGTCATATTGTAGTATTATTAAATCCATTGCATTGTTATTTGTATGGGAGGTTATGATTATTGGGTCACAAATATTGAAAGTTTGAGAAGCACTGATCTAGTATATCCACAAAAAATGAGTGAGGGATAACTAGTTGACAGCTGTTTAACATTCAATATTTTATTCATGAGTCACAGTCTTAAGCTTAAATATTAATTTAACTTCAACACAAAAATATTTTATCTAAATAAAAACAAACAAGCGCTGAAATTAACTTTTCATATGAAACAATATGGAGTAAGAAGAAAGATGTGTCAAATAAAATTACGTAATGGAATAGTAATCGGAGAAAGCATACGAAAGAATATACACCATCTACGGCGCTTGTATCACAACATTTGGCAAAAAAAAAATATCAAAACATATATCGGAAGTATCTATTTCCCACCCACTGAGCATTACATTCATGCTTTGGAGTATCACGTAAAAGAGAAATCGTACATTTCCTGATGCCAGGATTGCTTTTGGTGGGAGAGCTCGCACTCTTCATGTTTTTATTTATCTTTACGTTTCTTCCTACCTGAAGTGGAGTTGAGGTATTCCTTCCCTGCGAAACAGATATGTTTTACGACAGTGAAAACGACGGATGGAAGTCATTTAAAAATACTCATCTAATAAAAAAATAACATTTTTTTAGACTAGAAGGAGGCTGTTTAAACGTGCAATTGAGGGATTGTTATCAGTTCCTTATTCAAACATTCGAGACATCTTCAACAGAAAAAAATGATTTGGGTGTCTAAGACAATAGTGAGATTTTGCAAATACATTTCATTTTCAGGGAATTTGGCGATAAATTGGATAATACCGTTGGTGTCTCTATGTCTAGACAAATGTACTTTTTGCTTATTTTTTCATTGCTTTCTGTGAATCGTAAGCGTCAAAATAGACACTTACTTCGAATAGATTTCATTACAAAACTTGTCTCTAAAAGGAAGAATTATACCTGTAAGTAAAAAAACTAAATAGGAAAGAGAAAGATGAATTACTTTTGCATTTATATTTAAATTGAAATGTCAAACGAGCGCCATTAATTTCTGTTATTTATTATGAGTTCGGGTTTGGTTGTGTTAAAAGTGGCAACACATTAAATTTAGATATCGTTTGGGTTTAAAAATAAAAACAAGTAATATATATATATATATATATATATAATATATAAACAATTTTTTAAGATATTTCCTACTTAGGTTAACAAAGAATTTTTTTTTATTTTAGTTAGTTTTTATCAAATAATTACAATTAATATAGATATTAATTGTACATTTTATAATAATTGCACATTTATATTAATTGCCACTTAATACCGTGATACTGTCATATGTATATACTTATTTATATACATATGACAGAATCACAATATTAAGTGGAAATTAATTTTTATTAATTACCATTAAAGTATCGTATTCTCACCCAAAATAAGCATGTATATAAAATTTCAGTTGAACTGAACGCTTTAGAACGTAAAAAAAATCTTTTAAAGTTTTGATCCAAGTCGCTATAAATGAAGCCAATGTGGCTCTCTGTGTATCTGTAATTCTTTAAATAATTAGTTTCAGTCAATTAATTACAATAATCTCGAAGCTTAAGGTTATAAGTTGACTTCAGTTTTATCTTTTGTATTGCAATTATATGCGCCTGATGCTGATTTGCCAAGTTTAGCTATTGATCAAATTTTACTCTTGTAGATGACGTACATAGTCCATTGATGGCATCCTTGGCAAAGTATTGGCTAAATAATTTGCCAAACGCATCAGTTATGGTGACCAGCACAGAGCCTCTAGTTATGTTGTGCAATTGTCACAAATCGTCACCTTAAGAGAGGAAGTCCACTTAGTTATGCTGAAAGCGAGGGATGGCCGCATAAAGAAGTAGAATGTGTCTCTGACCCATTGTATGGCTGTTACTGCACCATTCTATATATTAACGGGTCTTTTTTAATACCGAATTATCTTCATACACCCACAAGGGTACTCAACATCCAGAGTATCTTAGGCAGCTTGCTTTGGAGACTATTCATAAAGTCCCGTGTGACGCATTACAGATCTATACTGATGACAGCATGGGTGTGACGCTGTCTCGGGCAGTGGTATTTTCATCCAAAAGGGGAATGGTATAGCAATATGTAAGAGAAATCCTGACTACTGCCAGATATTTGGATATTCAGTGATAGCCGCAGCTCTATTCCTCATCTATCTGAACGGTGGAGGCATGGTGACAGACCGAAAAATAGTATTGTCCAGCTATTAACCCTTAACTTCCCGCAACATATGATTAATTTTAATTTAACGGACTCAATATTTTTTTAATTACCTACAAATCACTTATCTGAGAAAAAAATATTACTGCAGTGGAATATATGCTAATTTTGTCACTAGATAGCACCACATTTTTTTCATAAATCACAACAATCATAAACATGTCTAATGCCTCTAGAATTGTGTCTTTGGTATAAAAAAATCCATTGTATTTTATACTTCCTCTTGTTTATTAACGAAATAAATTACCACGCAATAAATTTAAACATTTTATGTTCATTTAAAAGTAATTTTGATTTTCTATTGGGAAAAGTTTGAAAGAAATTTGATTTTAATTATATGTTGCAAGTCTGCAACATTGGTCTTTGGTTACCATTTTGACATGGCCAAAAAGCGTATATTAACCCAAGATGAAATTGATATATATATGAATAATTTGGACGAATTAAGTGAAATAAATGAGAATGGTCTTGAATATTCTGATGATGATGTTGATTTTTTACCTGATTATGTGTCATCAATTGAAGATTCGGATAGCGATAGTGAAATTAGTGTTGGTTCACACAATACAATTCAGAATATAAAAAAATTCGATGAAGATGATAATACATTAAATAGAAATATTTCAGTCAGAAAACCCTTTTTAAATTTAACTTTTAAGAATAATAAAACATTGTCAAGGAATATTTTTTGTAAAAATCAAAACATTTCATTGAATGAAGAAGTAATAAAATTCCATGGACACACGCTCCCAAGAGAAATTATGGATTTGAACACTCCATACCATGTTTTTAAATATTTTTGGACGGACGGGATCATAAGTAACATTTATGAAGAGAGCAAACGATATGCTACCCAAAAGAATCGAAGTAAGCTTTTGACTTTATCAGAGAATGAAATATATCAATATTTGGGTATTTGTATTGATGCATCTCTAGTTCACTTTCCAAACCATAGAACATACTAGTCAAAAGAGCTTGGATTTGATCAAATCAAAGAAACAATGCCTCTTAAAAAATTTGAAACTATTAGACAGTATCTTCATTTTAATAATAATGATAAACATTTACCAAGAGATCATCCTAACCATGATAGGCACATAAAATTAGACACTTTTATGATGAGCTAAATAAAAATTTGCTTAAGTTCCTTTAGAAAGGCATCTATGGATCTATCAACTAAAGTAAGACATTATATGAAACAATACTTACCATTAAGCCACATAAATGGAGATTTAGATTTTTTTGTACTTTGTGGGATCTTAGGTTTTGCCTATAAATTAGAGATATATTCAGGCCAAGAAAATAATGAAAAGTATAGGCAGAAGGGGGAACCAGATTTAGAACAAATGTTTAAGACTAAAAGATGCAAAAGGACTGCCCAATCCATTCCATGTAAGGACATTCGTAGAGATGGTATAAGTCATTGGCCAGTATGATCAGAAAAACGAATACGGTGCAAGTTTCCAAACTGCAAGGGCTACACTGAGTGCGAAAAGTGTAAAGTAGGACTTTGTTACAACAAAGTCAATAACTGCTTTACAAATTTTCCTTGAATGTAAGGCTAGAGCAATTTATAACAATGAATAATAAAAGATATAGATATATAAAGAAGTTTTGTAATTTACAGCACTACTGCGTAATGCTGTACTTCTGCAACAAACAAAAAATGACTGAAATTCAATTCAAAACTGCTTAATTTTTTTTTTCATATTTTCCCCTTTTATTATTACTTGAGAAGTAGCTGATATAATTTTTTATAGAAATTTAAAAAAATTGCGAAGTTAAGGGTTAAATAGTTCGATTGCTAATGTTAAGATCTTTTTTCAATGGGTATCGTCGCACGTGAATGTCTAAGGAAATGAGATTGCAGATGGATTGGCCCATGAGGGTAGCCATAAAGATTCTGTGGATGGTAGCTGCCTTACTTTTTCAGAAATTGCTAAACGAATCAAGCAAGATATCAGTGTTGTGTTGTTGTTGTTTCTTATGCCACCTGATCTCGACTGCGTCAGATTCAGGCCCATGAAAATCATAATGGAAAGGGCTAAATGTACCCCTGTTGTTGGCCGTAGCTTTGAGTACCATACAGGTAACAGTACCATTTATCTCGGTTTCATCCCAATTTTGAGGGAGAAGACTCTGGAGGAGGAAGATATCAGTTTCTCTTGGAAGCAGGCTCCCGTACATGAGTGATACGAAGGAAATCATCCTGGTGCTTCTTTGCTTGGGACAGGCAATAAGCTATATGAAACTACTCTTGCTAGGTTTCGCATTGGACATACTCGTGCTCAACGGCATGTAGCGGATCTTAAAGTTTACCCTTCTTGTCTGAATCGTAATGTGACCCAAGCCACTCCTGCGCACATCTTAGCTTGTATTGGTTGCCATAAGAGCCTGCTACAGTTCTTCAATGTTTAAAAACGCACGTGTTCATGAACTTGATCTAGATGTTTCTGTCGATCAAGTGAGATAAGAAAGAACAAACGTCAATTAATTTTAATTAATTATAGTTAAATTATAGTATTGTCACGCAAAACAATCGTGTATATAAAATTTCAGCTTAATTGAGCCCTTTAAAATCTATTTTAGTAACGATTGAAAATTTGAACAAGATATATGTAGGGAGAGTGTGAACTAATAGTAGAAATTCTAAAATAAACTGTGACTTTTTGGAAGTTACGTTTTGTTATTCGAATTACGATGTGAAAATTTTGATTTTGAACTTGAAATTCGATTTGACGCTAGAGTACCAAGCAAACGTTTTTTTTTGTTTGCTTAGCTTTTACAAAATAAAAGTGACAAATGTATACAATTTAAGGTTGCAAAAGTGAGTGATTCATAAAGATATTCCCTTTTTTCATGTTTGACACTCGCTGTTTAGAAGAGCTGATGCACATTAAATTTGTTGGGGCTCAAAGTCCTTACGTTGGCGTGGTGCGGAGGTGACAGTTCAGGTGTTTTACTTCTCACTTGACTGTCCTTCAAAATTAAGATGCCCGTCGCCAATAGCCTTGTGTGCTCACGCATTTATTCCCTTTCACGTTTGACATTCTTTATTTTCTATGTCGGCGTTTCTCAAACTATCGGGTGCCTCCCTGGGGGGCGTGATAAACCTACAAGGGGGACGCGAGCATATCGGAAATTAAAGGTTTAAAAAAATAATTTACCAGAATGAAGTAAACAAAATACTTCCTCGATTAATAAAAAAAAATACACATTTACAATAATATAATTTATATGTATCATCTGGCGAATTACATCTAATATAAAAGCTTTTACTTCGATACGTTCATTAGCTATCTCATCCTATAACTAAATAAAAAACACAATATTTTGTTTAATTTGCTGTAATCCCACGATGAGAGAATTTTTTATAAAAGGAAGGATGTTAAATTTGCTTGCCAAGGAATATCTTCATACCGTAAGAAATCTCGGGTGTACTACGAAAATTGTATACCATAAATTAAATTATTTTAAAAAGGAAGTTCAAACAAAACCAAATAGCCATCGTGTAGTTTCATTGAGCAATACTAAGAAAAAATCATTCCTTAAACTAAAGAAAAATAAATGCATACAAACCCCAAAAAACCTTTGTAAAATTATTTAAACAAAAATCTCAGTTTTTGTAGCAAGCACCCGTCCGTAAAACAGCGTTTCTCCAACTGTGGGGCGCGCGCCCTGGAGAGGACTCTGCGTGGGAGGCGCGTGCGTATCGAAAAGTCAAAAACTAGATTGAAATAATTACCAATTGATTGAAAGGAAGCAAAACAAAACACACTCTGACATAATAAAAAATATAATGCACATTTACACTAATATAATATACCGATAAAGGTATAAGTACTGCACAATGTATTTGATAATTAATTTGTCAATTTTGTGTTAAGAACAATTTTATTAATTACTACTGACTCTCTCATTGGCTTGTCATTTACAAAATTATATTCAATACTCATCTTGATAATTTGTGCGGTTTATAATTAAAATTGCGCGTATTGTACCGTTACATCAAAGAACATTATTATTGCATTCAATATATTGTTATTATACGGAGGGGGGCGATGAAAATTATGATTGAAAATAAGGTCGCAAATATTGAAATTTTGAGAAACATTGCCATTAGATGTAAAAATATAAATTCATAAGCGAAAATATATAGAGATGTTCTTAACACTAGTTTAATTATTTACAGTTGTATTTAACACTAATTTCCACCTAAAATATTGATTTCCTTGTCATTATTTCCTTTCAATAGTATACCAGGTTACAATGAGATTTTTGGTTAATCTTTTTTTTTCAAATGAGTTTGAGGGTTAATTACTATAACTGCAACCCTTGTTCTTTCCGCAGAATTTGGTATCACATTTAGTGTGCATCATATAGGTAGATACCAATTGCTACGATGTAATTTTTAACACCCAGTTTCTTTCCCAGAGGGAAGCACCTGAACTCTGACAACGCGAAATGCTACTAGGAACTTATTTTAATTTTGCTGAAAGAATCCAAGACAAATAGGTGTTCCAGGGATCATTAACATGCCGCATAATCATATGACCTGGACGCTGTCGATTTTCTGCATCATGAAAATCCACCGACCTGGGCCGAGGTCGAACCCACAACCTTAGGCGTACAAGACCAGCCACAAACCCCTCAGCCGGTTAAACAAAACACTCATTCTTACGAATTATGTTATAATTCAAAGGTGTTATAGATGATCATATATCTCCTCTCTCTTGGGACCTTTCCTCCAATGGGTTTCTTCATTTTAGATCTGTCATATATTGAAAAAATCAAATTTATTTTTCTTTACCATTGAAGTATTTTATTCCGGAATATCAAATTAGTATTATTTCAATTAAAATAATTATCTGTATTTTTTTTATTTTAGCTCACTCCCAACTTATCCGAAATAAATGAAATAGTTTTCTTCAACTTAAAATCGACCCGTTTCATACATTTTCAAAATATGCATTTATCAAAAAAAAAATGTTTAGTTTAGTAATTTTCTCAGTTGTTTTATTACAAATAGATATCATTAGTATCAGTGTTGATACACACACACACACACACACACACACACACACACACACACACACACACACACACACACACACACAATAATTAACATTATCAATTAAATTCTAAGAAGCATTTTCTCATTATCGACTTCACTTTATTTCTAGCTTATGATTTCTCATCGCAATTACTAACACTATTTCCTCCACAAAAGGAGGCACCTAAGTTCTAACAAGAAATTTAATTTTGGCAAGCGCACTTTAGGCAAACTGGCAATCTAGAGATCTTTAACATGCCACGGTAATTATACGAAATGAACGCTGTTGATTTTTTTGCATCATGAAAATCCACCGACTTGGTCCGGGGATGAACCTGGAAACTTGGGAGTACAAGGCCAGTTCCTAAGTTCGCCATCTACCAGTCATAATTATTAACTAAGCGTCTTATTTATGTCAGTTAATAAGTCATATATATATATATATATATATAAAAATCTTTCTTTCCATTTCTTTTTGAATTCCTACTATTAGTTCACTCTCTCTCTCTGTATATATTTATTTGTTATACATATATCATGATTAAATTTTCAATTGTTAATAAAATACTTTTTGTTCATCCACTCCAGCTGAAATAAATTTTTTTAAACTTATAGTGGATGACACTAAATGTAAACACATTTTTTCAAATTTTAATTCATTATTTAAATTTATTTTTTAATTTTATGCTTATTTTATGTTATTTCTGACAAAGTGAAAGCTATCGCCAACAGATGGTGTGAGTAAGTTTCTTTTTCTAAGGATTTTTCTTGCTTTTAAATATACTGTTTAAAACTTGTAGTGGATGACACTTGATGCTGACAGTTTTTTCAAATGTTAATACATTAATTAAATTTAGTTAACTGAAATAACAAATTTCACTGTTGACCTAAGTAGGAATTGACTTTGATATTTTTTTATATTATTTGCTCATTATATCATCTTAATTAAAATATATCGTAGATGGCTATTTATGTTTTCAAACGTGCCATAACATGAACAAATTAAAAAATATTGTGTGTATATCTTCATTAGTGATAGAAATCCAAGTAAGAAACACAATTCAAAAGTATGGAATGTAAAGTTTACGTTACACGAACCAAACCACATGAAAGTATACTATATTTATCCGCTCTATCTTGTATTAAAATTCCCTGCTTGGAGAGAAACTGCTGCCAATCCAATCAAAGGATCTAAATTGCCCGGATCATGACGTCATATTCTCGCCCAGGGCAAGCATTCGTAAATTTAAGTTCCTGGCCCTGGTGATAATTAGTAGGACAAACGATGACAGTTGCGTCTTTGATAAATCTAACACTAAGTAAACGGGGTGGAAGCAGGCGTGTTGATTCGGAGTCTATTACGGGATCGCCCACTGGAGACATGCCTATTTATTGGTTTCTTAATGATTGCTTCCTCCACAGTGCAGTTCGTTTAAAGTTCATCCGCTGCATTGCGAAGGAGGTCTGGGATTTTAGTGAAGTTTGCAGCTCTTTAGAATTGTTCAAAAAGGAGCATTACGGACATAACTATTTTTGAATATTGTTATATGTATATGGATAAATGAAGTGTGAGTCAATATTAACGTCGCACTGTTCAACTAAAGGAGGGATTTTGGTGACGGACCGCGTCATTTTGAACCATGGTCAAGTGATGAGGATGACACATGAGCTGGCAAACCCTCTTCTAACTGCCACACCACACCAACGGGGGGACGTTTGAGCTCTCGACAGATCTAACGTGCATCACTCCCCAACACGTCGGTAAATGAAGTGTAATAGGCATACGCATTTCTTAAAACTAATGGAGTTTTACAACTATATAAATCAACACAGCTATATAAATCACACAATTTTTTCTTAAACTTCCCTTTTCCATTGTTCCTATTACACTCTAGGAATATCTTCTTTATGTAGCTAATGTACCTTGTAATTTTGAATGATGAGGTTGACACACACACATTCGTCGAAACGCCACCGATCATTTTGATAGCTTGCCAAGAGGAAGACTTTGAATCCCGAGAGATGTAAGGAATATAAGCACCACTGAACGAACGTCACATTATAAAACAGGGGTCGGCGGCCTACGGTACGCGGTACAATTCTCAGTGGCACTCTGCACTACTCTACAAATTTGTCCATTTTTGAGTAGGTGGAAGTTGGTAAATTTGTAATTGACCTTATTTGACAAACATCTTCAGAATTATGTACATTGATGGAAATATAAAGAACTGTGAAAGATAAATTTACAGCTATTTTGTAAATTATTGAATGCAAGTTTAGCATGTATCTGCCCCCTCTACTCGGTGGGTTTTTAGCTGCGCTAAACTTGAGTTCATGACACGCCAGCCACGAGTACGTGGGATGCTAAATCTCTCTACTCTTGTCCGCCGACTCTAGTATGATTGTAAGAAACCTTTTTCTGAGTCAATCAAACTTAATAAGCAGAAATGTGCCTGAAGAAACTACTTGGTTTTATTTGATTGATGAGATTAAGACTCTAACGAATAATTCAGTAACCTGATAGTTACAGCTTTGCTGCTGTAGTTCCTTTCATTTAAAAAGTTCTGTTGGATTGGTTGTTTGTTTCCTTAATGCATCAGGATACTGGTGAATTAAGTAGTCAAATTATGCTAGTGATAGCATCCCACTCTCTACCAATCCATTTTTACAACGGCAAAAGATTAGTGATGGTTTAAATTATTAACATACTACTATGCTCTTGGTAACATAGTAATGTAATATACCTGGTAATATAATGTAAGGGCGCCCCCCTCGGGCACCCTTCTCCTTGATTATCAACATGAGCTGGAATAACGGTAAAACTACCATAATCTTAATTTCACTTTATTAAGATCTTAAAACTTAAACATCTAACAGATTAGATAATAATAAGATATGTGAGAGAATCAACGGTGGATAAACACATAATACCAAAATAACGTAACACGGACCACTATCAATACTAACTAGCCTAAACTCAATTCCAATACTATCACTGATTTTAATATTAAATAGTCACTCCTACCTTAATGTCGATCGATCAATTCAATCTCATTGGAAGTTGCGGAATTAATGGAGTGCAATGGTATGCACCTTGGCCTAATGGCTCTCTGTCTCAAATAACTTCTGTTATAGCTGTCACTTAATCTTTCCAAAACCTCTTCACGCTTGAATCATAACATTCCTCAAATTGCCACAGCTCTTACTCTAACTTCTGATATTTAAAAGCTTCCTAATTTGCATCTTTCCTTCACGCTTCACTTTTTGGGTTTGGTTGGAACAGAGGTGCCATTAATTCTGGCCCCAAAGAACCCAAAAGACATGTTAATGAAAAGACGCGTGAGCCCGTCACAATGTAAAAGTTATATTCTAACAAGTAATATATACAAGTAATATAATAATATACTAACTATATACTTGTTGTTGTTACCTATGGCACCTGATCGACAGTAACATCATATCAAGGCCCACGAAAATCATCGCGGTAAGGAGATAGATTTTTACGTCTGTCGTTAGCCGTAGCTATGAGCCCCACACAGGTGAAAATTTGATTTGGATCGGTTACTCCCCCAATTTTGAGGGAGAACTCCTTGGGGGTCGTCAGGGGCCTACCACTTCTCTTCCCCTTCCACCAATCTCACGAGAGAACTATCGGCTGTATAGTTATTTAAAGTACCCCCGTGCTTTGAAGGTTCTATACATTTGCAAACATCCATGTTTTCTCCGGGAGTCGAACTCAGTACAGCAGCCAGTGTCACTAATCACTATACCAAGTGAGTGAAGCTATATACTTGGCACCAATTAATATTAACCCTCTGCAGCATAGTGTAGACCAAGGGCGGACAACTTTTCAAGGGTACGGGCCATTTCTAATTTTTTCCAAGGGGTTGCGGTCCACTATGGGGTCTACACTGTTGATTATAACTTAATAGTAAGTACGGGGGTATAATAAAAGAAACTGAACTTCTATGACCGCGTTTGAAGGAAAACGCAAGATACATAAACATAATAATAATAACAGGTAATGCATTTGTTATGAAACAGTTACTACAAAATAAAGCATTTTCATCTTAAGTTAGTGCTCGTACTTTTTTCAGTTTTAGAAAATGTAGAAGGAGCTACATCTGAGTTTATAAAGTCAAAAATAGTTGACAGAAGACTCTGTCTGCGTACTGTCAGTCAATCTTGAATATTTCGGTATAGAATTACTAACTACTAATCTTCAGGAGGTCTCCCCAAAATGTCTTGGCGGTCCATCGGTCGACCGCGATCGACTTAATGCTTACCCCTGGTGTAGACTATTGGCAACATATTACTCAATCGCCTGTCAAATTCATAGAACTTAATTTATAACGTTATCATGCTCTGTAGTCCGTGAAACACATTTTTAACTAACGAACTGGTACCAAAGAAAACCACTAGATGGCGCTGCTTATTGCAAATTGAAATTGGCTCTTAGACTATCGGTATTTCCGAAAAGTGCAGGCTGGCTGTGTTTTCAGAAAAATAAATAAATAAATGAAATAGAGTACAGAATGGCTTCAAATTACCTCGAAATTCCTTTAGAAGCTTCCATCTCTAGCAACGAGAGTTGTTGTACTACATATTTTGACCCTTTATAATTCAGTATTGACTTAAAGCAGCAGCCTAATTCCTGAGGATGAGATTTTCCTTTTACTTAACTATTTTATTAGAATAATTAAATTTTTTAATTGATGAATAAATAGTAAAAAAAAACAAACAGACAAACATCCTACATAGAAAAGAAAATGGAAAATTGCAAGGAAAATCGCTTTCTATTTTGTCACTTAATAGTGAGATTCTGTCACATATGTATGTACCTATTTACATTAATTGTAACTTAATGAAAGTCATTATAATAAAAATTTTCTTTGTTGACCTAAGTAGGAATTGACTTAAAAAAAGTTTTTGTATATTACTTGTTTTCAAACTTAAGATGAATTGCAATAATAATGGGTGTTTTTTGGTTATTTTCTGAACTCTGATATAATATATGATCAATTCTCCTTCTAAATTATGCATTAAACACTTTTTCGCTTAACCCAGCATTTCTCAAACTGTGGGGTGTGCCAGCCCCTTGAGGGGCGTGACAACTCTACGAGGGGACCGCGAGCATATTGAAAAGTCGAAAACAGAAGATTGTTTGAAAAAAATTAATGTACTGAAAGTAAACAAACAAAATGCATAATAAAAAATAAAATACACATTTACACTGATATATTACACTTATAAATGTATCAGTGCTACACAATATTTTATAATTAATTTTACAATACTAACTAAAGAACGTTTATCAATGACCCCCATGGGATTGTCATGTATAAAATTATGTACAAAAATCATGTATAAAAAATCCTTTAACTGCCAAATGAAAGTTACGCTATTAGCGTCCCAATGCCAACCGTTTTCTAAACATTTTCGCGCGTATAATTGGGGGGATAAAGAAGTAAATAATCTGAAATAAGTAAATCCTTCGCAAAAATTGTGAGGGTCCTTTTATTGTATTCCAAAATTTTATATATATCAGTACACAAAAAAGATCTTACTACGAAAAAACGTATATATACGTCAGAGAAAATAATGGCTTGGCTGAGTGAGACGTTTATTTACGCCAGTGGCATTAAATAGGTTAAATTCGTATCAGATTTTTAGCATCAGAGTATAATACTATTAAATTCCATACATTGATATTGTATGGGTGGCGCGATGAAAATTATAATTGAATATTGGGTCGCGAATATTGAAACTTTGAGAAGCACTGGCTTAACCCCGGTATAGATGTCTTATCTTAATGTAAACAACATATTATTATGACTGAATAAGTTTTCATAATCGTATGAAAATATGTCATTCTTCCCTCTTTTTGTCGAAAAATTGCGATTAATGAAATTTTTTTGTATACTATTCTTAAAACAATTTTATATGTATATTCTGACAACATAAATATTAAAAAAAATATTAATTTATAAACTTTTTCAAAATCATGGATGCTAAATTAGTCAGTCACCTTTAGTTTCAACGGTAACTTGTTCTTCGTTCCATCAATTAAACCAAAGATGTAGTTGCTAGACTGCAAACGATTGCATTATTTAATGAGGGATTCGAAAGATCACCATTTCCTGTTTCTATTTTTTGCACATTTGGTTCATTCTCTTTTGCAGAGTTGTCAAATTGCAAATGAAGATTCCTGTTTCCTTAGATTAAAAAAGGACAATTGTGTGTAGTCGAACAAATCTAACGTTTCGTAAATGTTGGAGATAAAATAAAACGAAGCAAACATCGGGAAGAATTCCAAATTTAGAGTTTTGTATTTCTTGGAAGAAAATGTTGCTTTTGTATTAATAGTATTAATAACAAGACTGTTTATGTTGTACTTTGTTTTGAAAAAAAATATCACAAAAAAAGTAATTTAAATAAATTTTTATCAAAAATAAAAAATGAGCGAGTTTTTTTTTATTCAACATATTATTGAAAAAAGAAACATTGATACATTGAATGAAGTCATTTTAACCCTTTCGTGGACCATTTCTCTTTTGAATCCCTCGCAATTTTTTTGTTTTATTTGCAATTAAAAATAGTCTTTAAGGAAATATGTTTTATTTTGCCGAATTTTTTGTTTACATTTATATTTTAGGGGTTGGAGAATAGAATGGGAACATTCACCATCATAAAGAAAATTAAATTTAATGGTGATTATTCGCCATGAAAAATTAGTAGCACGTTGCAATGCACAAGGGGACATCGCATTCTGCACACATGTAGCGTGTCCTCTTTTCTTGTCCCTTTCTGCTACATTTCCTACATTGTCTATAGTTGGAAACTATCTTTGGCATATGATTTCCCACAACGGCTAATCGCTCATCAACCGGAAGTATACACTTCCTTTCTTAGACGCAACCAGGACGTCCTTTCCTTGTTATTTGGAAATATTCGTCTTTTTGCTGACGAGCAATTGCTACATGCCTTCGTTCAAAAGAAAAAGTGGTACCACAGGTAACTTCCCTGTGATATCCTCCCTCGGGTGAACATCTCTTTGATTATCGGCGTGAGTTAGAGGCGTAGGATTAACGGAAGAACTAGATGCATACATAATCTTAATATATCTTTATTAAGATTTTGAATATAAGCTTTTAACAAATGAGATTATAATAACATATGTGAGAGCATCTACGGTAGCAAAACACACAACTTATATAACAGCAAATTAACCTAACTCGGACCACTATCAATTACTGACTCGCCTAAACTCAATTACAATACTATCACTGATCCTAATATTAAATAGTCAATCCTACCTTGCTGTAGTCTGAAGAATCGATCACTACAATCTTAGATGAAAACGTGTAAATGTTCGAGTGCAATGGTATGCACCTTGACTCAATGTATCTCTATCACGTATAACTTCTAATAGTCGCCACTTAACGTTTTTCAAAACTTCTTCACGCTTCTACACCCGGATTATGTTTACATTCCTCTAATTGCCATGGCGCTTACTCTAACTTCTGATATTTAAAAGCTTCCTAATTTACATCTTTCTTTCACACTTCACTTCTTCGATATGGTTAGAAAAGAGTTGCCATTAATTCTGGCCCCAAAGAACACAAAGGCCATGTTAAAGAAAAAACGCGTGAGCCCGTCACATCTCTAATAACTAAATGTTCTAATTTTTCAAGTATACAAATTATACATGACTTTTATTAACGATGCAATAGCGTTTTTACATTTCATTGTTACGCCAATTGCTTTTTATTCAAATTAGACAGTTATTCTCACAAAATGTGCAAAAATGCATAAGAAATAAGTGAATATAGTTACAGTAAAAGCAGTATTTCTTTCATTTTTTATCTACATATATTATTTAGGAGCTAATTATTTTACTTTTTCAAATAATATACAACTTGCACCTGGCTTTTATACGATACAATAGCATGAAGAAAGTAAGATTCGATCTGGGCACCTTCCTATCCGAAAACGAGAATTTCAGCGATCCCACCCAAGCGATCGTCATTCCATGTTTGGATAACTGGTTTACATAGATATAACACCACCACACACAATCTCCGATCCTTCGCGAGTAAGTGAATGAATACTAACGTTGCATATTAAGCTACTCGAAGGCTTTTGGCGACGGATTTCGTAATTTTGAACCACAATCAATTGATGAGGACGACATCTGACCTGGAATCTCCCTCTCTTAATTTCCACAGCACACCAAAAAGGGAAAGATTGAGACTCGGCACATTAAACCCTATTCCCTTCAAGAATTACATAACTAAGTGCTTCTCAAACTTTCAATATTCAATCCCAATTCTCATCGCCCTTCCCGTTCCATACAACCACGATGCGTTTGAATTCAAATATATTTTATTTGATGCTGAAGCTGCAATACTACTTTAACCTCTTAAGTGCCACCTCTGCATAAAAACATCTCGCTCAGCTAAAGCATTAATTGCAAGGGACGCATATATACGTCTTTCTGAAGTATGATCTGAAGTCTGTGGACTGATTTTCATAAAATTATTCCAGAGGCTTTAGAATGAAATAAAATGACCTTGATAGTATTCACGAAGGATTTCATAGGATTTGCTCATTTATTCCTTTTTTTCTGCCCCCTCCCCTACCTCAATGCATACCATACGCGCGCTTACGTGGAAAATAGCGGTATCGGGGAGAGAATCATGTAAATTTCAATCGGCAGTTGAGGGATCAAAAATAAACCATGCACATGATTGAGAAAAGTGTTAATTTTTGTATCTAATTTTATATAAACCCATATAGGGTCACTGGTAATTATTAATGTTGTAAACTTAGTACTGTTAAACTAATTCTAAAATACATTGTGCAGTACTGAAACATTCATAAGTGCATTATATCATTATAAATGTGAATTGATTTTTTTATTATGTCAAAATGTATTTTGTTGTTTACTTTCAGTCAATTAAAATTTTGAAATAATCATTCCTTTTCGACCTTTCGAAATGCTTGCGCACCTTGTTGAGGCATCACGCGCCCCCAGTTAGAGAAACGCTGTTCTTTACTGTTCGCTATGATGCTTTACTGTTCTCAGGATCAAATACATACTTGGAAACCTTCCATGCATACATTGAGTCGATGTCCCGTCACCGTTAAGTGCAAAAGGCAGCTATTCCGGATATTAGACAAGTACTCATAGTATTAGTATTCTATTTGCATTTTACTTCTTACACAAAGTACCCGAGGAAAGAATAAAGAGTTTTACTTGTAAATGCCTTTTATGAGTATATTTAAAGTATACTCTTTGATGTTATACAATGGCATGTAATTGAAAAAAAAAAGACTAGAAGATACGATTGTAGTATCATGTTACAAGAGACGATAAGAGTAAGAAAGAATTGGAACACATACCTATTATACCGTCGACCATTTCTATTAAAACAAAAAGTCGCCAATTTGGCGTTATGCCACCTATAGAGGAAATCATTCTCGCGTATATTCAAGCACAGTAAGGCCGCGGTAGCCGAGTGATATAGGTATCGGATCATGGCTTGCCTTGTCACGAGTTCGAACCCAGTGCCACTAAAGACCCGCAGCATAGGGCAGCGATACACGTTAAATCTGTCGAGAGCTGAAATGTTATCCCGTGGGTGTGGTGTGGTAGTTAGGAGAGGGGGTGCCAGTTCAGGTGTCGTCCACGTCACTTGACCATGGTTCAAAATTACGTGGTCCGTCGCCAAAAGCCCTCGTGCAGCTGAACAGTGCGACGTTAATATTCAATCAATCAATGAAGCACAGTAATTTTATTTTGTTGTAAAAAAATTACTACACTTTAGAGTCTTTTTTCTAACGAAGAGAATACAAGGAAGTGCTTCCAAAAATTGATGCCTAATATGTAAGTATCTGAAAAACTAGGGGGTTTAGCAAAATAGCGAAAAAATAAACATCGCGGAATTGCACGACATCTTTTAAATTCGTACTTATGCAAATTTACGTTACTTATACAAATTATGACTTATTTGTCGCTCTCTCGAGTGCAATTACTGTGGTTTGGTCAACTGATATTTCGTTTATTTCAAGTGTACGAACTTTTTTTAGACGCAGTCTTTAATTCTTTTAAATCTTCCCCGAATTAGTTGTTGGTGAGCTAATACAATAAAATTATCGTGAGAGTTAGTTTTCCTGTTTGAACGGAAAACAAGATAACACACATTTGACGAAGTTATCTAATTTTGAGCTTTTGAGAAATTGGTCTACAGCAAAGTTTCTCAAACTGTGGGGCGCGCCGCCAGGGGGGCTCGAAAACCTTACGAGGGGGGCGCGAGCATATCAAAAATTAAAGATTTAAAAATAATCAATTTACTGGAATGAATTAAAACAAAATACTTTCAGACATAATAAAAAATGCACTCTGTTATAATTTATAGGCGCGACGATATTAAGTCATCAAAAAGAAAAATCTCTTCAGTACCTAATTAGCTATCTTTGATCCTATAACCAAATAAAAAAACTTATTTGATTTGCTGTAATCCCATGATGAGACATGTTTTTATTACGCTTTCTTTTTAAACCTAACATACTACTCTTTCAGAGAAAAAAATAGAACCCACACCCAGAATCGAAAAAATTTAGGAACATAAAAAATTCATCACTGTCATTATTTTTGAAATACTGCACATTATAGCTGAAATCTGTTTGACCTTCTAAGTTATTCGTACAGTTAGTTATGATCCCTCTCTTATGTGTTTGTTTCTCAGGGAAGTTGTAAGCAATGTATTTCTCTGTTGCACTTTTTTCCATGCAAAAGAGTTTTATGATATTTGGAAAACCACGGAGAGCCCACACTTTGAAGGATTACTTGGCCAAGTCTTATTTTTATGAGTATTCTCAAACATATAAAGCATAACGAAAAACGATTTACACAATTTTTTTAGCAGTAACATACATATTATCATAATGAATACACTTTTTACCCGGAAGTGGTCGCGCGGGACACACAGATTACGAAATCATTAATTCTGGCAAAACAGTTTATTTGTTACCAAAGAAAAATTGAAAAGTTTTTGAAAGTAGGTAAGTAAACTTTCTATTAATTAAATTATTCACTAGAATCCCAATTTGTATAATGTACAATAAAATAATTATAAAAAAATTGATTGAGGCGACTAAACAACCCCGCTCGATCGTATCAAGTGCTCGCCTGCTCCTGGGTTAAAACATGTTGAAGTCTTCTTGCTTTAAATATTAAAAATAATACAATTATTCTTCATCGGAATTTTATATTATTGTTCATTATTTAACATCAATTATAAATGCTAATTCTGTGAGGCTTAAAATTAAAATTCGCTTAAAACTAATTATAATTTGAGCAACCATTTAAAAAAATAATTTTACATTTTTGTAAACATTGTCGAGCACTTGGCTTTGCTGTCCTTACAATTCAGCTATTATATCGAAAATGTTTTATTTTCTTATAAATGAATTCAGGCAAAGAGCGCGTACTTCGGCCGGTATACTTTAAATGTATCAGTGCTGCACAGAGTATTTTATAACAAATTAATTAATACTAAGAACAAGTTTAATATTAACGAGTATTAACGACTTCCATGGGCTTATCTTGCAAGGCAAAGTTATGCAAGGAATGCTTATGATTAGAAATTGGCCCTCTGAGTTCCTTTTCTATATTTAGTGTAGATATCTATATTTTGTCTTCTAAGCAGCCACCGCATTTTCAATATGTTCAATTTAAAAATTAGGGAAAGGAAAAATAAGATAATAATTATTCTATTATTTTATTATTATTATTTTTTTGCTTAAAAGTAGTATACAGAATTTAATACTTATGTTACTAATTAGTATGGTTTATAATTAAGATCGCCTGTTGAAGCTTTAGCGTCAAAGTGCATTATTATTGCATTCAGTACATTATTAATGTATAAAGGTAGCGTAATAAAAATTATGATCGAAAAGGGGGGCGCCAGTATTGGAAGTTTGAGAAGCACTGGTCTACAGCAGGAATGGGCGGACTTTTCCAGGGTAAAGGCTAATTCTGCTACTTTTAAACTGTTACGGTACCCAAGTAGTTTAGGTGTGGCCATTGTATGTTTTCTTTTGTTAACACTTGTTTTCAACATTGTAAACTTCTTTCAAATATGACGTAATGCTATTTTTACTACAAAAACACAAGTTACACAAAATTGTCGAGTTGAATACTTGAACAACTATGATGGTGACTGCTAGACCATGGATGCATTTAATGCACCTGGCAGGGAATAAACATGAACTGATGAATCTAAAACCGACGTATACAGTCAAACAGTTCACTGCTGAGTCTGGTGCCATCGAGGGACATGATACCAACACGAAAACTCAAATGCGTGGTAGGTAGAAGTGTAGGATGATGTTTCAATGGCCAATCTCATGCTTTCGCGAGAAGAGCTGATCATCAACATTTGTTCTCAACTTTAGTCTGTCTGTGCTTTATAAAAAATTCATTTTCTGCCTGGCATCGCATTGATTGAATTTTTCCCCTACAGGGGCAGTAAACATAATATGTTAAGCGTTATCGTGTACTTCCATTGAAGATACATGTGTGATCTACACCTTTAGTGAATCATTTACTTAAGTAAACACAGTCGCATCTATTGGGGAATGCCGGTTCTCCAGTTTAGCTGGCGTTAGTGCTTCATAAATATGTTTCTCTTAGTATGCATTTCTAAGGTCATACAAGGGGAGGGCACGATTAAGTAAATTCATTTTGGGATGAGACTTGGTGTACTCCTTAAAGGTGTTTAACCCTCAATGTAATCCCGCCGAATGGCCGGTAAATTTGGAGAAAATAGCCTTCGAAATTCATGCTTATTTTTTATACAATTAAGTTTTAATTACCTCCAGTGACTCATTGGCATAGCTAGTAGGACGTCTGCTTTCTACAGCGGCAGATAGGGTTCGAATCACGCGTTCAAGTTTTATTTCAATTCATTTAATTTTTTTCTAAATTAAATAAATTTATTCATAAAAGGTTTATTAAATATTAAATGATATTTTATTTAATTATTTTGTATTTTACAAATTAAGAAAACTTACTGAAATTATATAAATATTTATATTATATTTTATATAAAAATATATTTTGTATTAATAAATAATATTTATAATCAAACATATTATATAATAAATATTAAATGTTATTTCATTAAAAAATTAGTTACAAATAGTTTTATAATGTGAAATACAATATACTATATAAGTAAAATATTACTTATAATATAAAATAACTTATAAAATATATTATTATGTTTTCAAATTAATTATTTTATAGTTATATAAAATATTTAATAAGTCCTTTCATAAATAAAACCATTTAATTAAAAAAAATTAAATGAATTGAAAAAGAAAAGTTGATTTAGTTATTTGAACCCTATCCACCGGCGTAGGAAGCAGGAGTCCTACCCTTTGAGCCATTGAGTCGATGAGGGTATTTAAAACTTAATTGTATAAAAGGTAAGCATGAATTTTGAAGGCTATTTTCTCCGAATTGACTAGGCATTCGGCGTGAATAAATTCAGAGTTGAACACCCTTATGGAGTACTACAATTATGCCAAGTCTCGACCCCAAATGAATTTCCTTAGTCGCACCCTTCCCTTGTTAGCTTAGACAGTTATCCTAAAATGAGTTGACGGTCCATCAGTCAAACGCGACTGACTTGATACCCATCCTTAATTTAAGGTATATAACCCAAGTGCTTTATTTGAAAATATTTTTTAAATTGGATTAGTCGGAAAAAAAAGAAATTCAAAAAGTTACATAAAATAAATTTCGGAATTTCTTTTAAATAAGAAGGATAGGGTTACTAATTATTCACTCTTATATGATAAGTCACAAATTTTATCATTAGCTGTCTTTATAAAACCGATAGGTACTAATAATAATCACTGTTTAAAATTGGACGAATTATAAAATATTATATTTATTTTTTATATTAAAATCATTAATTAATTGCAGTTTGTTGTATGACGTAAAATTTGGATTTTAAGTGTTGTTAACTGAATGCTGTAAAATGCATACAAAATTTCGGTAAAAAAATGTTTTGTATAGCTTTATTTAAACTAACTATATAGCATTAATGATTATACACTATGACATACTTTTCAAAACAATAATGTCTTATAATACAAGTAAAGATTATTGAAAATTTAGCTGAACATCATAAATACACTGCTTCAATGTAACAATAAAAATTCTAAAAGCAAATATTTTTTCTTACAGAAAACTTAAGCTGATTTATTTACTTCAGAAAAAAAACATTTTCCTTTTACTGAAACAAAAGACGACATTTAGAAATTTTTATTTTGTAGTTGTGTTTTTTTAAACGAAAGAAAAGTTTGATTTAAATTCGCTTAGACATTTGTATCTCTACTGTTAGATCTCTTCCCTTATGGTTCTGATTCAAAAAGTCTCCTCTCATTTTGAACTGTTACAGAAATAGCCTCTAACACAATTCTCGGATCATTGTTTATCATGGGCAGGAGTCTTGTCAATCAGTTCTGTATTCCTTCCAAGCAGTGATTCAGCAAATATGTTACAAAAGTTATGACTGTTTTTCATTTTTGCTGTTGTTACCAAATAAACATTCAAGAATATCCCTTAAGTTTTTTGTTACTATATTTAATTATATATAATAATTTTTATATTACATTATATTATAAATAAAATAATTACATAATATGTATTAAAATTAAAAATGAATATCAATTAATAAGTGCTGATAACTTGCAATATTCCAAAAACTGCGAGTTCCTTCAGTGAATTGCATCGAACAAGGGACGTTCAAAGATGCATTATTAAAAAGTAAAATAAAGGTGGAATGTGTGATTTACAGTAATAATTAAAAGTACGGCATTCATTCTTTAAAAAAAACATTTTGGTACTCACCCATTATATTAGAAATATTCCTATTCGAAAATAGCAAAAAATACAACAGAAGGCTTAAATAGTACCTTGAAGAAAAAATGCGATGAAAATGGCTAAGTTTTTAAAGAAATAAAATTAAAATCGTCAGAAATTAATAGAGTTACTGCGGAAAAACCTCAATAAAAATTACTTTTAATATGCGTTATCCCCATGGCAACCACATTGCCATACAATAAAAATATGAAGGTAATCATATTGTAATGTTATCGCCCAGTTTGTCAAACATAAACAGCAATTTGGCGTGTAGAAATCCTATTTCAAATTAGCACCGCAGATGGAGTTACGCATTCTGATAACTAGGCCGATGACATAAATAGCTTTTTGATGTCTCAGTTACCTTGTTTTTTTATTACTTGGCTCTTCTCAGTCGAAAATTTACTGAACAATGCACCAGAACATGATTCAGCATATACAATATTGACCAAATCAAACATAACCACTCGGCTACCGTGGGTACGAGCAAGGAAAAAATTATTCTGAATTTTACTGTAATATTTTCATTATTCTTTATATTACAGAAAAGAAATAAGGACTTCTGAATAAGATAGAATTCCTGGTATAGAAGAAATGAAAATATTAAAATGAAAAGGTTCATGGAATGAATTTCGTAGAAATGAAAAAGTATTCTTGAAAAATATTCAGTAAAACATTTTCTGATGTAAAGGAACATAACAGTAAACAGTGTTTTTTTTTTCTTACTGCAGCATTTTAGATCCATTTGCAGATCTCATATGATATTTTACTCTTTTTTTTAATTTTATTTATTGACTTAATTTCCAATAACTCCAATTATTTATAAAATATTACATACTCTATTTGAGTTATTTTTTTAGTTATTTAACTGAATGTGTGTGTGTGTGTGGAATATTCCGGAAATTGTATCTAATAAACTAAAATATGAAAATTGACGATACCTTTTTCAATAAGCATTTATTTACTTTAGAAGTATTCAAAACTAATTAAAAGTTTTCAAAGAAGTGTGTGTTTTTAAGATTTCAGACAGCTTTTTTCTCAATTCCTATTTTGTAAGAATCGTAAAATTATTATTTGGTTTTCCTACTCACATTTATTGAAATTAATTTTCAAACGTAAATATTAAAGATAATTAGAAATAACTTTTCAAAGTAATTGTTCTTTCTTCCATTTAATTTCCTTTTTTTCATTACCATGAATATTTTTTTTTAAATACGCAAGTTTTTAATAAATATTTAACGCAATTTTATGCTTTATTTAAACAAAAAAGAGACTTTCAAAGGCAAGTTTACAAAACAGATTTTTATCTAGACACCTAAGAAAAATTAGAAACACATTCAATACTCTAAAGCGACTGAACAGTTGGAATTATTCCTTTAATCTAATAATTATTCTCCTATGTTTTCCTGAAGCTAATTTTAGTAGGAAAGCTTCATTTTCTTTGATCTAGTTTTTTATTTCCTTCTTTAAATGAGCTTTATAATTACTATTTTTGATTACTTTATCAATAATGTAAGCTATTTTATTTGAGAATAATTCAAGATACAATGAAAAGTATTAAATATATTTCAGTTTATTTATTGTGTATCAATCATTCATAAAAACTATAATAATATGCCAAAAACCAAGTTACTTTTATAGAAAAGGCCAAAAGAATTAAATTCAACAATTAATAAGCTATTGAAGCGAATGCGCATAAATCTAACAAGGAAAAAAATATAAAATTTGAAACATTTTGTAGCAAATATATTGCACTTAAAAAAAAAAGAAAACACTACATTTCTAATCTTAAGATAATTCCTAAAAAGCAATTTAAAATATAAATCTGAAACTAATTAGTTTTATGCTTAGAAAATAAGGAAAAAAAATAGGAAACCTTAGAAAATATGTATGTGGTTTAAATTTAATTTTAATATAAATAATTCTTTGCATAAAAAAACAATAAAATGATTAAGAGTAGTCGGTACCCCATTACCTTCAATGTTAAATTGAGCCATTTTAGGAACTGGTTTCTCAGAAACTGTTAACTATAAAAACTTCAAGTTTTGTCTGTATATTAATTATAGTCATTTTTATTTAAATAATGGTAAAACATTTAAAATATATTGTTTCCTTTTTACAAAAAAAATTCATCGTAAAAGTACCGACTCGAAATTTTTGAAAATTGTCATTTTTTTTAACGATAACTACTTTTCAGCAAAATATTTTCGTAAAATCTCCAAAAAAGTAGCTCCATTATATATAGTTACATATTATTTATGTGCAGTAAAAATTGCAAGTACATTCATTCAGTAGATTCTCTCAAAATGGCTTAAAAATTTGTCTGAACAATAAATAAACATTAAGATTTGCAATGAATTGAAATATTTAAAATACATTGTTTAGTTTTCTCAAGAACATGTAACATAAAAATATGACTATGAATTTTTAAAAAATTGACATTTTGAAAGTTCTCGCTGAGTTTTTGTAAAGTTTACATATGCAATATTTTAACTTTTCTTACTTGTCCAGTATCAAAATTAGTTGCAATAAAATTACCCTCTTTTCTGCCATATCCCTCATTTTTAAGCTATTGAAATAATTTTATAACTATCATTTTTTCAAAAAAAAGCACGTTTTCAATCCTCACAAAGAAGTTAATAATTATTTAAAAGTATAAAAATTTCGAAAGGAGAAATAATACACAACAAAAAAATTCTAATTACACAACAACAAAAATTCACCCAGGTACTAAATTTCACATTAAAAGCAAATATTTTCATCATATTTACAAACTTGGCTCCAAAAGTACGTAAACAAACTAACAACTAAACTTGCAGTTAAGCTTCATTTAATCTACAGTTAATTTTGTATGATTAAATGAAATTTTGTGGAGGCTTTGCAAGTTCTCAGATTTAAAAAGTCACTATTTACACTTAATCTGTCAAATTGGGCGTAGCCTGTGGCAGCTGATTATTTTTTAAAAGTCATTTTAAAATACTTCTAATTCATATAATTGTTTGTATGTTACATCATTGGAAAGGTAATGATTTGGAGATCTTAGAAATACCAAAAACTCAAAATCGATTTTCAAAAAGTTTTTACCCTACTGACTGATCTTAATGAGAAACGGGGGTGGGGGCCTCGATATCAATTGTTAGAATTTCTTACTAATTCTATTCCTAAATGCTGTGTTAAAGTAAAAATGTAGTACAAAGCCCCCCACACGCTTTTACCACAATGACATTCCTTTTCTCGTTAATCGTTTCATTCTTATATTAATAATAATTTTTATTTTTTAGTTCAAATAAAAAAAACTATATAAGCGTGTTTTTTAGTTTTTCTTAAAACTATAATTTATTTTTAATTTTTTTAATTCGATCTACAAAAAAAAAAGGCTTTCTACTTTTTTTAAACTGCCATTATTTATTCATTGATGAATTCATCTTAAATGCGCCATTTTTTAGAATTTGGAATACCGAGTGGCATCTTATCAGTGCGTCGATACAGCCTGGTTTGCGAAATGTAGGATCAGCCAACTGAAGGAAATCTGGAAGAGCTAAGTTTGAAACATTGAATGTGGAAGAAGGAGTTAAGTCAATGAGATATTTTTCCACTAAAAAGAGCTCAATATTCTATCTGAAACTTGCATCAGCATTAGACATGAAAGTATACGTTTGGAATCGAAGAATTTGTGAGAAATTATTTTTAATCCAGTGACATCTGAATCAATTCTCAGTTGTTTTGGTAAAATGAAGCAATGAATGATGTTTCCTTCTGACGCATCCTTCCTTTTTTTCATATAGATAACACTTTTTGCTTGTTTGTTGTATTTAGTATTAACCATCATCATTTTTGTTTTAGGGTTGTAACTTAATCTTTTAGTTACCAAAACCTTGGATTAGTCAGCAGCGATCTGGAATTAGTCACCAAATCTGGAAATGGGAAATTATTATTTGTCATTGGTCCTTGAAAACTGTTCAAAATTTCGCATTAGTCTGAACTTTTAAAATGGGTTAAAATCGAGTTCAAACATTCCGTTACATACAGGTGAAGTTAATAAAAGTTTGTTAAAAAGTTGGAAAAAATTAGTGAAGCTTTCATATACTGATGGATTTCCTCGTCTTTTGGTAATTCATCACTACGCCTGTGGATCTCCAATTTAGTGGATGTGTGTCTAAATAACTGTGCTGTATTCAAATACAGTAAGTTCAGGTAAATTGAATGCAAAAATTAATACATTTAGCTAGCAAAACCTTTTTAGAGAAAAATAAACTATATTAAAGCTTAACTTATAAAATCATCAACCTTTAATGAAATAGCTGTCAGTCAGAACAAAAAAATTTATATGAAAATAATTTTTCAAATTCTTTTTATAGTTGATAGATGTAGTACCGCAATTATAAGTCGGGTGGTGCCAACAAGCAATAATGATAAATGTACCGATATCCACAAATTTAATTTTATGACTACTTTATGAATAATCAAATTATGTTGATTGCTTCCTTAAAAAATTAACATTTGAAATGAAATTCTAAGAGAAGGTTTTAATCAAACTGTAAAAATTCGTATATGTGATGGATATATTGTGCTATTTGCATCAATTATATATAAATAATACACTTTAAAAAATTTTTAAAAAAATTAAGACCTGGCAGGTCACTTTGATTTAAAATAAAGACAACACATATTTGCATTTTAACACTACCTGAAATTTCAATTACAGATACGGAATCAAGGAATAAATTCAAAATTACTATATTGAGTGAAGGCATTTAATGATTTATTTCTAGACTTTAAGATAATAAATATTTTTCTATAAAAATTATCTGTATTCTGATCGTTTTTTTATTCTGTGTAACAGATTATGTGCATTCATTGGTAACAAGAAAAAAAAGTGTACATTATAATTTTATGTTTGTATAGTTTTTAGATCATGAGCAATTTTATTTATTTTAATGAAAGTTATTGAAATTCAATGAATCTTGGGAATTTAAAACTAGGTAATTCAATCATTGATTTGATTAATGTCATACATTTAAATCATCTTGTGAGCATTTGACATACCTTTGAGATTCCTGACATTTTTGATATGTAACATCTTTCCTCTCGGTTGCTGGATATTTATGGGAGTGATTTCGTGAAAAGGGAGGATGTGTGTAACAGTATGTGACATAAGCGCAAGCTACTTAATTTCACCAATGAGAGGGCGTGGCTGTGTCTTTTGGTTACCCTCGCAAGGGGGTCCGATTCTAGTAGCCATCAAGCACTCGAGCGTTTGACTCTAAATCCGTTAGTCACGATATTGGGGGACATAAGTGCGGCATAATGTTTATTTCAAAATGTACAAACAGTGATTACGGTAGTCGTATACGTTTCTTCGAATCAAAAGGTTAAAAAAAAATTAAAGATTTCCTGCATTTTGTACCTTTAGCATATAACGCGAAAAAGGTTCTGCTCTTTTAAAAAAAATGCCCTGATTTTGAGTGGTGATTTACTTTAACTTCAGTTTGCCAAAAGCTGAGCAGCTTATAGCTTTTATGAATGATGAACTCAAGCTCGAAATGAACACAAATCAAATAGTTTCGGCTGCTGACAGTGGTACTGTTATTGACACTGTGTATTTTTTCAAAGGTTTTTAAATACTTTGAAATCACAAGTATGTGTGTCATATTTTAGTTATCATAAGTCTATTGTCTCCGCTCTTCCCCAAATTGAACAAGAATAATTATTTTTGATAAAATATTGCATTTTTTTACTCCTTTTATTACTAAAATACAATTTTCATTAAAGATATAATTATTCGATATAAAATTATTTCCAATCATACCCTATTCATATTTTGTTTCAGCAAAAAAGTTAATATTGCGTATTTACCACGATAACATGCCAGATGTTACACATATGCGACTACTGTAAGACTCGTTTCTTTTTTTTATGTAACGTGATGCAGAGACGATAAATATCCAATTAATTTAATGTAATTTGTTTTACATATTTCTTTAAAAAAATATTTAAACAGTTTTTACTTTTGTAGGCATTTTAAAGTATTTTTTATTTATTTTTAAAACTACCTTTGGCGACACGTTTGAAACACTTTTAGGTATCTCTCACTTAAGGGCCCGAAAGAGTAAAATGCCAAAAATAAGACTCTTTGTTTTGGGGACATATAAAGGGTGTTTTTTTTAGAGGTATAGAACTTTAAATTGCAATAAAACAACGATGTATTATTCGATTGACATGAATTTTTTTTATTCGAAAGATAATCTTGTGGCATTACATTTTAAATATGATTTCTGGCATATGACTGCTACGGCTGGCTCGGATGTAGTCCAATCTGGACGTCCAATTTTCGATGACTTTTCCCCACATTTGTGGCAGTATATCGGCAATAACACGGCGAATGTTGTCTTCCAAATGGTCAAGCGTTTGTGGCTTATCCGCATAGACCAATGACTTTACATAGCCCCACAGAAAATAGTCTAGCGGTGTTAAATCACAAGATCTTGGAGGTCAATTCACAGGTCCAAAACGTGAAATTAGGCGGTCACCAAACGTGCCTTTCAATAAATCGATTGTGTCACGAGCTGCGTGACATGTTGCGCCGTCTTGTTGGAACCACAGCTCCTGGACATCATGATTGTTCAATTCAGGAATGAAAAAGTTAGTAATCATGGCTCTATACCGATCACCATTGACTGTAACATTGTGGCCTTCATCGTTTTTGAAGAAGTACGGACCAATGATTTCACCAGCCCATAAAGCGCACCAAAGAGTCAGTTTTTCTGGATGTAACGGTGTTTCGACATACACTTGTGGATTAGCTTCACTCCAAATGCGGCAGTTTTGTTTGTTGACGTAGCCATTCAACCAGAAGTGCGCTTCATCACTAAACAAAATTCGCTTATGAAAATCGGGAACAATGGCAATCTCGTTTTGGCCCATTCGACGAATCTACGCCTTGCTTGATGATCGTTTTGATGAATTGCCAAACCAAACTGAGAATAAATCACTTGACAGCTGTTAAATTGGTCGCCATCTTGGAAAGTAATGCCAACTTTAACTTCTATACCTGAAAAAAAACATTCTTTATATATCAATAAAAATTTCCTATAGAGCTTCGATTTTTTTATAATCGCAATAAAAATATTTTAATAACTCTGTAGAACAACAAGAATAATTTTTTAGAAATTTTGTTTTCTGTTTAATTTAAGTTGGATTTAATATTTGCAATCTCATAATAAATACTTATGTTTAGGTACCATTTTTTAAAAAAAGTATTTCTTAAATATGTAAATAGTTTTTGCACATACATAAAAAAATACACCAAATATAGGGAATCTATTTTTTTAGTAAAATATTAAGATTGTTTCTTTAGAAAAATTATAAAAATATAATAATTCTATTTTTTCCCCTTTTTCACACATAAAAGCATTTTTTTAAAAAAACTATGCACTATACTTCAAATGAAAAAAAACCTGGTTCATTATATACACACAGGAATCCTGTATTGAAGTATAAAAATTTTGTAACCATATTGTGGAATTTTTTTAAAGTGTACCTAAAAGCAAAAAAATTATGCTTTGGAAAAAAAGTGAAAAAACTAAACATTTGTAAATGTTTGTTTGCATGTTTGTCAATTACATTTTTCATATTTTAAGGTTATTTTATCAACGGACATATAAGAGTAAAAAATTTTTAGTTTCAGAAAAATATGCGCTAATTTCTAATACTAAAATTGAAAAAATCGATTTTTTGATTGTGGACGATAGCCTGGTTTCCTTGAACATAAATTTTAAAAATGATTGTATATCATAGGAATAGATAGTTTATAAATTTCAGAAAAAACAGCACATATTGTGGTGAAGGATGGATAAATTGGTGCTAAACAGCTCTCATAAAGCCTTTGATCTTATAATTTTAAAAACATTTTATTAAGAAATTGTTGTCGCTACATCACTAGGTCTATGCTATCCTGCGACTTAAAAACTTGACTAGAACCTCCTTAGAGTGGAAATGGAATACGGAGGTAAATTTTAAGAAGTAGAGAATGAGACATATTAATGTCCCTCTACAAAGCAACACGAGGGCTTTTGTCAGGGACTTGAGAGTCTCCATCAAGTGATGAAAATAATATCCGAGGGGCCAATGCCCACTCCTAACTTCCACATTATACCAATGAAAGAACTTCGAGCCTCATTAGATTTAACGTGCATGAGCCTCCTCTGCACTGCGACTCTTCAGGGGTACTAGGACTTGAACCTGGCCACGGTATCACCGAACGCAGCCTACAAGTAGCATCCTGAAAAGAATTGCTATCTATGCCAAATTCTTAAAATCATCTAAATACAGTAGCACGACATGGAAATTCATCCCCAGATGCTAATTGCAGCCGTTGAATGCGTTCGGCTTGATTTAATTCAGCTTTAAAATCACAGAAAAAGTAGCATGATAATGTTCTCGCGTCAACTCCATTTCTCTTCTGTCTAAAATTTATTCTACGCTAAACAACTCGAAGTAAATCTGTGAAAAATCGTCTGCTATTTTAAAACACTTTGATTTTCAAATTAATTTTGCAACTTCTTAAACATCTTAATCTTAAGGAATTCAGAGTAACCTTCATATTTAAATACGGTGATTATTTTTCCTCTTATACCTTTTGTAGTGTTAATTAAAAATAAACATTAGAACTAAGTACTTGTTCATCGATATTTCATAATATTTCATAGCATATCACCTGCTCCTATCGTAAAGTTCGCGTTCGAGTCACAATGTCCTGAATACTGACTGAGTGAGTAAGTGAATATTAATGTCGCATGGTTCAGTTACACGAGGGCTTTTTCTGAATACTGAAGCCTGGGAGTTAGATAGTCAGACTTTTTTAAGGCACATTACACCAACAAAATTACTCGAAAAAAATTCTTCTGCTAAGGTATCCGACTACTTGCGACAACTTTTTTTTGAAAAAAAAAGGAGATATGGAGATCTTTTTGTGATTTTTATATTTATCTAGTATATTTTAAGGAAAAAATCCTAAAATTGGTAAAAGAAAAAAAATTATTATTATTAAAATGGGAAAAAACTAGTAAAAATGTACGAAAAATTACATAAACGGGGCCCGCTTTGTACAAAGATTTTATGAACAATTTTGATGTGTTACTTTGTTATTCCTGTTTGAAGTGACCTTCACGATAAGAGATATTTTAATTTTTACAACAACTAGAGCACTTTATCTAAGTCATTATACGAAATTGCTTAAAAAACATTGACTATATTCACATAAAGAACTGCAAATTTTGAAATAAAACAGTTATTGATAAATCTGAAGATCAAAACACTTCTGCTGTTATGCAGAACATACGCAAAAAATTTCAGTTAATTATTTTCAAACCTTTTTGAGCAATCACGGTCCCCGTTTGAGTTTTTGAAAAAAAAAACACATTTCGAGTAAAACGCATTTTAAAGTTTGACATCTTGTGTAAAGTTATGGCATTTGCTTTTACTAAAACGCTTATAGTTTTTGTTCTAGTGGAGGGAAAATAAAGTACTTGGTATTGTTATTAAGTTAATAAAATGGTCTATAAAATAAAGTCATAAAAAAATTTGCCAATTTTTGAAAAAAATCATGGTTTTAGGATAGTCGGATACCTTAAAACTTTAATATGCAGAAATATTTCGAAAAAAAAAACATTTCAAATCCAAGGAAATTTTTTTTCATTCAAAGTGAAAATTTAACTGGAAAAAAAGACATTCAAGGAGCTAGTCTAAATTAAAATTTAAAAATGTTTTGTTACAAAAATTATTGATTTGAAAGAAACTGAAAAAATATAGCATTTTTCCTCCCAGTTTTCCTATCAATCAATACTTTTTAAAATTCTACAATTCATAAGTAAGAATTTCTTTGGGTAAGAACTTATTATTCGTAAGGTGTTAATTTAACAGTGGTTTTAATAATAATTTTTTGATGTTTAAATTAAAGAGTTTTTTTTAATAATACGTATATAGTATTTTTTTTAAAAATGCAATAAGGTTTACAATCAAGAAAAATAATTTTTAATCTGCTTTATTACCTTATAAAACCTATCAAAAAGGACTCAAATCTTAATTGTTTATTTTTGTAAACTATTGTATTTTATAGATTCAAGCTTTTTTTGTACCAAAACAAACATAATAAATTAATTTCCAAATGACTACAGTTTCGCAAGGAATAGAAAGTATGGAGAATTTTATAACTAAAATTCCATAAAAATTAAATTGTTGTTTAAAAAGGTGGAGTTTATTTGTCTGAAATGCAATAAGATATGTTTAAGAAACTGAAATTAGGCGTACTTTACAATTAACACTGTTTGGTAAAAACTTTCCGAGTATTAATAATAATTTAAAACTCATTAATTTTGCTGAGTATTAGATAGCAGCGGTGCCTGTCAAGCGAAGAATATTTTCCCCAGGAGGCTTACATTTTAATCGAATTATATTTCTCATGATTATGGAAAGAGAAATATTAGAAGTTATATTATTTAAATATATTTATAGTTAATAACTTACAACAGTTGAAGAAACACCTATAAAAAAGTATTTCGAATTTAATATGTGTCAAGTTGTAACTCATGATCAGCTAATACTGTATTAAAATAACAGATCCTAATAAAGATAAACTAAACGGAAACTAAAGAATTTATTATCCAAGACCTAAATCCAATCAGAAAATAATACAATTTAAAAATAAAAAATAAAATGTTTATTTATGTTTATATTTGTTTCTTTCACTCATTTTGTTTCATTTCTACTCCTTATACTTGTGCGGAAAACAATTACTTATTTCTTAGGGTACTTTCGAATAATTGTTAATATTTGACGGGCTGTCTCTCCGACTATCAATAAATAAAAAAACAAAAATGAACCTCAGATTAGCATATTCAAAATCGATTTATTCATCAAAAAACAAATTATTTTAACTTTTGCTGTTGTTATCGTATAGAATAAAAATGTAAAATATATTATAAGTCCTCATAGAACCATTAGAAAGATATTTTGTACGACACTGCCATAATATTTTTCCTGCCGAGATATGTTATCAATTTTGTTTCTTAATAATAAGATTATTTTCCACATGACAGAGGAATTAAAAAATTAAAATTTTTTGTTATTATTGTGTATTTATGATATCGTAGGCCTAATTATCAAAATACGTAACTCCTTCAGAGGTGCTAATTTGATATAGCATTTTACGTGCCGAGTTGTTGTTTATGTTCGCTAAGATGAGCGATGACATTACAATATGGTTACCTTGATATTTTTATCGTGAGGTAATGTGGTTGTACCATGGAGGTAACGTATATTGGTTTTTTTCCCGCGTTAACCCAATTAATTTCAGACGATTTTAATTCGATTTATTTAAAAATTAAATCATTTAAATTCCATTTGTTTTTCAAGCTAGCATTTCAGTCTTCTGTTGTATTTTGTGCTATTTTCGAATATGGATATTTCTAATGTGATGGGTGTGAGTACCAGAGAATTTTTTGAAAAGAATGAGTGCCGAGCTTGTAATTATTTCTATAAATTGCACATTTCCACTTTATTTTACTTTTTAATAATGCTTTTTGAGCGTTCCTTGTTCGATGAAATTCATTGATGAAACTCGCAGTTTTTGGAATATTACAAGTTATTAGCACTTGTTGATTGATATTCATTATTAACTTTAATGCATATGTAATTATATTATTTATAATATAATACAATAATTATTACAGATAATAGTTTATTTATATTATTTGTTTACAATAAATATTTTTATTTAACTTTTTTTTATAAATATTACACATGTCATTTATTTATAATTATTATTATTTTACTTATAAATTAATGAGCATTAATATATGTAATAATTATATTATATGAGCATTATTATATATAATAATTATATTACATGAATATTATTATATATAATAATTATATGAATATATATATATGTATATCATATTTATAGTATTAAATTATATTACATGAAAATAATTTATTACATATTATTATTATTATTACATATAACTTTTTTATTTTATATTGATATTCATTATTCATTGATATTGTTTTTTAAATCTATTCCTATATTTTCTGTTTGAAATATATTTTAAAACAGTCCCTCACATTTATTTACCTGGCGATTTGTTACTGCTAGGCCACCATCATGGATTCCACGTAACTCGACATCAACCCATGATTGGCGCGATAAAGGAATCACGCCAGGCAGCGCTTGACGAGTAGCACTCCTAGATTAAATTTTTATTCCTTTGTGGAGTTATGCATTCTGATAATTAAGCCAGCGATATGCTAAATATAAAATGTTTAAAAATGTAAATTTATATTAGCTGAACAAGAGAAAAGCACAATTCCCTTAGAGGTCAATGTTTTCTAACTGCAAAGAAATAATTTTAATAATAATAAAAACACCATGCTGGTTTTCAGTTTATTCGACATATGACACAACAAGGTAAAGTATCACAAGCTATCTCGTCTTATCATGCTCAAACATTGTTGACAATCCCGAGTGAATTCAAATTGGCAATGTTAATATCATTTGCAATCCGTCAAATTCTCTTGTGGCCGCGGTAGCCGAGTGGTATAGGTATCGGACTGTGGCTTGCTTTGTCACAGGTTCGAGCCCAGTACCACTAAAGACCCGCCGTGTAGGGCAGCGATGCACGTTAAATCTGTCGAGAGCTGAAACGTCCTCCCGTTGGTGTGGTGTGGGAGTTAGGAGAGGGGGGTGCCAGCTCAGGTGTCGTCCACCTCACTTGACCATGGTTCAAAATTACGTGGTCCGTCGCCAAAAGCCCTCGTGTAGCTGAACAGTGCGACGTTAATATTCAATCAATCAATCAAGTCAAATTCTCTTTGTTGAGTCTTGCTGCACTTAGGTGAATTCTGTAGATTTATATAAAATGGAAAAAAAAGGGTAAACGTTATATAAAACATATGTTCAAAGTTTAATTTTAATTTATTATGTATAAATAAATTTTATTGGAGATTGTTTAAATTATATGTCATTCCCCCATATTGGAATATTACGAAACAACAGCCAACGACTAGAGTACAGAAGGTTGTTCACACTTTATGGAAACCATTTTGTAATTCATTTTATAGTTTGTGTGAACTTTGGGATAAAACTTTGGCAACATCTCGGAATAATCGTCTGCTAATGCTTTTTTTTATTAGAATGTAAAATAAAAGATTTATTTTAAAAATGGGTCCTATAATTATTAGATGTTTCGAAGATTACGTAACTACGCTTTTCGAAGGGAAATATTCGTATCAACAATTTAAAATGCGATGTAAAAATATCACTTACTGCATTTCAAACAAACATATTAAATTTGAAAGGGAAAAAAACGTCCAGCTTATATAATATATATAAATTTGAATATAAAAAACGTCCAGCTTATA
This sequence comes from Trichonephila clavipes, assembly GCA_019973935.1. NCBI lineage: Eukaryota > Metazoa > Arthropoda > Arachnida > Araneae > Nephilidae > Trichonephila > Trichonephila clavipes. Next base: position 160,118 of record BMAU01002798.1, on the reverse strand, counting down.
TATATATATATATATATATATATATATATATATATATATATATATATATATATATATATATATAAAGGAGATAAGTGACTCACTAACTCACACACTGACTGACTGACTAATCACGATATCTCCGGAACTATTAAACCTACAGACTTGAAATTTGGTAGGTTGGTAGGTAGGTTCCCTTCATGGAGTAGACGTTAGCTAAGAACGGATTTTGCAAAGCTCGAACCCTGAGGGGCGTTTCGGGGTTTAAGGGGCGTTATAGATAATTATTTCCATTACTAAACTATTAGATGTACAGTCGTGAAACTTGGTACACAGATTTCTTTCATAAAGTAGAGATTCCCTACATAATGATTTTTACGAAAATCGACCTCCAAGGGGCGTTGAGAGAGCTTAAGGGGCATTATACATAATTATTTCCATTTTTAAACTATTAGACTTACAGTCTTCAAATTTGGTAAGCGGATTCATTTCATAGAGTACACATCCCCTACAGAATGGGTTTTGTGAAAATCGACCCCAAGTGGCGTTGTGGAGAATTAAGTGGCGCTATAGGCAATTAACTTCTTTTTTAAACTATTAGGCGTAAAATCTTGAAATTCAGTAAGCAGATTCCATTCACTGAGTAGAGATCTGCCATAAGAGGGGTTTTGTGAATATCTTTTCCTAAGTGGCATTGAGCGGGCTTAAGGGGCGTTATAGATAATTATTTCCATTTTTGAACTATTAGACGTACAGTCTTAAAATTTGGTATATAAGCGAATTCCTTTCATGGTGTAGAGATCCGCTACAAAATAGTTTTGGGTAAAATTGATCCCCAAGGGTCACTGAGGGGGATTAAGGGGTGTACTAGATGAAAATTTCCGCTTTTCAACTAATAGAACCACCTGCTTGAAAATTAGAAGGTAAGTTCCTTTCATGGGATAGAGTTCTTATACCAAAGATTTTTGCGAAAAAGGACCCCAAAGGAGTGAGGTTGTGAGGGAATAAGGCGTGTTATAGAAAAATTCCTGTTTTTGAATTTAACTCATTTACTTGAAATTTGTTGAGCACTTTTCTTTAGTTGAATAGAGTTCCACTAAGAATGGAGTTTACGGAAATCAACTCCAGGGGGAAGCGGGGAGAGTTATTAGGCGTATTGGTAGACAAAATTCCCGTTTTTGAACTGCTAAGACTATAATAATAAAATTTGGTTTGCATGCTTCTTTTGTTGAATTGGAATCCGCTAAGAATGCTGTCAACGATGTATTGATGATAAAAATTCCGTTTTTGCCCTGTTAAATTTAGACTTGAAATTTAGCACGCATGTTTATTTTATGGAGTAGAGATCCACTGAAAGTTGCTTTGGTGGAGAATCCACTTGATTATTAGGTTAAGTAAGCGAAAAAAATCTTTCTCCTTCTATTTTAGATATAAATAGAAATTAGATATTATAATTTATGTTCTTTTTATATCAAGGGGCGAGAGCGTAACAGCTATAAATATATTTTTCAAAACAATCGAATTCTTAATGCTAGATATCAATAATTAATATATATGTAAACAGTATACATATATACAACATCGTGAAATACCCAGTGAAGCGGGTGGGTAAAGGCTAGTCTATATATATAAAGGAGAAAAGCGACTCACTCAATCACTCACTCACTCACTTATCATAATACCATTCGGAGAACATATTTTTTTCTATTCTGTTGGAAGGGAGTGACGTCTTTCATCAAGCAGTTAGGGAAGTCACGCTTCCCTTTTTGTTTTGTTTCTTTTTTCGCCATTCGAAAGTTGGTTCTTTCATGGCAAACTTGCTGGTCACTTCAGCAACGGTAGAAATAACGTTCGGTGGTAAACATTGCATTCTTCTCGGTGTTAAGAGCGATATTCTTCCGGGGATTATTAGCGCGTTTTTTTTCCGTGCCATAGATTAATTCTGGTAACCCAACGTCCTCAGCTAACAAATGTGGAGCGCCGTTGGTATTCCATAAAATTCTTGATATCAGTTATTACTGCAGTTAGCGTTCGTTTTTATGCTAAAATTATTTTATAAAAAAATATTAGTTTTTTACGTTAAGATTTTATTTTAAGAAAAATATTTCAGATAAAAAAATCCTGCCGGCTTTAATTCTGTCATGATTTTGAAGACAGAATTAGATTAAAGTTTAAAAAAGAGATCTTTATTCAAACATTTCTACATCTCTTCTGTTGCTAAGAGCAGGGAGTAAAAAAGCATGCCACGATTATCGGTTAAATTGGATAACACTTGAAAAACATGTGGTAAGTATCGCGGATTTAAAGAGGGTATTTGAAAGTTAATGCTGACATATGTTGACTATTAAATCTAACGATCTGGAATTAGACATGTTTATTGACTAGGCCAATAAACATGTCTAATGTATATGTTGGTTAGGTTCGGAAGAAATAAATGGGTGATTAGTTTGATACTTAAAGATGTGAACTGAGAAAGATGAGTCAAGTGCTAGATAGAGAATTTAATTTTTAATCTAATTTAATTATCCTTACATTAATATATATATATATATATATATATATATATATATATATATATATATATATATATATATATATATATATATATATATATATGTATGTATGTACAGATAGATAAAGATATATATATATATATATGACCGTGATGCGTATGTCCTTGATGATTTTAAATGATAAAGAGGGGGGTTATATTAGAAATAAGTTATGTAGTCATGGTTTGTACAATGCATGTTTTAACATGGATCAAACTAAGACCCACGGCGAATAGAGACTATAACATATAAAATAAAAAGTTTGAAACATGAAATTAAAAAGTGTATAAGCGATAGCGGGTCTATTCACGAGCCTCCTACTAATCCTCTCGGGAAAAAACTAACTTTTTAAATATTATTCTATTGAAAACTTTCTCCTGAAGAAAAATATGTGATTTATGTAAATCAAGGCTTATATTTAAGCATGAGCTTTTAGGTTCGAGAAGAGAGAGAGGTTAGGAGCTAGATGATATAAGTTAGTGGCTAAAACAAAATAGTAGAAAACTATTGGAGAATAACTCGTTATTTTATTGCTTAGTATTTAAAATTGATAATTGACAATTTGGTCAATTAGATATTTTAATTGGAATAGTACGGCTTGAAGTACAGTAGCTTAGAACGAAATTTTGATTATTTGGAACGAGTACTGCCAAGACGGTCCAAGATAAGTTATTCCATTCGTAATTAAATATTAATTATCTCGTCTACCATGCTTTTATTCCAATACTTAGTTATAGATGCATTTTTTTAGTTAATATTGTTGATACTCGTTAAAAAGTTAATGAATTATATTTGTTTTGATTATGGCTAATCTTCAATCTGACTCTCGAACGCTGATGGATGTGAGGGGACATCCATAACAGCGTGACTACAAATGATTAGAACATATTTTTGCAAAAAAAAAAACATTAAATTACTTTTGCAACGTATTTTTTTCATCATTACTATAATTATATTATTCTTTTTTATATAATTCTTGGGGATACATCATTGGATTTTAATAATCTCATTACCGGAAAGAATTTAATTAAAAAAGTACTGTGAACAGTTATTTAACATCAAGAGCAAAAACTACAAAATTTGTTCTATTTTTCAGTCATTAGTGTCTTTTTTTGCTTTAAAAGACTTAGTATCTTTCAAAAAATCCCTTTCTTCTGCACTACTTTTCCCAAAACTATATTTTTTTCTCTTCTGAATGTTTTTTGCATTTTAAACTTTATCTTAGAATCTCAAAAACTTTGTAATTGTCTTTTGTATTGTAAAATAATTGAAATCTTGAAAATGAAAATAAAAGAAACTTCTTCCTGTTATTTAATAGTTTATTGATGCAATTTACAACTAAAAACTATTTGGAATTTTTTTTCTTGGAAAAAAATTACGCAATTTGCTTAAACTGTTTTTATTACTTTAATACGGATATTTAGAAAGTTATGAACAAAACCCGAAAACATTTTATAATTACTTTAATTTATTATTAATATTCATTAAAAGCGGGCGGCAATGTTTTATTGATCAAAAGATTCTAAACACATTTCAAAAATATTTTATTGGTGACATTTTCACTTATCTAAAATCACCCCTGAAGAATTAAACGATAATTCGACTTAAGCCGCTTTGGTCCATATCCCACCAAACAAAACTCTTAGCTATTTTTTTATCCTGCCCACTCTCATAATAGACAAAAATAATATTAACTAGCGTATTTATGTATTTTTGAAAACGCGTGCGCGTTCTATATTTTAATTATTTTCATCATTGCGATTTTGATTCAGTACTACAATTTTGAAATAAATGTAATGTGTTATATATAAAAAAATTATTATTTTCATTTTCTTAGGTTCCAATATGCAGCGGAATTTATGTACAATAACTATCAGTAAAAAAAAAACAAATTGAAAAACACACGGAACAAAGTGTGCAGTACTGACTTATGCACTTTACTTTCTTGTGAAGTTTTTGATTAAATTCAAAATTATACATTATATGAGGCTTTCTTCTATTTTCATTTGTTTATGTTATATGATTTTATTCTATTGATTCCGGTCAAGATTTCATTAAGGTCTTCGAATACGTTCGGAGCCGTAATTTTGAAAAGCGTATAGACGAATTTTTTTTTTTAACATTTAGTACCATTTAGATTAGAATGTACGTAAAAAAATTCTTTTATGAATACCATTACTATAAAAAATTATTTCAATGCAATTTTTTGGCAAAAAATGAACATAGAACTATCTATTTTCCAAATTTTATCCTTTTATGAAAAATATTTCTATACTAGAAGTATTTTGCATGTATATAGCACAGACATCTGTACAGAGCCTGAACTAAAATTTTTGAATTACACAACTTAGAAATAGATTCATCCATATTTTAATACCACAGAGTAGGAAAATTTTAAGGAAAAAAAAACACCTATATAATATTATTTTATAATTGGTAGTATCCCTTAAAATAATGTAAATTTTTCTAAACTCCTAGTTCAGATTCTGTAGAGATTTATTAGCTGTATGTAGACAAAATGTTATTATCATAGAAGCATTTCTCATAAATAAGAATCATTCGAAAAAAGGTAATTCTATGTCCACTTTTTGCCAAAATATTGCATTAAAATTTTTTTTAATCATAATTATAGTGTTAAAACAATTTTAACGTGTGTTCTAATGTAAGCGACGCTAAATAAGACCCCGCTTAACGCTGTTTCGCTTAGCGCTGTTTCGATTTAACGCTCTTTTATTTTAATTGTGGGATTCCACGAAATTGCAGGCAGAGCGTTACGCTTCCCGATATCCGAAGCAGTTTATCTGTGTTTCTTCTTTCCTGTGGTGTTATGCGATCGTATTTTTATCGTTTCAAACATTTGTTGACGTTATTGTAAGTATAAAATTATATAATATAGCGATTGCTATAGTGACAAATATTACGATTTTTAGTTTTTATCAAGGGTGATAATAAAAAATACTAAAATAGAGCAACAAGAAAAAGCATTTTCACTTGAAACTAAACTGCAAGTGATTAGAAGATTGGATACTGGTGAGCGTCCATCTCAAATGGGTGCTGCATTGAATCTGACAACTTCAACAATAAGGACCATTTTCTTAAGAATAAAGAAAAAATACTGTCATCTGCAACTGCAACTACGACAAGCTTTGCAACTAGAATTACCCGTTCTAGAAGAAATAAAATAGAGAAAATGGAAAAACGACTTTCTATATGGACTGACGACAAAAATGAACACAATATGCTATTAAACCAAGACTTAGAATTTTATTTATTTTATATGTATATTCATTTATTATATTTCTATATTTGTAAGGAATAAATTTTTGTTTTATTGCTATAAAAAAACATAATTAATGAATTCAATGGTAAAATACCTGACCAATTTTCTACCTATCTTCCCCTAACCCCATTATTTACATGATGAGATAACCTCGTTTAAAGCTGTTTCATATTACGCTTTACTTTAATGGAACGCATGCCCCGCGTTAAGTTGGGTCTTACTGTACTAGTAAAATATTCTTTTGTACGCTTTTTCAAAATCAGAGTTCTAAGTGTAGTCCTTAAGTTTTTAATGCAAATATTTTAGGAATTTAAATTCAACAATATCCTTCAGTTTATGAATAAATAGATATGGTCAGAAGATGTAGATTATTATGTAGTACGATCCAAAATTCTGGAAACTGTGGACATTGCTGATGACAAAATCAAATGCCTAAAGTTAAACTACTTGAAATGGATTCTCCCAATCCTTCTCTACCCAGCCATGTTGGTTTTGTCCATGTCATGTGATCGAGCCACACTAGCAGCTGTTATCTTCCGAAGCTAGTTAGCTTTGTTCCGCGATCTAAGAAAGATGGCTCTTGAACAGTGTTGAACATTAAATTCTGTCAGAGCTTAGGTAAAACACCAATGGAGACTTTTGAAAGGCTAACGAAGGTGTTTGGTGAATCTACCATGGGGAGATCCAATGTTTACGAATGGCATCGGCCTTTTTAAGAGGGCCGAGAATCCATCGAATGGGATCATCGAATTGGATGACCTTCAACTTCACGGAACGCGGAAAATGTTGCGTTGGTGTCTGAATGTGTTCGTAAAAATCGTCGCCAAACACTTGCACGAATAGCTGAGACTACACACTTCCCGAAGACGTCGTTTGAGGGAATTCATTCGTCGTAAGTGGTATGAGTTCTGGTAGAGTAACGACTGGTATCTTTTGCATGAAAACGTCCCAGCACATCCATCCCAATTGGTGAAAGAGTTCCTCGACCAAACTCGCACTAACATGCTTCCAACCCCCCTATTCACCAGACTCAGCCCCGTGTGACATTTGCCTGTTTCCGTCTATGAAAGGACATTTACAGGGACGTCGTTTTGTGTCATCAAATGAACTGAAAGTAGCATCGCAGGTGGCTTTACAGGCGGTTGCTCAAAATGGCTTCCAGAAGTTATACAAACGCTGGCAGAAGTGTATCGACGCCTAAGGGAACTTCTTTGAAAATGGATATGCTTCAGAGCTGTGAAATATTCAGGGTAAGGTTTTCTACGCCTTGTTCTCGAACATTTGAATCATACTACATACAATTAACAATGGTATTCATGTCATAAGCTAGATACATAATTAGACTTTTTTTCAAAATAAATGATTTTGATTCACTTGGTGTATGACAAATCAGTATCTAGATGCAACTGATAGCTCGGGAAGATTTAATTAGGACTTTTATTGCATTGAATTTCGTAAATGTTTGTGGTTTGTGGATATTGGAAGAGTAGGAAGCCAGCTCAGATGTCGACCTCGTCACTTAACTGAAGCTCAAACTTTTTTTAACGAGGACCATCACCACCACCGTTAATAGAATATCAATTCAAATAACTTCTGTTAAGATATATATTTTCTATTAGATTAAGTCAAGTTTATTTTTCTAATAACTCTTAAATTGCAAAAAGCTTATAAAATGATTGGATAAACAAAAACAACTACACAATTATCAGTCTGCGTGTTCTACCAGATTGCTGCGCTAACGAAATACATGAAAGGAAAATCAAGCAACAATATCACAAATTCAGTATCATTCAAAATCGTTAATTATATTTTTAGGTGTATTTTTACTCTTTCAATCTAATAAAAACAAATTGTCATTCTTGGTATAGTTACTGTTTTTTATTATATTGTGAAAAATGTCCTCTAAATTCCAGTTGTAGCATTTAATATATAAGGGGTGTCTTCTCGAAAAAATGTTATTAACTGTTTTGCCAGGTGAATGACATTCTATTTCAGTATTTTCATTTTGTTATATTAATTTGGATAGTTTGAAGTCATTCTTTCTAGCTGTACGTTCGGATAATATATTAGGATGTGTTTATTATTTAGACAAGTTGGTCATATTAAAACATATTTTAACTTGATATTTATAGTAAGACTTTAAAATCAAATATAATGTATATCCAAAAGAGAACATGAGAAATGAGTATTTATTACAATAATAAATACTCAAGCTTAAGTCACTACTTGCTGACTGACTTGCGGAAGATAAATTAATAGTTCAGTAAATAAAACGTACCTTTTACACTAAAAATAAGAATGAAATTCACGGGTGCGCGTTATGCACTGGGTATGAAAATGAGAACTTTAAAAATAAAAAGAGGCAAGCATAAAAAAAAATTAGACTTCTACATGATCGGAATACTATTTATTTTACGGAAATGACATTTCTCATAAATTAAAGGGTTGTAGTTCAAGAGGGGTATACTACTTTTTTCTAAAGCTTGATATAATACCTCGAATAAGTGACTTCAGAACATAAACGTATTGCGTATGTACATTTCAAGTTTCTTCGTAAAAAAGGGTGCACCAGCGTTTCTCAAACTATGGAACGTGCCCCCCTGGGGGACGGGATAACTCTACGAGGGGAGGGGGTGCAAGCATATTGAAAAGTAAAAAAAAAACAACGGTTTATTTAAATACAATTATTAGTTCACTGAAAAGAAGCAAAACCAAATATAGCTTTTTTTTGGTTCTAATATTATTTTTAGTGCAAAATAATTCTACTTTCAATTTGTTAAAATATATGCATTGTGTTTTTTATGAATAAAAATAGATTTCTTTTATAAGAAATTGCATTTTTTTAGTACTTTTCAACGAACTAATCATTTTATATCTGGAAGTCGCAATTGTTATTATTAGAAAATAAAAATAACATGTCTAATCATTATTATTTCAAACTATAGGGTAAACTCGGTAAATATGGGCCCTAAATCACTTCATTAAAAATATACTACACTAAAACACTCTCCATTTTTCCGAAATTAAGATGTTTCAAACGTCAGAGTATGGTTTTAATAATGGTATAAGAGCAAACCTCTAACTGTAGTTGCAGTGTGAATAAAGCAGCTCCAAAACAAATTCTGAAATAGGCCATATTTGCCTTATACATTAGGTAATATGGGCACAATTGACTGAAATATGTGGGCAAGTTTTATTATAAAAAAAGATAAGAGAAACTGCCATCTTTACATTTATCTTTTCCAAGTAAAAATGCATTTTTACACAAATTACATGTTTGGAAAACGATAAGAAGTAAAATTAATCCTTTGTTACTTAATAACTTGTTACACAAAAAATGCTCCGTTTTTTATCTATTAATCAAAAGAAGAAAAAAGAAAAGAAAAAAATTAAATCATGAAAATTAAATAAACTATTAAATTAACTCAAACCTTTGCAAACTTAAAGCGGGAAAACATTTATTGACTTGCCCTTGAATCATACGCTAAGCTCATTACAATAGAAGTAACTCGACATATTCTTCATGGAACCAGAGTAAATAAGAGCCACGACATTGCACCCATCCCTGTCTTAGATTTTTCTCACACCAGATAGTGTTACAAACAGGACAAATGCAGGAGGCACTGCGTTTTCTGGGACTTGCTGTTGATCTACAAGTGCTTGATTTGCCCCTGTACCTTCTCTATGGCTCCTTGTGGCAACTCTTTTCTTGGTACGAGCCAGATTTTCTGTACTTGTCAACACCCTTACAAAGTTCTCACCTCTTCTTCGATTTCTACAAGTTGTTTTCAGAGATGGAATTGGGCTCAGCTCTTCCAAAAACGATGCTGCTGATTGCGAGAATTCAGTAGCGACAATACAGGAACTATGTGCTGCTGTAGTTTGATCTAAGATGTTATAAGGAAGAGGCTTGTAAAAGGAAGATGAACTCAAAGGACGCGTAGGACTAGAGGATGTTAAAGGAGTAGGGTTGGAAAGCATTACTTCCTCCCATTTCGGTAGTACCTGTATTAATCTTAATCTCACTGCCGCATTTCTTCTAGTGACATTATTGAACAGTTGCCATAACTGCTGCTGTCGAAAGGAGAAAGAACGAAACCCCACACCCATCAATAGATATTACACTCACATAAGATTTCAGCCGTTTATAGGTTTCAAGTGAAATTAATTTATTTTGCTAAGTTAATCTTAAGTAAGATAATTAAAATGTTATAACAGCCCCAATTTGAAGTATATGGTTGTTGTGCTTACATATGAAATGGCCCATTTGCAGTTCTGTTTGAGCCCCGCAGCAACACAAACAAATCACCCAGTCGCCGAAGTGCGAATGCACTTACTTACAACTATTACGTGAAATATGGGTATTTGCTTATCTGTGTCCATATTTGCCACATTTATTCCACTGAAAATTTTTAATTGCATTAAAACTGAAGCCCCCAAAACTCTACAAAAGTAGCACTGGCTACAAGTTCACGACCAAGATCTTTTGTTTCAGGATATTGAAAAACTGATATTTTTAAAAAAAATGTTCTTCTTAATAATAAATTTAAAAAATTCTTAAGTAAACTGCTACTTATTTTTTAAGTAAAATTAGGAAATGCGTTATTTGAAATAGAATTATTAGATTTAATTATATATTTAAAAAAAGTCTAAGACATGTGTTCCTTTGTAACACATCACAAAAATTTGTCGAAAAACACAGATGAGATCAAATGGTAAAGAAAATCATGTAATCCTAAGAATAGAGGGGGAAAGTATTAATAAAATACTTGAATAATAGAAAAATTAAAAAAAAAAACATTGATTATATATATATATATATATATATATATATATATATATATATATATATATATATATATATATATATATATATATAATCTCGTATTTAATATTTGATCAATTGTTATTCTAAAAAATGAAGTAAATTCCTACTTCGGTCAACAAAGAAAAATTTTATTTTTGTTACTTTTTGTCAAATAATTACAATTAATATAACATATGATGAACATATGACATAATCACAATATTAAGCAGCATTTGAATTTTTATTAACTATCATTTAAGTACGATATTGTCATCCAAAACAATCTTATATATAAAATTTCGGTTCAACTGAATGCTTTAAAACGTGAGGTAAGAAAATGTTTTAAAGGTTTTACCCAAGTTACTAAAAATGAAGCCAACGTGACTGTATTTGTAATTCTTTAAATAGTTAGTTTCAATCGATTATTTTTAATTAATTATAACTAAATTATCGTATTTTCACCCAAAACAATCGTGTGTAGAATGTTTCAGTTCAAATGAGAGCTTTAAAATATGAGAAAAAAACTTTTAAAAGTTTTGACACAATTCACCAAAATGGTCGCAAAGACGCCAAAAATAATGCCAACGTGGCTGTATCTGTAATTCTTTGAATAATTAGTTTTAATCAATTAGTTATAATTAAATTACCGTATTGTCATCCAAAATAATCGTGTATATAAAATTTCAGTTCAATTGATCATTTTAAAACGTATTTTTTTAACGATTGAAAATTTGAACAATATATATGCAGAAAGATTGTGAATTAATAGAAGGAATTGAAAAATTAAAATATTTAAAATGAATTTTCTGGAATTTCAAGAATTATATGAATCGCAATTGATCTCATGGAAGTTGCTCGTAGCCCTCTTTGCGAATAGTTCCGCCACACACGAATGAATCGATCTATGCGAGTAATGTTGATAAATGAAGCTGTGGAGAAGACAGCGACATCTGTCAGAGAGAACCGTTCATTTCCTTAAGACCTGTTGTTTCGGTGAAGGTAGCTCTTAATCCGCACTCTGCACAGCTTTTTCTTTCTACTTTTTTTTCTGTTCCGGTAATTTAATGAACCGGAATTTGAAGTATGAATTTATGAAACAAGGAAATCTATATATAATAATCGAAAAGTGGTGAGAATATTGAAGTAAATCTATCAGCAGGAATTTTCAACAATGTGTGTGTTCTCAACAATCTGATGATAATCCAGAAGAATTTTTTAAAGATGAAATTTGTTTATATTGGTAAAGATAAAGCACAAAAATGGCTTAAAACAGAATATGTAAAGCATAAAGATCAAAATAAAATTGAACATGTAAAAGGCCTTTTCAGCATAAAAGAATTTGCAATAATACAGGAGATAAAAATGGATTTTCTTAGAAAATAAGAATTGCAGAAATGATTGACTAAACATTGGAATACACAAAGCTACGTATTGATCGATATTAATCATACATTAGTTTTTAGTGTAGATAAATATAATAGCATTTTTAACCCATATCTTTCATAGTTATGATGAAAAGCATCACTTTGGACATAACATAACACATAAATCTCTCAACTCGTGCAAAAAACACACAATTAATATAAAAAAAATTAAAATCAATTCCTACTTAGACCAACAAAGAAAAATTTTATATTAGCTACTTTTTATTAAATCAATTAATGTAAATATGTATATACATATGACAGAATCACAACATTAAGTGAAAATTAATTTTTATTAATTATCATTAAAGTGTATCTTATTGTCATCGAACACAATCGTGTATATAAAATTTCTGTTCAACTGAATGGTTTAAAACGTGAGAAAGAGAAATTTCTTAAAGTTTTGACCCAAGTCTCTAGAAATGACACTAACGTGGCTGTGCCTGTAATTCTTTAAATAATTAGTTTCAGTCAATTAATTTTAATTAACTATAGTTACATTATCGTATTATTTTTACCAAAACAATAGTGTATAGAAAATTCTAGCTCAAATGAGAGCTTTAAAATGTGATAAAAAACCCTTAAGTTTTGACGCAAGTCACCCAAAAGGGCACTAAGTCACCAAAAATTATGCCAACGTGGCTGTATTTGTAATTCTTTGAATAATTAGTTGTAATCAAATATTTTTTTATAAATTATAATTAACTTACTGTATTGTTATCCCAAATAATCATGTATGTAAAATTTCAGCTCAATTGAGCTTTTTAAAATGTATTTTATCAACGATTGAAAACTCCAACAAGATAAATAAATACATAGAAAGTGTGAGTTAACGGTAGGAATGAACTGAAGGAATAAAAACTGAACTCGCCAGCTGGAACAATGCAGAGGGCCTAAGGTATTCAAAAGTAATGGCTTACTATTACGGAACGAACCGTCAGAAGGGGATCATCAAGGGATTGGAAAACCCTCCGAGAGTTTGGGGTTCTTGGCCGCACGGGCGCTTATGATTCGGCAATCGCTGACGATAAACTTTTTACACTGACTTTATTGGTAAAAATGTGGATGCCACAGTAAAAGATGCACTGCGTTCTTTGGTTAACGGAATTTAAATCAGTCACACGTCTGTGAAGTTTGGCACTCCAAAGTACCTTGAATCCGTTCTAGCTGCTTTTATTCAGTTAAATAATAATTGTACAATAAAAACAATTGTACTCGAGATCTCATATCAGTATATGTGAGCGAGAATTAATTTCCATAGACGAAGAGCCGAATAATAACACAACGCTTCGATCTGTAGCAACAGCTCAAAGCTGCGTCACTAGAAAAGGATTTAAAAAGTGATCGTGTTAAAAAATGTGTACTAGTAAAAAGTGTGCGTTTTTTGAAGATAAAATAATATGAAATGCAATTTAAAGTGTCAACACATAGAAATCACTGCTCTAACAAATAATGAGAAGTAAAATAAAGGTATTTAATGAAATTTAAATTAATATTCTCTCACATTTTTATTTGAAAAAGTTCACTCGATATTTTTTTGAAGCAACAGTTTTCTTCCCAGCATATATTTTTTGATAATATTTAAATATAAAATTTTCTGCAACATATGATTTTCCCCCTTTATGTTTAAGTAATTCTAGCAATATGAGCAATAATAGATTATATCATTTGCTTTTCTTATCATTTATCAATTAATCATCCGCAATAGGGATAAAAGGTATTTTTGAGAGATTTTAGATATTTACGATCAATTAATTTATATAAAATAACTTTGAAACTGCTTATTTTTCACTTTAATGGTATATCATTACTTATTGCATATAATAACTAGTTATTTTATAGAATAACTACTTATTTTATAGAATAATTAATTATTTTATAGAATAACTAGTTGTTTTGTAGAATAACTAGGTAAAGTAAGAAAATTTTAATCTATTATATACTTTAACTGACTTACCTAATCAATTCATGAAATACCTAGTTATTCTATGAAATAACTGAATAATACACTTTAACGGTAACATATACACATGTATATAATAAATGAAAAAAAAAGGTTTTAACGATGTTCAAGAAGTAATTTGGGGGTTTCCATTTTAAAGCACTTTTTGCTTCTTTGCATCACCGAAAATCACAAGCAACTCGAACATTCTAATAAAAATACGATAGCAGATTCGGTACCAATAATAAAAACAAAAGGATTAAAACAAGGAAAATCAAAGAAAGAAAAAGTCTTAAGGAAATCAACCGGATGATATCATTTAATCCATAAGAATGAATTACAAACAAAGAGATGTTCGTTAAATACCTCGGCTATTGAAAGAAGTTTCATTTCGACGCGGAAGAAATACTTTCATCAATTAATGCTGAAAAAGACTGACTTTTTTTCTCTGTTGAAATTCTGATGAACCACTTTCTGATGTGATGGATAAATTAGTTTCACTCAATATCTTGATGAAAACACGTCCCAATTTAGTTAAATACGATTAATATCACTAAGGAATATGCCATGCTATTAAAAGCCCTTTTTTATGTATATGCCTTTTTTATTTATACAATTTTTATTAGTAAAAATGATGCAGCAATTCATGATAAATATGTTTGAAAGCTAATTGATATGCGTAATATTTTCAATAACTATTTATAACTTTTCAGCTCATGAATTTTGAAGTCCAGCTGCAGCTCACATTGCTATCGGAGAAGATATCCTGCCAGATTCAAAGCTTATATTCGTTAAAAATGGAATAGGTGTAAGTGTTTTTCGTTTAACACTCTACAAACGGTCTGATGATTTACACATATGTGATAAGCAACAGCTCTTATACTTGACTCTGGTCTAACAGCCACAACGTTTAAGAGGCTTTTCTTCCAGGCTTGGATTGCTTACAGCTCTTGATTGAACATCATCATGTTTGGTGAAGGGGAACAAACGTATTTTATGAAGTTGAAGATGTAACCGCTGAAAAATACTGTGACGGGCATTCGTCGATCAGAAAACGGCGTGTGATTCAATCGTAGCGTAGTTCTGCCGTTACCATTTACACGGCAGTACATGTAATGTAAGTCTGAATTTTCGGCATATCTCAAGTCTCCCATCCCAAACGTACCCACAATTGTGAATGGCGCTTTCTCCTACTGACATGCATCATGTTGAACGATGGCTAGACATCTGCTGCCCCCTACCGGCAACGAAACCCACCGATAGCTCCATTCAAAGTTTCTTTTATTTCCCATGTTTGTTAGTCACCACGTCACTTGCGTCCATAAATGTCCTGTACAACAAATGATTATTACATTGTCCTGTATCTGCCCTTTAAAGTTTATACCATGAATTTGGGACCCCCTGTATACGCAGCTATTTTTAATTCCTTTATTTAAAACAATTCAGTTCACAAACATCCCACTACTAAAACAACACTCTTCTAAAGACATGATTCGATTACAGAAGCCTTTTTGCCCATCCATCAAGTCAGAATTTAATTACTTCCCTTAACTAACTGTAGCTTTTGTGAAACCAAAGCTTAGTGAAAGTGTATTTTTATTAAAAGAAAGGCGTGAAAGTCAAAACAGTGAAGCATTTTCGTCCGAGTAATGTCAAACGACATAGAAATTTAATTAAGCACCACTGTCTTCTTAGCTCAGATCGAAAAATCATCTTCAATGGAATGGAAAGGCTTAGTCACATGAAGACAAGATTGAAAGCAATTAGCATGATTAGCCTTTTGACAAAACAGACTCCTAAATCCCTGCCAAGTTTAATTTAGAACAAAGCACCCTTTTCGTTGTATTTCATCACCTCACTTTAATCCACATGTTAAGATAGTAACAGTCGGTTTGTTGTTGATTGGAAAACGCGTCTGTTTCTTAAATATATCACTAGGTGATACTGTATTGCTACTTTGTGTCTTAGATTTAATACATGCTCAATTGAATTGACAACATGATTATAAAAATGTCCACTTTATTAACGACTCATACAAGTTTACATTAATTTATGGTCTTTTCAGTTGCTTAACACAATTAAAAGTCACTTATCGTAAATTTTAGGTTTTTTAAGATAATTATTTTCATTATATCAAACAAATTATTGCTTCAATCTCAATTTTTAACGGGCAATTATTATTTTCCCTTTAATTTTACTGCAGTTATTCGTTCTTTCTTTAATTACTTATATATTAATACTAGCTGGTACACCCGTTCTTGGCACGGGTGAATCGAAAAAATTAAACAATACAGATCGAAAGATAAAGAAGTTTTTAATGAGTTAATTTTATGTGAATTTAAAAATTAAACAAAAAAAAGCTTTTTGCATATTTCAGCTGAACAAAAAACCATCATTTGTTAAATATTAAGTCTGTAGATCGAAAAGCAGGAAGCCCAATGGCTGAGTGATTAATGTATCACGCTTCCACACCACAGGTCAAGGTTGACTCAGCCTTCCCGGTGGGTCGATAAATGAGAACCATGCTTGCTTGGAAACTTAACACTGGGGGTTTTGCGTCTGATTGACCACCAGACCGGAACTTCTGCTCATGCATCTCAGGGACGAAGGTCGCGTAAACTGAGTTGGGAAGAGTAGGCCTTGCCCTCATGGGCTGTAGCGTCACTGAGTTAAGATCGAATAGCTGATAAAAAATATTTTTAATTTATAACGCCCAGTAACTCTCTTGTGGGTCAGTTTTTGAAAACACCTTCCTAAGCTGATCTCTGCTTAGAAAAAGTAACACATTGTTACACATTTTGTACAATGAACGCTTACAATAGTGTAAATAATCTATATCTAGATGTGTAATATGTTAATATTATTGTCCGTTGTATTTATTTTATGTTAAAATTGCAATATTCGCAAGCAACACCGTTCATTAAATTATAATGGTGATTCAATGAAAACATAACGAAATGTTGGTGATAGAGCCAAGTTAGCATCATTTTTGGCAACCACGTTGGCAACTTGGCGATTGATTGAACGGTGCAGAAGTTGATGTACTCTAACGCCACATGGTGGGGATTTGCAACAAAGGAGATAGCACAAAAACATTCTCCTCAAAAAAGTACATATACGTGCCAATTTTCGTAGTGATCGGTAGAACGGTGTTGGCGTGAAGCGATTTCATGTATACAAAATCATCCATTAATATATATATATATATATATATATAGAGAGAGAGAGAGAGAGAGAGAGAGAGAGAGAGATGTATAGTAGGACGCGGATCGAAAAATAGATTTAAAAATTTCGAAATTCTAATGTTCATAAACTTAGGCCTAAAAGTAACAAATCGTAGAATTATTAAATCAGAATAAATATGTGAAATCATTTTAGTATATTTTGATCGTACTCCTTGATCATCCAAGAAAATATAGTTGTATTTGAATGCATTGCAATTGTTACAGCTATTTTTAAAATAGCAACTGAAATATTTCACAATTTCTGAAAGAAAGATAACTAATTTTTCACAGGTAATTAATTTCATATAATTGAGTGTAGAGTAAAACTTTTAGTTATGCAATGCCTAGTTTCGTTAAACTGTGCTTGTTCTAGTAAATCAACTAACACAATTTTCTTAGTTATGAGGGGATATAAAGACTATTACATGAGAAGAGTGAACTTTAAAAATAACTAACTGGTACTTTAGGAAAGAAATAACCTGAGGCTTGTAATTGGAATAATCTATTCATAACAAAATTTGCAATGGTTAACATAAGTGCAATTAAAAATTGAATTAAACATTTTTAGAGGGAAAAATACTGTAATGGCAAATAAAAGAATGATTTATATGCTCAAATTTGTTAGGTTCATTTTTATTTCTAATAATAATCATTCAGGCACTGACTGAAGAATTTTTAGTTCTTTTTTACTTTTTTTTGTCGAATTTATTCATTGAAATTTCTTGTTATTTTCAAGTTTATGTATACGTCTTTGTTCGTATTTTTATTTCTTTTGCAAACTCTAATTAAAAAACGATTATAAAATCACATGGTTAGGAAATAATTCAACATAATTGTGGGAAGATACTTTTTTTGTATTTATTTTAATTTTTGAGAGTTAAAAATAATAAAAAACGAAATCATCACTTCTTAAATGCTGCACTGAATGTCGATAGTTATATTTTGTTCGAATATTCTAGATGTGAAATCAAATAGTACTATTTTTCAAAACAGTATTATATATATTTATTTGTAAGACGGCTGGATGGCGAAGCTGGTTTTTACTCGCCTTGTATGCCTTAAGTTGCGGGTTCGACTCCGGCCCGAACACGGTAGCCTAGTGGTCAAGGTATCGAATCGTGGCTGGCGTATCATTAGCTCGAGCCCAGTACTACTAAAGAAGCACTGTGTACGACAGCGAGCGATGCACGTTAAATCTGTCGACAGCTCAAACATCCTTCCGTTGGTGTGTTGTGGTAGTTAGAAGAGGGGTGTCTGCTCAGGAGTTGTCCTCGACACTTGACCATGGACCAAAACTACGAGGTTCGTCGCCAAAACCCTCGTGTGGCTGAACAGTGCGACGTTATTATTCACTCACTCACTCACTCTCCTTACCCAGGCCCAAGTCGATGGATTTTTATGATGCAGAAAATCTCATATGATAATGCGGCTTGTTAAGAGGGTCCGGCACTTGAATTTTCAAAAACTTATCCATTTTCACTTTTTTATATTTTTTAAAAGTGTAAACATTTCTGTTTAAAATGATATATGATATGAAGAAATATAATAATTAGAATTATTTTTATTTATTTTTTAATGAAGCTACTCCTCAACGCGCATCAAATGAGCTCTACTAGGAGCACCTGTGTTTGCATAGGTTTCTGATGAGAGTGAATCCATACGATGTTCAAGTGGAAAAATTAGAGTGTATTTGACTTTATCCAAGAGTGTATGGGTACACGTTTTTTGGATCTTAAAACTGAAAAAAATTTAAGTGATTGGAAAAGCTAAAGTGGTCGTAACCGACTCACCGTCATTTTAATATCAAAAATTCAAAGATATTATAGAATAGCTATTAAAAATAATATCAATGATCTACACAGCATGAAAACTGCTGTTTGGGCTGTTTATTTTTATCTTCTGTATTCAAATGAGAGCCCTCAAAATGGACTGTGTCCTACGATTATAAATGCCTAGTGCAAGTTTCAAAAGACAGAAGCTGAATGCAAGGAAAGGCACTATGTCATAAACACATTCACACGTGCCATGTACCATAATGAATTAAATGCAGCCACATTTTAGATATCTAGGTGACCGTATGTTATTAAGAAAATGTTTACATTGAAAGACCAAGAATCTAAATGAGTCAATTGATGACACCGTATGGTCAGTGATTTCAAGATCTACATTTGTGAAATTAAATATTTTAAAATTAGGGGTAACTATGGCAGTTGCCAGTTCAATATTATTCATGTAGCAAATTTAATGATCTTAAAACATTGTGATAGTCAACCAAGTTATAAATGTTTGCCATGTTTCAAAAAATTAGATACACGTAGGATTCGTGCAACACCAGGAAAACATTTTGAGATCCAAAAAAAAATTGTTAAAAATAATGAAAAAAAAGAAAACAAGAAGAGACTTTTGTACGAGCAGAGAGTAAACAAAATGCTTCAAATGCTTCTGGAAAAAATTAATAAAAAGTAAATGCTAAAAAAAATTACAAATTTAAACTTAAAAGCCTGTTTTCTCAAAAAGTAATATTTTTCTCTTTGTGTATCTTTTCTCAATAACAAATAATTATATAAAACTCAAATTTTCAGTGATTAGACTTTAAAAATGTTTACACATTTTAATGGAGGGAATTAGATATATCTAGCTAACTTTTGTAGATATGACGTTTTTAAACTAAACTTTAGGGGAAAAAATTGGACAATTTTTAAAAAATTCGTATTTAATTTAATTTTTAGCAAAACGACAAAAATCTTTATTAAAGTGTTATTAACAGAACACATAACCTACAGTAAAAACTTTATTCATGCGAAGTAAGTAGGTTCTAAGAAAAACGTACATAAACTTATACAATTTAACATGGGCTTCTATGGACCTGCCGGACCCCTCCTTAATGATCCCTAAAAAACTTCTTTCGCTTGGATGCTTTCGGGAAGATTAAAATAATTCATATTATCCTTTCGAATCGTCAGAGTGCAGGTGCCTCCCTCTGGGAAGGAAATTAGGCTTCAAAATCACATCGTGACCATTGGTCTCTAAGCAAAAGGATACTTCACTAAAAAGTGATACCAAATTCCGCCGAAAGTGCTAGGTCTGTAGTGTTAAATACCAATCCTCAGTCCCATTGAAAATATTAAAAAAATATTTATTTTAAAAAAGGGCTCCCCATCCCCTTGTTTTTTGCAATGGTGTAGTTCTTATTGTGAAATTTATTGAAAGAAAAATACCAAAATCATTACTGGGTTCCTTTTTCTTTTGTTTTTGTGATGAAATAAAAATAAAAAATAATGAGACAAATTACATTTCCATCTTTTACTTAAAAATAATTCTTCCAAAAAAATTGCTTTTGAAAAAAGAATATTAAAATCTTTATTCTTTCTGCGTCGTTAGTAAAAGGGAAAAAACGTACCTACATTTCAATTAATTTGCCTTATAAGAAACATGATTCCTTCATTAATTACAATCAATTAATTCCACGAGTGTTTCCTATTCCCGTAAAATCTAATTTTGTGTCTAATCATCGCATCTAAATCGGATTTTCAACAAGGATTAGATGAAGTTAATTAAATTTTTGATCCCAATGATGTGTAAAACAAACGAATGATACCAATAATTAACAAATTACGAGAATAATATTATGATTCGTGAAATGACTTAATTAAGTTCTTAAAATATATAATAATAAGTCTTATTTCTTTTTATTACTGGTAATCAAGTTAAGCATTAATGCAGAAAGCTTCTCTGTTTTTACTTTTTTATTAAATAATAATAATAAAAAGATGGCTGATTCCCAGTGGCGTAACGTACACCCCCGCAAACCCTGCACTGCGGGGGGCCCAAGGCTTCTTGGGGGCCCAAAGCTAGACTGACGCCATTACCGAAGAATTTCACAATATTAGCTTCACATTTTTTTTAATCCAATTTTTAAGCGATTTTCAAGCTGGCGATCTAACATCATTCACAATCAAAACTTTGATCGCTTATTGGATATCATAGATACAATAAACAAATCAAAAAGAACATTTTAATTTGCTGTAATCCCCGCGACGAAAGACATACGTTTCTTTAGTGGGTTTTCTTTTCAAACCTAAATTACTAACAGATAAAAAGAAAGTCAGACGGAAAATTGGATAAAATGCTAGAAAGATAAAAAAAAAATTCATCACTGTTTTTTTTAGTATACTTCATGTTAGCGGTAGGGATAAAAAAAAGACATGTTACTTTTTACTGAAGTAGCAAAGTAACTTATTGGCGTCTTTAGCTTCCCCTAACCCCACTTGTATTTTATTTTCATTCAGCGAACTCGTAAATAACGTACATCTGTTATGCTTTTTTCATGAAAAATAGTATTGCGATACTTGAAAATGCATAGAGAGTATTTTAAATGATTATATGGTCTAGATTTATGATTTAGAAACCCATATGCCTACAGAAATTTCCGTAGATTTAAGAGTACTCAATCAAATAAAGCACAATGAGAAATTTTTCACAAAATTATTTTTAGAACATATATATTTTTATATTCAATGCACTTCAATATAGGGAGTTTTCCATCGCTGTTAAAACATTTTGGTCTCACTTCTCTCTTGTAATATTAGAACTGTTTTTTGTAAACGGAATTAATTATTCTGGTTCTTATACTGTTATTTTGTTAATAAGACAAGAAGAAACGTGGCCCTAAAATGAGTGAAGTTAAAAAAAAAACTTTGAGTGGTTCTCAAAAAGGAAAAATTCGAAAGGAAAGGAGTATAATATTAATATCAAATATGCAAAATTAGATAACTTTTTAATATCCGCAAATTCATCATCTTGTGCAAGTGCTAGTAGAAGTAATGCCAGGGAACTTGATGAACAAATCCTGGAAGTGAAAATGAATGCACACGAAAAAAACACAGTTTTGAACACTTCAACTAATAAGGATATATACTCTATCTAAAGAAAATGATACTCTATCTCGGAAAATGAAAACAAAGAAACAAACTTGATTAGAAATGATTTTGCGCATTATGTAGGTACGCCCATACATGCAGATTTAAGGGAACAAATTTTAAAATTAGGCCCATACCAACCAGAAGGTAATTTCGAAAAAGATACAAAGGGAAAGAGCTTTTCATCATTTTATTATAGTTTCATATCCAAGGCAGGACAAAAGATCGAAAGGAAATGGCTATGCTATTCAACACGACTTCATGTTGCTTACTGTCAGGTGTGTTGGCTTTTCGCTGATAGAACAAATATGTATTTTAAAGAAGCCTGGTGTAAAGGTGTGAATGACAGGCAAGGAATATCAAAAAAAAATAATTAAAGAGCATGAAAATTCTATAATTCATATCCAAGCATGTCGCACATATGACATCTGGAAACAAAATAAAACGGTGGATTCATTATTGAAATTCAATTTTAAAGAAGAAGTTAATAAGGTTATCCAAATCTTACGAAGAATCATAGACGTTACAATGACTCTAGCGATGTGCAATCTTCCTTTTCGGGGACATCGAGAAACTCGAGATTCGACTCAAAGGAGAAATTTTTTGAATATAATAAACCTCTTGGCTAAATATGACCCTCTTCTCAAAGTTCATTTGTCACAAAAAAGAATTCAAAAATATCTTAGCCCAACTTATTGCTATTACAGGCTCTAGAATAAAAGTAAATATTATATTAAAATTATAAGGAAATGTTCTTTTTTCTCTATTATTCTGGACACGACACAGGATATTTCAAAAATGACCAATTAAGTATTATAATAAGGTATGTAACAACTGATGTTAATGATAATAATTAGCCAGATAATACCAGAATTAACGAAACGTTCTTAGGCTTTATTGAGGCGGCAAATCAGACTGCAAAAAGTTTGAAAAGTGATGTGTTAAATTTTCTAAATACACTGGACATTAATTTGGCGAAGTGTCGAGGACAAGGATATGATGGGAAAGCCAACATGAGAGGAGCTCGTATGGGGAATACATAAATTAATTAAGGACAAACAACCAAGAGCAAATTACGTTCACTGTTCAACACACAACCTCAATCTTGTTCTAAAGTATATATCTCTAAATTCTCATGTAAGAGAATTTTATGACTTTTGTCAAAACATTTACACACACATTTTTTGGGCTCAACATTAAAAAGTGGAGTGATCTGAAAATTGTGCAGAATAACGAGAACATTCAGCAGACTATTAAATCATTATGCACGACAAGGTGGTCATCTCGATTTGACTCTGTAATATCAATTCGCTATAATTACATTTCGATTTTAAAAGTACTTTCAAATATTTTACTAATCAGTACTAAGCAAGACGAGAAACAGAAAGCTTTAGCGATTAAAAAACATATGGAAAAGTTTCAATTTGTTTTTTTCCAAATTTTCCAATGTCAAATTTTACAAAGCATAAATTTAACTTCAAAAGCATTACAATCACCAAAAATAGATTTAGAAAACGCTAAGACAATGTTAAATTCTAGCTTAACGTCTATCGAGAATCTTCGTAACAATTTTGCTAATATAAAGGAAGAAGCTATTGGTTTGGCTAAAAAATGGGGTATCATCCCGGAGCTTGAAAAAAAAAGAGACATAGAAAAGTTAAACAGTTTTTTTATGATTTCAATGCTGATGAAAAACTGCAAGATAGAGAACGATTGTTTGAGGTGGATTGTTGATGTTATTACTACTCAATTAAAAATCGCTTTGAGAGTATGAATGGCATTTACAAATCATTCAGTTTTCTTTCTCCCAAAAATATTGTTACAACTACAAATGATCTCTTATATAATGAAGCCAGTAATCTTCAAAAAGTATATAGCCTCGACCTATCAAGTGAATTTCCAAATTAAATTATGTCTCTAAAATCAGTTTTTAGTGAAGATTTAACTAAGCTAAATTCGATAAAAGATTTAGGTAATTTTTTGATGATTCAAAATAAGTTTGCTGCGCCAAGTTTACCAGATGCATGTATTGCAGTTTTATTGTTTTTGACTCTTCCAGTTACTTCTGCAATAGCGGAAAGGTCATTTTCTAAATTAAAATAAATAAAAAATTATCTACGTTGTGCGATGTCAGAAGAGAGGCTCTCTTATTTGCCTTTAATAAATTTGGAACACCAAGAAGCAAGAAAAATATTTTGGATGAATTAATAACCGACTTTGCTAAGTAAATGTGAGACGTCAATCGCTTTATTTTTGTGATTTACTTCTTGAGTGTAGTGCTGTATATTAGCTAGTAGTGTGTGTCGCGAACAACCCAACAAACTAGTTACTTTTGTAGTTCAACCTGAGTGCATTCTTTTTTGTGTCCATGCTTTCTTATTAGTAACCGTAGCTGTGTCTTTGACTTTTTGACAATTTATGATATAATTTAATCGAACTTAAGGTCAAGCTCATCCCGGGATTTATAAACGCAGAATTTGGTAAGTGATATCTTTTTTCTATCATAAGGATATGAAATCGAAAATATTATTTTACAGTTTTTGTGTTTTTCTTAGTGTATCGTTTTTATATAAATTATCAGGTTATCAGTCGATTGTTGTTAGATTTTCCATTTTTAAAATACTATAAATACTCTCTAATGTTAAATGTTATTTACTTTGTTTACTCAGACACAAGTTGATTTTATATTCAGTTATAAATTTAATATTTAAATATTTTTACGTGATGTATAAAGGTACATTATGTTATGGTTTTGCAATTCTTTATATATATATATATATATATATATATATATATATATATATATGTATGCGTGTGTGTGTGCTTTGAGACATAATCAAACTAAATTTTAAGAAGAGGGTCTTTATTTTATGAAATCTATACAAGCTCTGACGCTGAGAGGAGAGAGAAAAAGAACGCCACGGAATATTTTAAGTGGATTTACTTAAAACATAGATGAGAGGTAAGTATCGCAGCTTTTATGATTGTACTTGAAATTTAATGCTGACATATAGGGACTATTAAATCTAACGAACTGGAAATAGACATGTTTAGTGGCTAGACAATATGTTCGGAAGAAAATAAATGGGTGATTAATTTGATACTTGAAGATGTGAGCTGAGAAAGATGAGTTAAGTGCTAGATAGGGAATTAAATTTTTAATCTAATTTAATTATCCTTACATTTATATATATATATATATATATATATAATATATATATATATATATATATATATATATATATATACATATATATCCGGCTTGGGGCCAAAGATCTGACCTTGTGGGGAGCCTAATTATTTTCGATTACGCCACTGCTAATTCCCTTATTTTTTACAAACATGCTTGTAAAATACAAGAAATGTGTTGTCTTTATTTTAAAACATGATTGAAATAAAAACAAGTAATATAAAAAAAAAGAAATTTAAAACAATTCCTACTTTGAATGGATGAATAGAAAGTATTTTATTACGATTGAAAATTTGAATAAGATATATATAGGAAGAAAGTAACTAATAGACTGGAATTGAAAAAAGAGCATGATTTTTCTGCATTGTTATAACAATGATAACCCGTTAGCTAGTTTGGCTGGAAAACAGGATTTCGACGCCAACTTTTGTCTTTGTTTAAACAGTTACATTGTTACAACAACAGAAACGAATCTAAGTTGGCGTCAAAAACCAGTAATTAATTTAATTAAATTTAATTAATGAATTAATATTTGAAAAAACTGTATTAACACCAAGTGTCTTCCTCTACAAGTTCAATAATTTCATTTTAAATTTGATTGCATGAATAGAAATTCTTTTATTAACGACTGAAAATTTGAGCAAGATAAATAAATATATATAGAGAGTGAGCTAATAGTAGGAATTGAAAAAAGTGTTTCTGGGACAAATAGAGAACATTATTTAAACAAAGCTTTGGTCTGGTGGTTTACAGGTAGCGTACACGCGCCTCATAAGCTGAAAGTTGTTAGCTCGATTCCTGCTGGGGTTGATAGATTTTCTGGACGCGAAAATAGTAGTCACACGTGTCATATGATTATGTAGCACGTAAAAGATTCTTTTGAGTATCAAATGGGCTATATTGCTCTCAGAAAAATAAAATTCCCGGCAATATTTATCCACAACGAGAGCTTGAATTAAAATTAATTCAAAAAAGCGTTTAATTTAGCGTTAAAATTTATTAGCGAGAGCGCCACAAGATGATGGCATTATGAAATGGTTCTCGTGTTTGAGCACTTGGCGTGTCTGAAAGGGTTTAGTTGCCAATATTCAACTCATCCTGAAAATAATGTATGGTTTGTATGTTTCGTATTTCAAGAAATGTTCACTGTTAATTTTTATGTATACATACTATTGAGAAATTACAGTTGTAATTTTTATTGGATTTTAAAATAGAAACATTTTTCAATTAAAAATTTACAGCAATTTAGATAAGCAGGATCTTTTTTTTTTGGAAATTTTGGTGGTCACATGACTCAGATTGCAATTTTCAAGGCTCACTCTTTTAAAGATGATGTAATTTACTCATGTAGTCACTAAGTTCTCAAACTGGGGATCCAACTAACAAATTCCAGAAATATAACGGCAATAATAATGAAAAAAAAAGGTTTGCTAAAATTTGCCCTTTTTTGTACCTAACGCGAAGAGATAGCGATGCTTAAAAGTTGTCTTTCCTCGCCGATTTCGAGGGCGGCTGATCCATTCGTTTTAACGCAGTTGATAAGCAGAATTGCGCTTATAAATTTTACTTCTTTGCCACCATATTCCCTTATATACTCCTCTTTTACACTCTCGTTATTTTGACGTACTATCGGTGTCATCTGGTGGCTTCCTGTAATTTGCATATTATTGTTGAAGACATGTGTGATCATTCTGCAAATGAAATATTTAGTCTAGAGTTCAATTTCCATGCAAGTCTGAATTATCCTTAATTTAAGGACATGAGTGTACTTGAGAAGACCAGAAAATACAATATAGGTCAAGGATGGTGAACCAGTGGCACACGTGCTATTGATGCCACGAGACACAATATTTCTGGCACGCCAGTGATCAAATTTTCTTTGCATTTTATTTTAAAATAACAAAATTCACTCTGAAGTATTACAAACAAACGCGAGTGATTGGTCGTGGGGCGGCGAGGAGCACACTCGTTATTTATTGTCTTGCCTTAATTACGTGGTGGACTACAATTGCTGATGATGCAAAGTTTGTCTACGCATAGAATAGTAAATTTCGTTAATACAACTGCAACTTAAAGTTTCTTTGTGTTATATTTACGATTTTTAACTGTTATTTAACATGAATAGTTCAGCAAATTAATAGATAACTAAAAGTGCTAGATATAGAAAGTGTAACAGACAATTTCAAACTTGGTGGATTGAGAAATATAGCATGAGATTAATTAAGGCGTCAAAGCGGTACGTGTTTTATATTCTGGAACAGTGGTATGTAGATAACGCGGATACGCATGTAACGGATTCCAAACACATTGAACTGTTTGAAGAAGTTGTCTCCTACTATTTTAACCCTATTTTTATCTGTCTATTCTGGTTAGTCATTACTTTCAGGCATGAATACCATTAAAGACTGGCTCAGAATCCGTTTGGCAAAGGACTCAGCATGCCTTCTGCTAAAAGGAGCGTCTTATCTAAGCTATTGTCATCTAATCTGCAGCAACAAAAGTCAGTAATGTTACTTTGATTTGAATGACGCGTATAAATAAAACATTTACTACTATATGGTGCGAAATGTATTTTTTCATAGTAAATAAAGAATTTTGAGTAATAAGTTTTATTATTTTCCAATAATCACAAGTCAAAATTATTTGAAGGCTCGTCTCTGTAACTCATTAAACATTTCTTCAGAAAACATGGCACGTTGATATATAAAGGTTCGCCCTCCCTGATATAGGTACTTATCATCTATTTTTGACTTTAGAATAGCACCACATGAGAGAGAAATTGTATCAGGAAATGTTGGGAATCCCTAAGAAATTGGTTAACCTAATAAAAATGACACTCAACAGAGTAAAATGTAGAGAAAAGTTGGGATCAGAAGTATCAGATGCAGCATTCTACACTGAAAAGGGAATGAAGCAAGCCCTGTCGGATCATCCATTTAATACAGCCCTAGAGGAGGCAATCAGAGACTCTGGTATACAAACTCAGAAAACAATTTTTTTTTCAAACCCGTACAACTGCAACCATTTGCGGAGGATATTGATATCGTGGAAAGAATTAAGGAAGCTTTAGTAAAGGATTTAAGTGTACTTGAGACAGCTGCAAAATCATAGGATTGACGGTTAATAAAAAAAAATTGAATTCATGACAATAGCAAACAAAATCTCAAATCTATAACTGCTGAAAAGTTATGAATATGAGTTTGAACAAGTGGCTCATTTTAATTACTTAGTCACAATTATAAATAATAGTAATGGCATAAAAATTGAAATCAAAAATTGAATCAAGACAAGATGGCTAACAGATGTTACACGGATTTTGAAACCAGTTTATATCTTAATACATATATAGACTCCTCACAGACCCGAGTCAAAAATAAAAGCTTGATATTTTGTAAAAGGTACTTAAATGGTTGTTTTGACTTCTATGGTGTAGAAAAGGGCAATAAAAAATTTATTTTTAATTTATAGAAGCTAGGGGAGACATTACAATCAGAATTTTTCTTGAGCCATTGATTGAAACCATTAATTTAATCTTAGTTTTTAATTATACAATACACACAATTCATAAATCTAACATGAAAATTAAGTTTTATTAAAAAAAGTTTTAAGTACATATTACATTAATATTTTCTTTTTTTTTATTTTCGTGAAATTTTTTGAATGTCTCTGTAGTACTTGTAAAACAGTCTTGCAACCTTGCAGTCAGTTGTTAAGGCCGTCAGTTCATAAAGTCATTGTACAGTTGTTAAGGCCGAGCACTTCTTATTCCTGCACCTACTACGTTGATACTATTTCAGGCATGTGTCTAGCTTCATTGTTATGAGCTGCTTGATGTGGAATGCAAGTCGTAGCTCTGCGTTTTGGAGGGGCTCATCATTTTCATCTTCGGCTTGCGAATGCGTGGCAGATGGCTTCTTCAGTAAGCCATGTATCAGTGTATTTGCTATACTGAGTTTAAACGCAAAATAGTACAGAATGTTCTTCTTAGGTTGCCCTAATTCTGTCATATTATTTCTGTACGCGAGCCATGCACTCGACAGGGTAAAGTCGATCATATGTAGAATCCCTCGTACTGTTCATTTCTTGGTGCTGACCTTCATTCTATAGAAACTAATGGTACGGTCCACATGATCGATGCCCCCCACCCATGTAATCTTTGTAATTTTTTACAATGTGAGAGCAATACTACCTCCTGAAACTCAGATGAAACTGGATTGAAGTTATCTGTATGTATTCTCTATTGAGTTGGAGCAGAAAAGTCAAAAGTTACATCCTGATCCTCATCATTATCATCCATCTCACTTCCATTATCACCTTAATAATCATCTTGAATCAAATGAGAATCATCGCGATTCATTAGCTCTCATCTGATGTAAAATATATCACTGATAAAAAAAAATTTAATAAATAAAAAATTAACAATACAAATGAGGAAAAATGGAAAGCAAACACCTCAACTAAAGATTTTAATTCAAGAAATATTTCTATCAGTCTTGAAATCCTCCCAAAATATAACCAAACTTTAAAACAAAATTGACTTAAAAAGAATGTTCATAAGTGATTGGGCCCGATCGTATCAAAAGGGATACAAACAAATTTAACAAGTCATTATGCTTTAATATTTCAGTAAAAATTTCTTTTTTTAGATGTTAACTAGTAAAAAGTACGTATACAAAGAAAAATAATATTTTAAAAATAGTTTAACATTTGTATATAAATAAGAAAAAAATATTTACTTAGACGACGCGCAAATATCTTATTTTGATTTTGAGACGCTACTAAAAATCACTTTCATAGACAGATACTGCCCTTTTTTTTTGTCTAAACTAGGAAGTTATATGAGGTATTTCACTTTGTATCTCATGTGATACAACCGGTTCCAAAACTGTTTTTTCAATTCAGCCTTCATAAAAAATTATGAAACTTTTGTATCACATGCGATACAAGGGGACCGAGAAGGTTAATGAAACACACAAAAATACAGTTATACAAGAATCTAGTAAGACCAATTGTTTTATACGGCAGAGAATGCTGGACAATCAACTATGAAGACAAAGAGAAACTGATGACTTTCGTGAGAAAAATATTAAGTAAAAATTTTGGTACATTTCCGGAAACGGAGAAAACGGAATCTAAATACAATCTTGAACTTCAATCGAAATACTGAGTATCCAACATAGTCAAAGGGATTAAGGCTTCCCAAATAAGGTGGTTTTGATCTGTATTTCAATATAGAGATGAAAATCTTATTAAGAAAATAACTTTCCAAACTTAAGAGGGAAAAAGGAAAAAAGGAAGACCGAGAACAGGGTGGATGGATAAAGTGGAAAAGTGGTTGAGAGGTAACCGATGGAAGAATATAGCATCAAATAGATCAAGATGGTTAAGCTGACTGAAGCAGCCTTGGCTGTTTACCAGCTGTAGGCGTTGAAAAAAGAAAAAGTAAACCCTGTAAATCTGTTAGTAGTGAAACTTATTTTTAATAATTTGTTGCACTTTTTTTGTGTCAGTTCTGAAATGTTTTTTGCTCATAAATTTTTGTTTAAATTATTTATGACTTGTTACATAAACGAATGAAATGTTAATACCATGTATTAATTCAATCTATTTTCCGAGAAAATATAATGGGATACAATTGTGGGAAATGCGAACTTTTATTTATTTAAACCCCTATTTTTAATGCTAAAAAAACTAAGTTCTAAAAATGGAAAATTGTTAAACTGATAAAGATTTGGAAGTGACTGATTCAATGACAACCAGTATCGGAGGAGGTGACAAAATATCCCAGAGGACAACTACAAGCTTAAGCCATACAAATGGGTCTGTCTCTATTCGCGGAAAGGCAATCCAAAAGAATCCAGGGGAAAATAAGAAAGTATGATTCCACAGCCACCTCACCTTGTTTGCTTTTGTTATGGTTGGAAAAGAACAAGAGTCAGAGTAGCAGTGCCATAACAGTTTCAAAACTGTGCAATGGCTGCTTGGTTCAATCCTCGCAAGCAAAACATACATCTAGAATACAATTATTCTAATTAAGCTCATACAAATGAATTCCAACGTCTCACTTCATCACTTTAGGCAGAGTCATCTATAATGTAAAGAATATCTGCTGTTATATTGTCGTATCCTTCGCGAAGGACTGGAATGAAAGTTGCCAGAGCCTGAGACAGGTTGGACTTCTACACGACTATTTCTACCTCCACAATTTAGGCATGGAACTGGAGGGGAGGGAAACATTCCCCAGATCTCTGCACC
The DNA here is from genome assembly GCA_019973935.1 of Trichonephila clavipes. Lineage (NCBI taxonomy): Eukaryota > Metazoa > Arthropoda > Arachnida > Araneae > Nephilidae > Trichonephila > Trichonephila clavipes. Next base: position 128,546 of record BMAU01002798.1, on the reverse strand, counting down.
CGTGGTCTCTGCTGCGACCAACCGCAAGACTTTTGGATCCACTGATTTAATGAGTATGTACTCCGTGTGTACTCGGAGGCATCGGTCATTGAACCAAGGTCTTCCGGTTAGCAGTCCGATACTCTAACCACTAGGCTACCCACGGCCCCAAAGAATATCTAAAAAAAGGAAAATGAATACGCCTCTCAAGCTTCATTTATTGTCAGTTTATACAGTGCAAAACGTGAAAAGCCACGTACTGTTCCTGAGACAATGATTAAACCTTACGTGACGGATGTCGTAAGATATGGCCAAGAAGATTGATAGAGTCAAACAGAACAAATAAACTAGTAAATTGGAACAATTTCAGAATCTGTGAAGAACGATCGTATAAGAAAATTAAAAGCTGCAAATTTTTGGTTTATAAATTGATGAAACTGCCAACGTTGCAGAATTAATTGTTCTTGTGTTTTTTAGGTAACTATCTGAAATGCAAAGATAACTGTTGATAGGTGAAGCGCTTGAAACTTAAGTTACAAGCGACAAACTTTTCACCAAAGTTATTGATAAGTGCGTACAGAAAAAGTATTTGGAAGGGAGAAAAAGTGTGGATGTGTGTGTGGCAGAAGCTATTGAGCAGCTGCAGATATTTGAAAAATAGAAGGAACCATGTCCAGGATGAAGAAAAAGGCAGAAAAATGTCATCAGCAACCAAAATGACTTAAGCAGATTTTTTAAGTCACCTCAACCTCAACTCGCTGAAGATCTGGGTATAGATCAGGGGTACTGAACCTTTTTTTTCTGTTGGGCCGCAAACATATGTCAGCTATTTCACGCGGGTTGCATACATATGTTAATTATTTCACGCGGGCCACAGCATGAGAATAAAGGGTGGGGGGAATATTTTAAAACCAAGATAACATTGGAAATTTAAAATGTGGAAAATTGATCAAAATATTATAACTCATGTGTTTTCATTTCATTAATTATTATTTTCTTTATACTTTTCCCTTTTAACACTAACACTAAGTAAGAAGCATTTAAGAAACACCCCTTCACAATTTTTGCATCAGTATAAACGGTTTAACATGATTACCAATAATAAAACAAATTTCATAGGATGTCTTTGTTACCGCTTTGATATTACCACTTACAAAATACTTTGTTACTGTTGCAAAGATATTAAAGAGAAAGCCTATTTATCATCTTTTTGAAGAGATCTTCAAGGAAAAGTGCCAATTAATGATTCCTGTTTATTGGTATTTTTAAAAACAGCACTTTCGTGAGACAAATCAAACAATTACTGTGATCCATGTTTGTTTTTCACTACAAAATAGTCAACCTCTCAATCGTCTCTTGAAACGATTTATTTTTTTAAAATATTTTTTGCTTTCAAGATAGGAAAGATAGTTAAAAATTAGTTCCCCCATAAAATGGCTACTACCCCACTGTTGTCTGTTATCACTAACCGTAACCGTTCCGAATAGAAAAAGAATATCAATTCGTACTCGTACGACTCCGACAGCAAAAAGCAAAGTTGGTATATTTGCTTTCCTGACAAATAAATTCACACCCAATTTTTAAGGCAATGTTCTTAAATAAGTAATTTTCTCAGAGCAATGGACCATGACCGGTCCACTTAAAAAGCTGAGTGGGCCGCAGGTTGAGTATAGATCCTTTCCACCTCTTATTCCACAATCTTGGTATCTAACGCTAACAAAAGTGCACTAGCTATCATGGGGGAGATATTCATAAACTAAAAGGTGCTTTGTCACATTTACAGAGAAGCCCTTTGTGCAACCATTAATTGATGTCTATTTGTTGTTAAAATGGAATACTTTTACGATATATTTAAAAGTACTAAATGAAACTATTACTTCTTGTCATGGGAAAGGGGGAGCACGATTATATAAAATAAAACCCTTGTGTAAAACAACTATATTTTTAAAGTGCGTTGAGGGTAGGGACATCTCCACCTTATTCTTTTAGGTTGCAAAAATTTATCATATTTAATGCAATCAATTTTCAAAAAAACTTCCTTGAGATTTTTGTCGTCCACTTGAAAGGTTTTTAAACAAACTTAATTGATTATTCTCACGATTTCTTGGTTGGTTTGAATTTGTAGCACTGAATCTCTCACTTGGAGTATATTCTACCGAATATGTTTTTAAAAAATCTATTCCAGACTCTGTTCTGCCCTTGTAAAAGGGATCTGATTGTAAGTCACATAACTCCAATTGATTATCAGTCTTTACACTTTCAATTGCAATTGTTAATGGATGAATGAAAAGTGATTTATCACTCTCTAATTCTTTAAAATCTGCAAATCGCAGCTCAAATTCCACAATTACATCGTCAATATACTTCAGGTGCGATTCAAAAAAAAATATACATATAATTTAAACCTTATTTTTCATAATGTGTAATAATTTTAAATAACTAAGTGGGTAAAAAACCGATGAAATGTAGAAAGTTTCAAAAAATTGAGTTTATGATTTTCTCTACTCAAAAACCATTTAGAGAGTGAGATTTAAAACACTCATAATGAATATTGTTAAAAGAAAAAAATTATTTAAATGTGTCGCACAGTAAATGGATAAATACAATGTCTATAAAAGAAAAAATTTCTCCCAAACAAACAAGTAATATAAAAAAAAATTAATTTAATTCCTACTAGATCAACAAAGAAAAATTTTATTTTAACTACTTTCAATTAAATACTTACAATTAATATAAATATGTATATACAAAGGACATAATCACAACATTAAGTGGAAATTAACTTTTTATTAATTATCATTAAAGTATGGTATTGTCATCCAAAACAATCTTGTATATAAAATTTCAGTTCAACTGAAAGCTTTAAAACGTGAGAAAAAACCTTTTCAAGTTTTGACACAAGTCACCAAAAATGATACCAACGTGGCTGTACTTGTAATTCTTTAAATAATTAGTTTAAATAAATTAATTTTTATTAATTATAACTCAAATATTGTACTGTCATCCAACATAAAATCATACATATAAAATTTCAGCTCAATTAAGTGCTTTAAAATATATTTTATTAACGATTGAAAATTCCACCAAGATAAATAAATAAGTATAGAAAGAATGTGAGCTAATGGTAGGAAATGAAAAAGATAGCTAAGTATCAGTTATCCGTCTCGTGAGATCGATTTTTGAGTGTATGAAAATAGTGTCTTAATATAAGCAACAAAAATATTACTTTATAAGATAAACTATGAATTATACAACCTCTGACAATAAAGTCGGTGAATGAAATCAGAACGGTTAACACTGGCGAAACAAAACGCCGCAGCCTCCTCCTCGTTATTCAGTTGAGAGTCGTTTCTGTTCCATGGAAGACTTGTTTTACAAAGTGCTTGTTTAGTGCGTTGGTTCTTAACTGAGGACATGAAAATGAAGGAACAAAGATCTGTTTAGTTTTGTTTTAAGCTTAAAAAGACACCGACAGAAACTTATGCGACGCTGGTACGTGTTCATGAAGACCAAGAACTTTCAATGAAGTGTGCGTACGAGTAGCTTCTAGAAGGCCAGGAAAGTGTTTTTGACAAAACCCGTAGCAGAGGAGTACGACCTCCGTCAGTGACGAAAACATTGAAAAAGTGAGGAAAATAATCACGAGAGATCGTCTATTAACTGTGCCCATGGTACTTAATGAACTGCTGATTAACCATGAATCCGTGTGACAAATCATTACCCAGAATTTAAGGATGAGAAAAACGTAGGTGATATGTAGGATACGACCCCAAAACGCACAACAGGGTTCATGGATTTTTGTTCCAGACAATGCTCATCCTCACACCGCCAATATCATCAAACAGTTCCTGGCAAAAAAGAAGGTGGTCCAAATTGAAAATCCACAATACCCTCCAGATCTCAATCCTTTCTAATCCCACGACTCAAACTCTCTTTGAAAGCAAAGAGATTTCACGATATCCCTCACATCCAACGAAACGTGACGAGGCTTTAGAACTCCATTCCGTTCCAGGACATGTATAGCAGACCTCAGGGGACTATTTCGAAAGACAGTAATGTAACTTTCATTAATATTTCATCCACGTTAATGTTACTGGACTATTCACCGAACTTTATTGTCAGAGGTTGTATAAATAAATATGTAAGCGAATAAGAATATTTATTATATATAAAGTTATTTAAATATATATATAATGCGATGATTAATATGCTCTTCATAGAAGATTTAACCTTTATATTTATTAATTTCTTATTTTCTTAATATTTTTTAATATTAATATTAATAGTTAAGTAATTTTGTATAACAGAAAGAAATTAAAGTTTTCATACTAGCGAATTTTTTTTTATTATAAAAAATTAAGCAGTAATAGAACTTGATTTTAATAAATTTCCTTGATAACAACTATTTTAAGCGCTTAACTAGAATGTTTTATTCTTTTAAAATTGGATATAGATAAATATGAACAGAGTTTAGTTATGAAATGCAAATATATATTCTCTTTAATCTTGGTGTATGCCATAATAAAGCTTGAATATTTCCAAAAACGTTTTTAATTCTTCAAATGAAGTTCAAACAGTTCTTAGAATGCTAATGACTTTTCAATTACACAGAAATTTTCTAATTCATTCATTCACATTTGATTGTACCTTCTAACAAGCATTGGTCTGTTTTGTATTAGTCGAAAAGTTTTTCCTTTAACACGCACACAAACATGCTTAACATTATAAGATACTCAAAAACAAACAGACAGATCCTCTGAAAATTAAAATTTGTTCTTTAGGTACTCTGTCGCTTTTATATAAAAAATCCTTAACAACATTTTCTTAATTAATCTTCCTAACAATCTTAAAAAAACCGCGAATAATAAGATGCTTGTACTGTATATATGTCTGCATGTAGATAAATATGTGTTTGTATGCATACATGTATAAACATCGATTAATTTAATTTTGTCAAAGTTTTCTGCTTCAAGATTTTTTTTGGAAGCGAAATGTTTGCAAAATATGTTCAAAATGGAGAAACAGACAAGATTATTTTGTTTTTCGGGTTTAAAATTCTATGCTATCCAATATTTGCTGTTAAAATTACATAAACTTTACTATACAAGAAATATATCAAAACATAAAACACTATACTAAATATATAGCTAAGTATCCAAACATAGCATTTTCTCCCGAACTGTATAAATCAGCGTTTCTCAAACTGTGAGGCGTAGCCCCCCTAGTGGGGCGTGATAAATCTACGAGGGGGGCGCGAGCATGGTGAAAAGTCGAAAACAGAAGATTATTTAACGAAATTATTAATTTATTTATAAAGTAAAAACACAATCAAAATACATTCTGACGTAATAAAAAATAAAATACGCATTTACACTTACATAATACACTTAAAAATGTACAGGATTGTACAATGTTTTTATAATTAATTTAACAATACTTGGTTAAGAACAAATTTAATGATTAGCAGTGATCGCATGGACTTTTCATACATAAAATTATAACCACTTATCTTGATAATTTGTGCGGTTTAGAATGAATCCCTTAACAGCGAATTAAAATTCACGCCATTCGATCTCCAATGCCATCGTTTTCCATCTAGGCGAGCGTGTTTCATGCATTGGGGGAGGGGGAAATAAGAGGAATAAAAATAAGCAAATTCTCTGAAATAAGTAAATCCTTCCCTAACTCTGGCAATGTCTTTTTATTGCATTCCAAAGCCTTCGGAATAGTTTTATGGATAGAAGTACAGAAAGACGTATGTATACGTCCGGAGCAATTAATGCTTTGGCTAAACAAGACATTTATATATGCCGGTGGCACTTAAGAGGTTAAAATGCTGTTGTAGCTTCAGCGGCAAAGTATAGTCTTATTGAATTCTGTGCATTGTTATTGTTTAGAAGGGGGAGGGCGATGAAAATTATGGTTGCATATTGGGTCGCAAATGCTGAAAGTTTGATAAGCACTGGTATAAATTATAGCATACAAAAAATTAAAACAAATTCCTAAAATTTGGGAGCAATTGAATTTTGAAAGTAGTACTTTATTGGGTTGGCAGGTATTTCGCTGAAAAACTACATAAATATAAACTATGATATATCTTTCGCTATTACCAAATGAACCTATTTTTCCTTTACAATCTATAACGTATTTCCAATATAGTTTAATTATATCTGCGTTTCAATTTTCCTCAAGCATCTGTATCTATTTGGAATTTCTGCACATGTTTCTTCCAATTCTGAATGAAATAGTTACGAAATATAGTGAAATATCTCTTGTTTTCAGCATTTCCCTTGCTTTTGAAAGTCAACATTCTATGGGAAAGAAGTTTTTGCGGCAGCACAAAAGTCGACAAATATTACGATGATCTCTTGTTTTAGTAGCAAAACTCAATTTCCTCTCGTTTTCTGGAGCTCGGAAAGCAATTTATCAAACAGAAAATGTCTTTAACCTCTGTTGTTCGATGGATGGGGACTCGCAATACCTTTAAAAAGTTATTGTTTTGTTTTGAATCTGTTATAAAAATTGAATGTGTTGTTAAATATAAGGAGTTGTGATATCAGATGCGACAAATGAAAAACAAGAGTACGGAACACATGACTCATCGGCATATTTACAAAGAGCAAACATCATAAAAAGATTTTGCTTAAGGTATTCGACTACTTGCGATAACTTATTTTTTTAAATGGAGATATGTGGATTTTTTTGTGGTTTTTAGATTTATTTAGCATATTTTATGAAAAATACGCTAAAATAAAGAAGAGAAAATGAAATTATTATTAATAAAAGAGGAAAACATGGGTAGAAATTTACAAAAAATGACATAAACGGGGCCCATTCGGTACCAAAAGTTTATGAGTTAATTTTCAATTCAGATGTGTTGCCATGTTATTCATATTTTAAATGACATTCAGGATAAGAAATATTGTAATTTTTACTAAAACTAGAGCACTTTATCTTAGTTATTATATGAAATTGCTTAAAAAAAACAGTGATACATAAGGGACTGTAAATTTTGTATTAAAACAGATATTGATAAAAATCTGAAGGTTAAAATACTTCTACTATTATACGAAACATACACGAAACATTTCAGTTAATTATTTTAAAAAACTTTTTGGGTAATTGCTGTTCCCGTTTGAGTTTTTTAAAAAACACACATTTCGATTAAAATGCATTTTAAAGTATGATATTTTGCTTTAAGTAGTGGCATCTGCTTTTACTAAAACACTTGTAGTTTTTGTTCTAGTGAACGGAAAGTAATATAAAGAGTGTTTTTTTTCCAGGTATAGAAGTTTAAGTTGGCATTACTTTCCGAGATGGCAACCGATTTAACAGCTGTCAAGTGATTTATTCTCAGTTTGGTTTGGCAATTCATCAAAACGATCATCAAGCAAGGCGTAGATTCGTCGAATGGGCCCAAAACGAGATTGCCGTTGTTCCCGATTTTCAAAAGTGAATTTTGTTTAGCGATGAAGCACACTTCTGGTTGAATGGCTACGTCAACAAACAAAACTGCCGCATTTGGAGTGAAGCTAATCCACAAGTGTATGTTGAAACACCGTTACATCCAGAAAAACTGACTGGTGCGCTTTATGGGCTGGTGGAATCATTGGTCCGTACTTCTTCAAAAACGATGAAGGCTACAACGTTACAGTCAATGGTGATCGGTATAGAGCCATGATTACTAACTTTTTCATTCCTGAATTGAACAATCATGATGTCCAGGAGCTGTGGTTCCAACAAGACGGCGCAACATGTCACACAGATCGTGCCACAATCGATTTATTGAAAGACATGTTTGGTGACCGCCTAATTTCACGTTTTGGACCTGTGAATTGACCTCTAAGGTCTTGTGATTTAACACCGCTAGACTATTTTCTGTGGGGCTATGTAAAGTCATTGGTCTATGCGGATAAGCCACAAACACTTGACCATTTGGAAGACAACATTCGCCGCGTTATTGCCGATATACGGCCACAAATGTTGGAAAAAGTCATCGAAAATTGGACGTCCAGATTGGACTACATCCGAGCCAGCCGTGGCAGTCCTATGCCAGAAATCATATTTAAAATGTAATGCCACAAGTTTATCTTTCGAATAGAAAAAAATTCATGTCAATCGAATAATACATCGTTGTTTTATTGCATTTAAAGTTCTATACCTCTAAAAAAACACCCTTTACTTGATATTTTTATAAAGCTAATAAAATGATCTATAAAATTAAATCATAAAAATTTTTAGTCAACTTTTGAAAAAGTTCACAATTTTAGGGTAGTCGGATATCTTAAATATTTTGGATAATTACTAATAAAATACATTATAAAACAGAATTATATTCAAAAGGTGGCTATATTTTTGGCATCTCATTCGATATCAGCGTAATTTTGTCATGTCTATGAAATTTCTCTATTTAGTAATAAAATGCTGCCTGTTCTTAATATTGACACACTTTCTTATTCTTATAATTGATTGTAAGAAAATAGGGAAAATTTCGAATTTTGTGCTCTCATAAAGGGAACCAATTACTAAAATGTAGCTTTAATTTTTTCTTATTCATATGCTAGATTTTTTAAGAATGGAAAAGAGCCTTTCAAAGGAATGCATTCATGTGACGTCATAATCTTATTATGATTATAGTTTAGTATTTCCAGTCAATCAGTTCATAAATACATGTGACGTCATAGTCACATATTTGACTGAAGTATGTGTTTGTCCTGCAAGTACAAGTCCTACGCTGTAGCCAACTTTTTTTCTTGTAGAAACTTTCTTCTTAAAATGAACATATTTATGAACAATAATGACTCACTTAAGCAAGCAAAATACATTTGATTTAAAAGTACGCTCTTAATATAATAATTTTTTTATTAATTTAAAAACTTTTTTTGCTGAAGTTTTTTGAATATTTGAAGACATCTTTATTCTATTATAAAATTTGAAATTTTATCTGAGTTTTACTAATATAACATCAAGTATAAGTTTAATGTATGTTTTGAATTCAATGGGGAACACGTGATTGCATTTATCATATGACCGTCATCAGATTAGTTTATTGCATTAAACACGTGTTTATTTATCAGTTATACATGCATCATTAAAAGTTTATTCATTATGAAAACTTTATAAGTTTTTAATATATATATATATGAGTTCACGTATACGTAATTTCAATGCATACAATAAACTTATGTGGTGGCTGGATGGTGCAGTTGCTTTGTCGATGGCCTTGTACGCCTAAACTTGCGGGTTCGATCCCGGCCCAAGTCGACGGATTGCCATGACGCAGGAAATTGACACCGTTTATGTCGTATGATTATGAGGCATTTTAAAGATCACAAGAGTGCCTGTTTGGCTTGGGTGCCCTAGGCAAAATTAAATTCCTGGTACCATTTCGCATCGTCGCCTATCCACCTAGTATGGTGGCTGTGATGACAATCGGCTTGTAATCGAGTGGGCTCGTGTTCGAATCCCTAATAAAACATGGATATATCTTCGGGAAAAGAAGTCGGACTTTAGTCTGAAATGTATTCTCTTCTCGAATGGAAAACACCCACTCCTTCTATTCTACATTGGAATCATCGTTTGTAATAAAAAAAAAAGTCCATATACTTCTGTATTTGTATTGTATGTTTCTGTTCATATCTCTCTCTCGTAAGTATTCCAGAATGAAACACACGACAACAACATTTCGCATCGTGAAATCTTTGGTGCCTCCCTCTGGGGAGAAAACTGGGCGTCAAAATTAGATTTTGGCTATCGGTAATCCACCTATTCGGTGCCGCACTTAAAAGTGATACCAACTCCCTGGAAATGTACTAGATCTGCAACGGTAAATAACAATCCTCAATCTCGTAGGAAATAAAAAAATATTGGGAATTTAATGGCAATTAATGAGCCCTATTTTTGTTAACGAGTTTAAAGGTATTGAAATACATATTTAAAAACCAGCGCACAAAAAGTACCCTAAAAGGGTTTTACACGGTATATGCATTCCTCGGTAAACTGTGTTAAAAACAGGAGAAAAGAAGATGTAATTTGCATATCTTAAAGCAGTGGTATACAGCCCTGGAGCCACAAACCGATATCAATTCGTGACTCAAATGGTACCAGGGCACCCAAGGGGCATTAAATTATTTCCGTTTTACTTACTAGGGTGTATTTCTCTCGTTTTTGCGTGACATGGAAGTCACTATATAATGATTTTTTGGTGTAACTGTATTTTATTTTGAAGGCATATTCAAATACATTAAAATTAAAATTATTAAACGAAAACAATCTATAATATAAACAATCAAAGTCCTACCCTCAGAGGACCGCGGTAAAATTATCAAATGTTGAGTTGTAGTGAAAAAGTTAGGAAGCACTGGCTTAAAAAATAATGCGGTCAAAACCGTATAAAAAGAGAAACAAAAAGTTTTATTTCATTCAAAAAAACTTTATAAAAACGGGATGAAAAACTAATGGTATAAGTTTTTAGATAGATTTAAGGGGAGTCGGAAACCTCTCACTTTCTCTATACTGACAATGTTAAATTGGCTGTTTTCGATGTACCTTTTCTCAAAATCTGTTTAATGTACATGCTTGAAATTTTTCATACTATTAAAGTACACCTCTCTCATTATACTAAAATGAGCTTTTAGCTAATTTTGAATTTTTTAATAAATTATGAAATATTTTATCAAACATTGCAAAATTTGATCCATTTTTTACTTAAAAAATTTGTAAAAATTAAATTTTTGAGTTTTTTTACAAAAAGCTCATTTTAGTATATATTAGACATCATTATAAATAAATCATAAAAAATTTACATTCCTGTGAACAGTAGTTTCTAAGAAAAGGTACATCGCACATTAAAATTTACATTTTCAGATAAATTGATTTTAATGTATACAGTGAGACTTCTAATCGACTAGGAAATAAAAAAATAAAAGGCTCAATTTAAAATAAAAGATACATGTTTTGGTTTATATCAGTCGTTACACTTTTAAGCAAAAACAAAGTAATTTGTTTACAATTTTCTCGCCATTAAAATGGGCGTGGCCCAAATTCAATGATTATTTAAAAATACGTTTTAAGGGCTTCTAAATACCCTAGAGGTTATAGTAAGGTATTTTTAGAAAGGTTAAAATCTATACAGTTTGAAAATGTAAAAATCTCAAATTGTCAAAAAAATAAGATTTTAGCTTTCTAACACCCCTTAAAACATTTACGTATCTCATAAAGGTTCAAAACTTTAAATTTAAAAAGCAAGGAATAATATCGACTAATTATTTGTTGCTACTTGTCGATGATAACGCATTTACTTACTGCGAGTTAAATCGAAATATTTTTCTCCTGTTTATAGAAACATCCACAACAACTGCCATGGAAAATTTTCCCTGGTAATAAAAGTTTGAGATGAACTGCTTTTTGAAATATTTTTAAAAAAGAAATATTTTAGCTCAAGATTTACAATTCATCTTATGTGTGTGTTTGGGGTTAATGTTTAAAAAATAATTTACATATTGTACCTATTTTAATGTCTCTTTAAGAAGTAAATTCTAGTAATCACTTCCAAAAGGAGAAACAATCAAATAATTCGAATTAGTTGAATAATGCAATAGAATATTTCGAATTATCAATTTGAATTATGGTATTTACATTATCGGATGAAATCAATAGCTCAGCAGTTACATAAAAGGATTATTACGTTCTAAATACTACATGAAAAGCTATTTTTCATGTTTGATACTTATATTTGCAGATTAGGTGGTACTATTTATATTACATTCTCTGACAATAAAGTTCGTTGAAATGTCCTGTAACATTAACGCAGATGAAATATTAACGGAAGTTACCTTACTGTACTTCAAAATAGCCTTCTCCCATGACTATGCACCATTGAGATCTGCTATACATGTCCTGGAAACTTTGCAAGAAGTCTTCTTTTGGGATGGAGTTTAAAAGCCTCGTCACGTTTCGTTGGATGTTAGGAATATCATCAACGTCGATATAACGTTTTTCTCATGCCTACATTCTGGGTAACGATTTGTCACACGGATTCACAGTTACTCAGCAGTTAATCAGCTATCGCGCGCACAGTTAATTGACTATCTACAGTGATTATCTTCCTCTCTTTCTCAATGTTTTTGTCACTAACGGATATCGCCAGTCTTCAATTACGGGTGTTGCCAGAAACGCTTCCCCTGCTTTTCGAAAATGGGCGAACCACTCATGCGCACACTTCTCATGGGCAATGCTTCATCTTTATAAACACGTACAAGCATCGCATAAGTTTTTTTGAAGTAAAACTTCTTAGCGCTCGTGAATGAATGAGAAATTTGCCCAGTTTTGCGTAACAGTGAAAAAGCGAACGGAAGTAGTCTCTCCCTGCCCAATCCCCCCCGAATCGTCACCATGGTGACAGGATAGCGAGTTTGGAGGAAAAGGGGGAGCGGGAACGCCAAGTGACTTGCGTCATATCCGTGTAAAAGTTGGATGATTGCTTACCTCCGATTGGTCAACTTGCCCACCTTCCTATTGGGGATCATTTCCTTCCAGACCCGGGAACATCTATCAACGGTTGTATGAGATGCAGTGACTTTACGGTGTAGACAAAATAGCTCTCGCAGCAAAAGGATGCTTTTTTGAAATATTTTCTTAGATTGTTTGCTACATGCCGATGTTTTTGGCGGCTAATTTGCTTTTTTGACTTTTATTTGCGTTGAAATATTATATTAATTGTAGTCAGAATACCTAAATCAAATGCACAAAGAGGAAAAGTGTTTCGTGAAAGAAAGAAGAAAGAAAAACTAGAGCAGTCAAAAAGTGACAAGAAAAAAGCAAAAAAAAAAAAAAAAAAACCCAGAAAAATATTGCACATTTATTAAGTGCTACTGCGGAATCTGCACCAGAGTACATGAGAGAATATAGAGTACGTAGAAAAACACTGCAAAATACTCTCTTAATGCTGAGTTTAAGGGATGGGAATGCTATTGAGACTCTTCTACTGACTGCACACATTAATATGGACTTAGTGAACCACCCTGAGCCATTAACTACAGAGCCCTCAACAAGTCTAGTGCGCGTTGGAATTGATGCATGTAAATCGATAATAAATTCTATCTTACGTTACAAAGACTATGATTCCCATAAAAATGCTCACAAAGATTTTCAAAAGCGATTTATTGATAATCGTTCAATTGATACTGGCGTTCAATTTATGATAGATTATGGTTTAGAGATGATTAGAGAACGTCTGTTGCTGAGCACAAAAAATATTTTACCGGAAATTAATTCAGAAGACACATTAAAGCATGCTACAATTGACAAAGTTTAAATAGGAAAGGTATACGAAATTTATCAAAATATAATGGTATTGTATACCCAGAAATTCCAGGACATTTTTCTACTTTGGATTTGGTATCAGAAAGACTCATTTCACCACGAATACCTTTCACGCAAGTTAGGCGATTGAGACATGTGCTCGGTCAATTTGGAATATTAGGGTAAATAATCAATGTTCCAACGTCGCTAAAGAAGTTTCACTTCAATCGCGTGGCGTTCCACGCACCATTTTTTTTTTTTTTGGTATCCAAGCTTGAAACAAATCTTTAAATTGATCTTTTGTTCGTTCATTTTCCTGTTTTTAGGTAATAACCGACGTTCTAAGCAAACACTTTGTAAAACAAGTCTAACATGGAACAAAAATTAGTCTCAACTGAACAATGGTTGGACCAGATGGTCAATACTTGCCGCTACGCGTGTATAGAGTTTTGTTTCGCTAGTGTTGCCAGATCGACCCTCCTGACTTTATTCACTGAACTTTTTTTGTCAGAGGTTGTATTTGCGAAAACATTTATCTTTATGATCTCGTTTCTACTGACATATTTTTTATCTCTGGGATTCAGTTTTAGAAAGAAAGCTTATGTTTTCTTTATCTTGCTGAATCTGATGATAATCTATTTATTTGTAAAAATTTCTACTCTACAATGATTCTTGAATGGATACGAGTGATAACGTGTGATATATAAATATTACTCAAATATTTCAAGTAATGGGGAGGATGACAATATGATGGGATGCCAAACGCATCTTTTTCGCTTACAAAGACCCTTCAAAATTATGATATCCGTCATTATTAGTTCGTTCTTTGTTTTAAATAGACAATAACATAAATAATTATTAATTATCATTCAATAACATAAATGGGACATAGATTTAAAGTTTGTTGATGTAGTCCTGAGATTATCAAACCTGTTTATTGTACCCTCACTTCCAAAAGTTAAGCACGAAGATGTAAAATGCAAAAAAATCAACAAATACTGCTTTGATTGACATAACATTTGGCAGTAAAGTAGCATATATATTTATACATAAAACAAAATCAATAATTATATACAGAAATGAAAACAATATTAAATTTTTGTAAGTTATCAGATAATGTCATACTGGAGACTTAAGCAGAATCATGTATGAAGTGAAAATAAACAGCATAAAATGAAAAAAAGGACATTAATAGGGTATGTGATCTCCCCTCACCTGTATGCAAAGTTTACACCTTCTGACCATGGTTTCAATTAGGTGGTCAACCACCGCAGAATTAAGCAATCTTCATTCTTCTTGTAAAGCAGTTTCCAGCTCAACAAGAATGGCTGGAGGTGGGAAACGTGAAGATACAACATGGCCGAGAGCATCTCAAAGATTTTCAATGGGATTAAAGTCAGGAGAGTATGCTGGCCACGCCATACGTGCAGTCCCTTCACTCTCCAGGTAGCCATCGACGATGTCAGCTCTATGGCGACGTGTGTTATCGTCCATTAAAACAAAAGTAGGACCAACTGCTGCAGTGTACAATCTCACAATGGGTTCTAGGACTTCCTCTAGATACCGGACAGCCGTCACAGAATCCCGTTTAAAGATGTGCAGGTTGGTGCGGTATCCTAATGAAATCCCTGGCCACACCATAATGATTCCGCCTCGGAATATGTGATGTTCAGTGATGTTTTGGGGCTGATTGCGTGTTCCTTGTTTACGCCATATCCTTATACGCTTGTCATCTGGCTCCAGAGCAAATCTTGACTCATCAGTAAACATGACATTGCCCCAATCAGACACAGTCCAATTGCCATGTTCCCGGCACCACTCTAATGGTGCCTTTTCTGCCAAATGTGTGGTTTGGAATTGTTTCCATAAACATGAAATTACAGAGTGATGAACGCCGAAGAAAAGAGCAACATCTGTGATCGACTGTCCAGTTAGTCATATTTCATTAAAATATGAACAATGTTTATTACGTGTCTCTATATCAATAATAGCTTTTGACAAAACAATCGAAAAGTGTATTAATAAGTGACAAAATCAGTTGGTAACATGTCACATATTTGAATCGATACTAGGAATTGTAGAATTTCTCTTTTGCGTTTACTCACAGCAAATATTTTATCATTCCTTATATATATATTAGCTGGTACACCCCATCTTCGCACGGGTGAGTTGAAACATTAAACGCTACAGATTGCTGGGTAAAGAAATTTTTAATGAGTTATTTTTACGTGAATTGTTACTTTAAACAAAAGAAAGAAAGAAAGAAAACTTTGTGCATATATCAGCAGAACAACAAATCATATTTGTAAAATTTTAAGTCTGTAGGTCTAATAGATGATGAAAAGGATTTCTTTAAATTTAGAATGCATTCTTTACAGGTTTTGTGGCCTAACGCCTCCTTAACACCCTTGTGAGTCGATTTTTGAAAACACCTTCTTAAGCTCATCTTTGCTCAGCAACAGTAACATATTGTTACAAATTTTGTGTAATGAATGCTTACAATAGTGTAAATAATTTATATCTGGATGTGTTTAATACGTTAATATTACTTGCTGTTGTATTTATTTTATGATAAAATTGTAATATTTGCAAGTAACGCCGTTCCTTACATTATAATGGCGATTCAATGGAATCATAGGGAAATGTATGGAATCATTTTTGGGGAACCTGTTGACAACTTGACGATTGATTGAACAGTGCGAAGTTGATAAGCTGTAGCGCCATTTGTTGGGAAGCTGCAACAAAGAGGATAGCACAAAAAACTTCTCCGCAAAAAATACATATGTATGCCAATTTTCATTGCGATCGGTTGAATGGTGTTGGAGTGAAGCGAGAGAGAGGTCATACATACAAACATCCTTTTTTAAATATATAGATACATGCCGTACCGTATCAATTATTATCTCTACAAAAAATTACAATTAAACGTAACTAAGTCTCCAAGAAGAATATAAAATGGTTTTATTTGATACATGTTTTAGAAAGGAATTATAAAAATAGTTGTATGTCTTTCTTTTTGTATGTTTAACCCGAACAAAACTTACATTTTTAATATTTATAAGCAAATATTTTTCTAAAATGATTCAAAATTAGAGATTTTGAAGGGGTTATAAAGATAAATTAAAATTAAATATAGGAGAAGAATGAAGTGGCGTCAAAGAAAAGAAGTGAATTTAAAATTTAATGATATAATTTTTAATTAATTTTTGATATTTATATATCTGGAATAGTGAAAAATGTTACATTATAAAAGTTTTAATAATCTTAAAATTAAGAACAAAACATTGACTCACAGTATTTGATTGACTTCATTGACTTTACTCTATGTAGCAGATAAAAGCACTATTTACGTATTAGTATTTTTTAGACTGATATGTTGTAGAGAGGTATGGTATCCGAAACGTAAAATTGAAAATCATGAGTTGAGAAAAAAATTACACTGATGAGTAAATTCATTTTGATTTATAATGTTACTTTATCAAAGTTTTTAAAAAATTAAACAGTAAAGCTTTTTAGAATTACTAACTGAATAATGTTACTTTTTAATTTATCTGAATAAAATAAAAAAAAATAACATTTTAATTTTAAACTTTTTCTTTGATTTATTCATACATCACTTGTAGGAGTATTTAGATAGGTTAATAAAGAATACAATTACAATTAACCATCTTGTTTTACTAATATTTTCGCACTTTATTCATACAAGAATATTGAATATTTTAATAACGATTATATGTAATACAAATACAATTTTTGACAAATATTACATTTATATATAATGCCCCCCACACAAACGTATTATTTAAATTTACATAAATTGCATTATAGGGTATTATACAAATGTGTTATTTGAAAACTTTACAGCAATCACAAAGCTGGAAAAGACGCTTGTAAAACAATCTATATCACATTTCTTTAATTTGGTGTATTAATCTTAAATACACACCATAAAAAAGTGCTAAAAATATATTTATTTTATATCCAAAAAAGTTCCACTAAAATATTTCTAAATATTTTAAATCTGCGCGTTACAGGCCCCTTTTCCTAATATTTTATTTATCCTATTTTTTAAAAAAAATTGGTAGGTATAGAGACTGCCGATAGAAGTGAAAACTTAGAACTTGCATTATTAAACTTTGAAATTTCATAATGTTTGAATTAAAATTATCAACATCAATCCGGTTTTCATATCTATTGATACTCCGAGCAACAATTATATGCATGTTTATACGGTTTTTTTATTATTCAAATATATTACGGGCTGTACACACAAGATCATGACAAAATATAAATACAATTCAATTAAAATAACAATTATTATACAATCGTAGTATTTATGGATAGTATTTGTTTTTACTTAAGGTATCTTCCTACGTTCAGAATTGTAGTTTTGTAAAAACGTACAAACGAATATTTTTTTAAAAAAATTATTTATTTAGATCATAATAGTATACGCATATAAAATTGTGTTTTAAAAATATTATTACAATAAAAAAATTTTTAAATGCAATGTTTTGGCAAAAAATGAAATTAGAATTATTTGTTTTCAAAATGTTCTCCTTTTATGAAAAATGCCTCTGTAAAAATAATATTTTGCATATACATGGCTAAGACTTCTCCAGAGAGCCTGAACTAGGATTTATAAAAATTCACATTTTTTCAGAGTTACTACCAATTGAAATAATTATCGGTGTTTTTTTGTTAAAAATTCTCCACTCGGATTTATTAAATTAGGGATAAATCCACTTCTAAATTAAATATTCCAAGCATCCTAGTCCAGACACTGTACAGAGGCCTGAGCTATATAGAGGCAAAATATAATTATTATAGAAGCATTTTCCATAAAAGGAGACTATTTTGAAAATAAATAATTTTAAATTCATTTTTTGGCGAAAAATTGCATTGAATAGACTTTTTATTGTAACAATATGCTTAAAACAACTTCATACATGTATTCTAATCTAAGTGACACTAAATATTAAAAAAAAATATTCGTTTTTACGCTTTAGCAAAATCACGGTTCCGAACGTAGTCGGATACCTTAAATTTCAATGTATTTGATTTTTAACATTATTTTAATTGTTTGCATCTTTGTCATAATTAATTTTAACAATACCTAGACTTTTTGTAATTTCAATTATTTCATCATCACGTGGAAGAATATTTTGAGGATTTAATGCATAGTTTACTATTATTGGTTCATGTATTTGTTTAACATAACACATGAACATGTCGGTGACGCGAACCCATAAGATTTCCCCCTACCAAAAAGTGCCCAACGCGGCTATAGAAGTTTTCACTTCAAAAATCTTTTTTAAAATACTGAATATGACTACCAAAAAAATTGCGTAACATATCGTTAATAGTACAGAAACTAAAAGAAGACATATATGCACAGGGAAGAGTATATAACCCAGGTTTTATTTGTTTTAACTAAGTGTTATTGAATTGCAACTACTAATTGAACTCATTTTCTTTATATGTATATCGATAAATTTGCATACAAGTTTCATTATCGAGAAGGTTTTTCATTAGAAACATTTCCTTATCACTCATTTAAAAGAATGAAAAATCATTTATAAAAAAAAATGGGCTTAAAACTGGACAGCGCTGTAGTTCTCACTCTTGTCATAGAATGCGTTGATCAGGTATTACACATTCGAATATTTAAATCTCTTTTTAGCACTTATAAATACATTTTCAGAACTTCAAAATAACTAACTGGAAAACATATTTGTGTATTTTTAATCTTATCCGGGAATTTATAAATGGCTTTATAAAACTATAATATTTTCGTTTATATAGTAACAAATTTTCAATAAATTTTACTTACATAAATTTTAATGGAAATATAGAAAAGGTTTTTCTTTATATATGTGGTGACTGTATTTGTAGCATTTTAATGCATATATTTTATATTATATATGTAAATCTCACTTTGGTTCAGTTTCCAGCATTGAGTTAAAGGCTAGGAGCTTCAAGTGGGTTCTGCCGTTTTTGAACGTAATAAATAGTTGTGTTTTGTATTATCCGTTGGTACTAATTTAAACGCAAATACACTAAAATTAATAACGTAAATCAGTGTATCATACATATATTTCATTGTAATATAATTTCATTTTAATGAATTTTATGTACATAAAATATATGTAATTCATAGAAAATACATAAAGAAATAACTAGATTTCAACATCATACATTTTACAACAACTCTTAACAGGCTGTTGTTTTACATGACAAAATGTGTACTAGACCCCTTATATATATAAATTATTTTTTTTTATCCACAATGAACTTAATTTTAAAAAATATATTATAACTGTAGTGCATTATTAATTCGTATAGGATTAAAGTAAAAATCACAAAAAAGTATTAAAAAATATTTTATCAATATATCGATATGTTATAATAATTCATAGGTAATCAAGAATTCAGGAAAAAATAGAATCAAATTAGTATGAATTTTGTAATAATTTAAGTTTGCCTTGGTTATCTGGAGAACAGTTTCTTCTCGTGATTTGTTCCACTTATTGGAATATGTTTTGAACAAACGAGTTTTCTATTCACAGTTTTTTCATAAGATAGTGCAATAGGTGATAATATTTAGCTAAGATTGCCGACATTAATTCTCAACACTTCTCAAAAAATTTAAGGGTTCAAGACTTTTTGGTATTTTATTTTTTAAATCTCTGGTTCTAAAAGACCAAAGTATGGACATTTTAGTATAGAATATCGATTCATTACAATGATAAGAAGTCCCTACAGAATGATTGAAAAATTCTTTTCATAAAAACGCATCGATATTGTCTCATTTTAGAAAAAATCGTAATAAATGAAAAAATCGTTATTTTGTAAAAAAATTACCGTATTGTGGCGATAAAAATGATCTTTCTGTTTCTGTAATTATTTTTTGTCTGATTTCGAAAAGAAAAGAACGATCGTAATTTTAAAAATGATGAAAAAGTAGAAATTGTTCCTTATTTCTTCGGACGGAGATTTAGCGCAAGCACAGAAGCACAAGTAATGTTTTTTGTTAACGCTTTTTTTAAATTTCACTCTTCATAATATTTTGATCCCGCGGGCTTTATATGAAAATCGGAGGATTATAAACTTCAAAGTGAAGAAACCGTTGCTCAATGGCTATGAATTGGCATAAAATGAAGAGTGCAGATGTGATAAAGATCAATATAGAGAAAAAGAGAAACCAGAAACACAATTATATAGGAACTTGAATTCTTTGAAATGACATAAAAAACAGGGAATGTTGCTTTAGGACACTAATTCGATTATATGTAAATGTCAAAAACTGATTGTTTGGAAATCACACCGGATGTTTAACATGGTATGTGATCCCCTCAAACTGCTATGGCTGCCACGCACCTGTTTATCATGTATGCAAAGAGGTTATCAGTGAGACTTTGGGGTATATTGTTTCACTGTGTGTGTGTGTGTTCAAGGAATGTAATTTTCATTTCCAGGACAGTAAGCGAAGGTTGTGCTCTCCCCAAATGCATCTTTCGAATGAATCCCAAGCACTCTCGATAAGATTTATGTCAGACGAGCATGCGGGACACTCCTTACGCTGTATTGTTTTATCTTCAAGACAGTTCTCCACAAGACAAACTGCATGATTTCTGGCATTATCCTACAAATAAAGAAAGGAATTCCCAATGGCTGCAGCTTAAGGTACGACAAAGGGTCTTAGGAACTCGTTTGCATACTTTTAAACTGTCGAACTGCCATCCCGTATGATATGCAAATTAGTACATCCGCTTTTGCTGATACCAGCCCATGCCCTAAAATTACCTATTCTGTGATGTGATCCTTACAGAACGAAAACTAGGTAATTTCAAGTGTCTCTTACTCACCATACCAAAACACATCTAGCGTCACACTCTAAGCTGAATACTGACTCGACCATTAATAGCACTTGGCTCAAATTACTTTGCATCCAATCGCGATGTTCAGCAGCCCATTTTCTTCGGACCTCGGGGTGTCTTGCTGGCTATGAATACACGCCACTGGTCTACATACATACCGACAACCCGTATGAAGCCCATTTCGGATGATTTGGCTTGAGATGTTTCGTCTTAGTGCCAAAAGAAACTATCTTTGAATCCGTGTTGTATTGATTGATCTGCCTCGACGAGCTGTTTACGGATTATATTTATTGGTCATTATTTAATGTCCTAACACGTCGACGACCTTGCCCTGCAGACGTCGCACATACACTGTGTGAAGGTCCCTTAGGACTTCATTTTGAGAACGAGAATAATTATGAGTCAAGGAAGAACCAGTAGCCATTTTTATAAATAACTTTCTTTATTTGGTTATCTTTCTCAAATAGAATCAAAGACTTATTAACAATTACTTCTAATATTATGAGGTTTTAAAGGTAATATCCTTTAAATTAACTTAATTAATTAATGATCCAATTAATTAATTTATTAAATAACGATCACGCAGAAATTACCACGATAAGAGATCCCAGAATTATATTTAATAATGTTCTTATTGAACATTTAACTTTAATCTCACTCTTAAAACTTTAATGAAACTTTAAATACAATTCTATATTTACCACTCGGATTCTCAATTCTTCATGAAATTAAATTATCTCCAACAATAAAACTTCAATTCAAATTCACTATAACTTTATGTTTCAATATCTATCTCCTACTCCTCTAACTTTACTATTTCGTTTGACTTAAATACTGAATCTAATTTGCATAACAAGGAATCCTGTCCGCTTTTTGGAGTTGATTGGAAATAGGTAGGGAATTAAATTTCCCTAAAAAAGGTCGGCTCAGAATGTTAGTGATAAAGTTCCGTATAGATTCGTCACAACTGTTTCTTAGAATCGATTCTGCGATTTTGCAAAAACATTTCACGCCACTCCAACAGCATCCTCTACAGTTCTTTGAGTTTTCATGGATTCTAGTCTAAAGATGATACACCAAGCTATGGGTTCCGGTAGATCACATTTTCAAGACGTTTTCCAGTCACCATCTTTCAAAACAACAGCAAAAAGGTTGAATTTTATCACTGAGGCCACGAAAAACAACAGCTTTAAAGAAATCTCGGTTTCTGAACTTCCATCCTTTTCTGGTTCTTGACTTAATGAACTTTCTTTAATTTGCATATGAAGTTTTCTTCTGTTACACTCTAGACCAGCGATATTCAACCAGCGCCCCCCGAGCCTTTTAAAGTGGCCCTCTCATGGCCCATTGCTCTGAAAAATTCAGTTATTTAAGTACAATATATTAACATTTTTGATCAATTTTCCACATTTTAAATTTCCAATGTTCTTAAAGCATATCCCCTCCTCTTTAACCTCATGTTGCGTCCCGCGTGAAGTAGCAAACATATGTGTGTGGCCAAGCAAAAAAAATGGTTTAGTACCTCTACTCTAGACTATGGATGTTATTAATCAGAAGAAATATTTTTGTAATTCAGTTAGATCCACGTGCTCCCTTGATTTTTTTAGCAGTGTAATAATCTTTCAAGGGCAACATAATCGTAGTGTGTTTACATATGTAATAAAAAAAAGGTTTTTTTACATACGAAATATATTGTTTTGCGTTTTAAGTTTGGTTATGCAAATTTCAAATTGTTATCATACAAATTATATTCTTGAATATTATTTTTATTAATATTATTATTATTTATTTTTGTCCTTACATATATCGTAATGGAAATCAAATGAAGTATCATTCAAGTACCGCAAATAGTAAAAACATATATGACTGTAGAAGCAGTAGAATGCAGTATTAAACAGCATTTAGAATATGTTCTTATGGATTACTGTAAAACTAATATATTTTCATAATAATTTTATCTGAACCCTCTATAAGTAAATAGTTTTTGAAGTAAAAAAGATCTTAATTATACTATGTTCAATAAACCATTATAATATATTGTTACGAATTTTGTGTAATTAGAGCTTAAAATAGTGTAAATAATTTATATCTGCATATGTAGAACTCAAATATTACTTTCTGTTGTTTTTATTTTATGATAAAAATTGTAATATTTACAAATAACGCCACTCCTTACATTACAATGCCGAAACTTGGTGAAATGTTGGCGATGAAGTTAATTTGGCATCATTTTTAGCGACCAAATAGATGCTAGTGGAAAAATGTGTTAGCATCCAGATCTACGACGTAAGAGGATCTTTCGAGAGCCTATAAATAGGAGTGATTCGCCGAATCTCATTGAGTATTACTTCGGCTGTGTTGAAGTGGACGAGAGGTGTTTTGTGAATAATCTTTAACCTGCTTGTATTTTAGACTCTGATAGTTATGTCTGAGTGTTGTGTGTGTGGAAGGAGTGAAAACATACTGGCATTTATTAAGCGAATTTTAGTGTTTCATCCTGTATTTCAAGGATTGCTTTTCTACAATACATTTTCGTCGTTTCTGAAGAATTATCTTCCTTTTTGAGACTCATAGCATAAAATCCTCGAACACAGATCTACGTAAGGATATTAAGAACTGAAGCATGGGTTTGATCATTTTTATTACCATCGCTTTAGACTCATGTTTCAATGTTACAATATCTCAGTCACAACATGATGGTTTATAATTATGTTACCCATTGATAAAGATAGTTTTCATTCTGATTTAATCCAGCAGTCTAGCAGTCTCCAATTCAATTTCCCTGAATCTCGCCATTTCAAATCGCTCTCTATTGATGAGAATGATGCTTATATAGGGGGCTTCATTCTTCGAGCTATATTTTACCATGCCATTTGATAACTTTGAATTCTCCAAATGTTTAAAAGAGTTCTTAATTCCAAAGCTGTTAAAAAGTGGATAAAATAAACATTAGACAAAAAATGTCGGTAAAAATGATTTTATATTAAAAAAAATCCTTAAGCGCGTGATTTACGGATTTAGATATAAAGGAGTTCTTAGTATTTTAATCAAAATATTAGATAGTGCTGAATGAACATTAGTACAAACAGTATCATAAATGAGTCTAGAAATTTGAATAGTTTGCTTTCAAATAATTTGCAGCAAGTTCTCGAGTGCCATTTGCTTTAAATAGACTTGTTCTTTGAGGGTGGAATAATTCACCCTTTTAATCGAGCAATACTGAATGAAAATTGAACTATACGCAACCTGACTCATTCACTATGAGTTCTAGGAACGTGATTTTATTGAAAGAGATATATTTATCTCAAACTCTTATAGCAAAAACATTTAAACCGTTAGTATTTAAAAATATGGTCTCATTTTTATTATAATTACAAGCATAATAAAAGCAAATATATTTTACATTATTTGGAAACATTTCGAATATCATCTCTAAAATTGGTATTAAAAGAAACTTTTTAAGTGGCTATAGTCCTAAGAACGGAGGTCTCAGGGGTGTTAATTTTGTTTCGAGGGCTGAAAATATAAACAATTTTCGAATCAATATAATTCATTAAAAATTAAAACTAATGATTCGAATCTTTTACACAATGCTTATAAAAGAATATGGTTCCAAGAAAGGGCAAATGTTTAAAATATAATCATAATTTTAAAAATTATAAGCATAGAAAAATAAGAGACATTTATAGAATTATAAAATGTATCGTAGCATTTAAACCCTACCTAATTTTAGCAGTATATATCTTTTGTATTTCAAAATATTTGAAAAGTATTGAAATTTAAATGTAATTCTTTTATTTTTAAAAAAATGTAATTCATTTTTCTATTTATATAAAAATAGCTACAGTGTAATAAGAATATATTTAACCTTATAAATCAACTTATTTCTAGTAATTAGAGTTACTGTTTTAGAAAATATCATGCGTAACGTGAAACTTAATATTTCCAACAGAAATGTTTCTTATTTTCACATGCTTATAATTTTTAAAATTATGATCATATTTTAAACATTTTACACTTTTTTGAAGCCTAATTCCTTTATAGATTAAGTGTAAAACATTCTAATTATTTAATTTTAATTTCAAAGAGTTATATCTGTTTGAAAATTATTTATATTTCCAGCCCTCCAGACAAATTTAACGCCCTTAAACTTCAAAAATGATTTTTAAAACAATTTTTTTTAAAAAAAAGGAATGATGCTTCAATTTAGTTTATTCTTCAATTGACTAAAATTTAAATATTTATACAAATAAGCATAGTTCAAAAAACAATTAATGGATCCAATTTTATATTCTGTTGCATGAAATTGCTGCATTGAAAATATGTGATTTATTCTTTTATTCAGCTGAGAAAACATTTGTAAACGTTAGATGCCGTCTAGAAATGCTTTTAAAATAAGAAAAAAAAGACATGGGAAAGTTGTTTATGTTCTTAAACAGTAAAAATGCCTTTGTTTGAAAGTGTTAATGGAAATATGTCACATTAAGTTTGGGTCTAGTAGCAATTCGAAGACGGAAGAGAAATTGTTTTTACGGAGGGGAAAATCTTCTCGACATTTCGAGACAAAAAACATTAAATTAAAAACTAATCATTTATTTCTATAAAAAAAAGAAAGATATTTTCGAAATTCTCTTAGGGAGGGGGTATGTTTTCCTATAAAACTGTACAAAAAATAAACCCATATCATTTTTAAAGTTAAAAATACAGGGCACCCAGTATTCATATGATTCCAGAATTTGGCTTACAAATAATTGTATTTATTTTCAATGAAAATTTTTTAAAGATTTAATTAAATAAATATTTTTAAATGCAATAATTATGAATTAAAATTTCAATAAGTGGAAGTATTTTAAGTTCTTTGGTATTTATTCCTCATGGTGCATTAATACAATCAATCTAGAATTATTTTTCAATACCTAATATCATAAATAAAGTAGATATTTTATAATAATCAAATTACTACTTTTACATGAGTTTTAGCGATGGGTTTCAATGGAACCACTATTACCATGCAGTATCATAAATTAAATTACAAATAAATTTGTTTGAATAGTATAAATACCGAAATAATAGCACTGCTAATGTACAATATATAGTTGACATTTGTATAAAATATAGTTCAGCGAATTAATTATGAGAATCATTGAGCAATAATCGTATTGATAATAGATGTATTTATGATTGTTGCATAGAAAGAAAGATACAAATGTTAAAAAGTTATAGGAATATATATGAAAGCAAAAATCTCTGATTTTCTAAACTTCCTCACTTTAAACAATAAACCAAAAATGCATTCCATTTTATTCCATTTGTAAGGCATTAAATATTTATAAAAGTAAGATTAATTAACAATAATAATTTGAGAGGTATTTCATTTAGTTTACTAATGCGATGTGTAGGACATTTATAACGTATTTACTTACAATATTATATCTTTTTAATAGGTTTTTGATCTAAATTGTAATATGCGAAATTAATCCGCAATCATTTACGCAGTGAGACTCAAGAACCATTAAAACAAAGTCTGAAAAACTTTAAATGTTACATTTATTTACATTAAACTTAAAGTTAAATTCTTAAACCTAAATTTATTAATTCAAAATTTAATCGTGCAAATATCTTAAGAAACAGCCATAACTAGAATTCTGCGAATAAGCAAATCACGTGCATTTATATTTTAAGGGAAGAACTGATGCTATAGAGGAAAAGAACTTAATACTTAACTTCATACAAATTAGAAGCGGCACGTTCGATAGCGGTCTGATTATATAGCATCTCGATCTGCTTGTACCTTATTTGGTGGAAATTCCGGATGAGATATAAAATTAAGGTAGGTTGAAGATTTAATTCCAACAATTTTATTACTAAACATAAAAAAATATCAATTGTGAGTTGTATCTTTTAAATTTCATAAAAATAATGGCTTTAAATGCAGATTTAACGAAAGAGAGAGAATAGTTTTGGTAAATCTTGTGCCTTCTGCTGTCTTTCTTTTTCTAGCTTTGCTGTAGTTGGATTTACGGTTCACTAATTATGAAAAACGAGGAGAAAAAGCACGTTTAACAGCTTCTGATTTCCCGTATTTCAACTTCCGCGTAAAGGGGACAAAGTTGAATGCATTCCAAGTACCGATATCTATCATTCTGGACGATATTTAACTATGGAAATAGAGTTGCATTTCTTCGAACTCAATCACAGTGAAAGGAATTTTTTTTATTCATTTGACTGCTGTGGCTAAGCGATTTGTAAATGGAATATCCGTGGTAATTTTGTATGCAAATGCGATGAATACCATTACTTATTCACGCTTTTTGATTGAACAAATTTTTGATTTACCTACTTTTGCACTTCTCTTTTGACCCGACTATCATTAATATCACACTCTTAATTGCTGTGAAAAAATATATACATTCATATTGTTCTGTGATATTTAACCTCCTTCAAATTCCTAGCACAGAAGTTTTGAAAATGTAATGTCGCAAAGCAATTTCCCCTAAACACTTGGCAAGCAAAACGTTGCCTATAAATGAATGAATTGAGTGCAAGAGGGAATAGAAGCAGATTCAAAGCGATATCATTTTTTATCAGTGGTTCCCAAAGTGGTTTCTACGGACCGCAGGGGTCCCCAATATTAAAATAAAAATTGATTTGGGGGGTCCCTGAACACCGTCAGGGGATTCGCGTAAGACTGTAACGGGTCTATTTGCGTTCTTCCAACTAATACTCTTGGGAAATAATGGGTCTTTAAAAACTATTCTATAGAAAACTTTCCTATGAAGAAGACTTGATTATTCAAATCAAGGCATGTATTTTAAGATTAAACTTTCAAGTTCGAGAGAGAGGTTAGTAGCTAACAGAATATCAAGGAGTCATTAACGTAATGCTAGGCGAGAGTGCTTAGTAGATTATTTGATTAATATTAAGGTTGATGATTTGGTCAATTAGTAGTTAAATTGGATTCGGTCGATTTCAATTAGATTATTTTAGAATTTATCTTCAAACATAATAAGGTGTATTGCCTGGACGCGCTAAGTGTAAGTGGTCCAATTTATTATTATAACTCCCATTATCTCGTCTACCTCGCTATTTCTCCCCTTATTTATCAATTGAGATATTTCTTAACTTGGGTTGTTGAATTTGTGTCGTTGTTGAGAATTTGTTAATAAATAGATTTTGTATTGACTAGGACTCATCTTCCTTCTGACACTAATGGAGGGCTATCCATTACACGGTTTGATGTAAAATAAAAAAAAATGATCAACATTTTTTATTTTATGGAAATTGAAATAAATAACAATAATTCACTTGGATATTCCCAACTGGGCGTTGAACTCTTATGCGCGTGGACTAACTCAGATCCCAAATACAGATGAATGTATACTAATACAGGAGCCTTTTAATGAAATATCCGCCAATGAAGGGCTTAAACCAGTGCTTCTCAAACTTTCAATACTGGCGCCCCCCTTTTCAATCACAATTTTTATCGCGCCCCCCCTTATACATAATAATTTACTGAAAGCAATAATAATGCACTTTTACGATAAAGCAACAATATTTATTATAAACCGTACAAATTCATGACATAAATATTAAATTTTGTATATGTTACTTTTAAGCAAAAAAAAGTTAAGTAATAGGATAATTACTAAATTATTTTTCCTTTCTCTGATTTTTAAATTGGAACATATTACAAAATGCGGTGGTTGCTTAGAAGACAAAATATAGATATCAGCTAAATATAGAAAATGAACTCAGAGGGTCAATTTCTTATCTTAAAACTCCTTTCAAAAACTTTGCTCTGTAAGACAAGCCCATGGAAGTAGCTAATTATTATTAAACTTGTTCTTAATTTAGTATTAATTAATTAGTCATAAAATACTCTGTGCACCACTCATACATTAAAAGCAGTGTTTCTCAAACTTTCAATACTGGCGACCCAATTTTCAATTATAATTTTTGTCTCACCCCCCTGTACAACAATAATGTATTTACTGCAATAAAAATGCATTTTGAGAGAGAGACGCTAAAGTTACAATACGATCTTAATTATAAACCGTACAAATTAATACGATAAGTATATTAAATTTTGTGTATATGTAACTTTTAAGTAATATATATTTTAAGAAAATTACTTAAAATATATATTACCTAGAATTATGTTATTTTCTTTTCTCTAATTTTTAAATTGGAACAGATCGCAAAATGATGTATTTAATTAAAGATTTATTTCCTTCAGCATATTCATTTCTCAAAGTACAAATGTCATTAGAAAAATAGTCTAGTCAATGTCGCTCTCTATCATATCCATCACATCTGGCATTATAGGGTACGTTTGCGTGAGTCTGAGCAACCTATCGGACGCCTGCACAAAAACATGTAAAAATGCTTTTTCCTCGTACAATTCCAGTCAGTTTTGGTCGACTCGATACTCCTATAGCTACCGAATCTAGCTTGAATGTACATTTTTTAATTTCCACGTTAATTGTAATTCACGGTAATTAAGTATTTACGGCAGTAGATTAAAACAATATCATACATACATTTTTAAGTCGTAAGCAAACATTCGACCATAATAAAGAATCAACAAGTACACAGACGAACGAGCATGGTTCCGAAAATTAAATTCAAGGCGATCTTCTCAAAAAATACTTAAATTTTGGATTTACCACTACTGAAGTAAATGATGGAAAAAAAAAGCCCCAGCTCGATATGTGTTAAAACTTACAAATCTGTAGAACAACATGTGAAAGTTGTTTTAAAACATGTAAAATCATTTAGCTATGTTGGCAAAGAATTTTAAAAAGTATTTTCTGGATGAGGACAGCTAGGTAGCAAGTTACGAGTGGATTAGGGATTATTTCAAGATACTTCAGAAGGGCTCTCAACTTCCGAAGAAGAAATCTTCATAAATTTCACATCCAGTGAAAAATTAAAAGGCAATTTTGTAATAAATCGCTCTTTGAATTTGGGGTAGAGGTGGATGAGGAATTATCTGTACTGAAAAACAAAAGCACTTCCCTGTATACTATTACCATTTTGAACATCCTACCTTTCTCAAACCGGATTTTCTGCAGTGGATGCCTTGATATAGATCTCAGCTAAATATAGAAAAATAACGCTTTAAGTGTCAATTTCTGATATTAAACCTTCCTTTGAAAAACTTTCCTCTACAGGACAAGCCTGTGAAAGTCCTAATAATTATTAAACTTGTTCTTAATTTAGTAATAAGATTGATTGAATATTAACGTCGCACTGTTCAGCTGCACGAGGGCTTTTGACGACGGACCACGTAATTTTGAACCATGGTCAAGTGACGTGGATGACACCTGAGCTGGCACCCCTCTCTCCTAACTACCACACCACACCAACGGGAAAACGTTTCAACTCTACAGATTTAACGTGCATCGCTGCCCTACACGGCGGGTCTTTAGTGGTACTAGGCTCGAACTCGTGACAAGGCAAGCCACGATCCGATACCTATACCACTCGGCTACCGCGGCCAAATTCAGTAATAAGAAATTTTATAAAATTTCTTCAGTACTGATACATCAAACGTATACTGGCTGAAACACCGACTCTTCGCACGAGTTCATTTTTAAAAAAAATAAAACATTATTCTTGATATAATAGCTGAACTGTAATAAAACTGTGTGCACGACATTGTATACAAAAATGTAAAATGATTTTTTTAGATAAACGCTATAATTGTAAATAACTGTTTAAAAGAACTGTAATTTGAAACCTCACACAATTAGCATTTAGAATTAATGTTAAATTATGAAAAAGAATATAAAATTCCGATGAAGAATAATTGTGTTACTTTTTAACATATTTAAAGCGAGAAGACTTAAAATGTTTTAACCCGGGAGCAGGCGCGTACTCGATTAACATTAATGGTAGTGCGGGGGGACTCAGTCACCCCAATCATTTGTTTAGAATTATTTTTACTGTAAACGATACAAATAGGAATTCTAGTGAATATTTTAATTTATAGAAAGTATACTTACCTTCTTTCAAGGACTATCAATTCTTTGATGATTTGAGAAAAAATCCAATAAAACTGAACTAAAATGATTCAAAAGTACAAGTCCATAATAAAGGACGCAAATCAGACACTTTTCAATTATCCTACAGAAATGTTAAACCAATCAATTCTTTTTTGCCAAATATCGCAAAACTCAATTATTTACAATTTCCCTAAGCGAAAAGCAAACACATAAAAGATGGGAGGAACTAATATTGATAATAACCATACCGTAAGATTGAAGGTCAATCAAATGATTAGCAAACGTACTATGCAGCCTGGCTGAAACGTGAATCATGACTTCCTTTTCTTTTTCTACAACTAATGTACAGTATTTCAATAATAATTACAGTGGTGAATTGTTTATCTTCTTAGAATTTTCTCAGGGTCTGGGTTTCGTTTTTTCTTTTAACGAGTAATATTTTATGTTAAAACGTAATAAAAAATATCTCATTGAGAAAATACAGCAAATAAAACAAAATGTTTTTTTTTCTTTAATTTGGTTTTGGGATCAAAGATAGCTATTTGATGACGGAAAAAAGCCAGATAATAAACATAAATTATGTCAGTGTTGTGTGTATTTTTTTTTATGGAAGAAAGCATTTTGTTTTAGTTCTCTTTCCAGTTATTTTTTTTAAAAAAAATCTTTAAATTTTCGATACGCTCGCGCCCCCTTGTAGGGTCATCGCGCCCCCCCAGGGGGGCGCGCCCCACACTTTGAGAAACACTGGCTTAAACCAATGTTTGAGCACGGATACCACAAATTCTGTTTACAAAAACTGATTCAAATTTTATATTGTGCATTATGCGTTATTGTACAGAAGTTGTTGACTACTTTCCCGTCTTCCAATTTGGTAGAACGTGGATTCAGTGCCATAAAAAAAGCTTCATCACACACACACACAAATAAAGTGACTAAAAGCTAGTGCCCACTACTCAGGATTTGTGGTTGCTCTCACAAACATTGAGATGGACATTAATACACTCATAATATTTCATCAAGTTCATTCACAAGTCAGTAAGAGTTTTACTTTATTTTAAACAAAAGTTATAATTTCAATAAATAATTCTTCCACAAAATGTTTTTAAAGTAGTATTATGTAGCTTTTTTTCACTTAGCTGTCCTTTGGAAAGTTTTGACTTTTAAAGGAAATTTGTGGGAAATTTTCGACTATAAAAGGGGTCTATGGGCAAATTTCGATTACAAAAAGGGATCTATGGGTTAAAAAAGTTTGGGAACCATGTTTTAGGTGATTATTTTATAGAACAATAATAAGTTTTTCTGTATTCAAATTTACAAGCAAGTGGTCACTTTTTTTGCCCAAAATGTTCCAAGAAAAAGGCGCATTTGTATTACAAATAACCAAGCAAAATATTTAACAGAATACGAAAAAATGTCAGAATTTCATTTTAATTTTCAATTTTGAAATTTCCACACTATTGCTTATTTAATAATTGTGGGATACAAAAAACCCTAAATATGTTTGCTTTTTATAAGTACGCACTGCATGCTATGGGGAATGTTAGAATTTTTTTATACTTACAAAAAAAGTTCCATACTCGTACTTTTTTTCAAACAGTTGAAGATTTTGTGTGTGCGTGTGTAAATGCACACACAATTTGAAGCATGGTGTAGTACTAAGTCTTATATTGCAATGGTGACAGAGGTAATGTCAGCTTTAATGAATTACTATTCCATTTTTATTTCTCATCAAGCAACAGATTACGCATGGCCATGTCAATTCCTGTTCTTTAAAGAAAATTTTCAAGAATCTAAATTCCTGTCTTCAGTAAACAATTACCGCTTTCATCACAAAGAAAATCCCAAGTGAGAAGTATTTCAGTACCATGGACAAACTATATCTCCTTAAAAAAACTAACACTAATAATCTCAATAGAAGAATTAAAAATATGTGCAAATCAGAGACATACCGAAGAGAATACCAGTGCCCGTACGTCGTACGAGCAAACCTGTTCTGGTCAGCTTTCGATAGCCCGTACGATGTACGGGCAAACCAGTTAAGAGGTTAATTTACAAATTAAGTTGTAGCTCAATTTTTCTCCATGCATCTTGAGGAAACCATTTCCAATAAAGTTAAATGATCTTTAACTAAGACTTCCTCTCTGCATCATAATATGCTTGAGTAACTTCTCTGTCCACACTGTCCGCAATCAGCACTGCGTGACGAAACCAGAAGAAAATTTTGAAAAGGCTTATTCTCCATTACCATGACGTTAACTTATGCAAATTATACACGTATGAGGATCTCAGTGATCTAGTTTTCTCTGTTCAAAGTTGAATGAACCTTTTGGAAAAGAGATTTATATGAAAAATGTATCATTATCGTATTTTTAAATGAAGGATAGCTTGCGATATATAATACAGAAATTTTGGTTAAGTCGCCTTTTTCCGAAATGAAATTAATAAATTTGTGATAATCTATATTTCTAAGCATCACATTCTCCTGCTGAATATACAGGAAGTAGGACTTTACACAGAATTACATTGAAATTAAGATTTTGCTGCAATGATTTAATAAATTGATTGTAAATAAATGAGCAAAATACATAAAATTGCAGATTTCTTCTATTTCACCATTGAGTTATTAATACGTACTATATTTTTAGAAACAATGATTAGTTCACAAGCAATAAAACCTAGCGTTTGAAATTTTGGTTTACTGCATTTGAAAATATTTATTTTCAGTGATTAAAATTTCAAATTTTATCTCTTTTTTATAGCGTAAATTGAATAGTTAAATTCGCTAACTAATGGGCTCCGTCTCTTCCGTAGAGTTATGGGTTCTAGTCTTGGTTCCACTGATTTGATTTCGATTTTAATTTTTGTCCAATTCTGAAGCAATGTGAGAGCTATTGGCTTACTGTAATTTTGAAACATGGCCAAACGAGGAGAGAACGACACCTAAACTAACATTCCCTCTCTAAACTTCCACACCTCGAAATTGAGTGGACTTGGAGCCTCGACAGTGCAGTGACGCTTCCTTCTGCAAATCGCAAACAACAAAGGACATGAATAAGAGCCCTTAAAGATTAGCCCGGCTCTCTCCAGGTGCCTGGAGATTGGGCCCACAGTGGCCAAAGATTCCTATGGCTTTCCAAAGATCTTCGTTTTTTAGGTCATGTCAGTATATTTGTCAATGTGTGTGGAGACTATGCTCTTTGCTCTTGTGAAGGTCAATGGGACTTCCAGTTGAGTCGACTCCGCTTCCTGCTTGGCTATTTGGTCGACTCTTTCATGGCCGGGGATCTCAAAATGACTTGGGATCCATTGTAAGGCCACAGTCCAGCCATATGAGATGAGCTATGTAATTTTAATTCGGCACTAAATTGTGTTAAGGCAGTCAGTTGGTGTACTACTACTTAAAGCTAAAATGGCGGCTTGGGAGTCTATAAAGAAGACAACTTTTGCAAGAGCTAGGCCAGCAGATAGCAATGTCTGCTGCCCACTTTTGCCTAACTACCGGACATGCCTTTTTGGGAGTATACCTCCACTGGCTTTGCGTGGATGCTAATGAGGCTTGCCCACTCTGCGGCCATGCCAGAATGGTTGGAGACCACCTGCTCCAATGTACTGGGCTCCTTGAATACCCGGCTGATGACATTGTCAGTCGGTACTGGGAGGCTCAACGTCAAATGGTCAAGAAGCCAACCACGGGTGTTAGATAAATATAATAATATTAGATTATTCCGAAGAGGGATTTCTTTCGTCTATAAGGCATGCACGGCATAGCTGCGGACAGGTAGGTTGGTGGATCAAATAACCACCCCTGTCAAGGTCAACGGATTGTTGCCGAAGTTGTGACCCAGGAATTCAACATTAAATGGTAGCATAGCCTAACGATACTGATTAATTGTGCATTCATTCCATAGGGAGTTTAACTAGAACACACACACACATTCTCAACCAATCACGACTAGTGATTCAAAACGGCAATGGCGCATGCGCCAACTAGACTCTCCATCTCAGCAAGAGATTACCCACAACGTCAACGGAAAATTGTTTCAACACTCAAAACCTACTGGAGATGAATAACAATTGTGGTAATTGGCTGGGAAAACAACCTTCTCTCAGTATCGTTCAGAAAGTCATATATTAAAGAAAATAACTTTCTTCTCGAGGAAAGAGGTATACAGCGGCACCTCCATCTGCAAGACGCAAACAACAAAGTACAGGAATAAAAGCCATTAATGACTGACCCAAATAGGGAGTTCTTTTATCTCAGTCGTCTAAGGCAAGAAAGCCGTAGATGCAAACCAGCAGGTTGGTGGATCAAATAAACTCTCCTGTTAAAGTCAACAGCTTGTAGCCGAAACAGATTTAAAGTGCATCAATATTTCTAAGTGGCAAATCTTTAGTGATATTAGAGCTCTAAAGTGCAATTCGACAACGTCAGCCATGAATTCCCAACAATGACCACTCGGCTATATGTGTCATCGTGTTTCGTTGAAGATCTGCCATTCGGAGAGGCTGTTGTTCACTTAGTACATCCAGTCACAAAGTCCTTACATGGATGTGGTGTGGCAGTTAGAAAAATTGGGTGTCAGCTCAGGTAATATCCTCATTCCTTGACCAAGAATAAAAATTACGACGTCAGGCACCAATAGCTCTCTCGTTGCCTCAGAGTGTGACATTAATAAACAACCTGTTAATTAGAAGTTAAAATACAAATACTTTTTAAGGCTTACCATTTTTACCCCGGGAGCGGTCACATGGGACACAGAGTCACCTCGGGCTCACGAAATCTTTAATTCTGAGAAAGCTGTTCATTTGTTACTAATGACCTTG
The DNA here is from genome assembly GCA_019973935.1 of Trichonephila clavipes. Lineage (NCBI taxonomy): Eukaryota > Metazoa > Arthropoda > Arachnida > Araneae > Nephilidae > Trichonephila > Trichonephila clavipes. Next base: position 92,554 of record BMAU01002798.1, on the reverse strand, counting down.
TCAGTATTCTCCTATATGGCAGTCTTCCTGAGAACTAAATTGTATTTGTCACATCTATACCTCTGTTTTGGGAATGGCAAAAGTTTTTCTAAAATTTTAAAGTACATAGGTGCCTGAGTATCCCGCACCACCACTTTTGTTCCAAAATAACATTTTCTATTAACAGGCTACATTTCCCCTGTGAACGGCTTAGTGGTTTTGATAGCTGTGTTGTACGACTCATTATGGTTTATAAACATAAATGATCAAAATATGAAAAAACAAATGGACATCTGCAACACTGATCAAGCAAGGAAAGAACTTGACTAAATAATTAATCATGATAGCGAAAAGGAACTTCAGAAAAGCAATGAACCTGAAACGATTAAGTTGAAAGGAAAATTTTCAAATGCTATCTAAAAAACTCCATCAAGAAAGATATAAACCCAAAAGCTTACCACAAGACACACTGCACCATGTCAAAGAGACACAAGCAAGAAAAGTTCAACATTCTATTTGTCAATCATCAAAAAACCATGAGAGTACAATAACTTGAACAAAACATGAGTTTTGCCAGAAAATATCGTTCCTGTAACGTTAGCAATAAAATGTCTATGATTTCTGTCCTTTATCAAAGTCACGCACATGTGAAACATTTTAGTTCAATTTGATTGGATTTTTTTCTCAAAAGATCAAGAAAAATTCGAAAAGTCCTTAAAAGTAGGTGAATATACTTTCTCTTAAGTTAAATTACTCACTGATATTACAAGTTTTATAGTGTACAGTAAAAGTAATCATATAAAAAAAGAACGATTACTAACGAAAGTATAAATTGTGCCTTCTCCCGGGTTACAAGATCTTAAATAAGATACAAAGATATGAAAACTATAAGTAACCAATAAAAATTAATCAACTATACCCATTCCTATATTTTTAATGAATTACCTACTTATATAACAATTGGAAGATGCTGCAAATACTTGATTTTTGTAATTTGTGCATATTTTTAGACACTTTTTCATTTACAGTCGTTAGTACTTAGATGAGGTGTGCAATATGTATATACAGTAAATGATGTTTATTAATTCGTTGAAATATAAAACATTATCAAATACATGGAAATGGAGGAATCACAAGGTAAAGTTTCTAAGCGTTTTAAATGTTTCTCGTAATGTTGTCCAAAGACTTAGAGATTAGTTTCATTGCAAAAATTATGTATGAAGAAGATCTGTTCCATGCTGCTCATGTGCTACTGGCATTGTGGAACACCTTTCTTGATTTTTTTTTACCTCAGAAAAGGGAAATATGCAATGTCTGAGCTCATTTTAGCTTATTGTCTCGGAAAAGAAATAAAAGTATTTGCTATTACGCGTGTAGACTTTTTTCCATACATGGATGCTATACAAGACCTCATCTTGTATAGTTTCCATCGTTATTTGCGATGTCCTTTACGATTTTACATGTTCAAAGTACTCACGTTCTTAGTGTGAGAAAGTTTTGGGTTATGCTTTACAACCTCAAGTGCCAGTCTCGACACATGACCAGAGTTCAAAATTATGAAGTCCGTCGCCAATACTCTTTGGGTTGCTTCATTCATAAAGTTCAATATTCATAAAAATAAATCAATTTCTTATATTATTTTACTTCAGTGTAGCAAAAAAAAAGTGGTTTTAAAAGTGAAATTGGCATGTGAAAATTAAATGAGTGATTTTTTGCTAAATTCTGTTTTTAAAGCAAAGTAAAAGTTATTGATGACGAACTTGGTAATTCCGAAAGTGGTCAAGTGATGTGGCAACACCTACTTTCTAAACTTCCACGCCACATCAATGTGTGTAAAAGTTCAACAGTGGTTCAACTAAAAGGTTTTAAGATTATTAAAAAGTATCAGATGATATTTAGTCTAAATTTAACATATTTCCAGATAACCAAGATTTAAGTATCTTAATATTTCAAAAGAAAAATATTTCTTTGTGACTTAAAATAACTTTTTTATTTAAAAGAAAACATTAATACAATGCTTAAAAAGTACTATCCAATATGATTGCTGCAGTTTTCGAAAATACTTAGTCATTTAAAACAGTTAATTTTTGTTAAAGTCAAATGTCACAAAAGTTTTGGAATTTAAACCTATCATTTAACGTAAATTTTTATGTTTGACGTTTCTTCATGAAGTAAATGTCATAAGGACGTCACGTGTACAAATTAAGCAGAACATATCTTAACTTCTTTATGGGTAAAATGAAGTTTGTAACAGTGACATGTTTTCCTAGATTTGATGATTTGGTGGTGAATAGAATAAATAGAGTTGACAGGTAAATACTAAAATTGAGAGAAATGTAATGAATTTTGAGATATTTTTCAGAACATCTGTTATTTGTTAAACTAAAACGGAATAATTAATAGAAGAGCCTTGAAACAATAACACAGAAAAGAGGATTCACAGACTTAAAGATCATCAAACTATCAACATTACTTGGATTCTGGAAATCGATATAAAGTTAATTTTACAGAATTGCTGCATGAAATAGTCTAAATAACTATATAAAAACAGTTACCTTTATGAATCGTTTTTAAAACAGAATTTGATATGAATGAAATTTTCAAAAAATAATCACATTCCAAGCTCATTGAATAAAAATGTGACATTTCAGAAGATATGATCACGCATTAATGATGTAATTTACCAGCGATAATACAATTAACAAAGTTTCTACTGAGGAGTATGCTGGAAATTTTGGTTCTTTGGCATAAGAGAATATTTTTTGAAAGTCATCTACTAATTTGGCAAAATTAGATAAATTATAGAACCAATTTCATGGGTCGCGAAGCACGACACAACGTTTTCATAGCACGTAAAAGCTAAATAATTTTAAAGATTGGATTAAGAGATTTCCTGATGTTCATTAACTTAATTATGAAATATGTTCCGAGAACCTTTACGCTTCCTCGAAAGTGGTAATAATTTTTAACAGAAGTTTAAAACGTCCCATCTACTTAAACCCAAGCTACCTTAATTGCATTATCGGATGTAATTTAAGTAACCTTTTCCTTCAGAGGTAGTGAACATTTCAACAAAAAAAAGGAGAAAAAGTGTGTGCTTTCATGAAATGAGAAATATGTATGTACCTTAGTACGAGCAGTCCACTGCAAGATCCAATATATACGTTGGATACCACTGAGCTGAAATCTTTCTAAATCGTATTATCGAAATTGTGGCACTATTGCGTATGGCAAAGCATAATTTTATTAGATTTTCGCTGTAAATTAAAATTAAAGTTTTTCAAAAGTGATTAAAATGTCAATAACAAAATTATTAAAGAAAATATTATTGATAAATTTATAATTATATAGCAGTAAGTATACCCGTTCTTCACTCGGAAGAATTGAAAAACTAAGCAATACAGATCGAAGGATAAAAATGTTTTTAATGAGTTAATTTTACGTGAACTACAAATTAAGCAAAAAGAAAAACCTTTATGTGTATCTCAACTGAACGAAAAATCCTATTATTTAAATTTTAAGTTTGTAGGTCTAAAAGCATATAAAAAGGAATTTTTAAAATGTATAACGCCTCCGGGTCACTTGTGCGCCACTTGTGGGTCGATTTTTGAAAACACCTTTCTATGCTGATCTCTACACCCAGCAACAGTAACATATTGTTACAAATTTTGCGAGATAAATGCTTAAAATATTGCAAATAATTTATACATGAATGTGTAATACGTAAATATTATATTCTGTTGCATTTATTTTATGTTAAAATTTCAATATTCGTAAGCAACGCCGTTCCTTATGTTGTAATGGCGATTCAGTAGAAACTTAACGAAATGTTGGTGATAGAGACAACTTAGGATTATTTTCGGTGACCCTGTTGGCAATGGATTGAACGGTGCGGAGCTGCAACAAAGAGGATATCACAAAAGCCTTCTCTTCAAAAAAATACATTTCAGAGGGATCGGTGGAACGGTGCTGGAGTGAAGCGTACATACAAACATCCATTTATATATATGTTGATAATTATGTAAATAGAATTATGTATATCATTTATTAGTATCTATTCGATTGTTGTTTTATAATAATACATATAACTTCGAATGTTTGTATATTTGCTTGGGACGTTTGCAAACACACACCGTTGATCGTATCATGTTTAGAAAAGTGATGACTGCATTGGCAATTTTTGATTAGGTGACGTTTAAAAAGAAGATTTGCTAGGAAATGGATTAAAAAACTGAACTTGCTAGGGAATACAGAGATTTTATAAATATGAATCCATATTTTTGAACTATTCGAAATATTATGTTGTAAAGTATTAAATGGATTAAAATTCATGCATTATTTATTTCAATTGCACATAACCTCATTTAGTTGGCATAATTTGTTTTTCGTGTGAAAGGTACATCATCTTTTCCTCTTTTTAACGAATTTTTCAGTTTCAAAATTAAAAACAACAGATCTTCTTAAATTTTCAGTTTTTATTGGAAAAAAATCGAATTCAGTTTGCTCCATTTCGTACTTGACAACCTAAAACTGTCTTAAAGTTTTTTGAACATGTTTCTCTTCTGATAAGTTGAAATTTGTTACGAATGGGTTTTACAGAAATCGATTTCGAAAACGAAGGTTACGAGTGTGTAAAAGATAAATAGGTTCTATATTAGGGGGTGATGTTCTATATTAGGCGTGAAGATTATAAAAATATGTTTAATATAATCAAATTTTAATGCTAAGCCATAAATATCATTGATTAAATGCATTATCCTACGAAGCTGGTGGGGAATGGCTAGTTATCAAAAAATGAATGTTTCGCATTAAGAAATACAGTGTAAAGGGTTCTTCTATTAATCCTCTTGAGGAAACTATTCTTAACTCTGATTTTAGTTTAAAATCTACTTTCCGTAGAGATGACTTAATTTTATACAAATGGAACTACTAATTAAACCCTGACTTTGGGTGTATGCGGTTAATGGTTAATAGTTGATTGTTAAGCGTGAAATCTTAGAATAAAAGTAGGTGAACTGTGACTGGGAGGTTGAGCGACTTGGAATAAAAACTCATCATAGAATCCACCAGGAGTCGTGGAAGTTAATAACTTTGGAGATGATCGAGCTATCGAGGCTAGAGAAGGATAATCCTAAGGCGCTCCGACTGAAGCTGGTTTTCAATAATCTCGTATATCAGAATAAGTGTTAGGTTTTCAGAGAGAGAGATTGATCCCAGAGTTAAGTTATACAGATGTAAATAATTCATAAAGTGTTAAAGATATAGAATAAAAGTATCTATTTTTAAGATCCCGTCTGCTTCTTCCACGAACCCTTTTAAACCCATGACCTTCGGACCGCCACAATAGATGTTCACTGAAATTTTCAATATAATGTATAACGTATATATATAGTTTGTTAATGAAATCTTGTTTATATATCGGAGAATGATAATGAATTTTTAAAATAAAGTATTTGGGTTTTTCTCTCTGATTTTGCAATTCAAAGTACTATTAAATTGTCATACAGCTATGATTTCTAGATTAATATATAAGTGGATGCGTATCTTTTTATCATAAAATAAAAAAAGCTTAAGTATGATCCAAAGACATTATAATTTTAAAACATGCACAATATATCACTCTGATTTTTGTAATATACTATTTGAGTAACAATACCATATACAAGCGAGCGAGAATATTATGTCTGATTTTTGGATATTGTCCAGCAGGAAAATGGTTACTGAATGGAAATTTGTATTCACGGGGTGAACACTTAGTCACAATAATAATTCTAAGAGTTTTCGCTATCATGTGTAGATTTGCTTTTAGCCGTAAGATAATTGTTCGCAACCGAGAATTTGAAATGGAATAATTCCCCAAAGATTCGTTTCAATCTGTCAACGCTCATTTTCCCTGGGGGTGGAAATGTTTAAGCTAACACTTTGGGGGATAATGTATAAGATAGAATAAAAAAAATCCTGCAAACATTCCAAGATATTATACATTATTGTGTAGGAATGTTCAATTCCACGAAACGTTTTGATACATATTAAAATGAGTATTATCCTCTTTCACATTATCATTGCACCTAATTGTTAAAATTATTCGTAACAAAGCCCATATGCAGCCATAACTCAGGTGTGTAAGTTTAATAAAAGATGAATGAACTTCTTGCTCTTTAACCACAAAGTTTTATAAGAATATGTAAAAAGGAACGTAAAAAAGTAGAATAAAAGCACAAATCTTATCTATGTAGAATGACTAAAGATTCATCCTTTATATGGAAAAAGAATCATCATCATAATTATTTTATTTTAAATACCTGGCAGAAATTTTGAGTTCAACAGTTCGTTAACTTTAAAACAATAAATATGGTCAAGAGCTCAAGGTACAGGAAGAGTTTTAATATTTTTAAATAACATCATATATTTAAGGAAAATAAATCAAAATAATTTGATGCACCTTAATTTTTAAATTCCTAAAACAAAATAAAACGTTTTTGTAAGATGTAACCTTTTTTAAAATTATGTTCAAAAATTGATTACAGTTTAAACCTTCAGATTGAAATTATTCTGGAATGTTGATGAATTAAGCATGACTGAGTGTATTTAAATTAAAATTGCTCCTTTTAGAACATCTCGTATATTTGTTACCTTGACATCAATAAAAATATATTCGTCGTGAGAATTACTCAATTAAGTCGAAAAATGTCCGGTGTCTCCACACAGTGGTGAGGTACCATTTTTATTCAGGCTATTTAAGAAAAAATAGCCAGAAAACAGCCCGAATGGGTCCCTTGGAGATTTAAAAAAAAATATTTTCAGATTTACCTAAAAGAGATTTTAAAATAGAGCTTCTAAGAGAGAAACGTAAAATATAAACTATTATTTAACTAAATATAATACTTATATAAACTAAATGAATGTCCACAAATTTTAATATTCTTAAGAATATTTCTCACATCCTCCCTTCCTCAGTGGCTCGACAGCCCAGGGAGGATCTTTGCCTTCTCAAGAAGCCTTTTTCTGGCTAGCCTTTTTCCTGCTAATGTTCTCTAATTCCTAATTTTAATTCTTTAATTTTCCTAGGCCATCATTTCATCTTAGATTTGGCCTGCCCTTTCTTCGTATGCCAATTGGTTGACAATTGAAGTCTTTTTTAGTGGTGTGGTCTTCGTTCATTCTAACAGCGTGACCTACCCACTAAATTCGTTGTATTTTGATGAAGTTAATAATGTCAGATTCTTTGAATGAATGATAGAGCTCTAAATTTGATATTCTTCGCCACGTTCCATTTTCCTGAATTCCTACAAAAATAAAATTCTTTCTTTTGTAGATACTTATCATGTTCTCATCTGTTCGAGACATGGACCAAGTTTCACTTGCATAAGTTAATACTGATCTTAAAAGACTTTTATACAATAGAAACTTTTTGTTTTTCTTTTGATTGTATTTGTTTTCATATATTTTCGTATCCCATTCAGACATCTATTAGCCATAGTAATTCTCTTTTGGATTTCAGTAGTACAATCGTTTTTATTGTTAATGTCCGAACCTAAATAAGTGAAACTGTCAACAACTTCATAATTATACTCTTCAATTTTAAAGAGGAAATTGTTAAAACAGGATTTAGTGCAAGGCATGTACTTGGTCTTATTCTCATTGATTTTCAGCCCCATCCTGAAGGCCTCTTTCCCTAAAGATAAGAACACTTCTATTAGTGCAGTGGGTGTTCGAGCAATGATATTAATGCAGTGCTTCTTACACTTTCAATATTGGTCATCCAATTTTCAATCATAATTTTCATCGCCCCCCATACAATAACAATGTTTTGAATACAATAATAATGTACTTTGACACTAAAATTACGATACGATCTTAAATATGAGACACTCAAATTATCAAGATAAGTATTAAATTACACACACACACACACACATATATATATATATATATATACAGTCCAGTCATATTAATGTGACCACTGACTAACCATCTTTCGCAGAGGGGAAAATAGTCATTTAGGATCCTCAAGGTATTTCACTAGGATGTTGAGCCTTGCCGACTCTATTGCTGCACTTGATTACGCGCGTGAGGATCCATGGCGCGAACAACCCGATCGAGATGATTCCATAGATTATTGATTGGGTTTAAGTCAGGTGAGTTTTCTGGACACGGAAGAACGATAAACTGATCCTGGTGCTCTTTGAACCACGCACGTACGCTGTCAGTTGTATGACACACCGCAATGTCCTGCTGGTAGAAGCCACCATCCTGAGGAAAAACAATGCGCATAAAGGGGTAGACATGGTCTGAAAGGACAGATGCGTACTTCTATTGATCCATCGTGCTTTCCACAATGATGAATAAACACAGAAAATTTAAGGAAAACATTCCCCAGACCATAATGCTCCCGCCTCCAGCCTGAACCTTGCCAGCAATTGTTGCAGGGTGTTTGCTTTGAGACGCTTCATGCCGTATTTGCCACCAACCATCCGTCCTATGGAATATAAAGCGTGATTAATCAGAAAACTCTACCTGTCGCCTCTCATTGGACGCCCAGTTGCGGTACCTGTGTGAAAATTCTAGTCTTCGTTGCTGATGAACAGCAGTCAGCATAGGTGCACCAGGCGCCTGCTTTGGAGAACCAGACGCAACAACGATCGCTGAACAGTAGTTTGGAAGCCACTGTTGGTAACCCCTTGGTTCATCTGAGTGGTATGTTGCTTAACGGTAGCACGTCTAGTCTCCCGAACTCACCTCTGCAGCCGTCAGTCCCCTCTATCACCTATGGTCCGTGGTACACCACATTTGCCACGTCACTGATTTTGGACGGTCCCATTTTGCCATGCACGGTATACTTTAACCACGGTGACACACGAACAGTCCACAAACTTAGCCGTTGAGCAAATGCTTCCAACCTTTTCCCGAAAGCCAAAAATTATGCCGTTTTAGACTTCGGATAACTCTTTACATGTTTGCATTACGCCAACGACTGTAGTGTTTTCCGAAGCCCTCACACACCCTTTATATACGCTCAATAGCACTGCGATGCCAGCATCCTTCTGTGATTGGTTATTTAACGTCAAAGTCGAAAGTACGTGGTGGACACATTAATGTGACTGTACTGTATATATATATATATTACTTTCAAATAATAGGTTTTAAATTACGTTATTCTTCTGTAATATATATTTTAAGTAAATTATTATTTATATATATATATATATATATATATATATATATATATATATATATATATATATATACTTTTAAGTAATAAGAAAAGTACAAAATTGCTTTTCTTTTCTAATTTTCAAATTGGAACAGATAACAATTAAAGTGCATCGTGTGTTTTTATTGTGTCAGAATATATTTTATTTTGCTTTCTTTAAGTAATTTTTACAATGTTTTAAAATAACCTTTTATTCTTGACTTTTTCGTATGCTCGCGCCCCCTCGTAGGTTTGTCACTCTCCTCTAGGGGGTGCACCCCACAGTTTGAGAAACACTGTATTAATGTCATCAGCAAAAGTCAACAACTGTATTGATTTATTAAATACATTTCCTCTGGTATTGATATTGGAATCTCTTACCACTCTTTCTAATGCTAGATTAAAGAGAAGACACGTTAGCGCATCTCACTGTCGAAAGCTATTTTTTTTTTATTTCCATTGGGTCCGAAAGATCATTTTGGACCTTGACCATTATTTTTGTTTCACTTAAATATTTCTCGTATAGGAAATACAATTATGATGAAAATTCGTACATTTTCATGGAAAACCCTCCCTACAAAATAATAAAAATTATAAAATGAACTAAAACTGGAAATAAAATAGCATTCTGAATTAGAGTTCATTTACGTGATTTATTGTATTATGACAAAAATTTGACTCATCTTTATTCGAAGTCAAAATGAAGCAATACATTTAATTTAGAAAATACAATGAAATACGTTTGAAACAAAAACATTAAAGACGAAATATTGGTTAACACGAAAAAAAAAACTACGGTAACAAAAAAACTACAATGTATTTTCATGCATTATTTTCTCTTAACACCAAACAAAAACCACTTAACAGGAAAATATTTGCCTTCTGGGAATGAGCAAAATATGGAACACACCAGAACTTGCAGGCGATATTTAAGAGGGGTGCTAAATTTAAGAAAAGTGGTTTCACATGTTTCGTAGAAAAAAGGTGGACTGGGCTTTGAAATAACCTCAAAATTGCCTGTGACCCGAACCAATTTGGTTATCACCACCCACAGCTTCAAATCCGCACAAAATCATCCCATCTCTCATTAGTTGGCTTTGGACATCGCAATGTGAGTAAAAATCAGTAAGTTTGTTTCACTTTTTTCCCTTCGATTTTTGAAAACTTGTTTTACGAGCACAATAGCAAAGAACTCAAGAGAAAAGCAAACCGCTATTTTGTTTAAAATTATAGTGGAGCTTTTCTTAAGGCTGCTGATCAAAAACAGAAGGTAAAAACTGAAATCTTGAACGATTTTTGTACTGCTAATTCTGTGTTATCATCAATAATTTAAAAAAAGCGAACAAGTTACTGAAATGTTTTGTGAACATCTATATAAATAAAACGTACACTAATAAATTTAATTTTGTCGAATGTATGGTTGTTTTTCCAATATCTTTTAACAAGAAAAAATATTTCAGTCCCCCCAGTTTCGTGTTAAGTGATTTTCAGTGTATTTTAGAATAATGGACGATAAAAGATTATTTCCTCAGTAATTAGTAAAAAATTGGAATTATATGAATAATAATTATTTAGTTAATAGCATAAATAAAGGCAACATTTTTAACTTCATGAATAATTCTTATGAAATATTAATTTATTCTATATAAATTAATAAAAATAATACATACCCTATACAAGAAAGAAAGAAACAGAGCCAGTTTTATTTAAAATACATTTTTGGTTCTTTAAGAAAAAAAATTCTCTTAAGCAGAAATTATTAACATGTTTCTCTTAAAATTGATTAAAGAAAAAAATTAAACCCTTATTTTACCGCGATAGGTGTGATACCTTGCGATATAAAACAATTTTCTTCCTAAGAGTTCGCCCAGCGAACACTGAAGAGTGTCTTTTTTGCGCTTGCTTCCTTTACGCAAAGAAACTAGTTTTACAAAAATCTTTCACCTGCTACTCGCATCCTTCGTTAATAGCTCGCGAACGATCATAGTTGATCAAGGAAATTGATTTCTAAACGACGTTTTCGCTCCCAAAGCTCATGAACTGTGATGAAAAGGTATTGAAACTAGCACAGCTTTTCACTTTGCTCTTATATTTGTTTCTTTAAGCAGAAATATAAAGGAAAAAGAGAGGTAATAATATAGTTGGGGGTTATACTATTTTTATTTTAATTATCCGACACCCAGACTTGCCTTCTTGACCATTTGACGTCAAGCTTCCCAGAACCGACTGACGACATCGTTAGTTGGGAATTCGAGTCCAGTGCTTTGGATCAGGTGGTCGTCATCAATTCTTGTATGGCCACACAGCAGGTAGGCCTCCTCAGCAGCCAGGTCAAGACAGTGGAGATATACTCCCAAAAAGTCATGTCCAGTGGTTAGCCGAAAGAGGTCAACAGTCTCGGTTCTCCACAGGTGCCTCTGGATAGGACCCACAGCGGCCAGGGTTTCCCATGACTTTCCAAGGCTCTTGGAGTTGTGGGTCATGGAAGTACATTTGACAATGCATGTGAAAATGATGCACTTTGGTCCTCTAAAGGTCAAGGGGACTTACAATTGAGACGACTTGTGTCCCTGCTTACCTTTTTTGTCGGCTCTCTTTCTGCTGGTGAACTCACTGTAAGACCCCAGTACCGCCATATGAAATGAGCTCCGCAATTTGAGTTCGGCACTGAATGGTGTTAAGGCAGTCAGTTGGTGTGTTACTGCTTAAAGCTAAATTTGCAGCTTGGGAGTCGATGAAGAAGATAACTTTTACAAGAGCTAGGCCAACTGCTTGTAATTGCATTGTAGCTTCATAGGCAGCCAAGACTTCACCATCGTAATTGGTGGCGATTTTTCCAACGAACTATCCGTCCTCAAACAGCCGGCAGAATTATCCCACGCCGTCTTCGTTTGTTTCTTGCAGGTATGAACTGTCAGTGTAGATATGGAGACACTCCTTCGCTGGATATTAATTATACATAATATAGTAGGTATGATAATATATAGTAGGTGTAAATATTTTTACTTCTGAAAGTGATTACTTATTTTAGTTGAAAATAAAGCAGTGGAAACACATAATGCCAATGATTTCATTTTGGTATTGATTATTCCAAATGTAAAAACTAAAATAGAGATAAGAGAAAGAAATCAAATTTGCCTTTTAGTAGGAAGTTATTTAAATTTAGAGTTCCTCTCAGTTAAAAGGGAAAATATTATGCAAGATTTAAAACACTAATATTAATAATCCATAATGATAAACATACATGTATAATTACTAACCTGCCGATTTGCAGTAAATCTAATTTTATGCTAAGCAAAATATAAGAAAATAGCATTTCAGTTCAGAACATAGACTAGCCGAATTAATATAACAGCAAATTATTTGTCTTAGGATTAACATTGTAGGGTTAAACATAAATTCAATGCGCCAACATCCCCCTTGATTGGCCTGTATTATTGGGCATGAAAAAAAGAAAAGTAGAGAAAATACAGTTTAAAAGCCTAACACTAAAATTAATTTTTTAATGCATTTTATTCTCGTAATCCTTAAGTATAAAACAATGATCTACTTATTTCGTAATTTGTGGAAAAATGAAAATACTAAAAGGAATTTGTATAAAATATACAATCACTCTCAACTAGAAGAAACAGAAAGTAATATACATACTTTCCTATCAAGATCCAAAATAATGGAAGAAACATGATAACATTTAAGGATATAATTGTTCATAAGTATTCTTCAAGGAAAATAATATAGAAAATTTAAGTACATATTGTAAAAAACAAACATAAAAACTAAAATTAATTAACTCGATAAACTAGAAATGGTTTTAAGTACATGTAACTAATGGCACAGTCTATGGTAAAGTAAATTAATTAACCGATATTAAAATATAAGTTAAAAGAAGGTCCCTGATTTTGACAATGATTTATTTATTTTTCTTTGATTGGAGCGGGATGTTAGCATTCTCATTTTTTTTTAGATTTGCAACTTGTTAACTAATTTTTGATTTATAACTTGTATCTATTGTATTCCATGTAATTTCGCTCAATATTACACGCAAAAAGAGGAAATGTTGGGTAGCCATAAAGCTGGTTAAGCTCCGTTCTTTTTACAAAAACCGTACTCAGTATGCAGTTTCTTAAATACTTCAACATTCGTCTCTTTTCATCCGAAATTTCAAATGACTATACAAATATTTTTTGTCTCTAAAACAGAGTACGTACATATGCACCCATGTCCATAAATTAAGGATAATTCAGAATCACACAGAAATTGAACTCTAAGGTAAAAATTTCACCTGTAGCATTATCAAACACATCTTGAAGAAGAACATGCAAATTACAGGAAACCACCAGATGGCGCGGATAGTACGTCACGATGACGAGAGTGTAAGAGAGGGGTATATAAGGAATGGTACCAAAGAAGCAAAATTGTTCACAAGCGCTTTAAAAGCCTTTCAGTGAAATAACCGCAAAGGTATGGCCCAAAGGAACCATTTGGATGATTTTTTTACGTGGCAGAATTATTGGACTGGAATGTGGACGTACCCAGCTGGAAATATCCGAGGAACTTGGAATCGCCCAGAGTGTCATCTTCAGGCTTTGGCAACGATTCCAATATGATGGTAATGTGAGTAGATGTTACAGCACGGGTCACCTCCGAGTTACAACGCCGAATGAGGACCGGTATATTTGGCAGTTACTGTCAAAAGAAACAGACGGAGCACAGTATCAGACCTGTCTCGTCAGCTCTCTTCAGCTACCGGTACGACAGTTTCAAGGTCTATATTCTCGTAGGCCTGTCAGATGTGTTCCACTTACCGCAACTCACTGTCGCCTGCGATTAACCTGGAGTAGAGATCATGCATTTTGGACACCACCTCAGTGGTCTCGCGTGATGTTTTCTGAAGAGTCCAGGTTTAGTTTGCAGTCAGATTCTGGCCGGACTTTAATATGGAGAGCGCCAGGTACCAGTTACCACCAAGAGAACACCATTAAACGACAACGTTAAGGTGGTGCAGGATGGCTCGTTTGGGGAGGAATTATTCTTGGTTTCAGAATTGATCTGCATGTTCAGAGTGTAACGATGACAGGCCACATATATCGGGATGTCATTCTGGAACAATATGTACGTTTGTTTCGGGGCGCCATGGGTGCTGAATTTCTGTTTATGGATAACAACGCCCGTCCTCATCGTGCAAACATTGTAGACGAATGCCTTCAATCGGAGGATATCACCCGTATGGATTGGCCAGCATACTCACCGGACTTGAATCCAATAGAGCATGTGCGGGATATGCTTGGCCGGCGAATTGCAGCCGGTCAACCCCCTCCCACCTGTCTACCGGAACTTCGGAGGGCATTGCTTGATGAGTGGTGTAATATTCCCCAAAATCAGATTGATAATTTGATACTCAGCATGCCTAGGTGTTGTAAGGCCTGTATTGCATCATCCGGGAGACATACTCCATATTAACCATCATACTAACCCTGTTATACTGTTTTTTGTAAATAGGTTCTTTTTTGAAATTTGCTCCAGGGAGTAAAAGTCGCAATTTTTATTAATTATGTCAAACATATAACATCATTTTTGCTCTTTACCCGTTGTTTAATAAATAGACTTTACAAATAAGTCAAATTTGTTTTGCTTCTGTTTCTTTCTTTGCCTGAACTTCATTATGCTTAATTTATGGACATGAGTGTATATGGGATTTCTCAACACTTCAAGGCATCGCACTTTCCCTAATTTTATGTTATAATATAATTACTTGTTTAACATAAGTACTAAATTAACTGAAACCGTAACTCTTAAAAGTTCTACTTGATCAAATTATTTAACTGTAACGAACACAATATTGCATCACTTCAGAAATTTTTAATTTATTAAACCACTACGAGATTATATTTTTGACCAAAGTGAAACATCTGATGGGAACTGTATTAATATGACAGCTCCACATATTAAAATGATATCGAATTTTCTCTGTTTTATTAAAAGCATGTAGAACTTCTTCAATAATATAACTTAAAATTGAAGAAAATAAATTGGTAAGTCATTCCAGATGCATAATTTGCGATAATAACAGTCTTGATTCAGCTCCTTGAATTTTAATGAATCGAAAATCTGAAAATAAAAAGTCATGGTTTCTTATTATTTTTTGACGCCTAAATGCTTTTGTAAAACTGACTCAGAGCCTTTACATAGAGCTTTTCATCATTTATTCGATAGATTAAATAATACTAACATTTGAATTGGCTTCGGGGAATCAAGATATTCCATTTTTTGATGAGGATATAAAGAAATTAGAGAGCGAGAGTGAGAATCGCTAGGGAGAATTCAATATTTTATAATGATCACAATTACATTTGGACTTAAAATGATCTCTGTAATATTTAATAAAAACATTCGAATAATTTTAGCTAAGTACAGAAATAAATTTTCTTATAATTATTTTGAAAATTGGTACTTTTCTCCTCATCCGAAAAATAACATGTAAATTATTTGGAATTTCTTTTTAAATAGTTATAAACAAAATGTACCCTTGCTTAAAATAATATTAATTTTTTGATGTCCGAAGAAAAAGAACGTCATATCACTCCAAATGATTTTAATATGTTAAATATTTTAAAATTAAAATTTACCAAAATTCTAACCGAATTTCCACAATTTATGGGCTTAATTAATGTACACCAAAAATTTATTCCAAAATTATACTTGACTTAGAAATTAATTAAACAAGTTTTCTTATGAAAGGTGTTCCTTGACAATAAATTAAAACTCATCTGTAATACTTTTTTAAGAATTTCAATAAGTTTTAATTATCTTATCTGTATTATTGAAGCTTCAGTTCTTATAAAAAATATATATAAAAAAAATAGAATGTTTAGCACTTGCTGGTTCATTGGATAATTTTTCATTATTTATATAGCTAAGAATTAGTAATTCATTCATATAATCCTACTCTCAAGTGGCTTAAAATGCTAAAATCTGCAAGGATGTTTGTTTAATGGTCATTACAAATTAACATGTTTTTGTTTTTATTATGAAAATAAGTATCAAAATAGCATATACTTCTAATGAAGTTATGTTACTAAGACATCCTGTTTCTCACTACAATCAACACTCAGCACATTTATTGGAGCTTAAGGTATCCGACTACGTTCGGAACCGTGATTTTGAAAAAGAGTATAAATGGATAATATTTATGATATTTAGTGTCATTTAGATTATAAAATGTATATTAAATTTTTTTAAGAATAGTATTACAATAAAAAATTATTTAAGTTAAATATTTTGACAAAAAATGAATATAGAATGACCCATTTTCAAAATATTCTCCTTTTGTGAAAAATGCTTCTCTTATAATAATAGTTTGCCTGTATATAGATCAGACCTCTGTACAGAGACTCAACTAGAATTTTTAATACATAACTTAGAAGCGGGTTTATTCATTGTTGACTTGATTTATGTGGTCCCTTTTTAGTAAAATATAAAAATCAGAGAAAGGGAACTCTAAGTAAATTGTGTGTATATGTATTGCTATATTATATTTCATTTGTGAAAAATTGTTGATTTAACTTTATTATTACATTTAAATTGTTCTAATCACTGTATTTAATTATGTGCTAAATTTATATATATTGTGCTAATTATGATATTTGTAAGTTCTCGCATGTGAACATGGCAAGGCCGGGCGGGATGTTGCGCATGCGCGCCAACGTCATGAGCACAAATGCAAATATTCTTCCTTGCCGCGCTGTGCCGGCAGTTGAGAACTTTCTGTGGAACGAGAGATACGAGAAAATTTCTCTATAATACTCAGACGTGAGCATTAATATAGGACTCTAATAATCGAAGCTCGCCATAAAAATTACTTAAAATTTGCTGCCCTTGTAAATAGCATATATATGTTGAGTGATTAAATAAAAAAAGTAAAAAAGAAATAAGCGTGGCTAGTCCGTCTATGAAACAAAAACAACAAACTAAAAATAAACATTCATGTCTTACGACAACACAGTTGAGAAATTTTGAAAAAAACGCCGATAATTATTTCAATTTTTTGTAACTCTGAAAATAATGTGAATTTGTCAAAATTCATAGTTGAGCCTCTGAACAGAGGTTTGATCTATATACAGGTAAAATATTATTATAATCGAAGCATTTTTTCACAAAAGGAGAACCTTTTGAAAAAAGGTTATTCTAAGTTAATGTTTTGCCAAAATATTATATTTAAATAATTTTTTTTGTCAAAATGTCCTTAAAACTATTTAATGCATGCATTCTAATCTGAGTGACACTAAATATCATGAAAATAATCTATTTATGCACTTTTTTAAAATCACGGTTCCAATCGTAGTCGAATACCTTAAAGAAGTAAGACCCATCAAAAAGGTAAGGACTTGAATGATAATCCGTACAAAAAAGTTGATGATAATATTATTTTATAAAATAAATTATGTAAAATTGTTGTAATTAACTCATTAAGATGAAAATAATAACACACTAGTCATTTACAATTTTATTGATAATGTAAGTTGTTGATAAATATAGTTGATAAATATAATACGGCACTTAATCATTTACCTAATTTTCCTCCTCCTAGATGGCTGATATTATGCGTTTTAAAAAATTTCCTTTAGAAGAAAATTCTTACTCTGTTTTAGTTGAAGAAGCACACACATAAACGGGCATCAGAATGATTTATTGAAAACTGCAGGAAAAGTAATTTCTTATGATGCAATATGTATGTCGTATCAAAATTTAAACTTAGGGATATTGCCATGTAATGTCAAATAATTTCAATAACTATATACGCTAAAAATAATCTCTTTCTGTAACAGTCCTTACAAAGTTTTAAATAAAAACGTGTTATTCAACAAAATATACAAACTAGGACGCAAGCACCAGGATATCTAAATTATAAGATGCATGTTCCTTGGAGAAGTTGGAGAATACATCTTCTATGCAAAAAGTAAGAATTTAAGGTTTGCGTGATTTTTAATATAGAGCAATGTTTCCCAACGTGGGGCCCACGCCCCACAGAGGGGCGCGGGCGTTCCGCAGGGGGGCAGTTTGAAAATGGATACGACACAACACAAACCCTTCCGCTCCGGGCCATTTAAATGCAATGCTAGATATAGGGGACGAATTAATCAAAAAAAGCAAATTCTTAAATAATTATTAGGCATAATTTCGTTTGACGAGACCAAAATATCAACTGGGTGATTGGCTTCGTCCGGGGTTCATCACGGGGTGTGCCGTCTGCCGGGAGGAGGACATAGCCCCGACCTGTCAAGAAATTTGCTAAACAGTGCAATTGTTTGCAAGAAAGCTATTACTACCGTTTCCATCTTCAGTTTTGGCTGAATGTGGATTTAGTGCTGTAAATAATTTACAGATAAAAAAAGAAATTGGCTGGATATAACACAACGTGGGGATTTGAGACTTAAGCTAACCAAATTGGAACCCAATATAAAATCTATCTGCAGCAAACATCAAGCGCAAGGATGTCACTAAATTAAAATGACAAATTAATATGGAAAAATCATTAGTAAAATTATTTTGAATTTTAATTCTTGTTTTTCATTATATATTTTGAAATTTTACTTACTGTGTTTTGTTAACAATTTGATAGTGATTTATTCCTAGAATCCATCATTTATGTTTCTTAAGTGAACAAATCAATTTTTTAATATTAAATATTATGTATGTTACATAGGGGGCATACAAACTTTAGAAATGTTAAAGTGGGGCATGGCACAAAAAAGGTTGGGAAATACTGATATAGAGTCCGTAGGTTTTCCATGCCTACAGAAAATTTAAGGAAATGTCTTAGTATGCTGAGAACCAAACTGTCGAAATGGTTTTGTGTTATAGCAACCTATTGGTAAATCAATAATTTGGGAAATTTTGGGATAGACGAAGGAGGTAAATTATAGAAGGATAGTCGTTGTCTGTGTGTATCTCTTTGCCTCTAAATGGTATACAAATAAAAAAAAAAGATACTGCTCATTCCAAACAGGAGACTTCCTCAAAATATTCACTCATGTTGTTGAACGATGTAATGCATAAAGAGAAAATCTGCGTTCATTGCATCCCTGAACAAATGTTACAGAACGAAATAAACATTCATAAAGTGCTATAATTCCGGTTTGGACACTGATATTAGTCCTAGAACTAAATGGTTCTTAAACTTTTGATCGCCGCAATTACAGTTTATGTATTATCCTGAAATCATGGAGCCCCAAGGTTTTGAACATCTCTCCCCGACTCGCAACACATGGATGAGTGATTGAAATGTTCCTCAAGAATCCTAAGATTTCCTCAGCTACTTATACATACTTTTTAAACTTTTTCCCCTTAAGAAAAAGGTAAACATCTAATTAAAAATATTACAAATTGCTAATTTAAAAAAAATTACTTAACATTATTAATTAAATTTTTTAATGAGAAACATGACAGTCCATTTTTTTACGTGCTGTTATATCAGGTGTGATGTTTGAAATCAGAAGCCTCTATTCTGATTCTAAGCTTTCCAGGCGGTTTTGATACCCATTTTTTTAAGATAAAGAAGAGCTGAAAAAGACCATTAACATAAATAAGTAGTTTGGAGAGGCTTCAGAGCATTCGTAGAGAATTTGGTTATGTAGGTGCAAACAATCAAAAAAAAAATCTGAATTAATATTGTTGATCTAAATACATGTTTTAGTAGGGTTTTTTATTGGATCAACTTAGTGATGTAGTCTAAGAACATATTTCAATTTTTCCATTAAGCCTTTCAGATTCTGTATCGTGGACCCTCTAGAAGACTGCTGAGAACCCCCGGAGGAGTGTTTGTGGACACAGTTTAAGAACCCTGTTCTAGAACACAATCTAATACTATCCCAAACTAGAAATCCAGCATCAACACTACAATGGGGCTTGGTTAAATTTCCTTGGTTGTAACGAAACCCTGTGCTCTCAATATGAACACTGAAAATGAAACCGTTTGAAATGAAAACCTGGATTTTTTTTACATAAAACACAAAGCTTCACAGTAAAGGCACCTAGTTAAATTATTCTCCGTATCAAGCTAAATGGCGCTAGCAACGAGGTGTCATGAGTAGAACATATCTGACAAGCCTAAGGTCAGATAAATCACGCGGTCATAAACGTATGCTTGATATTCCTAAGCGCTATGCCATTCATGAGTGGTAACAAATGTCATAGCAGGTCAAGTTGTACTCTGCGCCGTGAAGGTAGCGTAGTTCTCTCGTTTATCACTGGCCTTCTGTACGTCTAAGGTTGCGGTTTCGACCCCGGCCCAAGACGGTAGATTTTCATGATGCCAAAATTCGACAGCGTCCAAGTCTCTAGACGTGTGCTTTAGGCAAAATTAAATTCCTAGAAGTTCGCATCGTCAGAGCTTATGTGCCTCCCTCTGGGGAGGAAACTGGGCGTTAAAGTTATTGTGGTGATTGGTATTCCATCTATATGGCGTCGCACTAAGCAGAGATACCAGCTCCCAGGGGAATGGACTGGGTCTGCAATGGTAAAACGCCTATCCGCAGCCTCATTAGAAAGTTTTGTAAAAAGTTGCATTCTGCTTCTTTTTTTTTTGGTAGTTATTACTGATAGGGACGTTATTATAATCAATTTTATTTCCTGAATACTTTTAAACAGCTGAATTAAAATGAGGTGGAGAAACATGAAATTATTTATTTATTTTACAAATTCCAGGCCATTGACCATCAGGTCATTAGGCAACGGGCTCTCCAATATCTTTTTACAATGCAGTTAAGATCATTCAGTGTAGAGCACTCGTCCAAATGAGCGGCAGTCATGTCTTGTCCAGTGTCACACAAAACGCAGATAGGTGAAGTCACTAAATTAAAACGAAACAGATGAGCACAAATGCAGTCATGTCCGGTTAAAAGTCTAAATTTAGCCACAGCAGCAGCATGAGGAGAACTTGGAATACCGTGGGATTTCTTACATAGTGTACTCCAAGGCTTATCACGAGCAACACGAGAAGCTGTAAGGCGAAATGATTCCCTAAAAATCCTTTTAATTTCCAGTTTGGCAGAATGAAGTGTCAGGTCTCTGCGAAAGTTCTGAAGGATACCCGTTCCCTTTTTTGCCAAAAAGTCTGCCCTCTCATTTCCTCAAAGACCACAGTGGGATGGTACCCATTGAAAGACGATCTTTCCTTTTTTCTTTCCCAGGAGTTCTCTACAGTTCTGCACACGTAAACAATTATTCTCATTATAGTTGGAAAAAGCCTGAAGGGCAGAAGTAGAATCTGAAAGAATTACAGCTCTTTCAATGGGGGGGAAGACGAACAGCAAGTTGCTGAAGGGCTATATATGTATAGCTTCAACCTCACCATCAAAGTGAGTTGTCAAAGGGCCGGCGTGTAAATAGAAGGAGAAGAGGTGACTAAAAACACCATTGCCAGCGCCTTGGGCAAAGTCCAAGAACATGAAATGAAATTTAATATAATGCACTATGAAGTATTAATAAGATATTTACTCTCCAATTATACATATTAGTTTCTTAAAACAAATAGCTTCGTTACTGGGAATTGTTATTTCTTTGTACTTAAAATTATTTAAAAAATTTAGGTAACTGGTCTCTTATCTTCGCGCTCAAGTGTAGAATGAACAATAAAACAATCAAGCACAAACCAGTTTTATTTTTTTGGTGCCTATATGCAGTAGAATATTTTAATGTACGTAAATATTCTTAGACATTTTCGAGTAATATATCTTTAAAAGGGATTTAGGGGCTCTTAGAAACATCCCTTTTAATAAATGTATAAGATTATGCTTTAGAAGGAATTAATAATTAATGAAATTTGATTTCTAAGAAAACTTTCGCGTCACTACTAAGAAAAGACATGGCTTGAGTAATAAAAGTTTATTCGAAGAAAAGTAGACAACACGCAATACTGTAAATGAAAAAGGGGGTGGGAGAAAGGTTCTAAAAGGAAAAGAATTCTAAAATTAGTTTAGATTTGTTGAGGTAAAGAAAAACATTTTTCTTTTAAAAAACAGCAACAGTTATTTGCAATTAGCATCGCTCAACTTGTAGCGTATCTTAAATATTCAGTACCAATTATCATTTTATCCTTTATGAATCAAAAAAGGAAAACACTACATGTATATATATATTATCAGTTAAACTATATATCATGATTATGTCAAAGTTCTTAATTTCAATCCATTTAAGTTAGTAACTTGATGGAAAACAAAGGATTCCAGCTATAAAAACTATTACGATGCTCACAGTGAGCAGAAAATATGTAATTTAAGTACTCTACTTGAAGTGCTTCTTTCATTAATAATACAAGAAAGCATTTTAAAATTCAATTAGGCGTGTAGAGAGATCTGAAAGGTATTTTACAAATAAAAAGAAAAAAAAGGACAACAACAATTAAAAATGCATCAGGATTATTTTCAAACTACGTAAATTATTCATAATACAGGAGTTAACATTATGAATCCAGTGCTTTTATGTATAAATTAAAACAATGAAATAAATAAACAGCAATAGTGCGTGAATGCAAAAGGAACGGAGCAATTCTAAGAAAGTGGGATGGTATTAATGAAATTCTTTTTCGTAAGTTTGTTAGAAATATGTCTTATATAATTAATGCACCACATTACAAATAATTTAAAGAGTAGGCTGAGTCGCTTACAGGTAGCATGCCTACCTCGTTCGCTCAATATTGCGAGTTCAATCCCGGCTGTACCACTAAAGACCCGCCGTGTAGGGCAGCGATGCACGTTAAATCTGTCGAGAGCTCAAACGTCCTCCCGTTGGTGTGGTAGTTAGGAGAGAAGGTTGCCATCTCAGGTGTCCACGTCACTTGACCATGGTTCAAAATTACGTGGTCCGTCGCCAAAAGCCCTCGTGTAGCTGAACAGTGCGACGTTAATATTAAATCAAATCAAATCAAATCAATCCCGGCTGAAATCGATAGATTTTCACGATCGATAAGGATCGATAGATGTTGTAGGCACACATGCCATATAATTATGTGGCATATAAAAGATTCCTTGAGTATCAATTTGGCTCTGGAACTCTCGACAAAATTAAATCACGGTAATATTTAGCACCTGATTAGAATATGCATAAATTCAAGCGCCAAGAATTTGGTAGCGGTAGCCGCCACTAGATGGTGTCACCAATGAAATAGCTCTCACCCTTGGGGAATTGTTGTGTTTGCAAAAGCTATGAACCCAAAATGTAGTCCATTTAAAAGCAGCGTGAGACTGTATTTTTTAAAGAAAATTTTAATATGGATATGCGAAAAATTAATTTAGGAATTTTTTATTTCGTATTTGAATGATAACGCAGTACATTTTAAGATAAAATACTGAAATGGAAGTAACGATATTGAATATAAAATTTTTGTTTTAATTGTTTGCCTATAAAATATGGACATTTAAAGGGGATAAGTTCATCTTTTTCTCTTCCAAAAACCTACAAAAAGTTCGTCATTATTAAAAATGCATTTCTATTGAGAAGTATTTTACCTTTATTCTTTAAAATTACAAGTTAAAATGACAGATTCTGAATAGAACAAAAATCCTTTTGAATGGATTCAATAACTATATATCATTCTTCCAATTAGAAATCAATTTCTTTATGATACATATTATGTTTACAATTAAAAATAAAAAAAATCATTATAATTTTAAACAAGTTATTCTGCTACAAATAAAATTTTACACACAGTTTGAAAAGATGTTGATAACTATTTTATAAACTGTGGACATTTTTTATGTGTTTAGTTAGTTGTCAAACTAATTCTGTAAAAACTACAATTTGAAAAGTAAACACTTATAAATATTTATCTTTTAATCTAATAAGTGCTTCCAGAACTTTTTTCTTAGAAGAACATTAATAGAAATATTGCAAGCTGATATTTAAAATTTTAATAACTATTTGAAACTTTCTTTATACAATATCTTTTTTACAAAATATAATACAACTGATATAAGTAAACATAAATATCTGCAAACATGCATTTATCAAAATAACTATAAAAGTTCTTGTAACCAAACTAAGGAAAACGATATAAAAATGTTGAATAAAAAGAAAAGTAGTTTCTGTTCATGAATTAAATAGAATATTAATAATCTTTTCAGGACAATTTCTGATAAACAAATGATTCTATTTACGACTCATTTCTTTCAATGCTCATATGTTAGTTTTTTTTTCTGGGACCATAGGTTAAAGTTTAGTCTCAGTTGTGAAGGGGAATGGTATCCTATAGATCATTTATCCTCCTATATACGTTCCTTACACGCACGCAGACACACACGCACGCAGACACACTCGCACACGCACATAATTTAATTGAAAGATGCCACACCAGGTGAAAAAACATTCACCATAAGAAATCATATTCGTTGCTAGTTAACGACGATAGGAGCGTTATCGTAGGAGGGTGTACGCATGCGCAGAACGTTGAAGAAGAGAGAGTAGTAGTGGATTGGCGTACCTGAGATTATATGGAATAAGAGTATAAATAACGATAGCGCGTGTTGAGAAAGGAAGGGCGCTATTTAATATGAAGAGACACGTAAAAATAATGTGTCTGCTATCCCTAACACTCATTGCCGTCAAATGTTTGGTCGTTGGTGTTGCATGTGCAGAATGTGGAAAATAAAGGTTTAAACAGGCATCCATCCATACCCACGAATAAAAACAACGTTGCTCCATGCGTTTTTCACTTCTTTCCTTCATTTCAAGTCGCATTATCAGAACCTAACTCCCAAAACAATGTTGAGGTGGAGTAAAGCGCGCAACAAATCCTGGCATCGCAGGGCATCGGCTTTTAAAAGAGTGGTTCCTTCCAACTGATGGGGCCGCGGTAGCTGAGTGGTATATGTATCAGATCTTGGCTTGCCTTGTCACGAGTTAAATCCCACTACCACTAAAAACCCTCTGTGTAGGGGAGCGATGCACGTTAAATCTGTCGAGAGCTCAAACGTCCTCCCGTTGGTGTAGTAGTTAGGAGAGGGGGTGCCAGCTCAGGTGTCCACGTCACTTGACCATGGTTCAAAATTACGTGGTCCGTCGCCAAAAGCCCTCGTGTAGCAGAACAGTGTGACGTTAATATTCAATCAATCAATCAATCATTCCACTGATTGCCCGCTGAGATAAACCTTTCAATGTCGGTGACGACTTAGTCGAAAGATAGTGTAAATTGTGTAGTTTTTGATGTC
Source organism: Trichonephila clavipes (assembly GCA_019973935.1). Lineage (NCBI taxonomy): Eukaryota > Metazoa > Arthropoda > Arachnida > Araneae > Nephilidae > Trichonephila > Trichonephila clavipes. The sequence continues at coordinate 67,180 of BMAU01002798.1, read as the reverse complement.
TTGGTATACTTTTTCTAGTAGTAAAGTTTTCATGTGAAAAATTAACGAAGCATACTTTTAGAATGTTTCTTATACATATCATAAGCACTTAGCTGAAAGAGGACGTGCACAGAAATTTCTCACGGGCATACGAATCGCTGTGAAGCAGATGAGGCATTCTTTTGCTGCGAATTTTAAATTGTGATGTAATTTGGGCAGATCATTAAACACTGCAATAAGGAAGTTTGGGATGGAATTATGCACCGTAAGTAACAATATTTCGGTAAAAGCAATAATTTGGTTACTTGCTGCAAAAGTTCTCGAAAAAGTCTATTTCGGATTCGCAGGACACTATATGTACTTCGAATCTCTTTATAACCGAATTACACTTAAGTATAGTACACTAATTGGAATTTCCGGCGAATATATATTAAATTAATTTATCAGGCCCAAAGCTTTCTAATGCGATCTGTGATTTTTTTTTACGCAAGGGAATGCAGGACCGTACACCAGCAGATATAATGTAAAAAAAAATTTCAAGGAAGCTTTGCTGCTAATACTCGTCCCATTAGGGGAAGAGATTTCTTATGGAATTAGTAAGCAGAATAATTTGTACTCCTTTGGTTTTGTATTCATCTGAATTTTTTAACAAACATAAATAAAAAAAACCAATACATAAAAAAATGTATAGATTTTAAAGTTGTGGAAAGGTATATATAAAAAAAACCATTGGTGTAAATTTGCTAAGCAACATTTTAGATTCGATAAGCTATTGTATAGTTCCAAATTTATTGTTATTGAACTAATTTAAATCTCAACTATTTAACTGGAACAAGCAGCTGATGACTATAAATTTTTAGTAGCAAAAAAAGTCGTAAAATATCTTTTTTAGTGAAATATTTATATTTCATTGAAAAGATAATCTGAATCTTCGGTAATATTCTATTTTAAGTTCTAATATGAAATACATTGATACAATTCTCTTATTTTGAAATCCTTTTTTTTTTCTTTGAATATACAGTCGAACCTCCATATTACGAGCCTCTATCAAGTAAATTTTTCTTTACAGCGAACTTTTTCCTGGAACCAAGAACACTTCACAATTTTTCGTAAAATAACCTCTCAAAGTGAAGTGCATTTTCTATATAACGAACTTTTTCTCTTGTGATTCAGTTTTTTTCCTCCCTATTTCTAGACATTTCGAATTATTCTCTCTTTTAGTACATTTTATGGATGTCATAAATCTTGAACAGGTTTTATTAGGTGCCTAACTCTCAGAGAGCAAATGAATTCTGGGAATTTAATCGAAGAAGTGCAACCTTATCCATTTCACTGGAAAAATCTTTTATATCCCCTTTCACCCTCAATAAAGTCTAGTGTCCTTGAACTAGTATCCATTTACTTGTTGTATTAATCAGTAGTACTGTTATCTACGTTTTTTGTAGCTCGAAAATGTCGAAACACAAGTGCTTGAACACCAATGAAAACAAATTAATTCTTTGTGAAGTATGAATTAAAGGCGTCAAGAAAAAAGGATTTTACTTTTAAATTTGGTATTCCTCCAAACATTTTATCAACTATTGTAAAAAATCGAGATAAGTTACAAAATTATGAAGTTTTATGTGGTTTATAAATGTGTATTGAAAGATAAACCTCTATATAACGAATTTTCCATACAACGAACTTTTTTCGGGATTTAGCGACTTCGTTAAAAGTAGGTCCAACTGTATATATTAAAAATAGTATCAATTTCTTTGTTAAAAATATTAAAGAGTAAAGAATAATAAGTCTTTACTGTTTTTGAAAATAATTGTCTGAGAAAAGAAATAAATTCCGTGTGTCTCATTTTAATTAGTTGCACTTAATTTTTTATATTATTCGCACCATGATTTAAATTAATTTTTTTTACTGAAAAATATAAATAAAACTCAACACACTACAACTTATTTCCATTTACAACACCGTTCGGATATTTTTTGGCAGTTCCAGCTTTGTTCAATTGAAAAAGAAATTTATATATATAAATAATTCCAAAAGAATTGAAAACAAAAATAATCATAACATATTCTATATATATATAGTTCATTTATAATTTTAATTTAAATACTTGAGTTAAAACTTTTAGCTATGATGTAATAGTTTTAGAAACTTCTCTATATTCCTTAGTGAAGAATTATGGAATCAAACATAACTCATTTTAAATATTCATAACACATTTACGGTATTTACAATATCATAATTTTCTTCAAACTAGGAAGTTGGTTGCTTATCCAGACATTAGGAATGACTTAGAAACATTACTATACGAAGGTAGCTCTGAAATTTTTGAGATACGCTTAGACGATAAGTTACAAAAACAAATTAACGGTTTAATTTAAAAATACAAATTACTTTAACATTACAGACGATTTTTTACTGACTTACTTCAAGTTGTTTAGTGTAGAACAAATTTCAAACAGAAGAGAAAATGGAGTTGAAGCAAAAACATTTACGCGTTATGATTTTCTATGATTTTAATACTGGATTAAATCAGAACGAATGCGTTCAGCAACTGCAGTAAGTATTTGGGGATGAATCTCGATGTCGGACTTCTGTATTCAGATGTTTTAAAGAATTTTACAGAGGTCGCAATTCTCTTCAGGATGAAGAAAATATAGGAAGACCGCGATCGGCATTAATCTAGTCTAATGTGTCTGCCATACGAAACATTCTAGAGGAGAATATTCACTGTAACTACCAAATGATACAGAAGAAACTTAACATTGAATCCGAAGTAATACACAAAATTACTCATGAACAATTACATAAGAAAAAATAGTTTGCCATTGGGTTCGTCATAATCTAACCGAACACCAAAAAGAGGAATGTGTCAGAATCAGTAAAGAAACTTTTAAATTGCTAATTGATGGTGACTACCGCATAATTTTTAAAATTGTAACGGGTTGTGAAACATATACAGTTTTTGATTTTCGAACACGTCAAGAAAGCAAAGTATGGGTCTTTGAAGATGATCCCACGCTGACAATGGTGAAAAGACAAGGAGCAATGAAAAAAGTAATGTATGTCGTTTTCTTCAGAAGTATCGGATTGATCAAATCCATCAAGTTGGAAAGACAGAAGACAGTGACAGCAAACTGGTATACCATTAAATATCTTTGGGAAATTCTCTAAGAAAGTGAATGTTAGGAGACTAATGCTTCACCATGACAATGCATCTTTCTATACAGCCGAATTAACACACAGTTGAATTTCTTAAACAAGAACTAATTAAAGTGATAGAACATCCACTTTATTCTCCGGATCCAGCTATGGGCGACTTTTGGTTATTTTTAAATTTAAAAAAGAACTTACGGGGATATCGTTTTCATTCAGAAGATATTGAAGAAGTTGTATAAATGCTTTTTTTCCATCTATTCCAAGAAATGAATGGTTTGAGGCATTTAATTTACAGAAAGTTCGCCTACAAAAGTGCATTTATTCTCGGGGAAACTACTTTGGAACACTCCTAAAATTTTGTAAGTATAACTTTGAAAAACCTAGATGTACTGAAAAATTTTAAAATGACCCTTGTATTACAAATTGTACATTTTAAATTGTAGTGTAATATTTTAAGAATTCCATTTTGGGAAAAAGATATTTTTTACCTATGAAAAAATTTGGTTGAACTTAGAAAAAGTTTTTTCCAGAATTTAAAAAGTACATAGAAATTTCGAACTGTATATAAAAATCATTAATTTAATTATTATACTATCCAAAATACTGTGTTTTAAAACAATCGCTGAAAAAATATACTAATAATTTTGAAGGTTTTTTTTCTCAACTGAAAAAGGTGGGGGGAGATCATTTTATCATATTTCTTTACTTATTTCTTTTACGGTTTTATTTGCCGTTTGTTTAACGTTATTTTTTCGAATATGGTTGAATATATTTTCAAAATGGATTTTCCGATATGGAAATGGGAATTTCAAACAACGTTCTTCTTTACACACCCCATCGAAACTAATATTTAACTTTCCTAACAATAATTTTCTCAATTCTATAACTTAAGTTTATATTTACATACCAGAGATTTTTGATGTATGACCATTTTTTGTCCGCACTGATAGACCATAAGTCGAATGGTCGCTTGGATCTATAGTTTTCAATAATATTATTAAACGAATATAAAAATAAAGATGTACTTTACATCTATGTTATTTTACGTAAAACACAAGAACTCATCTTGTAAACGCATAAATATAGCACACAATTTAAAAAATACATAATTTGTACCACATTGTAGGTGTTTGCATGTATTATGAATTTGTAATCTTTTTATTTAATACCTTTGTATAGTTATTTTGGGGGGTCGTAAGGTTAGGGGCATAGGTTTCAGGTCGAAAAAGAAAGGACAGCATTCCTTCTGAAAAATTATATTTTTTTACCGTTACGTTCATTTTACCAAATATTTGAGTTAAAAATATTTTTATATATTTGCAGTTTTATTGCAATTTCGTTTTACTACATTTTCCCCATTACTTTAATCTTTAATTTAAATGGATTAAATGTTTGACCAACTGTCTGTAAATTTGAAAAATCAAAAACATTTGAATGCTCCTAATAACCGAACATAAGAATATATGAAATAATTTATGCAATAAATATTTTTAGAACAACAAACAGCATTTAGTAAAACAGATCTTTTACGTTTTTTGTTTTATACGTATTTTCAAATATCTTTATTAATTTATCTTAAATTATTGACTTTTTGGTTACTGTATGAACTTCATTTCTATTCGAAAATGTAATGTTTATAATTTTCTAATAACCTTTTCAATAAAATGTCATCAATTGTTTTATTTGCATTTGCTTTCTCTTTTTTTTCTATTAATTGAAAACCATTAAATAAAATTACCCACTCATTTTATATTGTTCTGAAAAATTAATGAAATAGGAACACAGATAAGTAAGAAAAGTGTGATTAAAAATCTGGGAAAACTTTGTTAAATAAGAAGAAAATTTGTGCGCTACTCATTCACTAAAAAAAACATTCATTGATTAAAGATACGAAAAAAAGTTTTTGCAAAGTAAATAAATATGTATAGATATTTATTTATGTATAATTATAATGGTATATAATTCGCACAGCTTTTGAAAATTATAATTTATTTTCTTATATGCTCTTTTTCTCAAAATATCAATTTTTTTGCCAAGAAAAAATTTCAAATTTAATTTGATCGATGATTTACTCTTTTCATGACTCTTTTAAATATTTCTTTTATTTAATTTTTCGCAAGGTATCAATGGAGTCTTTAAATATTTTTTTTTCAAAAATAATGACAAGTTTTAAAATATCATGACACGTATATTAGAGACTGGAGTTAAAAATACATTGATAGATTAATTTCTTACTATATATTTCACTAAAAGAATAATATAGCACAATAAACATTTTATTCATGGCGATAAGCAACATAAAATGTATTTGGTAAGATAATTTAAGACATAAATATTTGTAAAAAAAAGTGCTAATTCTAAAGGAAACAGTACTTGGACGGGTACATTGCAAGACTGGTTGAACAAGAAATAAAAAAATACTCAGATATGTGGATTTAATTTATAATATACATTAAGAGGACATGGTACAATTTACGCAAAATATTTTAATTTAAGGATTTTCAAAATTTTTTTGGCTGCTCTCTATGTATGTATACTATTTAAAACATATTTTGTGCTCAAAATATCTTAAAAAGGTAGCCCTTTAATTTTTTAAGAAAAAGCAATTTTTGAAGTGATTTTAAAATGCTACTTCTACAAAAGTCGACGTACACACATGAAATTTTATTTACAAGTACGTCAAACTATGTATAACAAAGGTTGGTAAGAGTTTTGTGACAACATGATTGGTATTCGAACAATAATTCTTTTTATGAATGCTCATTGAAAACTCCTCAAAAAATGTATACACTCTAAATTCAATTATTTTTTTAAAAAAATAAGTATTGCTTTGATTGATAAAATCATTCCAACTTTTGTTACTCGTACAATTGTCAACAATTAGAACAAATATTTAAGCATTTGGCACAATAGAAAAAAATCCTTAGCATTTTAAATGAAGACAAACTAGTTATTTTACCCTTCTGAGATAAGTATGTTTAAAGTTTTGATTTGTCATGTGGATGAGAATAAAAACGAAATAAAATTCATCATAATTCTGCATTTTTTAAACATAAAGCTTTCAAATTTTTTCACGTTATTGCTCTATCTAACCGTCTAAATATCTAATTATTATCTGTTAACTAAATTGTTATCTAAACATCATCTAATCTTATTTTCATCTTCTAATTTAGGCTAAAAAAAAAAGATTTGACTTTTGACCAATTCTTGTCATTTGAATAGTACTGCGTCCACTTAATTTTAATGTACATTAAAAATCGAAAAACATTACTTATAAAATATAATTAGCCTATAAAATCCCAGATTTACCTACTGAAAACTTAGCAGTCATAAGAAAGTGTGACACTTACTGTGTCTAAATTACTAAAAATATATTTATTTGAAAAAATAGAATAAGAGGTGAACTGACCCGTGGCTCCAGCGCTGATGAGTCCGGACAACGCCAGGGCGATGGAGAGGAGGAGCGGCTGCATGTCCCTACGTCAAAAGGAAAGCGGACACTTGAGGACTGTCCGCCGAGCGAAACATAAAAACTGGACGCACTTGCAGTACTGGAGGACAAGCAGATCTTTGGACCGTCCGGAGCGATCAGACCAAAACTTTGGAAAGAAAGTGGCCAGCCTCAGGTGGCAGAGCGCGCGTAAAGTAGGCGAGCGCCCCGCTCTCCTATTGGATGAAGGGCGCAGGTAGGAGGGTCTTCGCCATCTGGTGATCATGGACACCCACGCTTGCTTTTGCTTCCAGTGTGAACTTTTTGGACATTTCATGAGCTATCAAATAAATTTAGGAAAAAAATAATGAACTTTTCCATGAAGAGAAAAAAAAGTTTATTTGATTCGATCGATGACATATTTTTCATCGCATTGTGTCTTTATTCCGAAAACGAATATTTCGAAGCTTTTGGATCTGGAAGTAGAATTTTTAAGACATTCCCTATAATGCTCCTTAAATTTGTTTAAGGTCACAGATTACGTATTAAACCCTTTTGCAAAAACGTATAAATGAAAAATTTTATTCGATATATAGTGTCACCAGAATCATAATATACAAGTAAAAGGGTTTAAAGAATATTATTACAATAAAAATTGGAAAATGAAAAAATGACATATTTTCAAAAGATTTTACTTTTATTGAAAATGCTTCTATAATATTTTTTCCTGTTCATATCTAAGACTTCTACACATAGCCTAACCTAAAAATTGATAAAAATTCAGGTTATTTTCCGAGATACTGTCTCCTGAAAAAGCAACCGATGACTTTTGTCAAAATTTCTCTACTTTCCTATATAAAAATGTAATTAAATTGACTTCCATTTTATATATTTCAATGATTTTTGTTCAGTTTCTGTATAAAAGGCTTCAATATATACAGGGTGTATCTAAACTCTTAGGCAAAACTTTAAGGGGTGATGGTACACATCAAGACAAACAACATTAAATAGGAAACTTAGGGTCCCAAATGTCTCTCGAATTAGATAGAAACCATTAAAGAGTTTAGGGTTCGAAATTTAAAATGATTATAAAAAAACAGGAAAATGAGTCGCTTCGTTAGCGGTTTTCGCTAAAATTATTCTTTTAGTCAGTATGTTCTTGAAAAATAAATTTAAAGATAAAGTTTAAAAAATGTCGATAGAGGGTGCTTTAAACTTTGGAGTAACGAACAACTATTTTTTACCGTTATTTTTTTGTATCACATTAAATAATTTAAAAAGCTTTGTCTTAAACTTAAATTTTCAGCTCAAAATCTGATTTGTTGAGTGTGGTTCAGTACCGCAAGCAGAATTGTGTTCAGGAGGTGAAATTTGAAACTCCTTCCCCCCTCCTGAACAGATTTCAGTTATTCTCGCTCTTTTTGTCGTAGACTAGGTAGCAACTACTACATCCTACACGTAAAATAAACGAGAGAGGGATGGCACAATTAAAAAGTTTATTCATAATAGAGATCAGCACACAATTTCTTCGCTCAAAATAAAAAGAAAAAAACTTCATGTACGCACGTAGTGCACATGAATGATGGTTGAATGAAATGGTACACGTATGATTTTCTTGTGGAATCAAACACTGCTCGAAAGAGCCCCCATTACCAAGGGTGCAGGCCTAACACCGCTGGCGGAGGGACTATCGAACATTAGCAAATACTCCGGGCATCTGTTGGATATCGCTGCTACGACGGCAATGCTCGCAACCAGGGCCTCATCGAAGTCGATGGGGCTTGCGTAAATACGACTCTTCATATGGCCCCATGGGAAGAAGTCTGGGCAGGAGAGGTCAAGTGAGCTTGTCCGCCAATTTACCAGACCACCCCATCCAATCCATCATCGCCTTGGATATGCTGTATCCAATGCACTTCACACATCTGTGCTGAAATGTGCAGGCGCTCCGTCATGTTATAACCACGTACGAGCCTTTATGTTGGCTGGAACACTTTGCAGTAGAACTGGAAACACCTCTTGTAGAAATACCAGATACGTTCCGCCGTCCAGGAGCCTTGGCAGAAAACTTGGACCGATCAAAGGATCGTGGATAGTTCCGGCCCACACATTGACACTGAAACGCCGTTAATATGAATGTAGACGGATAACGTGTGGGTACGTCCAGTTATGTGCAATGTGCGCATTAAAAATGTCTTCCCGACTGAAACTACATTCATCGGTGAATAGCAAGGTTTGCGCCAAAGTCGGGTTACACAGCCAATCGTTGGAGGAACCATAGTGAAAAATCGACACGTGGATGATGGTCGGTTGCTTTCAAGGCGTGAACACGCTGCGCATGATAGGGTCGAAAAGGGCTTTGGCTCCCAACACTCGCCAAACCGTCAAGTGGCTCACATTTGTGGCGGCGGATATAGTCCACGGGCTCGTCTCCGGTTGCTCCTCGAATTCACGCAACACATGCTCTTCAAGTTCCGGTGTCCTCGCACTCCTGGTGTGCCCTGTGTCGTGCATCTCAGTGACAAACGAACCGGTTTCTCTGAGACGCCGATGCAAGCATTCGAAAGTTTTTCGGTTCGCCAAGCGTCTCGAAGTAAATCATTCCCCGTACAATCGCCGGGCCTCCGGGGCATTGCCATCCGCAACGCCGTAAATGAAATGAATATCGGCCATTTCTTGATTAGTGTAGCTGGTCAAAAACGAAACACGATGAATGCAGACAACCAGAGCTTTTTAGCACTTTACATCCTTACATACAGTTAGAACCACGAAGTTAAATCCTTGCGTACTACATTTTGCATGCAAATCAGGTGATTTGCATAATCGGGTATTTTGCGAGGAGAAATTGCTAATGCCTGTTATGAATAACTTTTTTATTTAATTTTCTCATCCCTCTCTCGTTTATTTTACGTTTAGAGGGTAGAAGTTGCTGCCTAGTCTACCACCGAGCATCCAAGATCGTGAATAACTGAACTGTGTTCAGGGGAGGAGGGGGGTAGATTTCACCTCCTTAACATAGTTGAGTTTGCGCTACTTAATCACGCCCAACGATTCATATTTTGAGCTCAAAGTTTAAGTTTAAGTCTAAGCTTTTGAAAGCATTTAATGTGATACAAAAAATAACAGTAGAAATAGTTGTTCGTTACTTCAAAGTCTCAGGCTCTCTCTATCGATATTTTTTTATTTAATCTTTAAATTTAATTTTCAAGAGCATACTGACTAAAAGAATAATTTTAGTGAAAACCGCTAACGAATTGACCCATTTTTCTGTTTTTTATGATCATTTGAAATTTCGGACCCTTAACTTCAATGGTGCCTATTTAATTCGGAAGAAATTTGAGACTCATTTAATATTGTTTGTCTTGATGAGTACTATCACTCCTTAAAGTTTTGTCCAAGAGTTTGAATACACCCTGTATAGGCAAATTTGTATTATTATAGAAGCATTTTCATAAAAGGAAAATGTTTTAAAAATATGTAATTTCTTACTTCTTATTGGTCAAATAATTGCATGTATATAATTTTTTAATTCTATTAATACATTTAACATAATTTTATAAGTATATTCTAATTGAAGTGTTATTAAATATATCTTCTAGTTTAAATTACATTATTGATGAATGAGATTATAGTACTATTCATGCTTCCACCCACTGCCGTCATTTGACTGCATAAGTAATAATGGTATATGGTGGTAGGCCTAGGTCTGTACGTGGACAGTAGTCATCAAATGTAGCCACTTGACATATCACCCGGAATTCCCAATTTGTCGGAAAATACAACCGGAAATAACATTTAATCGTTATCGAATCTGATTTTATTAAGGTTGTGTCGAAAACGAGGCGAAGTCCCTACTTTGGCCAAGGCCCAGTTGTCCCATGCCTTAAGATGTCCCTGGTACTGTAGAGGGATTGATGCACGTTAAATCTGTTGTGGCTAAAAGAGCTTACGTTGAAGAAGCATGAAAGCTTGGAGAGATGAATGGTAGCTCAGGTGTCCTCCTCGTCACTTCGTTGCCGGTCATGATTTATGAGGTCCGTCGCTAATAACTCTTACGTTACGCTTTATGGTGCTACATTAATAAAAATCAGATCAAAATTATACATTGATAGGCGCATCTTAATCCTTATAGTATCTGAGCTTCTCGATCGAATACATTTATAATGGAATTAAATGGCATTTTAGAATGTTTGTGGAGGCTCTAAGATGTGTCATGGCCACATATGTCAGTTAACAGGGGTGCGCGGAATATCCCATTTCCATCAAAGTCTTGACACCGTGTTATGATCATTGATCAGGATCAGGAAGTAGTTAAACGTGTCCTATCGCGTTTCTATGTCTCTTTCTCCCAACTGATTGAAATCTGGACATGATGCAAGGCTGTTCCTTGGAAGCATTATTAATAAGTAGTTAGCTATGACTTCCCGATTTTAGATATTTACGCCTATTATAAAGAGCATTCCGTACTCCGTTTCAATTCTTTTTAAATTCGTCATATTTTTGAATAAATTTATTATGTATCACTTTCTTCCTTATTTAAAATGACACAGTACCACTTTTTTTTAAGATTTAATATTTAGAATAAATTTTTTATGAGGGGGGTATTTTATTTACGTCAATATTGTGTAATAATTTTACATAAAAAATTTCGAATTTTTGTGGCAAAATGTTCAAAAACTTTAGATTTTTAATTTTACAATTTAAAATTTTAAGGCTTTATTAAAAACGCTTATTTTCTTAAAAAACCTTTTTTCTAGTAGTACCTCATGAGTGCGAGTTATATTAACGTAGCACTGTAAAGCAACACGTGGACTTTGGGCGATGAACCTTGCATTTAAGAGCCTCCGTCAAATAACTAGGATGACACCTGAGCCGGCACTCCCTCTCCAAATTACCACAACGCTCCACCGGGAGAGCTTTGAGCTCGACAAATGTAACGTGCATCAGCTCTCTTTACACATAGCACCTCATAATATACCATATAAAACGGTTCACAGTTTACCTTCTGTTGCTGATGTTTCATTTTATATTAAGTTTTCAATGTTAGATATATAAAGAGATCTCTCAAGGGCATTATTTTTTTAATCTGGAAAAGTTTTAAACAAATTATAAAGTATATTTTTTCACATAATTCCATACAAAAGTTTTGCAGAACTTATATTTAAGAACATTTGTAACGAATTTCTCACCTCTATTTTAATTTTTAAAAAATGCTTTAATGTCGTTAAATAAGTTTATGAATAAAAATTACATTGAGAAATATCAATTTAAAGTTTCCATTTCCTGAATATCATAATATAAAATTCATCGAGTATAATCTGAAACTTTTATGAAATATTAAATAACTTTCAAAGTGTTTATACCATAAGAAATTGCAAAGATTTACTACAATAAAATAGTATATTTGGGTAGAATGAAAAAAAAATTAGACAAACACGAAAAATCGATATTTCATTGAAATTCATCTTAACGATGATTAAAATATTAATTAAATATACACACCTCAGAGCGAATTCTATGCGCACTTTTACAACTAATACAATTCACAACAGGCACAACAAATATTTATATCCTTATTTTCATTATTTTAAAAACCTTAACTCGCCAAAAAATGAACTCGAATAAAAATAAAATGCTATGATCCTTCCAAATTTAAATTTTTACTAACAGAAACAAGAATGTCGTAAGAAAAACATATCAAAATTAAAAAATAGCACTTGTTTAAAAAGCACCTTAAAACACTTAAATGATAATTGTGTTAAAAATTTCATGTATCGAATGTATATATTTATATCTGAAAAATGTATTTTAAGTTAGAAGAGTTCTTGTTCAATTTCAATCGCTATTTTGCAAAATAATTTTTTTATTTTTAATCAGAGTTATTATTTGTGTCTTGAGAATTTGTTTTGAAGACTCGACTTCATTCACAATTCTATAACAAGAAACACGCACAGCTGTTATATCTGTCCGAAATCCATTTGCTCTTCCATAAGTAACGCACAAGCAAGAGTTTTTGCAAGAATTTCCCAGATGGTGCTTGAAAAGTTTTGTTAATGCCTACTTATCAATTACATATATCAGTAATTTTGCTCTCCTTTCTATTTTTCTTCGAATCTCAAAGAATTATTGAATATTTTTTCAAGTTTTCACTCTTCAAGTCAGTTCGCTCAAGTGTTTTGACACATCTTTGAACCTATACTTACTTGAACATATGGATACTTCCTGACAGAAACTCTCCCTTTTGCAGAGACCGTTTCTCTTAGACCTAACCATTATGAACATAAAAGTTTCTACAGAAGTCAAGTTGAATAATCAAATTAATTTTATAATCATAAAACACCTTTCCTAGTGTTTTTTATATACTAGAGCACAAATATATAATGAATTTTAAAAGAACAAAAATACACATAACACTCATTATATAACTCGAAAGTAATCAAAGCAAAGTGACTGATTGCATGTTAAATTTACTATTCAGTTACACACACAGCAAAAAAGGAATTAATTCATTTTTTTATCAGATTCTTTTCTAGCATTTCTGAAAATAGTATATTAGGGTAGAATGAAAAAAAAATTAGACAAACACGAAAAATCGATATTTCATTGAAATTCATCTTAACGATGATTAAAATATTAATTAAATATACACACCTCAGAGCGAATTCTATGCGCAGTTTTACAACTAATACAATTCACAACAGGCACAACAAATATTTATATCCTTATTTTCATTATTTTAAAAACCTTAACTCGCCAAAAAATGAACTCGAATAAAAATAAAATGCTATGATCCTTCCAAATTTAAATTTTTACTAACAGAAACAAGAATGTCGTAAGAAAAACATATCAAAATTAAAAAATAGCACTTGTTTAAAAAAGCACCTTAAAACACTTAAATGATAATTGTGTTAAAATTTCATGTATCGAATGTATATATTTATATCTGAAAAATGTATTTTAAGTTAGAAGAGTTCTTGTTCAATTTCAATCGCTATTTTTGCAAAATAATTTTTTTATTTTTAATCAGAGTTATTATTTGTGTCTTGAGAATTTGTTTTGAAGACTCGACTTCATTCACAATTCTATAACAAGAAACACGCACAGCTGTTATATCTGTCCGAAATCCATTTGCTCTTCCATAAGTAACGCACAAGCAAGAGTTTTTGCAAGAATTTCCCAGATGGTGCTTGAAAAGTTTTGTTAAGGCCTACTTATCAATTACATATATCAGTAATTTTGCTCTCCCTTTCTATTTTTCTTCGAATCTCAAAGAATTATTGAATATTTTTTCAAGTTTTCACTCTTCAAGTCAGTTCGCTCAAGTGTTTTGACACATCTTTGAACCTATACTTACTTGAACATATGGATACTTCCTGACAGAAACTCTCCCTTTTGCAGAGACCGTTTCTCTTAGACCTAACCATTATGAACATAAAAGTTTCTACAGAAGTCAAGTAGAAGAATCAAATTAATTTTATAATCATAAAACACCTTTCCTAGTGTTTTTTATATACTAGAGCACAAATATATAATGAATTTTAAAAGAACAAAAATACACATAACACTCATTATATAACTCGAAAGTAATCAAAGCAAAGTGACTGATTGCATGTTAAATTTACTATTCAGTTACACACACAGCAAAAAAGGAATTAATTCATTTTTTTATCAGATTCTTTTCTAGCATTTCTGAAAATAGTATATTAGGGTAGAATGAAAAAAAAATTAGACAAACACGAAAAATCGATATTTCATTGAAATTCATCTTAACGATGATTAAAATATACAGTACATGTAGTTGGCAAAAAAAAACTGATCCTGATATTTGACGCTCTAGACAATAAACGTTCAGATAAATGACGTTCTACTGTATTCGGATATTACTTCAACAAAAAACTCATCGCATGGATGATTAAAAGCTGGAGAATAAGACTAATAAATTTAACGAAATCCAATCTCCTTTCACGGCGTAATGGCCACGATTGTCGAGTGGTTAAGTTTGAGGACCGTTGTTTGTGTCGAAACATAAATCTCAGTCGTGGCATTATTGAAGACTCTGTTTCAAAGTAACGAAGTTCAGCACCAATAGCTGCTGTACCGCCAAAAACTCTCATTCATTCTCTCAGCCGTTGAAGACACGCCGTGTAGAGAGACTGATAACCTTTGAATAGGTAGTGGTTAAAAGCCCTCTCGCGTTGGCAGGGTGGGGAGGTTTAGAGAGTGAGATCTCAGCTCAAGAGTCGTCTCATCGTCACTTAATCAAAACACAAAATTGGTTCCGCAGTCCACCACCAGTTGACTTAGCGTAGCTTCAAAGTGAGACGTTAATAATCTGTTATTTATGTTGAGTTACAATTCACATCTGCTTTCGCAAAGAATAAAATAAATTTTAATTTTTTTATATTAATGAAATTTTCTTTTCTTCCCTTATGCTACTGATGTACTCTTTTTTATCTTTTGAGATTAATTTTTTTTGCTGGATAAAACTGTTCTATGCAACAAAAATATAAATGTTATGGTCAAAGTCGTAAAAGTGCATGGCAGCTCATTTAGCAATCTCGTCTTCTGATCATGCATTTTTAAAAAAATTTAATCGTTATTTCAATTAACTTGAAACAAGAAAAAAAAATTAAGTCGATTCCTACTTAGGTCAACAAGGAAAAATTTATTTTTGTTACTTTTTATTAAATAAACTCAACCTCAGTAGCGTAACAGCCCATGAGGGCCAGGGCCTACTGTGCCCATCGAAGCATACATGACCATTGAGCGCTGAAATGCACGTAGATATCCCGATCAGGGGTTCAGTCTGAAGCGACCCACTGCAGTAGGGATTGAAAGGTTGAGTCGACCTTGCCCAGCCTGAGAATAAAGACTGGACCTGTGACGTGGAAACGCGATACTCTACCACTCGACCCTATTTTCTTAAATAGTTACAATTAATATATATATGTATATACATATGACAGAATCACATTATTAATTGACACACAATATCAAAATACAATATTCACAATATTAAAAGCGATTTTCTGTGCAATTTTCCATTTTCTTTTCCACTATTTTTTCACTACTATTTTTTGTTTGTTTGTTACTATTTATTCATAAATTAAATTTAATTAATCTAATAAAATATTATAGTAAAATAAATCATATTCTGAAAAATTAAGTTATTTCAGGATGAAATCAAACCGTGACCTTTGGATTAGAAGTCCTACGAGCTATTCATTGCGCTACAGGGTCACAACGAACGAATTTTCTTTATATATATATGCTGTTGGACTATTGTTTTTCTTTGCTACTATTTATTCATTAATTAAATTTAATTAATGAATTAATATTTGAAAAAACTGTATTGATATCAAGTGTCATGCTCTACAAGTTTAGAAAAATGTACTTGAATTTGAATGAATGAATAGAAAGTATTTTATTAACGATTGAAAGTTTGAACAAGATACATATATATATATATATATATATATATATATATATATATGGAGAGAGTGAACTAATAGTAGAAATTAAAAAAGAAAAATATACTATTTTGAATGGGAGAAAAGAAAAAAAAACAGTACTCTTTATATCATATTCATTAATTGATAATTTTATATCCAGTTTCAAAATAGAAATGAAATTTAAATTTTAAATCAGTTATGATTAAACAATTTGGACTATGTAAAATATTTTTTCACATGTTTGCCAAAATAATAAATAATAGTAGTAGTTATCGCAATTTAACTTTTTACTGCTGCAATAAACAGTATCAAAGAGAAACACATCATCAACCGTTGCCACATTTTGCACAAATTTATTCTGCAAGTATATGGGATTTGTATCAAAAACTATCTCTATCATTACTCCAGATCGGTACTATTTCCTCCTACAAATTCTCAAAATTGTTTCACCTTGCGACTATAAGTATTTTACTTTATACGGCTCATTCTGTGTCTACTCTCGTTCTCTTAATATCATCGTTAATTTTAAATTATAACCGCCGGAAGTCCACTCGGTATTGTTTAAAGCTTCTTTAAAATAAGAAGTAATTTTTAAAAAAATTAAATCAATTCCTACTTATATCAACAAAGAAAAATTTTATTTTAGCTACTTTTTATTACATAGTTACAATTAATATAAATATGTAGACACATAGGAAGAATCACAACATTAAGTGATAATTAATTTTTACTAAGTATCAGTAAAGTATCGTATTGTCCTCCAAAATGATAGTGTATATTAAATTTCAGTTCAACTGAATGCTTTAAAACGTGAGAAAAAAATCTCAGGTTTTGAATCAAGTCACTAAAAATGAAAGCAACGTGGTTGTATCTGTTATTCCTTAAATAATTGGTTTCATTCAATTAATTTTAATTAATTATAATTAAATTACCGTATTTTTACCCAAAACAATAGTGTATAGAAAATTTCAGCTCAAAAGAGCGCTTTAAAATGTGAGGAAATACGTTTTCATGTTTTGACACAAGTCGCCAAAAGGGTCGTTAAGTCGCCAAAAATGATGCCAACGTGGCTGTATTTGTAATTCTTTAAATACTTAGTTTTAATCAATTTTTATTACTTATAATTAAATTATTGTATTTTCATCCAAAATAATCATGTATATGAAATTTCAGCTCAGTTGAGCGCTTTAAAATGTATTTTATTAACGATTGAAAATTCCACCAAGATAAATAAATAAATAAATATATAGAGAGTATGAGCTAATAGTAGGAATTGAAAAATTAAAAGGTTAATCGCAATTAGAAAATGCTTATGCATAAGAAATTTGTCCTGTTACGTGTAAGAAAAATTTCATAGCTATGTTGTATCAATTAAGAAATATGCACTATTGGAAATTTTAATACAAAAAAAAAAGAGACTCAGAAATTACAGTTTTCTATAAATTGAGAAAATGATGATGATTTTGTTTTCCAAGGCAGAAAGTTGAGAAAAAACTGCTTTAACGTAATAATATTCATTTTATGTTGATATTTTACTTTATTTTTGAACCAATAGCTCCATGCATCTTGTAAATTTTCAGTTCACAGATACAGTTTCATAAAACATTAGGCACCAAATTATAAATAAATGGTTATTAGTTACAGCTAGTTGCGGAAATGCACGAATGGATGTTCTTTATAGTAGGAAATATCACAAATTACCGTAAAATCCGGCGTAGAACGCGCGCTTTGAACACAAAAAAGGAGATCGAAATTGGCGGGTTTTTCGTTATACGCGGGGTATAAAAGTGAGAGCTTTGAGAATAATAAAAGAAAAAAAAGCGAGCATATATATAAAAATTAGTCTTCAATATACATCGAAATATTGTTTATTTAAAAGGAATGGTAATCCTTATATATGAACTCAAAGGGTTGTAGTTCTAGACGTATACTATTTTTAATTCAACTTGGAATAGTGATTTGAATAAATGATTTCGAAACACATAATAGTATTGAACACGTACATTTCAGGTTTCTTCGCGCGTTATATGAGAATAGACTTAAAAATGCAGCTTCAAAGTAGAGGTGCGCGCTATAAGTGGGATTTTACGATACTTAAAATTACTCGCTATTTTTTCCTCACATTATTTTATATTTTCTTTCCTTTTTCTACAATTCTTTTTTTTTTCCGCCCATGAAAGTAATACATATACTTTTTTTTAAGATGTTACTTTTATAAAAAGATTTATTGTTGAATAAAATAACAAAAACATTTCTTATATTTTAATAAACCTTAGTTTTCTTTGAACATTCTCAAATATAATCGAAAGAAAGATATGTTTCGATTAAAGATAAAGGGGGAAAATTCAATGTAGAAGAATAAAATTATTTCAGTTAAATTATACTATGCGAATATAATCTCTCAATTCAGAAACCAGATGCTATTTGGCATCATTCAGCTTCATTTATTAACTATTACGTTGATTAAACTAGCACTGTTTTCTGATAGAAGAGTTGTCACTGTGGTAGCCTAATGGTCAAGGTATCGAATCGTGGCTGGCTTGTCACGAGTTCGAGCCCAGTACCTCTAAATTCCCACCGTGTAGGGGAGCGATGCACGTTAAACCTGTCGAGAGCTCAAACGCGTCCTCCCGGTGGTGTGGTAGTTAGGAGAGGTGTGTGCCAGATCAAGTGTCGTCCTCTTCACTTGACCATTGCTCAAAATTACGAGGACTGTGGTCTAAAGCCCTCATGTAGCTGAGCAGTACGACGTTAATATTCCCTCACTGACTGATATAAGAATCAAATGTGGAATGAGATGGCTGTTATAATTGTGTACGTTGATTTTATTACTGCATTCATAAGTGAATACCTTTACAAACTTTTGGAAAAATCGATATTCCTTTTTAAAAGTTAACACTGGAACAGCCATCGGTGTCGATTGGAAACCGGAGCCTGTTTAGTTTGTTCTCCTTTCCGCATTTTTGCAGGAATTTTGAAAATTTGTCATGGTTTTTAATCATTTCCCCTGGTGATTAAACAGAAAATGTTTTGCAGTTCTAGGTTAATTAGGAGAGAATTTACAACTAAATATACCTAGAACATCCGCTGATATTTCGACACCAAGGTAATTTATCATTATAAATAGCTGCCGAACAGCAAAAGATAGCTTACTAAGTAGATAACAATAGTAAAACAACCTTTCGGAAGTAATATCGCACATTTATTTCATCTTGAACGCAGTGCCATTGAGTTCACAAAGGAAATGAGTCAGTTGTACTAAAAACGTTGAGTCTAAAATAGTTGTGGGCATTATATGGCATTTACTAATCTGATATTACGTTCAAATTACGTAAGTACAAGATATTTGAAAAATCAGGTAAATGCTGAATTTAAAGAAATTACAAATTCATTAAAGCTCAAAAAGTGAGAAACTAAAGTGTGTAATGGAAATGCAACTAAAAAGATGTGTGTATTTTATGAAAATGGTGTGTGGGGAATGTACAGGGAAAAATTGAATGTCACATGCATTCTTTGCAAATGACATATGTACAAAACATAATGCACAAAAACGATAAATAATGATTTAAAAAAACTCGCATTCTCACCAAAATTATGATGTTGCTTATTATACTAATATTTATGAATATTACTGTTTTTTTTCATTTTACAAGACTACGTAATTTATTTTGTTACAGTTTTTATGATATAAAAGGTCATAATATATGATAATTACATGAAATAATATTAAAACGTCTTAAGGGATGTCGGAAACCTCTCTACCGACAATGTTAAATTGGCTGCTTTCGGTGTACTTTTTCTCAAAACCTGTTATATGTACATGCTTGAAATTTTTCAAACAATTAAAGTATACTTTTCTCATTATACTAAAATAAGCTTTTAGCTAATGTTGAATTTTTTCATAATTTATAAAATATCCTATCAAACATAGTGAAATTTGACCCATTTTTCACCTAAAAAAAGTTTGTAAAAAATGCATTTTTGAGTTTTTTACGAAAAGCTCATTTCAGTATATATTAGCCATTATTATAAATATATCATAAACACACATTTACATACCTGCCAACTGTAGTTTTTCAGAAAAGGTACATCGAACATCAAAATTTACATGCTGAGATAAATTGATTTTAACGTATACAGTGAGGCTTCTAATCGGCTAGTAAATAAAAGGCTCGATTTACAATAAAAGATACATGTTTTGGTTTATATTAGACGTTCAACTTTTAAGCAAAAACGAAGTCCTTTGTTTACATTTTTTGCCGTTCAAATGGGTGAGGCCCAGTTTCAATGATTATTTAAAAATAGGTTTTAAGGTCTTCTAATTGCCCTAGAGGTTAAAGTAAGGTATTTTTAGAAAGATTAAAATCTGTACAATTTGAAATGTTTTCCTACTCCTCTTAAAACTAAACTTTAGTGAATAGTAGTCACGAAATTATTTAGTTATTACAATAATTTTATATATATTTTTATCACGGTGTCAAGGCGACACTGGCGGAAGTTTAAGGGTAATTGAAATCTCGGACGTTCTAGTGTTAAGGGTATACAAAACTGCCGAGAAATAAGAACTATAAATCTACCGGGATGTAGTTTCTCGCATAAATTTAGTTTTCGGGCAATTTTCCTCTCATTTGTGATTTGATTCTTACTGAAGTTACGTTTTCCAATACTTCTCTGTAGACATCATTGATTAAATTTTAAAACTACATTTTAGTGCTGAAAAAATAGTTATTTAATGTGGCATTTGAAGGTAAGTATTACATGTGAAAATATTTAAAATATAATCAATATAATTTTTTTGTTAATTATACGTTTTGTTTTTTGCTTTTTTAAAAAATATTTCACTTAATCCTAAACAGAAAAATGGTTTCCGATATTTATTTTCCTACGTTATTGATTAAATCTTCGAATTCTAGTTTAGTACTGGAATGAACCATTCAAACTACATGTCTTTGAAATAGATGAAAATGAAAAAGCAAATAGTTTTTAAAATCCTATTCAAAATATTCTATAATTACATATTTCATTAAATTTGAAACAGATCTGAATTTATTTTGTTTAGAAGAGTATTATATCTCAAGAAATTTCGGTATTGCAATGATTTCAATTATATAAATAAAGTCCTGTTTTTGCGGGCTTCTTTAAAAATATTTTTCACTAATATACTGCTCAAAATAATTAAAGGATATTGCGGTTTTAGGGGGATCTTGTGGCTGGGAAACTTTTTATCTGATTGATACATGGTTGACAGACGTAGTAGGTTATATAAGAATAAATTACACATGTTTGGCAGAAAAAAATGCATTTTATTGAGCATTTGTGTACAAAAGGAAAAAACACAATTTGTGCATATGAGAAAAAAAGAATAAGAAAGGGTTTTTTCTTCAAAGGAAATCATTTTCAGTAGGGTGTATGGTTTCCACGGACGGCCAGCAACGTTGAGTACCTTTGAGGCATGGAGTCAATGAGGCTATTAATCACGAGTTGGGGAATTCTGAACCACTCTTCCAGAAGTGCTCTTTCCAGTTCTTGGAGAGTTTGTGGAAGTGGTTGGAGGCCAGCAACTCGTCTTCCTAGAGCGTCTCAAACTATTGGATTCATGTCTGGAGAACACGCTGGCCATTCCATTCGTACGATTCCTTCCTCGAAAAGGGAATCCTCCACGAGGTTAGCACGATGTGGCCTGCTGTTATCGTCCATTAAAATGAAGTCATCTCCGATTGCTGCAGCGTAAGGGACTACAACAGGTCTGAGGATCTCATCCCTATATTGGCGAGCAGTCAGAGGTCCATCTCGAATGATGTAGAGGTCTGTGCGCCCGTCAATGGAGATGCCACCATACACCAACACTCCTCCACCACAAAATCTGACACTTTCGTGCACGAACGCAGGATTATTCCTACTGCTACGATCCCTCCAGATGAAAATACGCCTATTACCCGGATGGACAGAAAAATGGGACTCGTCAGAAAAAAGAACATTGCTCCATTCATTTCTCCTCCAGTTCACATGCTCTGTTGCTCCCTCCCTGCAGTCGCGACGATGCCTTGATGTTAGTCTAACACATACCAGCGGTCGGCTAGCATACAGAACTACACCATGGAGCCAGTTTCGGACAGTCTGAGTTGAAATCGTGGTGCCAGTAGCCGAGCGAACGTGTTGTTGGCGAAGAGTAGCGTTCATATTTCGGTGTCTCCGGGCCGTTAACACTAAAAACCGATCTTCATTGGGCGTTGTTGCCCGTCTACGATCTTGTCCTGGTCTTCGACCTGCACTTTCAGTCTCCAAAAACGGTTCCAGTTCCTGGAAATCACACTTTGTGACACTCCAATGACTTGCGCTACTTCGGCTTGAGTTTGGCCCCTTCTAACTTACCAACAACTCTCCAAGCTTCTGAATCGGTTAAATGACTTCGCTGAGACATCGTACTCATCGAAACAAAGCAGTCAATGAATGCCGATCATCCTTGTCTTCATTTCAGTTGAAACTCAAATTTCATTCGCTGCCGCCGAAGCGACGTTTTTGACGTCGAACTCAAAATTAGCATACTCCACAGTTTGAAAATCAGAAAAATTTGCATTTGTGGTTCTCTTCTTCCGTTTTCGGCAAAAAAAATTTCGCTTATATCTTTATTTTATATAAAACGTACAATATTTTTTAATTGTTTTGAGCAGTTTATAATGTTTATTGGATTAATTGTTGAATAATATGCAAATAACAGTGATTTCTCTATACTTAAAATGCTAATAAGTTCTTTGTTTTAGTTTTTTATATGGAATTACATAATTATTTATAGCGATTAGTAACGGGCAATTTTGTAGCTTTCCAATATTACAAATTGCATTTTTGTCTTGCGATAAGATGTGTAAATGAAAACAGGAACAAGGGTACTTTTCAGTTAGCATGAAGTAAAATCTCATTAAGTTGGTACTTTTAACGGTGACTCAACAAACATGTGCAAATAAATGTTAAATAGGTGCTACTGATTTTACTGAATGATTATTAAAAAAAAATACGTAAAATGTGCTCGGTAGACAAGTAGCTACAATCGTAAATTTATCGACAGCGTAATTTCCGTCGAATCATAGGATCAATTCCTGATGCTTCTGAACTCTGCTGTGCCATAGGACTGATGCTTGTTTCGAGGCCCCATCCTTCGGTAATTTCTCGGAGCGTCAGTACGCAGCTCGAAACCCTTTGGGTGAACTCGCTTCTTCCGAGTATGTAAGTAAGGCTTCATTCTCTTGCTTAACATGAGTAGAAACTAGAAAACTCAGTTAAGGATTGAGTGTCGTCCTCGTCACTTGACCATGGTTCAAAATTACAAGACCCGTCGCAGTAAGCGGTATTTTATCTTGCTCAATTAGAAACACCTGGCAATTAATGGACAACGTCTGGTTAAACGAGCTTTCAACGTTTCTTGGACTTAATATTCTTGTATATATTCTTATTTATAAGAAAAAGAAGCATAGAAGGTAATATTTAGGTAGGAATTCGTCAATAATCATAATACCAAGAGTTCGAAAAGTAGAGAGAATGAGGGAGGGCTTATTAACGTCGCACCATAAAACAGCACGAGAGCTATTGGCAACGGACCTCGTAACTTTGAATCTCGATTAAGTGACGAGGACACACCCCTGATCTAGTACTCCTCTCCAAACTACCATATCATGTCAACGGGAGGATTTGAGGCCTTGATAGATTTCATGTGTTTCAGTCCCTATACACAATGGGTATTCAGAGGCACTATAAAATTCGAACTCATGAGTTTGTGTCTTTATCAACTAGTCTACCTAGATCACACAAGGAAGAAAGAAATTAGTACGCTATGTGTTCAAAGAAAGAACCATTAAGGTCCTATTTTATCCTATTTGTTAATCTTTGAAGTACTTAATACTAACGACGTTACAGAGACGTTAAGAAAACAATGTCTTCATGTCAGTACATTAATGAGTCAAATAGTAAATTCAATTCTCCTGTTTCGAAGAAACTCTGTTAGACTGAATCCTTGTACTGTTACTCATTGAATCCATCTGGAATAGGGAATACTTCAGGAAAGATATTATGATAGCAATTCAAGTGTCATTCTTGTCATTTGATCGATTCAGAATTAAGAGGTCTTGTCACCAATTCATGTTGGCAGAATGGCTCTAGAGTCCATCAACCTAATATTTTTATCTTTCAATATATTTCACATAAGTCTTTGATTATTACCTTTGTGTTTTTAGATTAAGATAATTAAAAAATACCAAAAACTTGTTTTTTTTTCAACTGCGTCAATGATATTGATCGCTTTTATTCATCAAGGTGTTTTTCTTCTTCTTTTGTATGTTTTTGAACTTTTCCACCTTTTTTTTCCTTTAATATATTTGATTTTTAAAGAAAAACAAATATAGTTCACTAAATTATATTTTTATAGTTTTAACACGGAAGGAAATACTGAAGACGACTGAAAAGAGAAACAAAAATATTGCTATTTTTCTCAGGCCTTATATGCAGCTGAATAAATCCTACTTATACATAACATTTTTTATTCAGAATTATTTCTTTTAAAGAAATTTTAGTAATTTAAATTAAATTAAAAAAAGCTTATCCTCTTTAATTAAAAACTTATTTCTTATCATTATTCCTTTTTCCAATATCTCATCAGCAGGATTAAAATTAAACAATTCTGTTTCGAATTGTACAGAAAAAAACCCGATAAATAAATCAATATAAAAATTTACCACTCATAGTCTAAGGTGAGAAAGACTTGATTAAAATATTTTAAGCCAGATTATGTTAAGGATATACCAAAAAAAAAATTCTAATTAATATTCAACTGAAAAAAGGTGTTATAAAAGGAAATGAAATTTTCTTTGAAGACAATTAGCAAAAAATAACAATTGGCGCAAAAAAAGCGTGGGAAAAGTACAGGTTATGTGTATTGTTATATTTTGGCGATTAATCTTTCATTCCAGTTGATGGAATTACCTATCGAATGGTTATCTTTATCCCCCTTACAAGACATTTGTTTTCATAAATACTTCCTAGGGGGAAAAAAGTTAAAATTTCGATCAAATACGAATTCGCTTCCCGAACAGATGTTAACACTGGCGTTTTAAAACTGAACACATCGTTCAGCTGATATAACGAAAGAGAAAAAGTGGATAAATACGTTTGTAAATTATATATATATATATATATGCATATAGTCAAAATTCTCTACTATAGAGAGTTGAATAATAAATAATCATCAAAAAAGCTGAAATTGTAAGATATATATATATATATAAACCAGACATAAGATTTTAGAAAGGACATATTAGAAATTATAAAAATAACTGAATTTAAAATATGTAAATATATGGATACTACAGTATTATAAACATTTCTGACTTAGGGCAGCTCTTATCCCTCTAAGACTCGAATTATTTTTATCTTCAAATATTAAATCCTTCTGGTTATTAATACTATATGGATTCCAATGACATTGAGAAAAATAATAAAAAAATTCCGCCGCCCCTCGTGAAATGTAGACGGTACCCGCGCGATCGTGCAGGTTGGGCGTTATCTGTGAAACAGGTCCCCGATGAAATTTTACGCGAGTTATACATTTTTAACTATAAGTTGATAGAAGAAACAATATTAATTCATCTAAAATTTTACAAATAAGGAAATTATTGATGATAGTTAACTCTTTTATTAATTCATTTCTTATTTACTGCAAAAATCTTTTGTTTTGTTTTTGACAAGTATAAGTAACCATTATATTTTTCACAACATGTTTTCGAAATGCTTTCGTAGTTTTCAAATCTTCACTTGCGAGGCCTTGAAATGTCATCAACACATCAAAAACGGCTGTACATGTCAAGCCCTTTATCCTGGAATGGCCAGGATAAAGCCACGACATGCATAGCAAATGGATTATAACGCTTCGATCTTTTTGCGAGGGGAATTACAACACTGTTTTCATCATCATTAAAATACTTTTGTTAGTTGATGGAAAGGCTGATAGCGCTTCAACTATCACTAACTTAAATTTTAAGTGATAAATTTTCATTTTTAGAGGAATTTTATTTGATACTGCATCTTGTTTGCACAGAAACCAAGAATTTGCAATAGCTAAATCAATGTAATGAATGTATTCAAGAGACTTTTATGGTAAAGAATGATCCAAAATTGTCCTTTCATTTCAAATATTCCCATGTGTTTCTTCATCTCTCTCATCTGAACTTGATTCTCCTTCTAGTATACGCGATTCATATGTTTTGTTCGCAGCATTGTCATCATCCGAGCGATCACTAAGTTCTGATCGAAGTTCAAACTGATCTATTCCTCAATTAAAAAAATTCTTCTGTGAGAATTTTTCTCCTTTTACACACCTGAAAAAGTTTTTGGTTAAAAGTTAACGCAGTTATTCCATGAAGAATAGTAAAATGTATCAGAAAATTTTATTATTTACTATATATATATATATATATATATATTTAAACCACACCATACTAACTACCCCCGGAAAATCAGATTTGGGGGGTGGGGGAGGTGATATGGATGCATATATCTGTGGAGAGGATAAAAATGCTGTACTCCTCAACAAATATATGGAAAAGAAAATTAATATCAAGAGAGAGAAAGAACAAAAGGAACTCATTCATGGTGACTCCGAAGAAAATTTGGTATTAATTATATTACTATATATTTTATTTTTATGTAAGCATTCATCAAAATTATTGAAACAGATAAGAAAATTCGCCTGGGGAAAGTACTTACCTTTACAGCTGCAGTGACTCAAGTAACGCCCAACCCCCGCACGATCGTTCGGGTAATGAAATCTCAAGCCCTAGAAGCCACATTAATAGAGTATAATTAATATTTTTTTTTCTATTTTACAATTATTCAAACATAAATACAAAAATTTGTATCGAAGCAATTAGAAATATATTGATTATTATCTTTTTACGAGAGATAAAAAAAAAGACGGGTTTTCGTTGTTTTTGAAAACCAAGTTAGATTTTCCAGCTAAAAGTACAACATGGACTACAACCACCGTCTTTTTATAAAAAATGATACTTTACACCTTCTACAAATACGCTCAATTGTTGAATTCGGGATTTTTTTACATACGATTATTCCAGAAGCCAAAATGTACAAGAACGTCTAACCCACGCGATCGTGTGGGTTGGGTCTTAAAGGTTTATAAATAAAATAATTTATATAAAAATGGGGTTGAACATGTTTTACGGCCCGCAAACCTTTCCCCTTTCTGTTAATAATACTAAGCAAAAACCTATTGAAAATAGTGGATAGAATATCTAAATCCTATACCAGAAAAAAAATAACTTACCTAAAAACTGCATTCAAAAACGCATAGGTCGCGCTAAATCTGAGTACAATAAACGAGATATTACCAGATTCTGGGCCCAAATGCAAATTCAAAGCATGTGAATGGCTGAATAGAAGCACTTAGCAAAAATATGAAACTAATAGAAATTAAAAAAATTAAATAGTGTGTATACATACTACCATTACTTGAAGGACACTAGGTTTATAAATAAATTTAAATTTTAAAAAAAGTTACTACGGTTAAAATAAAAATAAGAAAATAAGTAATTTTATTTAACATTAGAATATGGAGGTAACTATATCTATTAATATTCTAAGGAATTTTAATCCTTACTATTAAGAATCTCTTTATTATATATATACACACATATATATATATATATGTTGTTATTCATGGTATTGACGTACTCGCGTAATAATAAATGTTTCAAGCTAAATCAACATTGTTTGTCATCTGTCAAATATCAGAATGTGTGACTCGTAAACTTCTCCAAGAATTAATTCGTGACCAGAAATTGTACTGTATTTTCTTAAAATATGCCACATTGCTTTTCTTTTTTATAAATGAATAACTATTGTAAGTATGAATCAGATTTTTACTGCGGCCTTCAATTCTTTGGTGCAATTTTAATTCCGTCAATAAAAGTATCGTTGACTTTCTGAAAGATGATCAAAGCCTAATCATGAACTGTCCTTATTGGGCTATGGGTAGGTTCATTTTTATTTTGTTAGTGATTACGCTCTCAAGAACATGATTTTCTAATTTATCATGCATATGTAAGAAAAGCTTTTTAAATTATTGACAAAAAAAACTCATGTATATATTTTTTTAAAATTTTAATTTGGATTTATGTAATCAATACATTGTTGTTGTTCTGTCCTTCTAGAAGTCCAACCTGATACAGGTTGAACTTCTAGATGTCCGAGTGTCGTTGGCAGTAGCCTTGAACACCATACAGGTGACAATGCGATTTGGCTAATCTTGTGGCATTACATTTTAAATATGATTTCTGGCGTATGACTGCCACGGCTGGCTCGGATGTAGTCCAATCTGGACGTCCAATTTTCGATGACTTTTTCCAACATTTGTGGCCGTATATCGGCAATAACACGGCGAATGTTGTCTTCTAAATGGTCAAGCGTTTGTGGCTTATCCGCATAGAGACCAATGTTTTTACATAGCTTCGCAGAAAATAGTCTAGCGGTGTTAAATCACAAGATTTTGGAGGCCAATTCACAGGCCCAAAACGTGAAATTAGGCTGTCACCAAACGTGCCTTTCAATAAATCGATTGTGGCACGAGCTGTGTGACATGTTGCGCCGTCTTGTTGGAACCACAGCTCCTGGACATCATGATTGTTCAATTCAGGAATGAAAAAGTTAGTAATCCTGGCTCTATACCGATCACCATTGACTGTAACATTGTGGCCTTCATCGTTTTTGAAGAAGTACGGACCAATGATTCCACCAGCCCATATAGCACACCAAACAGTCAGTTTTTCTGGATGTAGCGGTGTTTTGACATACACTTGTGGATTAGCTTCACTCCAAATGCGGCAGTTTTGTTTGTTAACGTAGCCATTCAACCAGAAGTGCGCTTCATCGCTAAACAAAATTGTTGGAAAAAGTCATCGAAAATTGGACGTCCAGATTGGACTACATCCGAGCCAGCCGTGGCAGTCATATGTCAGAAATCATATTTAAAATGTAATGCCACAAGATTATCTTTTGAATAAAAAAAATTCATGTCAATCGAATAATACATGGTTGTTTTATTGCAATTTCAAGTTCTATACCTCTAAAAAAACACCCATTATTTACGAAGATGTATGATTGCACAGGCGTAACATTTCCAATGGATTTATTCTATAAGTAAGAGCATAAATGTGTGGCTTTGCATCTCTCTTTTGAATTGCCGAAGGAAAATCATTCTTGCAAAATACGCTTGAAACTGATAACGGAATCATTTAGGTTGAGTTGTCTGACTACTACTGGATGCGACTGAGACAATTTTATGAAAACAAAATGGAGAATATTCCTAAAATGTAGTCCATTTCTGATGTCTTTAGAGCATCCTTATTCCCTTGAAAAAGAGGAAAACAGACTATTTCGAATCGTGGGACTCAAAACGCAACAGGTTATTGAAAATGTTTCACCTCTGACAAGAAGTAAAGGAACCCTTCTTATAAGGTGTATTAGTTCGGTTGATGTTTCAATGCCTTGAAAGAAAATGGCATACTAAGTTAAATTATTGTCTCGAATTCACCGATCTCAAACTTTTTCCGTTTGTATATTTCCCTTTTTTCGTTCGCAATTTTGAGAAAACAGACACGTTGTATGGAGATTTTTAGGGAATTTTTAATATGTGTTTATGATACTTCTGTTATAGTGGAATGTAAAACATTCTAATAATATAAAAAAAAGTGATAAAAAATATTATTTTCCAATTTTTTTAAATTGTAGTAAATGTTTTTAAAAATTTAGTATGTATACTTACTAATTCACGAACATCTAAATGATGATGGTAAGCTGCTTACTATTTTTCATTTGTGCTGCCATCTCTATTAAAACTTCGGGAAATCAAAATAACAATAAACTTCCTGACCAAATATTGAAGCATTAAACTTGGATTAAGAAAATAGCCAATATCTAGAGGCCATTTTTTTCCAGCTCGCAGGACTTCATTGATTGCTTTTTTTCATGCAACTACATGTATTTATGGTTATAAATGCAACATTTGTGCAAACGCCATGATTTATAAACATATAACATCAAATACGTCTTACTATAGGGAAAATCTCGAGTGTTGAGTGAATTTATCTTGAGTGTTCGTACGCGCGAAAATCATATCTTAGTATTTCACTTTCACAGGAAATCTCTCAGTTCGTTTCACTACAAACATTTTTACTCTTACAGTGGAAATACAGTGAGACCCCGCTTAACGTGGGGTATGCGTTCCATCAAAGTAGAGCGTAATATGAAACAGCGTTAAATGAGGTTATCTCATCATGTAAATAAAGGGGTTATGTATGAAAAGATGGGTAGAAAATTGGTCAAGTATTTTACAATTAAATTTATTAAATCTGTGTTCTTATAACAATAAAACAAATATTAATTTTTTACACAAATATAGAAACATTATAAAAGACTATATATATAAAAATAAATACAATTCCAAGTCAGTATGTTTACATTTCCGATCATTCGGTCTCTTCTGTATTTTGAATTTTCTGCCTTTTTATGAAGAAGTTAGATTGGCTTAATAGCATAGTGCGTTCAATTTTGTCGTCAATCCATACAGAAAAAAAAGTCGTTTTCTTATTTCCTCTACGGTATTATTTCTGGAACTGATAGTTCTAGTTGATGAGCTTGTCGTAGTTGCAGTTGGCTATGACAGTATTTTTTTCTTTATTCTTAAGAATGGTCCTTATTGTTGAAGTTGCCAAATTCAATGCAGTACCAATTTGAGATTGACGTTCATCAGTATCTAATCTTTTAATCACTTACATTTTAGTTTCTATTGAAATACTTTTTCTTGTTACTTTATTTTCGTGTTTTTTATTATCACTCATGATAATGAGCAGGAATTTTGAATCACGAAACTGTAAGAAAAAGGATTTCTTTTCAAACATTTACATTAAGTTTAGTCTTCAAGCACACATAGCATAAAAGTATCAAGGCTGACTGTAAGCATATATACTACTGATAGGACGTTAGAAGTAAGTTGATTTTATCTAATGAGTTGATTGATTTTCTTTACTTAAATAAATTTAAATCCTTAAAAAATTTCAAAATATCATTTATAGAAATAAATGGCCAGTTAAAGGGTTAAAAAAATTATTTACTGGAACCTTCAAAAGTAGGCATAAAAATGAAAATGGTTATATTGAGTAGATATAACATGCCTTTCATGTAGAGACTGAAATTAATATGGAATGCTCAAAATTGGTTTAAGATTATTAGAACGAAGCCTTAAATGTGAGTATCTTAAAATCATATGCAAAACCATGCGAAATAAATATTTTTTGTTTGAGTAAATAATATTAAGAAATATTTAAAATGTTTTTTTTATTCAAACTAAATTATATCTTCCACGTATAGCTAAGAGGCCATGGTAGCCTAGTGGTCGAGGTAACGGACTCGTGGCTGGCGTGCCGTGAGCTCGAGCCAGTACCGCTGAAGACCCACCGTGCACAGGAAGGGGCAGATACACGTTAAATATGCCGAGGCTCAAACGTCCTCCCTTTGGTGTGAAAGTTAGGAGAGGGCATGCTAGCTCAGATGCCGTCCTCGTCATTCTTGACCATGATTCAAAATTACAAGATCCATCACCAGAAGCCCTCGAGTAGCTGAATAGTGCAAAGTTAATATTCAACAACTCACTGTGTATAGCAGAGTTTTTTAAACCTATTACACTTCAGCAAAATAAAAAATTAAAAAAATATTTATTCCCTTTTTCAAATAAAAAAGCAGTTTTAAGGCAGCATTAAATTTTCTTTCTAATATATTATACTTCGAAGGAGACTAATAATAAGTTATTTGTAATAAAAAAATTTTTATTAGTATTTTTGAAATGGAACTGGAACAAAGATACACTTATACGATGAAATAGAGCTCTCTCAAATCCAATACTATTTATTACTATGTAAATTGGGATTCGAGGATTTTATGCTATTAGGCTCAAAGAGTAAAATAATTCTTTAAGAGAGATGGAAGTTTATTGTAGATAAGCTATGCTTAGAAATACAGGATTCAACAGCACAATTCATGAAATAAACCTCAGAAGGCCTTCGCACCTTCTACAATATTCAGACATAACTATTAGTGTCTAAAAATACTAATACTTAATGATTAAAATTATTCGAAAGCACTCGCTCGATCATAGCAACTAATAGCTGGTGACTCGTCAACGGTCACAACAGTACTGACACATTTTTTAGCGAACGATCCCTATTTACAGGCTGCAGGGATCTTTCTCGAAGGATCAACTTACGTCACAGATCGTGATATTAATAGAGTTCTCAAATAATTTACAAAAACATCCCTATGGCCACCAACTCCCCCAAAGTGGTCGCGAACATGGTCAACCGCTCACACGATAGCACAATCACCCACACGGTAGCCCGAAATGATGCCAACTAGGTTCTTTCGCTAACATTTCTCCAAATTTCGCCACTATAATGTAATGGAAGACATTGCTTGCGAACATTACAATTTTTACCCTGAATTAAATACAACAGAAAGTGATATTAACGTATTAAACATCCAAGTTAGAATTATTTACACTAATTTAAACATTTATTACACAACATCGTAACAATATCACAAATTAATAAATACATTTTGAGAGCACATACAACCTCTAAAAGCTGACAAATCAATGTCACTTCCCAATACAGTTCAAACATATTGATCCGCATTGTCTTATTTTTTTAGAAGGGACAATTCTTCTCAAACTTCTCCAAAGATTTTCCCTCGTACAAACTCTCTTCTTAACCTTTTCAGATCTCTCTAAGATTAGGAGAGGTCAACACACTTTTCGGTTTTAAAAGTCTTACTTTTCTAAAATTCGACATAAAATTCTAAAATATTTATGTCTGCTCTCAACAGGATTTTGATCACTATAAGTCACAAAAGTTCGTGGTGTCAAATATTCCAATGATATATTTAGTGCAAAATATTACGCCGAAATCACAAAAATCATTGCTGACTCATTCATGCATTTTACCACAGTATTTTTTATCATCTATGCAGTCATTGAAAAATGAATTCAATTACACACGTCCTATTTTAATGCGAAAAGAGTATTGTTATTTATTTCCTGTGATGTATTCACGTACTTTCTGTATACCTTTTGATAGGTGTTTCGATTATTTATAAAATTGAACTATGTGTGTTAGTATCCTCTAGAGTACTTCATTAATACTGTTTCATCCAATTCAATATACTTGGTTTATAAGTTTTACTCAAAGGTATATAGTATTCAAAACTTAGGAAAAATTTAAACCACAGAAACAATGATAAAAATTTTCAGAAGTAATGAAAAATTACCTATTCTGAAAACGTGCCCTCTTTCTGTGTAGATGTAGTTTATTTTAATTTATAGTGCAATTTATTTGTTTAAATATGCAACATAACAGAAAGTGCTTGTAGATTTTAACTTACCGTAACATCCAGCGTATAACGCGTAGGCTACAGGTTTTAATTTTTAGTTGTTTTTGCCGTATAACACGCACCCCTATTTTTACGAAGAAACCTGAAATATACGTGCGTAAGGCTCTTATGCTTTGAAATTATTTACTCGAGGTACTTTTCTAAGCTTTAGAAAAAATAATATTCTTCTAGAACTACAACCAGTTAATTTCATGAGTTCCGTTCTTTTAAATAAACAATACATCGAAATATGTAGAAGATTAATTTTTTTCTGCGCTCGTCATTTTTTTTATTTTTAAAGCTCTCATACAGATGGTCCCCTCAGGGGGCTCACCTTCTTTAGGTGAGTACGGGTGTCACAATCCCGAGGTATCCTAGTGATTCTTCTCTCTATTTTCGACCCTCTTCTTGCCAACCCATTTCTCCTTTTCTTCATTTCCCGTCCTGACCACAGACCTATATTAAAAAAATGAACTTTGTTCAAATTTTGTTTATTTCTAGTGAAAAAAATTTCCGTTTTTATTACTGACATATTATGGTTTACATTTTTTATTGCGTTAGTTTAATTTCCTTTTCTTAGATTTCTTTAAATATTTTGATTATGTTGCTTTATTTGTGTTCGAATAACACCGTTGGTTAGCCAACCCGCATGTTTTGCCGTGTGTGGCGTCCCGTAAGGAGAAAAATGGTATTTTGGGGATGCTTTGCGTTCCCTTTGGCCTGCGCTTCACTGTATACGGGTGGCAAGAATGAGCCCGCTCCTGTCAATCGGCTGGTGGTACCTCTCTTCGGTGTCCCCGAAGAGACACTGCTGTAGAGTTAGTGCTGCAGATAAGGAGTGTCGGGTTTACCCGTTGGATCCTCGCCCTGATGCTGTAGCATTATATTCTGGATGTACTCTGGTATTGGCCAGATGACCGGCACACTGCCGCCCTTGTTGGACTCCGTGGTGGGTGGAGGCATGCCAGAATGAAGTTGAATTTCACTCTTATGGATCCAATGCTGCTGTGCCCGGGAAAAGTCCTTGTTTTACCCAACTCAAACATTGACGATATATTTTTAATTTTATCCCTACCAAACAAAGAAATGTCACGAAAATTTATTATTCAAAAAGCTTTAATAGGAATAGGTGGAGAACTAAAATCCATTAAAAAATTACGATCAGGTGACCTACTTATAGAGACAATATCTGCATTAAAAAGCAAAACATTTTTACTGGCTAAAACTTTTATAGATTCTCCGCTAACAGTAAGTCCTCACAGAACTTTGAATTCTTGTCGAGGTGTCATCTCTGAACCAGATCTTTTGTGTGCCTCTGAAACAGAAATTTTGGAAGGTCTTTTTGACCAGGGTGTCACTCAGGTTTGAAGAATTAAAATAAAAAAAAAACACTCGTCACTTTTTCCTACTAAACATTCAGTCTTAACTTTTAATAGCCCTAAATTACCATCAAACATTCAAGCTGGTTACCTAAATTGTAAAGTACGTCCATGTATACCGAACGCTCTGCGCTGTTTTAAGTGCAAGAGGCACTCACAAACTTTCTGCCCGGTCAACTTACTTGCTTTAGATGTGCATCCGTTTTGGCATTCTTCCACGGATTGCAGTCCAAAGACAAAATGTATGAATTGCTCGCAATCCCATTCATCAGACTCAAAATCATGCCCGAAGTGGAAAACAGAAAACGAAATTCAAACTTTTAAAACAAATAGAAATATATCTTATGTAGAAGCACGGAAATTAATCATTCCACAGTTATCCCAAACATACGCACAAGCTGCCAAACCCTCAACTGTAACCACTACAACCGAAACTGATGAAAATATTACGAAAATAGTATATTCACCTTTAAAACTACTGCAACCATTGATATCCATTCCAAAGCCAGCAATGTCTTCCAAAATTCCTATAGTTACCAAATCATCAACCACAACTCAAGCAAACTTCTTACCCTCTACATCTTCTGCCCCAGTTACAACATCATCAGTATCTCAACCCTCTCTATTACTGTAATAGATACTCTGTTCCCACCACTTCTAATTATTTATCTATTTCTGCTACATCTTCCTCATCCTCCGCATGTTCTGTTCTTGAAACGACCACCATTACATCCAATGCCATAACTGCCACATCACAGGATGCAAAAGAAACTTCAAAACCCCGTAGGAAAAAACGACCTCCTAAAAACACATCAAACGCTATAAAACCCAAAATAGAAATTAATATGGCTCCTCATAAACCTAGAAAATCAGCACCTACCAAGTACACAACGGATTTGGAGGATATGATAGTATATGACGGGGAAGATGAGCATGAGCCGAGAGAATCCAGAATATATCTTAAATCTGGGTGGATACACCTACAAGAAAGAGTTAGTTAATAAACCTAATCAAAGGTTTATTCGCAAAGACTTTGACAATCCAATCAAACAACCGTGTTAGAAACAGCAAGAGGTAATTTGTTACCTTTTTAAATAATTTAGTTACGAAAAACACGCTTTTCTGACTTGATGGGGAAACCCCACCAAATTTTATTAAATTTTGCTTTTATTACCTTTTAATATGAGATTTTAATATTTTAATCATACAATGTTTTACTAATTTTATACTTTTAATACTTAAAAAGTCGTTTGGCGCAGCTTAGCCAAAATTGGATCTTGCGCCATAAGACCCTACATTCACTCACTCACTCATACAGAAGGTCGCTTACACTTTATGAAAAAACTATTTTGTAATTCATTTTCTGTTTTAGTTTTGAGATAAAAGTTTTGCAATTTCAGAATAACCGTCTGTAAATGTTTTCCTTTGATTTGAATATAAAATAAAAGATTTATTTTAAAAATGGCTCCTATAAAATTGAAATATGGCTCAAAAGTTACGGAAATGTGCTTTCCGAGGAGAAATATTCGTATCAAAAAATTATATACAGGTGTAAAAATCTCTCGGTTATTGTATTTCAATAACAGGTTTTTATAATATAAATTTCAATGAGGAAAAAAACATCTAGATGAAAGTAAAAATGAAAACACATGACCACGAAACTTCATTCTAGGACTGTTCAAACACTATCAGCCATCAGGAAAGGGAAGTCTCTGATCCTAAAAGGAAATCCACCGAGTCAAATATTCATTGCATCGAAACTAGGAATGTTTTTCAGCACTGTAGATAAAATCATCCATACAAATTTAAAGTTAAAAAGTTGTTACAACGTAAAGTTCGTCTGCTTTTGCCAATACATATTGTTGAAAGAAAAACAAGTTATAGAAAATTATGTAAAAAACACCTAGCTGCTGAAAAATGAAAATTTGTATTAACACTCGATGAAATATGGGTATATTTAAGAGACTGCAGCAAAAGAAGATCAATTTTCTATTGCTCAACTAATGGGAATGACCGTATGAAATGGCTTCGTCAGTGTACAGAAACGTTCCCATAAGGATTCGTGACAGCTGCAGGATTTTCTAACCGTAAATTAAAAATAAAAAAAGCCTCAAGTAAAGCCAACAGTAATTCACTCTACTATCAGCAGAATATTTTAGAACCAAATTTTGAAGAAGAAATTCCAACTTTATATGAAAAGGACATTGATAAATTGGAGCTTCATATGGACAAAGGCTTTAGTCACATGTCTAAGTCAATTGCCACTTATTTAGCAAAGAAAGGGTGAGAAACGGAAATAAAGTGCGTCCCATTCGATGAAATACGGGCAAAAATCACCTACGTTTCTCCAATAGACTTTTGTACTTTTGGCGTATAAAAACGAGCCGTACGTAAACGGCATTCAAGAACACTGTGAACAGACTTTGCAAAACTATTCAACAGGAATGGAGTAATACTTTGCATAGCAGTGCTAAGAAAAAGTTTACTTTCATGAAAAATTCGAGCTACAGCTATTGTCAAGAATCATGGCTATCAGATAGAAGCAAATTGCAAAAAATAAAAAAATACGGGGTTTATTTATAAAAATTAACCTTTAAAATCGTTCCCATATGAAGTGTAAAACACATCCTGAATTTATACCTGCGTTTAACGCGCACTCGTAAATATCGATCTTATTTTTTGTGTTAAATGTGCACGTTATACGCTGGATTTTACGGTACATGGATGAAGAAATTGTAAATAAAAATAATTTATCTGCTTGAGAAAGATAAAATGGAAGTGAATTTTCTAATTTTTTTTATTTGAAAGAACTTGAAATAACTAAAAACTCATGAAAGTACAAGATAGAAATTTTGCTATATTCCAGAAAAAAAAATTTAAATCAATAAAATAAAATCACTTCAAAAGCAACTAACAAACTTAATGTCGGAAAATAGAGGAATAGAGTAACTTTTTTTTCTTTGCAATTACGATGGATTAATATCTTGTGTATATCGAATCTGTTTGCCTACAATTTCATTGCATGAAAAAAAATGAATGTTGCACATATTCTTAGTAAACACGGCTTGCAAATATAATTCATTTCTTTTACATTTTAAAAATATTAGTTTTCTGTAAGTGTATTTGTTTTCAATTAACAAAGGCTCTAAAACGAGGGAAGCAACGCTAAATTTTACGCAATTTTATACACACAATGTGTGAATTTTTTATTACCTCCAACTCAAATATTTAATTTTGCTAACTTTTTTTAAGGATATTATTTTAAGGATATTTTATAAGAAGGATTATGTGATAAAGTGAGCATTATATATTTTTCATTGTGTTTTATTTCACTCAAATTACATGAATGTAAGGAAACCTGTATTATGCACATAATCTCGATAATCTGAAATTTGAAGCTAAGAAATATCTGCATTATTCGTTAGCTTTCTATCGAATGAAATACGATTTTTTGCTATTGGGACAGTATTTAGTGTCGTAATAGCTTAAAAATTGGCCTAATGGCATTTACAAAATTGTTTCGTTTTATTCAGTCATATTCGCACATTAGACTTATACTCTTTTCTGAAGTGGTTCTTGTTTAAGTGAAAATTTCTTATCCATTTTAAATATGAACATGATTCAATATAGTTTGTTTCATGTGCTGAAAACGAAATGTCGCGAAGAAAGTGTGGCAATTGCCTTATTTATTATAATGTTACTAAATTCATGTATATTATTCAGAAATGTTATACTGACGAATGAATTTTGTGTCCTTCGGTACTTTAATTTTCTTTTAAGTAATTGTCCTTTTCCTTCCTGCTGCTGTTGCTCATTACTTAAATGCCTCTCTAATGATGAGGGCGTTTTGCAAGTTAGCCGATAGAAACTCCTACCATTGTGTGATATTGCTTCTCAGAGAAATTACATATGCGGAAGTGATAAATAGAGTGACTATATTTTACCTCATCATAAAATCCTTTCCTTATTATCTTTACATTAGTTTTGTTGCTATACAAAGACACATTTATTATTGGAAAAAGATAAACTGA
This sequence comes from Trichonephila clavipes, assembly GCA_019973935.1. Lineage (NCBI taxonomy): Eukaryota > Metazoa > Arthropoda > Arachnida > Araneae > Nephilidae > Trichonephila > Trichonephila clavipes. Next base: position 28,278 of record BMAU01002798.1, on the reverse strand, counting down.
ATGTCTAACTTTTTTTGAAAATGTAATGCTAAAAATCCGATGAACCTTACTCTTCTGTGAGTTCATTGACCCGTAAAATGAACGTCTTTGTTCTTCCATTGATTTAAAGAGACCGCTGTCTTGTTCATATGAAGTAAATTCTGTTTCACTTATTTCAAACGAAATAGTGTAAAAACAAATTGTTAAGCCTTTATATTTATAAAAAGGTACCACTAGATAAAAATTTGTGTTAACGAGAAAATTCAGCAAATTGGCTTTGTTTTCTAATTATATACATATTTTTGAAACAATTTCACTTAAAAATTTCTCTTTTTATCGAGCGGAATACTGTTACGAAATTTTTTCCAGATTTAATGCATAAGGAATTCTTTGAACCAAGAAGTAGCAAAACATTATCCCAAAACGCAAAATACATTTTATTTAGAAAACAAGAACGAATAAATTTAAAATAACAACAGAAGTCTCAAATATAGCTTTTCCCCCCAGCAGCAAAAAAGCATTTAGTCGTTCACCGCACGTACTTTATTGAAAATATTACATTTATGTTTGAGCCTTAAACATACACTGACTTCGTCACAGTTGTTAACATTTTGTATTCCAGGAAATTTTCAAACAAATTCAATAAAAAATGTAAAGCATACTTAACTCAATGATAATTTTAAAAGCTTCTGCAGTATCACGTTTGTTGAAGAATAAATTAAAACACAGGAGGTCTTCGACTTTCATACATAATTATTTCTTAGAAATATTTATAAAATTTAAAATATGCGAGTGCAGATACAATTTAAGACCTATAAATAATACAGAGTTAAATTATTACTTTTTAATAATTATTGTAATATTAAAATCGTTGCTTAAATATTATTATTTAAATAGAGTAATTTGTAATATTCATTACTTATTTCATACATATTAACCTAGTAATATAAAAAAAAGAAGAAAGTTTCAATTCCTTCTTAGGTCAAAAAGGAAAATTTTATTTTAGTTACTTTTTTTATTAAGTAGTTACAAATTTTTTTTTTATATACATATGACAAAATCACAATATTAAGTGACAAAATAGAAAGCGATTTTCCTTGCAATTTTCCCTTTTCTTTTCTATACAGGAAGTGTTGGAATATTTTCATTTATTACTATTTATTTATTCATTCAATTTAATTATTCTAATTAAATTTAATGAATGTTTAGTAAAAAAGAAATCCCATTCTCACAGAAATTAAGTCATCGCAGGTGGGATTCGAGCCCATGACCTTTGGATTAGAAGTCCAAAGCGCAATCCATTACGCTACACAGGGACACAACGAACGAATTTTATTCCTATATATGCTGTTGCACTATTACTTTTGCTTGTCACTCTTTAATAATTTTTTAATTTAATGAATGAATTAATATTCGAAAAAACTGTATGAACATCAAATGTCATTCACTACAAGTTTAAAAAACTGTATTTGAACGTGAATGGATGAATAGGAAATATTTTATTAACGATTGGAAAATTGAACAATATATATATATTGTTCAATTTTTCAAATAATTGTTTATACATATAAATTTATCTATGTATGCATATATATATATATATATATATATATATATATATATATATATATATATATATATATATATATACATAGAAAGATTTATATAGGGAGAACGAATAGTAGGAATTGAAAAATAATAAATTAAAAAAGATAGTTACATTGGAGGGGTTGAAATTTTTCCGCAAAAGATCCTAATTGAAAGAAAGCACAATGAAGTATTGAAGTAGAACAACATAGTATATATTCAATATTTTTCATATAGTGTACATTATAAATGAAGCCTAGTGGCTGAAGGGTAGCGTACAGCGCTTCCACTCCACATGCTAGGGGTTCCAATCCCAAGATGGGCAAGGTCAACTTAGCCTTTCGTCCCTGCAGTGGGTTGATAAATGTGTACCAAACTTGCTTTGGAAATAAACACTGGGGTTTCGCATCAGACTGATCATCTGACCGGAATATCTGCTTATGCACCTCAGTACCCAAGGTTATAAAACTGAATTGGGAGCAGTATGCTTTGGCTATTATGGGCTGTGGAACAACTGAGTTTAGCTTAGTGCATGCATAGATAAAATTGTTGTGTTTTAGGGAAATTTTATGAATAGAAATAGTTTTGAAAATATGAAATCAGCTTATGACTCCGAACCAATTAAGGAGGTACTGCATTTAATTTTCATGGTATTTATTAACATATAGATAAACAATACTTTGTTAGTTAATAGCTGATGTTTTATTCATTAAATTATTCTCAAGTACTTTCTTTTTATGTGCAATACAAAGAGTTGCACCTTTATCTCCTTTACTTTTTTGGTTTTCGTAACTAAAAGACATGGGTTCTATCAGAGTTGATTTCTGATGCGAATAATTATATGTATAGACTTCATAGTGTTGCGAACTTTGCTTAATTACTGCTTAATTTTATTTTAAAATAGTGCAAATATTTTATATCTGGATGCTTAAAACATTAATATTACTTTCTGCAGTTTGTTTTTGTTGATAATTGTATTATTAGCAAGTATTGCGGTCCCCTACATTATAATGGGGATTCAACACAAGCGTGGCGAAATATTTGTGATGCAGCCAAGTCAGCCTCATTTGGGTGACTTCTGTAAATTACAATAGAAGTCTACAGTGTCATGATCTACGATGTTAGTGGAATTTTCGTGAAAGTGCTTCAAAGTAGCCGCGCAGACTATAAATAGCAGTCGCTTGCAAAAGTTGATTACTTTTTCTGTTGAAGAGTTCACAAACAAAGAAGTTGTTGGTGAATAAACTTTACATACGGGTACTTTTAAACTCGGATAATTATGATTCAGCATTGTAAAAGGTGCAAAAACCTTCTGGGAATTATTGTGCGAATTTTTAGTGCTGTTTCCTGGATTTTAAGGATTTTTTGTGCACAATAAAATTTCATCTATCTTAATAAAGTCTCTTTTGCTCTTTGATAGCATTAAGTTCGCGAATCCCGATTTACGTAACAGTATTTTCGATTGTGAAAATCGTAGCAATGAATTTTTTTTCATATTCTCCTCCTTCGCTTTTCGTGTTTCATTTATCTGTTGCAGTTGAGTCGAGTTTTTGTTACGTCAAGTTTTAAGTGGAATTTTATTAATTATTCAATAGCTTCGTTATTGACAACGAATGCATGAACAAATCCAGTTCTTTCATAATATAGATTATTTCAATTTTGATATTTTCATCATTTTCTTCACTGTGCGTAGAAGCATTCATCTTTTATGTATATGTATACATTTAGAAAGATTACATTTAAAATGTAATGTTTCATTAGTGCATGTATACATTGTATACCTGTATACATGTATTAATGCATGTATTTATTAGAAATACGTGAAAAGCAATGAATTGTACAAGGGAAGATAAAATAACTTAAAATAGATAAACACCAAAATACTTAATAGTATTATATACTGGTCTCCGAAGGTAAACGTACAATATCCTTTTCACAGATCATCATTAAAAAAACCCAGTGACAGTAGAATTTATAGTTTGTATCATTGGTTTTCAAACTGCGTTACTCGGAGCCATGGGGTTCGACAAAGCATTCCCAGGGGTTCCACGAGTCAAAAATTTGAAAAGAAAACTATAAATATGTATGCAAAATAGATTCGCATTCTCTATGGAGTTTGTGTGACCACAATTATTTAAATCCGTGCTACCCAAAATGGGTTCCTCGGGGTTAGGAATATAACCACACAGCATCTTTTTTAGTAATTTCTTCAAACTTTTATTATTAGGTAATAAAAGAATATTAAAATATTTTTTCTTTATATGAACATCCAACATCTAACTCCAGTAAAATATTATTTCTCAGAGGATAAAACCAAGGATGAATGGATGTATCAAAAGGCTTGAAAATGAAGGAGAAAAAAACGAATCATACGACATGTAAGCATATTATAAGTTAAAAACTAAATTTAAGTACAAATAGATCATTATAATTGCAGATTGCAAATTTGCAGTATGCACTGAAGATTCTCTCACACAATTATAAACATTTTAATGTACTTCTTCACAATGAATAAAAGTTGAAAATATTTTTCAAAGCATACCTAAACAAAAGCAAAATATAGAAACGAATTAGCGTAGAGAGCTAATTTGATTCTATATTTTGGCAACCAGTGGCACGCGTGCCATTTTTTGCTCGCGACACAATATTTTTGGCACGCCAGTGATCAAAAGGTTTAGTATTTTGTTTCAAAACTTCAAAGTTCACTATGAAGTATTACGAACAAACGCGAGTGCTCGTTCGCGGGGCGGCGGGGAGCACACTCGTTTGTTACTGTCTTGCCTTAGTTACGTCGTGAACTACAATTGCTTAGGATGTAAATTTTGTCTACGCATAACATAGTCCATTTCATTGACACGACTGTGTTTTAAAGTTTATCTGTGTTATATTTACGATTTTTAAATATTATTTTACATGGCTAGTTCAACAAAAGATTAAAAAATACAAGATAGTTAGTGTAACAAAGAGAATTTCAAATTAAGTGGACGGAGAAATATGGCATTATATTAGTAAAGACGGTAGAGCGGTGTGTGTTTTATGATCTGGAAGAGTGGACTGCAAAACATTGTCTGTAAAAAATGGTATTTTGAAACAAATCTCAAACTCTCTCATAAAAAAGGGGACCACAGCAAAAATAAATACTTGCTTAGAAACCGCTTGGCAGATGCCTCCAATTCAGCATGTATTCTACAAAATGTATCATCTCGCAATTCTAATATACGATATTTATCGTCCAATCTTCAACAACAAAAGTCACACTAATGTTACTTTAATTTGAATTACATGTATAACTAAAACATTTATAACTATACAATGCACAAAAAGTTTTTTTTCAAAGTAAATAAAGCTTTGTGTTTTGTTAGTATTTAGTTTTATTATTTTCTCAATAATCACAAATCAAAATTATATTTGACACCCCATCTATACCTCATTTAACACTTCTTTAGAAAAAATGGCCCGTTGATTTATAAAGGTTCGCCACCCTGGCATCGAGTATGAAGTGCGATTGCAGATAATTTCAATAGACTTAGACCTCGACAGTGGGCGTAAAAAAATCCAAACTCATAACCCAATTACTAGATAAAATGCAAGAGTAAATGACCTCGGAGTGTCTGTTAATGAATAAAGTACATTAATATGCCAAAATATCATATTAAAAAAATACAGTATTTTTTTTTATGTTATTTACGAAAAGTAACTACAAAATGTTGATTTATATTATGTGTGTATTATTTTAAGATATATTCTTCTTAGGGAGTCGCGTGCTTGGATGGGGTTCCCCTGAAACACTTTATAGTTTTAAGAGTTCCGTGATAGTTGATACTTTTATTGAAAAAAAATAGTCTTTTGTTTCCGACTTTTCAATATGCTCGCACCTCTCCTCGTAGAGTTAGCACCCCTCCATCGGAGGACACGTCGCACAGTTTGAGAAATGTTGGATTACAGCCATTTATACAGGTTTCAAGTAAGATTAATTAATTTTACGTGTTAAATCTTAAATAAGATAACTAAAATACAACGACATCCCAAAGCATTACATAGTTGCAATTACAATTAAAATCGTCTGTTTGCCCATTTGTTTGAACATCACGACAGCACAAACAAATCACACGGTAGCCATGTCGCTTGAGCATTGCCAACGCCGTAGTAAGAAGGCACTAACTCAAAACCATTACGTGTTATACGGATACTTGCTTAAATGGGGCCATAATACCTTAGTGCCACAAATTTGCCTTATTATTAATCCAAATGTTAAAAAAAAATTGCTGTGATTTTTTTTCCGCTTCCGAAATACCGCGTGGTAAAACTAACGCAAATAAACACTATGCTACTCGAAACACTTTTATTTATATTCTTAAAGCTTGGCAATCGAGATCGTTGTTTTTTTTTTAATTTGAATATTTCCTGAACTATAAACTAGAGAAAACTGCTTAAATTTCTGAATTTAAATATATTCAAGATACATATTATACTTCATGGAATATTGCGTTTAAAAAATTCCCATTTTATATTTTACTTGAGAGATTCCTAATAATTACATTTCTTTTCTTTCTTTCTTTTTTTTTTGGTAATTGTATTTATAAAAACTCCCATTCTTATAATAATGTTTGTTTTACGTATTTAGATAGGAAAATTACTATTGATCGAGAATCATTGAAAATTTTCTTAAAAAAATTTATGTCATCAAATATTTGAGGCAGTCGTTTAACATTTAATTACTAATTTTCCAGATACATGTCAAGAAAAAATTTTAAACCCTTAAATTTAATTCAATTTTATGATAATTCTTCAGTTTCTCTAAAAAGAAATTATGATTCATGATGAAAAAGAAATTATATGATAATAAACTATGTACAAGGAATTTAATTTCAAAAAATTCTCAATTAATTAATGGATTATTATTGTATTATTCTCCATTATTACAAGTGAAAATTATTTGGTTTTACTGCATGGAGAATGGGGAATTTACAAAAGGTAGCTAAATTCTTTTCACGACCCCATAATTCATTTTTGAGTCCATTTCGATACATTCTGTTAGCAAATTTTAGTTATCTACAATTCAGTTTCTTTTTAAAAGAGTAGTTCAATTTTATACTTCTCATAAACATCATGTTCTGTTGTATTGATTCATTAAACTTAACTTTTTATTTCTTTTCTTTTTGATTAATATTTTGTAACTTTACTACATTTTTATATGATTTCAAATAGTCGAAACCATTTTGGCGATGAAGTAACTATATGACAAATTTTTCCGAAAGGTTTTTGTGTGCATAAATTGTCTCTTATCTTTTGGATTCTCAGAACTTTAGGGTAAATATAAGATGTAAATCATTTATTTATTAATAAAAATAAGCGATATTTATAGAAACTTAGTTCTCATCTATTATTTTTAATATTTACCTGCAAATTCGAGATCTATATATTTATACTGTTATCCGAGTGTTCCTTCTGAGTGGCCGTGGTAGAATAGTGGTTAAAGTAACAAACTCGTGGCCGGAGTGTCCAGAGTTCGAGTTTAGTACCACGGAAGACCCGGATTGTAGGGGGCGATGCAGGTTAGATCTCTCTCGATGCTCTAACGTCCTCCCATGAATGTGGCACACACGCTTTTGCAGACACCGTTAGTCCCCAAATGTGAAAGTCATTTCAGTAGTGGCACCTTCTAGTGGCGGCTCTTGCTACCAATTCGATTGAATTAATTTTAATTTATGCTCTCATCTGATACTAAATATTCCCACGATTTAATTTTGCAAGGAGTACCAGAGCCAAATTGATATTCAAGGGATCTGTAACATGCCGCATAATCATATGCTATGCGTTCCAACGATTTCTGCATCCAGAAAATCTATCAACCTCGGCCGGGGATTGAACCCGTCTTTATTATAGAATTTGGCAAATTACAATGAAAATCATAGCTCTACCTCTTGAATGAAATTATTTATTTTCTCAAATTTCCGACCCCTCAATGTGACCACGGTATCTAGTGGAGAAAGTCATGGAATCATGGCTGACGTGTCAGAAAATCGAGCCTTGTACCACTGAAAAACCACCGTACAGAGGGGTTCCATGCACTTTAAATATATAAAGGCTGAAACATGCTCCCGTTTTGGTGGTGTGGAAGTTAGAAGAAGGGAATATAAACTTCACCAAGGGAATAAACTTTCAATGGTTGAAACTTACGAGATCAATCGCTAATAGCCTTCGAGCAGCTTTACAGTGTGACGTAACTATAACTCTTGCTCATTCATCTGACTCCTCAATTCTTTAATGGACTGTGGAAATAAAATAAAGTCACTTGTAGCAAGATTACGTAATTATCGATAGAGGCGGCAAAACTTGAAAGTCACATCCCTTTGATTTTTAAGCTGCAAGTATAGAGATGAGTAAAAGTGCATTGTTGGCAAAAATATGGATGCATTCGATGATGAAACTGAGACCTTTCTTAATCGGAATAACACGCAGTTTGTTCAGCAGTATACACCAGTGACGATCTAATTCTCTTTAATGTATTCTGTTACGATGAGATTCCCCCCAAATCAGACAGCACCACTTTTCCTACAGACTTCAGTATCTTAGCCTTCTGTAGGAAGTAAGTCGCAGTGATTTCAGTCCTTGCTGAATTTCCTTTTGTTTGACGCGGCATTGTTAAGGCTGGAGTGAGTGAGTGAGTGAATATTAACGTCAAACTACTCTCCTACTCGAGGGCATTTGGCGACGGACCTCATAATTTTGAACCATGGTCAAGTGACCTGTTAAGGCCGGAATACTGATGCAAAGTCGACGTAATGATTCCCGTAATGCTGAAGCCTTTAAGGGTCCGATAGTAGGTTTGAGAGAGTCCAAGCTAATCTGGAAGTGAACCTGAGAGAGAATCATTTGGAATGGGTTGGAATGTGGGGTTTCCTTTTTCGTGTCTCTTTAAAGGTGGAATATGTCACGTTTTCAAAAAAGACGTGCGAAGCAGAATCATTTCTGTTTGGACGTAGCCGGGATTACTATTCGGTCATTGTTCCTTGTCACCCCTCATGCGGTAGATTTTTAAGCTGGATATTGGCATGTGGCATTTTCTAGTCACTTCTTTGTTGGCTCGTCGGGAAGTCATTATTTCCCTGAAAGGAAATAGTTCCTTTAATGGAAACTACCGTTGGTTTTCCAATCATATTAAAGGATCTAAGATTCATCCATAGTTTACCTGCGTAGAAAAAGAATCATCATTTTATACCTCCAAAAATTCAATATATTTCTGTTGTTGTTGCTAATGCACCTGCCTGGCGGTGTCAGATCGAGGCCCACGAAATTCATCATGGCAAAAGGCTGAATTGTATGCCTGTCGTTTGCCGTAACTTTGAGCAACATGCAAGTGACAGTGTGATTTGGCTCGTTTCCACCCCAATTTTGAAAGAGAACCCACTGGATGTGGTCAGGGCCTTCCACCTTCCTTCCCCTTCCATCAACCTCACGAGAGAACTTGCGGCTCGACGACTCCATGCTGTAAAGGCACTATACATTTACAAACATACATGGTTTCTTCGAGATTCGAACCCGGGCAATACCGCACTACAGTCAGCGTCACTAACTACTGAATCAGATGGGCGATAATATATTCCTTGGCAGGTCAATCTGTACTTCTTCCTGAAAAGGGTCAGTAATATAAAAATCAGTATGATTACACTTCGACAAGTGTAGTTTCTTTTTCTAATAATGCTTATTTTCTTGAATGTTTCTAAATTTTTCTTTAAGTTTTATTAACCAACTAACAGATATTCTAAAACAAACTTGAATTGAAATGGTTTTACTAGCATAAAGTACAGTTCTCATTATTCTGAAATAGCCGTTTGGGTGGCTTGGTTGGTTTGTCGCTGGCCTTCTGCTCCTATGGTTGCGGGTTCGACCCCGGCCCAAGTCGATGGATTTCCATGATGCAGAAAATCGACAGCGGCCAGGTCGTATGATTATACGTCATGTAAAAGATCCCTAGAGTGTTTGTTTGACTTAGGTGCCCTTATCAAAAGTAAATGCTAGTGCTGGTTCACGTCGTCAGAGCTCAGGTGCCTCCCTCTGGGGAGGAAACTGGGCATCAAAATTACTCTCGGTCGTTGGTATCGCCTATATGGTGCCGCGCTAAAAATGATACCAGCTCCTGGGGATGTACTAGATCTGCAAAAATTAAAATACCACAGTAAAGCCCCATTAGATAAAAAATATATTCTGAAATTAAAGGATAAATGAGATAGATTTAGATTCAAGAATGGGAAATACCAATCGGTTAGTTCTAATGAGCATCAAGTAATCTTCAAAAAGGCGTTAATCATGCAACAGAAGGTTACTCATATCAGTTTTACAAACCAGAACTTAGAGCTGTAATTTAGCTCTTGAATCGTTCACAACTGTCGTTTTCAAAAGAGTTATTAAGGAATAAGAAAAAATATCTTCAAGTCAGCAGCTGCTATATTTGTTTTCAACAGAATTTCTTTTAAACTAACACATTTACATAAAGCTGCGTGATTTTATTTAAAACAAGTAATATAAAAAATTACTTTAAGTCAATTCCTACTTAGGTCAATAAAGAATATTTTATTTCAATTAATTAAATTTAAATCCTATTGTTAAATGAAATCCTATTGTTGTGTGGTAGTTTTGGAATTCGAAGTAGCAAGACGGTTAATGTATTTGTGATGAATATAAGTTCTTAAGAAATTAAAAGGGTATTCATGATCTAAACAACATTGAAAAAAAAATTTATATTATTGTATTTATCTATTTTGTCGATAGTTAAGTTATCATTTCTAAATAAAAAATTCAAAATGATATTTCTGTAAATTGATATATGCAAGTTACTATTCCATACAGGAATTTTAATTATATGGAACTTAATTATATGGAACTATTAATTCCATATAATTATATTAATTATATGGTACTTATATATATTATATATATATATATATATAGGGAGAGAGTGAACTCTAATAGTAGGAACTGAATCTAAGATGCATTTTTTTGAATGCAATTGAGTAATTTTTCCAAGAACAACATAATTCTCTTCCAAGTTATTAATTTAATTATGTATTATTTCTTAAATTTATTATTCGAAGGCTTTCTGAAAGCTCTTCTTAATTGAAGAGAATTCTTTTCATTATAAAGAAATATCGTACTCAAGAAATATAACTAGAACTATAAAAAAGCTGTGTTAATGATTGAGAGAATTCGTTGCCATTTTCGACTGAATTTGTTCGCACGTGTGCCGACACATTCTCTAATTATTCCCTTAAAACTCTTTTAATCTCTTTTTTATTTGCTTTAAACTGCATTTTATGTTCCGAAAAACAACAGAGAACCCCCTTTCTATCAGCCAATTAGGACATCCGGACAAGGTTACGAGTTACAGAGCGTCTGTTTCTTAATTGTTTTCCGTTATCGAAGTCGAAAAACTTTGCTCAATCAAATAAAAAAGGGAGGCTTGAAAGGTTGATAAACTTCTTTTACACGTTAACATAAATGCAGAAAGCGAAGAACTTCTTCAATATAAATTATTGATTTTTGATGGTTTCTATGTTCATTTTTTATAATTAGAATGATTTAATTTAGAAAAGAAAAAATACATAAGTACATTTTTTGAAGTTTAATTCATTATTAAAGAATTGCATATTTTTAAGAGCATTAATAATTTTTTGTTAAAATTATTACACTTTTATTGAGAACATTTATAACCCGGTGCACCACAAAGTATCACATGGGGACTTACATACAAGTAAGCGTGAAGCATGCATCACAATGAGAACAATTACAATACAAACATCCATGTCTTACCTGGCATTCGAACCCAGACCCTGCGGCACCGTAGTCAGCGTCACTAACCACTATACCGGATGTGTGATAATCACTACACTAATATTATAAAAGCAGCAATAATCAAAGACATTTTAACATCTTGCACTAACCTGACTATAAGTATAAAACATAGCAATAGGAATTCCCCGGCTCAAAATATTGATCCGAAGCCCTTCAAATACGTATTGAAGGTTGGTGTGTTTCCAGTTAAAAAAATTATCTCAAATCTCAACGCAGGTATCATCCTCGTCACTCGATAATAGGTTCAACATTTGTAGTTTTGGAATAGTTAAAAGAAGAAAACTCAAAGCACACACACACATCTATCAAAATAAAGAATTCTATTCAAAATCATAAATACTCAGTTTTCTTTATAAATAAAAAAATCACGCATTGTTATATCTTAATAAGGATGAAAATCAATAATTAATTATCCTTTAAATTAATTTGTGACAGTCGCTGTGGAGATTTAAATCCTTTCTTAAGTTCTAAAACTTAAAATCTACTTTTGAAAGTTGTGAATTTTCTAAATCACTTTATTCTTACTATGTAGATAAGCAAAAAATATAACAGCACATTTAATTCTTCTGAAATTTTAAATGATTTGTTGTATTAATTCCGGTGAAATAACTCTACTTCGTCACACCTTATCTCTCTCTGCCCCAGAGTGCGTTAGAAGCATAAAAGGACAGTTCAAATTGTTAAATTAAGAGCAGTATTTACATAAAAATAAAAACAATAGTAAATAAATTTATTTTCTCTTATAAATTGGATGAAGATTAATATTACTCAATAGAATCAATGATTAAAAAGTTATTCAAACCTGTTATTCTTTTTATTTATTCGCTATATAGTACCCAGCGTAAAAATAAGATCTTACAGAGCATTTATGATTCTTTTTACGCCCATTATCAATAAAATATGCATCATACTTATTGAAAAATTTGGAAAAAATAATAATAAATGCAGATTTTTTTCACAATTTTATTAAAATGTAGTTACTTCAGACAAAAAAAATTACCCCTCAAAATTTGGATCAGCATGTTTGTACATATATATATAAATATTTTCTATTATGAACATAAAAACAAAATATCTCTCAAAACCAGCTGATATTCATGGAAAACCAATTAAATTTGTTATCATCTCCAAGAACTATTCCTAATAGACAGGATTGAAGGAGAAGAGTACAGTTTCCAAAGCCACATTAAGTCAGTACTGATGGCTTGGGAATTAGTTAGAATTAAATGTTTTAAATTTTTAATTTTTATTTTATGCCCGATTGAATCTGTAAAAAGTTTATTAACAACGGAACCTGAGCAGTATTTTTATCTTTTTATTATATTATTTTAAAATTACTACTACATAGACTTGCATTAAAAAATGTTTTATTTGCGTGAAAAATCCATAATAAGCTAATAAGTAACAATTTTTTCATCTTTTTTCTGTTTAATATTTGAAAAAATTGGAAGTGGTGCGCATAGTTTTTAATTCCTACTATTAGCTCACACTCACTATATATATATTTATTTATTTATTTATCTTGGGGTGGAATTTTCAATCGTTAATAAAATACATTTTAAAGCGCTCCATTGAGCTGAAATTTTATATGCATGATTATTTTGGATGAAAAAAAATCAGTAATTTAATTATAATTAATAAAATTAATTAATTAAAACTAATTATTCAAAGTATTACAAATACAGCCACGTTGGCATCATTTTTGGTGACTTAGCAACCCTTTTGGTGACTTGTGTCAAAACATGAAAAGTTTTTTTCTCAGATTTTAAAGCGCTCTTTTGAGCTGAAATTTTCTATACACTATTGTTTTGGGTAAAAATATGATAATTTAATTAAAAATTTTAATTAAAAAATGAATTGACTGAAACGAATTATTTAAAGAATTACAGATACAGCCCTATTGGTTTCATTTTTAGCGAAAACTTTAAAAGATTTATTTTCTCACGTGTTAAAACATTCATTTGAACTGAAATTTTATAGACACGATTGTTTTGGATGACAATATGATACTTTAATCATAATTAATTAAAATTATTTACCACTTAATGTTGTGATTCTGTCCGAATGTGTACACATATTAAAAATATTAATTGTAATTATTTAATAAAAAGTAGCTAAAATAAAATTTTCTTTGTTGATCTAAATAGAAGAATTGACTTAATTTTTTTTATACTACTTGTTTTTTATCAGGTAGTGGCACTCTTCCCCAAAATGTTGCCCCCTGATACAAATAGTGCCTTTTACAGAATGAAATGATGAACACATACGAGCTCGGATTGTTATTAAGGGCAGAATTAAGATATCCATGAGATTACAAATGTAATATATTTTGTCAGTTTTTAGATAATATTGTAATTCAGTGGTAGCAGTATTAAATACTTGTATATACAAAGTAATTTCATTCGAAAAATAAAATAAGACCAATGTATAAGAATATCGATTAATGTTGTGATTTTTGGTTGTGTTCAGATACATTAAATTTTATTAAGCGATACATTATAAAATCTTTGAATTTTAGCATTAAACCTTTCATGAGTATGTTTTATTACAAAGCATTAAAGTTCATATAACACTTATTTCTTTTCCATAATAAATTTAAATATATATATATAGCGAAATGAAAAAATGGCACAAACAACTTAGTGAAAAAAAAATTGCTAAAATATTTCTTTAATAAAATATTTTATTACATAAAAATTTTTTACTCTTTAAATTTTATTTAAAAGCTTTTAATACTCGAACTTAATATATTATACAGTAATTTTTCGTGTGTTATGAATGTTATCTGTATTTTAAACTGCGTTGTAATCGATGCATATAATTGTTTTGAAAACTATCGAAATATAATTTTAAAATAAAAGAAGAAATATAAGGGGAAAATATAAGTCAATTCCTATATATATACTTACATCAACAAAGAAAAATTTTATTTTAGTGACTATTTAATAGATAATTACAAAATTAAAGTATAAACATGTTCATATATATGGCAGAACACAATATTAAGTGGCAAAATCGAAAGCGATTTTCCATTCTATATATGGTGTGTTCAACTATTTTTTTGTTTTGTTACTATTTTTTCATTCATAAATCACATTCTCTGAAATTAGGCCGACCTGTAGATTAGATGTCCAATGCGCCATCCATTGCTCTACAGAAACACAACGAGCGGTTTTCCCTTTTCTATAGGGTGTTGAACTATTGTCTGGTTTCTTACTATTTATTCATTAATTAAATTTAACTAACGGATTAATATTTGAAAAAACTGTATTAACATCAATTGTTATTCACTACACGTTTGAAAAAAATTTGTTTGAACTTGAATGGATGAGCAGAAAGGTATTTTATTAACAATTGAAAATTTGAACAAGATATATATATATATATATATATTGCACTCTGTTGGCAAAAAAATATATGCACCCAGAAGAAATTGAGCTACATTCACGAAATTTGGTATGCATGTAGTGTATATGAAAATAAACAAATGATTAAAAATTCAGAACAAAATATCATTTTATTAAGCGGTTACAGCTTGCAAAAGGTTAAAAATCAGTAAGTAGTAAAGCCACCTCTGGCAGCTATACAAGCCAAATTCGGCGTGGCATCGATTCAATTAGATCACTTATGACCCCCTGTGGAAGATCCTGCCATAGTCTTTGCATCTGCGCAGTTAATTCTCCTGTATCTCGGGACGGCTGCAGTTGCCTTCCCAGACTGGAGACATGATCTATTTCGATAGATCTGGTGACCTGGCAGGCCATGGTATGACGTCATATCCTGGAAGACATTGTTGGGAGAGTCGCCGCATATGTGGACGAGCATTATCCTGTTGATAAATGGCACCTGGGCGACTTGATATCATGGGTAGCACAATCGGCGTTAAAATATCGTCCACGTATCTGCAGCTGTCAAAGTGCCTGAAGGACCACTAAAGATGATCGTGTGTCCCAAGAAATTGCTCCCCACACTGTCACACCTTGTGAAATTGCTGTATGCCGCTCGACAATAAATGCCGGATCGGACCGCTGGCCGGTGCGCCCAGACATGTGTGCGGTGGTCATCACACATGAGACTGAATCGGGATTCATCACTGAAGATGACACGTCTCCAGTCTGTCACACTCCAAGTTGCCCGAGGTCGGCAAAAATCCAGTCGACACTGCCTATGATGTGGGGTCAGTGGTAAGCGTCTTAGCGGACGTCGGCTCCTCAAGCCAACTTCGGTCAGTCGTCTCCTTATGGTTTCTCTTGATGGCACTGGATGTCTGGAAGGAGGTAAGTGGCGTTGAATCGATGCTAGCGACGTTGTTGGTGCCGAAGTGGCCACTCTTCTGATTGCACGATCCTCGCGATCATTTGTGTTCCTGGGACGTCCTGACCCTCCGCGACGGTACACTCTACCTTCTGGGTGATCCACTGTTGCCAACACCGAGCATACTACCATATCGTCCGACCGAGGTGGCGGCCGATACGTCGTCTATTCGACCAACCTGCTTCTCTTTTGAGGCCTATTATACGGCCCCCTCATCAAAGTCCGTCAGCTGCTCGTACTGCCGCCGGTTACGTCTTAGAGGCATCCTAAGTCTCAATATCGTCTATCAAAGTCATCAGATTCGTTTGGTTAGCCGTACGGCGCTCGAACTATGCTTTTAAACTCTCCCAGTTGCGCAACTAATATGCGCATAACGGCCTTGTCTCATTGGCTTCGAAATTTTAATCATTTGCATATCTCTTACCAGACAACATTCTTGTCGAGTTTGTGATTGTAGCTTGATTTCTTCTGGGTGCATATATTTTTAACAGAGTGTATATATATATATATATATAAGATATATATATATATATATATATATATATATATATATATATATATAGGGAGGTTGTGAACTAATAGTAGGAGTCTACTTTAAGGAGTTAATTTCATCAAAATAAAAATATGAAAGAAAGATTCTAATAGTCTTTTAAAATATAATAAAGAGTCTCATATTTTAAGGCTGTCTTCTGTAAAAGAACGAGAGCTTGAACTAAACGCGAAGCACATTTTTAGACAGAAAAATGCCTCAATTTCCATGGAACTTTGCAATATTTTAGCTTATACCTCTTTAACAATATAGTGTTTTTAAAAATTTCAAAATATCCCATGAATATTTTCTTTTTCGTTTTAATACGTGAAGGTGTAGCCCATTTAACATTACGATATAGGAGAAAAAACACGAAACACATTTTATACTAGAAAAAATGTATCAACTCGGTTAAAAATGGGAAGTGTGATAAAAAATACTGCTTTTTAAAGGATAGTGAAGCTGGAATATCTCATTAATTTTTCATTTCTTCTATATCAGAAAAAATGTTCTAAATTCGGAGCCTATTCTTTAACATTAACCGAAAACAGCCTTAAAAGAGAAAAGAAAGGTGGGCTTTTGGAGAAATGTGGGAGCAAAAATCTACTAGCACGGGAATAAAAAAGAAAAATCTTACCGAATGTAAAAGGAACACAAACATCGTGGGTCATCTTTCTTTCCAGCTGTTTTTATGTTTAATGTTTCCATTTTACATTTCGTTAAAATGTGTATGAAGAGGATTATTGACAGTGCTGCAAAATTAATGAGAACTCTACAACTCACATTGATGAGCCGAATTAATTCCACTACTTGAACAGAATGAATTATTCTCTTTTTTTATACTCAGGTAAACTTAAATATTTGTTATAGAATATATTTTGACAACTGTGCTTTGAAATATTATAATTTACCTAAAGACGTTTCTTTAAAACATTCTGGTAATATACAGGGTTATCAAAAATGAATGACCCGATTACAAAATTTAATAATTCCCAGATGAATAAACAGAAAATGATAATTAAGACATCATTGTAAAGATAAATTATGATTTTTTTTCGTACGCAGCGTTTCTTGATGTAAAGTAAAATTTGTTTTTACAAATGTTCATTGTGACTTCTTTTAGTCACCCGTATAATATCATTGCGAACCTGGTCATCCTGAACTTTTGCCTTTACATAGGTATTGGGTTTAATGGAATTGTTAAAACCATTCTTCTCTTAGATGTCGGTGCATTTATACGGCACTTTCTCCGAAATTCACGGTGAACCATGATTATTGAGACTTTTTTTTGAAACGAAAGCACACAAATGCCTTCCCCCGCTGCGACGTCATTTTCACATCTGCTCACAATTACAACATTACTGTCTCCTATTTGACGAAAACCATGTTACGAACTCAAAATTCCATACTTTATCTTTTCAATGACATATTATAATGATTATTTTCTGTATATTCATCAGGGAATTATTAAATTTTGCAATCGGGTCATTCATTTCTGATGAACCTGCATTTGTGGCTAATTGAATTATCCTAATAATTTGTTAATGTTAAATGAATAATTTTTGTTTGTTTGCTAAGAGATAAATACCATCTTTTGTGAC
The DNA here is from genome assembly GCA_019973935.1 of Trichonephila clavipes. NCBI lineage: Eukaryota > Metazoa > Arthropoda > Arachnida > Araneae > Nephilidae > Trichonephila > Trichonephila clavipes. The sequence continues at coordinate 10,416 of BMAU01002798.1, read as the reverse complement.
TCTATATAACTGCTTTTTTTAAAAAAAAAACATAAAAATATTAATTTTATAATTGTAATTCTTAAAAATTGTTTTGAATTTATTGCTTTTTTAAAATTGAGTTTATACAATATTTCTTTAACTGCACGCATGGGCTGCGGTAGCTTAGTGGTCAAAGTCAAGGATTCATGGCTCGCGTGTCATGAGTTCGAGCCTAGTACCACTGAAAACTCGGTGTGTAGAGAGGTTTTGCTGCTCGTGAAATATGTCTAGGCTTAAAGTCTTCCTATTGGCGTGATGTGGAAGTTAGAAGAGAGGTAATCCCTTATTTTTTCCTTAAAAGTCCTAACAAATTTATGGATGTTAATTTAATAAAAAATGGATTTTTTATGCGTACCACAATTTTTATATTTTCTGGGTTAAGACTCATATATACCAATAATTTTTAATGATATTGAAGATTACAGTAGAACCAGTTTTTGTGCGATTTGTTTTGAGCAATATAATGTTATTTTTAATTTTTTTTTGCTGTATATGAATTTCAACGAATTTGGCCCCACTGTAATATTTTTTGTCAATGTACATATGTACACTTCAAGACGCTCAGTTCATTGGTTGTGTACAGTTTCTCGGTAATGCACGTTCCATTGCTTTCTCTCAAACACTAGCAACACGCACTTGATTGAAGACGAAACTTTCAATGGCATTCACAGGATCAATAATTTGATAGATTATGAAGACGGACAAGAAGAACCGGATTCTCTCTTTGAAGGTGGATAAAATATATGCAGGGATACAGCTTTCCAACAAATCGGAAAAGTGTTTTCTTAAAATATATACCAATTAAGAATGGAGTAAAATTCCAAAAGGAGCTTCGATCCTGCATATCTGTGTATCGTGACGTTCCCAACCAACTGACCGTCGTCACAAAAGCTTATAACTTACTTTATGGAGCTCAGAAATAAATCAGTTGAAATGATATCTTCAACCGAAGAAAGTGATTTTGAACGAGTTCATTGTAGGACGATGCGCTCTTTGGATTATACAAAGCGTGAGCAGTGGTGAATCATGTATATGCATTTGGAAAATTTCTCCGTGCATACAATGAGAAATTAAATGTTTTTAAAATGTCTCCATGTAGAATATAATTATTTATTTTGTTTGGAAATACTTCCTCGTTGATTTCATAACTTTTTTACGAAATAATTGACATACTTTTGAAGTGCGACTTTTTTATGCAGTCCCTCTCCACCGCGTGAAAAAAAAATTCTGTAGAATGTCGACAAAGTTGCAGTTTATGTAAGTATTTATGAAATATGTTTGCATATATTTTTGTGTGGTTTCTCTTTATGCGGCCGTATCTACCGCTTAAAAACAGTTTTTACTGTATAATGTTAAACTCGCTACTACTAATGGTGTATAGGTGAATGTTCCAACCCCCCACTTATATGCCATCAAAATCTTTCAAAATAAATTAACTGAGAACTGAGAAAGTTAATGGTCAAAAACTCTAATACAGGCATACGAGTCAAATCCTTCTTACCCAATTTCAATTTAGATATCAATCTCCATTCAAGTTACGTTACACAACTCTTAACTTACCATGGCCTATTTGTTTCTTATTTCCATTGCCTGAAAGTAAAAACTACTCCCAATTGTTTGTTGGCTACGCTGACCATTATGTGTTCTCATGTCCTTTGACTGAGGATTTTCATTTCGTCTCCTCATTTCAAAATGCTAAAAAAACTTGGTTCTAATCTATCTCTAGAAATCCTTCCCTTCACTCTAAACTAAAATCTTGTATTAAAATTGCCTCTGCAATCCGGAATCCTTAAAGGGGATTTGATTGCTTCTCTCTCTCTCTTGAGTTGGTAGGGTGCATTTGTATTGAATATTTTTACTACTTTTGATGTATTCGCAAGAATGCTCCAATATTGTATATTCTTTTTCCTTCTCTTATCCTTTATGTTTTATTATTATTATTAGCTCAAAATCAAAGTTCAGAGCCATCATGGAAAAGAGATGTAATTGCCTCAAGGAAGTTGGACTTCTGCCTGTTGGTCCGTGGAGGGTATTTTATTTCCCCTCTACCGCCCAAAGGAAAAACCTATGGGGCATTTTCCGATCCGCCATCTGGCGACGCGCTCTCTATGGGTTAAGACAGTGTTTCTCAAACTGGGGGGGCGATGAGGGGATATGATAACCCTACAAGGGGGGCGCGAGTATATGAAAAAGTCGAAAACAAAAGGTTATTTTAAGAAAGTTATTAATTTACTGAAAGGAAGCAATATATATATATATATATATATATATATATATATATATATATATATATATATATATATATATATATATATAGTTCTTTTCTAATGTGAGAATATTTATAACCCCCTGCACCACAAAAGATCACTCGGGAGCTTACATACAAGTAAGCGTGAAGCACACATCACAAAGCAGAGAAAGAATACAACACACACATCCTTGTCTTAACCGAGATTTAAACCCAGACCCCCTACGGCACCATAGTCAGCGTCACTAACCACTATACCGGATGGGCGACAGGGTGTTATATATAAAACAAGATATTTCTGAGATATTATAATAATTTAATTTTTGTTTCTTTGTGAAATGTGTGCAGGTAAAATTTTTGAATTAAGCCATTTTATAATAATAATTTCATAATTTCATTTCTTATTTCTCATATTGTTTTTTATAGAAATATAAGATTTCAATATGATTTGCAGAAATAAAATAAAATGTCTGCCATGACAGAAGAAAAAAAAATTAACATTTTTTTTGATTTTTCTTGTGCAATTAATACTCTCTGAAAATTGGTCATTTATAAAAAAAAATTAGCAGGTATACCCGTTCTTCGCACGTGTAAATTGAAAAATTTACCAATAGAGATCGAAGGATAAAGAAGTTTTTTAATGAGTTAATTTTACGTGAATTGCAAATTAAACAAGCATAAAAAAGCTATTTGCAAAACTCAGCTGAACAAGAAAACCATATTCGTTACATTTTAAGTCTGTAGATCTAATAGCTGATAAAAGGATTTATTTTTATTTATAACACACCATAACTATCTTGTGGATCGATTATTGAAAACACTTTCCTAAGCTGATCTCTGCTCAGCAAAAGTAATACATTTGTACACATTTTGTGTAATGAACGCTTAAAATAGTGTAAATAATATATATCTGGATGTGTCCAGACGTTAATATTCCTTTCTGTTGCATTTATTTTATGTTACAATTGTAATATTTGTGCAAGCAACGTTCCTTACATTATAATGTCGATTTAATGGAAGCATAGCGAAATGTTGGCGATAGAGCCAAGTTGGCAACTTGGCGATGGATTCAACGGTGCAGAAGTGGATATGCTGTAGCGCCATTTGGTGGCCAGCTACAACAAAGAGGATAGCACAAAAACCTTCTCCACGAAAAAATACTGATATATACTAATTTTCATAGTGATCGGTTGAACGAGAGAAGCGATTTCATATATACAAACATACATTTATATATAGAGAGAGATTATAGATTCTAGTAACATGAAAATACAATTATTTTAAAGAAAATATATCGCTTATGTCCTAAAGTGGTATTTTAAGTTTATTTAGGCTTATTGTAGTTATTTTTTAGAATTAAAAACTTTAAAGCGGTTTTTCTTGGTTTGTGTTTTGCGATACATTAATGCATTCAAAATGCTACTCCTTCCACAATTATTAACCAATCACTTTTATCTTCTTTCTGTGTTTTAAATATAATACATGTAACAAAACTAGGGATCCATTTTGCTGTAAACTGATTACTTTTTTTAAAAAAATGTAGGAGATATTGGCTTTTTCATTGAATTTTATCATGCACACATATCAACATTTTATTTTTCTCCCAAACTAATTAAGTTATTGTAAAATACATCGCTAAAGTTGCTTAAAACACCCTTAAGAATATTACAAAAAAAATTCAGGTCAAAAAATTTATAATGACAAAAAGAGTAGGACTTTAAAGGTTTTTGAATTTTCCTAACAAAATTTAAATTTTTAAAAGTTTGTGAATAATATGTACAAAATTTCATCTCTATCAGTTTGTTGAATAAAAACATTATCTGAAAATAGAAAATATACTTTTTAAATACATAAATAAAAAAAATTTTCCAAAGGGTACCAAGTCCACTTATATTTTAAACCGACGTCGTTGTGAAGTTGTTACTGTGCATACAAAAGTAACAAGATATTTCTGGTAGATAAATTGATTTAATGATCCTCTAAAAAATAAAATATTTTTAAATTTAATTAAACGTGAGAGAGCGTGCAAGCAAGAGTTTCGAGTACCTTAACAGGGTACGATTATCATTCTTACAAAGGAGATGTGTTTTTTTACACTCATCCAGTATAATTTTTTCACTTTAAATATTAAAAGAAAGAATAAAAGTTTTTCTCAAAGAAGCGGAAAGAACGAACGCGTGTTTGTACTTCTTATAATTCAACATTTTAATCTCTCTAATTGAGATAATTCAAAGGGTTATATTTCCTACTTTCACCATAATTTCTTCATAAAAAATCAATTAGTATAATTCGTCAGTTTTGTGTGTGTGTGTGTGCTTCCTTTTGACTTTTAAGTTAAATACTTCTTTTCTCGCTTTAGGGGTTGCTAATTAAGTCGAATTAAATAAGCCTATCATTCTCTGTTGTTTGTTCGTTCTATTAATGGCTCGTAATTCGCATTAATTGTGGATCTATAAAAGAAAATTAATTTTAATAAAAGGTTTGAAATTTAAAATTGAGAGGTTGAGACTATAGAAAATATTATTTTCTTAGACAACAGATATGATGTGAAACGCATGCAATACATTTACACTGTAGTGTCTCTCTAACTGCGAGGCGCACCTCCCTAAGGGGCGAGGGAGGAAGCGAGCTTATTTAAAAGTCGAAAACTAAAGATTATTTTTAAAAAAAATTGTTAGTTCACTGAAATCAAGCAAACAAAATACATTCTGACCTAATGAAATATAAAATACACATTTATATTGACACAATACACTTATAAATATATCAGTACTGCACAATGTATTTTATAATTAATTCAACAATACTAAGTGGAGACTACCAGTGTTTGTCATATACAAAAAATTATATTCAAAAATGAACACTTCTCTTTATAATTTGTACGGTTTACAATTAATCCCTTAACTGCCGATTCGCTTCCCAATGCCACCCTTTTCTAGGTATTCTCAAAACACTGTCAAGGTCCTTTTATTACATTCCAAAGGAATCGGAATAATTATATATATATAGCAATGCACATAGAAAATCGTAGTGTGGAAAGACGTATAGATACGCCCGGGGTAACGCTTTGGCTGAGCGAGACGTTTATATACATCAGTGGAATTTAAGAAGTCTAAGGCGTATTGTAGATTAGTCGTCAATGTATGGCATTATTAATTCAATATATTGTTATTGTGCGATGTTAACTATGATTGAATATTGGGTCACATGTATAGAAAGTTTGAGAAGCACTGCAGTGCTCTCAAAATGTTAACTCTGCAACGGCATTTTCTAAACAGGATCCATAAAAGTTTTTTTCGGAGTTCACAAAAAGAGATGGTACTTTGGTACCATAATATAAATTGAGAGGTTCACGGTAAAGTATTATTTACAAAATAATAGTTAATAAAAATGGAGGATGGGAGGTTACTACTGCACACTTAATGGTCGATCAGCCCCCATTGGGCAAATTATACTACTGCCCATACTCATTGCAAACATTTTAAAACTAATTTTCGGGAATTATGTAGTTTCATTTTTTTTTCAATGGATTGTAAGTAGAAAAAAATAAATTTTGAGTCTTCATCACCGTATTTTAAGTTATACTTCGATTTTTGTCTTTTGTATACTTTCTTCATTTGTTCTTTTTTTAGCAAAATTCATTCTTGTCGCTCCTCTTTAGTTAAATTCAACTTTTTAGGACGCATTTTTATTAACTGTACTTTGTGATGGATCTATTCGCGATCCTTCCACTAATCCCCTTGGGAAATCTTTGGGCTATCGATTGGCATTATTCACAACCAACCCTTCGGAAGAAGAAAATCGTTATATGCAAATTAACTTACTATATATAGTCGGTTTGCCGCTAGAATAGAGAGTAGTAGAGGAGATAAACCAGAAATCACACACACACACTCAGGTGAGATCGTCTGTTTGATCCTCATAGATTTAAATCACAGTCCAGTGACGAGGATGACATTCGACCTGGCCCCTCATTCTTAAAACTTCGTCTTCATCGATGGTGTACTTCCGCCAATTTAACATTCCTCAATCCCTTTGCGCTGTAGGAATTTTTTTCAAATGTAAATATTGATCTTGATTTAGACTATATTTCCATTCGTAAAATTGAAAAATGCGATGTCCAAAAACAATAAATTAATATTGCTTAGAAAAGTTATATAATGTAGCAAATCAGAAACATCAACTATCTGATATTGGATTCGGACTCGTGTAAGTACATTAGATAGAAACAAGGGTTTCTCAACTTTTTTTTCTCACGTCTCCCCATAAGTATTTGAAAAGTTTTTATATCCCCCGAATATATATATATATATAAATGAAGTGTGTGTTTGTAATTTGAAATTAACAGCTTTTTACTAAATGCATTTAAAAGTATGTACGGCACTTATATGATAAAACCAGTTTTTAAAATTTTTATCTGTCTGTCTGTTTGTTTCGGATAATCTCTGGCTGGACCAATTTTGACGGAATTTTCACTGGAAGATATCTAATGTTATAAGGAGTAACTTAAGCTACTTTTATTTTGAAAAAAAATAGAATTCCGAGAAAGTAAAATTAAAACCAATGAAATATAAGCAATATCCGATTCAAATAGGGATTATTTATTTCAATAGGGACTATTTTTATTCAATAGCGATTATTTTTATTCAATAGGTATTATTTTATTTCGCAAGCCTTTTGTCTCAACAATTTCTAGCAGTTATATCAAACTTTTTTGTTTGATTAGGTTGCTGCCACTCGCGAAATTTCTCGTCCATGTCCTTTGATCCTAATGATTTGACAGTCCTCACTTCATTGACAGTGTCAAAGGTCAAGTGTCCCTTTCACCCCTTCCTCAACAAAAAACAAAGAAAGAAATAAAGCGAAAAAAAACATAGATTCACAAAGTAGAAGAATGACATTATACTTATAGTATAGGTATTGCTTTACTTAGAATACATAATTATTAAGTTTTCGTAAACTCTGCGAATTGAATGAACACTTTTTTGTTAAATTCCACGTGGACGAAGTCGAGGGTAAAAGCTATTTAACATTAAATAAATGCATCAGAAATTAATATTAACGTATTACACATCCAGATACAAATTATTTACACTATTTTAAGCTTTTATTACACGAAATTTGTAACAATGTGTTACTTTTGCTGAGCAGATAGGTATTTTCAAAAATTGACCCATATAAGAGTTACGGGATGCCATAAATAAAAAAAACTTTTTTCAGTTATTATATTTACAGACTTAAAATTTAGCAGACATGTTTTTTTTTTAGCTGAGATATGCAGAAAGCTTTTTTTTTTGCTTAAATTACAATTCACGTAAAATTAACTCATTAAAAGCTTCTTTATCCTTCAGTTTGTATTGTTTAACTTTTCAATTCACCCGTGAGATGAATGGGTATACCAGCTAGTATATACATATATATATATATATATTATTACATTAGCGATTTTATTATAATGTTTAAATTCCTCCAAATGTTATTCTTTTCTTTCCTCTTGGTGCGAGGTATGACAAACTACAGGTGAAGGCTGGCTAGCCCTAAAACTTATTTAAAAATGCAATCTGGGTTCCTAAGGCTAGGAGTTTGTTATTGTACTACTGTGCCTATTTCTTCCTATTTAGTATAGTTATCTTAGGTTCTATCTATCTGTGTATTTTTATGTTTTGGATTATATATATATATATATATATATATATATATATATATATTTAAATAAATAAAAACAACCACAATTATCAATTGGAAAATTGAAATATATGAATCCTATAATACCAAAACACTTCAGAATATCAATGGCGAATATAAAAGATAATATTCCATCGTTTTCAAACAAAATTAAAAAATTATAAAATAAAATAAAAATTTATAAAATATCCAAGTGCAATCTCGGACTTAGGACCGATAAGTGGGGTTAAACTAGTTTGATGGCGCCAACCTTCCCCCTATTGCAAGTTGGTAAGTTAATTGGAAAATATACAAATTTCAAAAAAAAATTAAATTAAAAAGTTCAAATTAAACCATTATACTTTAAATTAAAAAGTTAAAAATTAAACCATTATACTTTAAATTAAAAAGTTAAAAAACCATAAAAAAATAAAACTATTCGCCATCGCATTCTGAAAGATATTACAATATTAAAATTTAAAAACAATTTAGTGCATAATATAAGTGAACCATCAAACGCCCAAGATGATGCACCCATCTTTAAAATAGTTGTATAGGTAGAAAAATAAATATTTGAGATCCGAAAGTTCAAATCAAAAATATTTGAGATCCGAAAGTTCAAATTAAAAATATCTAAAATCAAAAGTTCAAACTAAAAAAATCCGAAAGTTCAAACTAAAAATCCGAAAGTTCAAGCTAAAAAATCTGAAAAGTTCAAGCTAAAAAATCTTAAAGTTCAAGCTAAAAAATCTGAAAGTTCAAGCTAAAAAATCTGAAAGTTCAAGCCAAATAATCTGAAAGTTCAAGCTAAAAAATCTGAAAGTTCAAGATAAAAATCTGAAAGTTCAAACTAAAAAATCCGAAAGTTCAAACTAAAAATTTCTAAAAACCGAATGTTCACATTAAAAACATAGTATATTCACAAATGAATAGAGTAAAATCATTAAAAACTCACCAAAGTATCCCATCAAGAATACGATCCATTTCTTATAGCACGACTTTTCATATTTAATATATCAATTACGACTTCATATTTTGCTCATAACATCTAACCAATGCCATGTCATTCAAACGATTCTTGATCCAACACTAGAGTTTGACCACTTGGTATTAGATGCAAACCAGACAACATGTAAAAAACTTGTAGATATATATATATATATATATATATATATCTACATTTGTTGTGTCTGCTGAATTCCAGTTTCGTACTTCTTTAGCACTGTAGGTTCTAGTACTTCTTCACTTTTACTTTATTGTACTATGTATATACACACACACAAACATATATAAATGTATATAAGGATGATTAAATTAAATATAAAATTAAATTCCCTACATAACACTTAACTTTTATTTTCCATTACATCTTTCTCTCTCTCTCTTTAAGTATTAAATTAAACACTCAATTATTTCTCCGAACAGATGGTCCAAACGGAACACTTCTAATCCCAGGTCATTACTTTTATAGCCCATATGTCAGCATTAACTTTCAAGTATAACTCATAAACTAAGAGCTGCTTAACACATCTGAACATAAGTGGTAAAGCCACTTAGAATTAATTCACTTTGGCATCTTTTTCTCTCTGCGACAGACCTGTAGATTAAAAACCGCTGAATAAAACCGTTCTTAAAAACGCTTGGTGTTGACTAAAACACACACACACATATATATATATATATATATATATATATATATATATATATATATATTTCCTATTATTGTATCGCAATTAATTTTATGTGGTTCTGCTCTCACCCCTCGTATTTGGCGGGAACACGTTACTGCACTCTTGGCCATCGTTTACACTCCGAATTAGTAGGTTATGTTTTTGTTCCTATGTTATTTAGTTTAATGATTTTTTATTTAAATTCTACATATATAATTCTTTCCTTTCCTCTTGGTACATAGTATGACAAATTACAGGTGAAGGTTGACTGGCCGCAAAACTTGTTTAAATCTGCAATCCTGGTTCCTAAGGCCAGGAGTTTGTCATTATAATATGTGCCTTCTTCCTAATTTTAGTTATCTTAGGTATATAACTATATGTTTATTTTTATATTTTTGTTTATATATTTGTGTATATGTATATATATGTATATAATTATATATTGAAATTTTTTATATTAGATTATATATATATTATATATATATATATATATATATATATATATATATGTCATGATTTTTAAGACAGAATCAGATTAAAGTTAGAAAAGTCAAGACCTTTATTCGATCATTTGTACATCTGTTCTGACTCTAAGAGCAGGGAGTAAAAAGCACGCCATGGTGGTGGTTTTAAGTGGATAACACTTGAAAAACATACGGAAAGTATCGCTGCTTTGAAGAAGGTGCTTGCAAGTTAATGCTGACATATGTTGACTATTAAATCTAACGATCTGGAATTAGACATGTTTATTGGCTAGGTCATATGTTCGGAAGAAATAAAAAATGGGTGATTAGTTTTTGATACTTGAGAAAG